>JASBWU010000014.1:0-721652 GCA_030039245.1 Naganishia vaughanmartiniae | reverse complement strand
CAGAAGTGGAACCTGTGCTCAGTATTGAGTCGCACGGGTTCACAATCACGAGGTAGATGTTTACCTAACAGAAGTGGAACCTGTGCTCAGTATTGAGTCGCACGGGTTCACAATCACGAGGTAGATGTTTACCTGTGATGCAGGATTGTATGGAATCGCTGCAATAATGGTACAAAGATAGATAAATAAATACAAGTACTGACCTAACAGAAGTGGAACCTGTGCTCAGTATTGAGTCGCACGGGTTCACAATCACGAGGTAGATGTTTACCTGTGATGCAGGATTGTATGGAATCGCTGCCTTCTGTAAGTCTGATGAAGCGGGAGAAAGAACGGAAAGATAGCTATATACTAAACCACACAGATAAGGAATGTGATCGGACAGTTGATGGATACTGTAGTGGTGATGTTTGCTGACGGACGGTGACGAAATGAGGTATACAGTGAGATATTGCTGGAAGGAAATGTGTTGCTGACGTGAGTGACGCCATTCGCGACTGAGGGCGCGAAGGTGCTAGAAACCAAGGTATGTCATTCTATAATGGCATACTACAGTATTCTGACACCCCCTCTCGATCTGATGTCCTTATCGATGCTTGATCGGAACATGTCGAAGTCCTAAGACTTGGTTGAAATGTTGAGCCTTAACAAGGGGCAAAGGCTTGGTGAACACATCTGCAAGATTGTTGTCAGTGGATACATGTTTCACCGAGATGGCGTTTCCGTTGACCTGTTCCCGTAGCCAAAGATGCCTCATGTCGATGTGCTTGGTACGATCATGATTTCCGGGGTGATGTGCCAGTTCTACGGCACCGACGTTATCGTTCAGAATGCATAGTGGATCCGTAGGTGAGTAGCCAAGGTCTTGGAGGAGTCGTCGTAACCAGACAGCTTGTTTTGCTGCATCCGTAGTAGCCATCACTTCAGCCTCCGCTGTAGACAATGCTACTGTTGGTTGACGACGGCTTTTCCACGACGTCACACCACCGAAGGTTTTGTAGACGTACCCCGTGGTAGACCGGCGAGTGTCCAAGCACGCACCCCAATCGGCATCTGCGTACCCGAGGATAATGCGCTCACCGGCATCCGGATTGTAAGTCAAACAAAGGTCGGAGGTACCCCTGATATAGCGCAGGAGATGTTTCGCGGCTTTGTAGTGATCCATCGACCATTTGCTAATGTATCTGGCTAGGACGTTTGCCGGATAGGAAAGGTCTGGTCGCGATATAGTTGCGGCGTACATGATCGAACCAACAATTTGTGGGTAATCAAGGTGTTTCGCTTCTCCAAACTCTTCATCAGATGCAGGTGTTGGTTTGAATGCTGAAGGAAGCGTGGTCTTTGTTGGATGGCATTCTGACATGCCAAACTTTTGCAACAGCTGCTCGAGATAGTGTTCTTGGGAAATTGCTAGAGTGCGTTGAAGTCGGTCACGAATCACGTTAAAACCCAAGAAGTAATTAACGGCACCTTGATCCTTGCATTCAAATCTAGCATTGAGTTTTGCTTTGAAGGCGTCGAGAGCAGGTCGACAATTGCTGGCAATGAGCTGATCGTCGACATGGACAGTCACCATCATGAAGGTTTTGCGAGAGGTAAAGACGTAGAGGCAGGAATCCGCTCTTGAAGGTACGAAGTTCTCCGATAATAGCCACTTATCGAGAGATTCATTGAAACATTTTGGTGACTGCTTTAAACCATACAGCGACTTTTTCAGTTTGAGTGCGGATCCAGCGGGAATGTCGCTACCTTCAGGTGGGTCCAAGTAAATTGTTTCCTTAAGAACACCGTTCAAAAATGCGGCAACGATGTCCACTTGATCGCATTCGAGATCAAGATAATTGACGAGCGCAAGGAAAACACGAACAGTATCCTTGTGCGCAACAGACGAGAAAATGTCGGTATAGTCGATTCCCTCCAACTGATTGTACCCTTTTGCTACCCAGCGAGCTTTATAGGCAGATGGTTTACCGGTAGTGCCGTCGATCTTTCGGGTGAACACCCATCGAGCGTGCAGTACTCGCAGGCCAGGAGTTTTCGGTACGACATCCCATACTTGATATCGTTCCATCTTGGATAGCTCATCCGCTATAGCCCCTTTCCAGAAGGATGATTCGGGAGAAGTACAGGCTTGTGAGTAAGAGGTTGGACTTTCTGTCAACGTCGTCATCATCAAGGCTTTACTGATGCTGACTTTGGCGGACGTAGCCCCCTCTGCATCTTTAGTCGTCGGCTTCGCTTTACGCGGAGGCTGCTTGCGTCTGCCGGTCTCGTCAATCTCGGACGGTTGACCGACCGGCCACAAAGATGTCCCCCTCGCTTCGGTTGTCCCTGTCCAACCATAACCGACCCCACCATTCTTTGGTAGAAGTTCAGGTATAGTTTCGTCTTTGTCTGCTTCTGATTCCGAGGAATCCGCGCTTGTGCTTTTCGATCCACGATCTGACTGAGAAACGGTATCCTCGCTTTGCTCGTCCAGGTTGGCCTCAGACTGCTCATTCGACACGACCCGGTCGAACACTTCAACATCAGACTCGTGAGTCTCGGGACGGTGAGAGTCTTCAGTGGTGAGTTCTACCGGTGTAACCGCTCGCTGAAGAGGTGTGATACTCGTGATTGTAGGTGTAAAGTGAGGCAAATTGATATGGGTCGTATCTGTTAACCCGACATCTAGGCCCGAGTCGGCGAAAGAGACTGTTTCTTTCCGATATTTATCGATGCGTGGAATTGGCGCTTTTCCACAAACGACATCCCGTGAGTAACCAAACGTTCTGGAACTGCTGTCATAGTATTTGACAATCGAAGTACTCAAAGGCCTCCAGCCCAGAAGTATCGCTTTGAAGTAACGGGGATGAAGCTTATTGGTTTGCCTATGATTTCGCACATAGATCTCGGAACCGAACGGTCGTAAGTGTTGAAGTGACTCCTGCTTATGGCCTGTCCACAGGCTCATTGGACTCCGTTTGGAATCGGGTCGGGGCAATGAGTTGCGAATCTGTACTGCATAAGCAGCGGCTTCTCCCCAGAAGGAGTCTGGGAGGTTGGCATCAATCAAGTAAGTTCGTACAAGATTGAAAATGGTGAGGTGTTGTCTTTCTACTCGGCCGTTTTGTGCATGCGCTCCAGGTGGAATTGGCATGGCTTCAATGCCGTTTGTCGACAGCAGGCGTTGGAATTCATGCGAGGTGAACTCCCCGCCGTTATCTGAGCGGACAACTTTGATCGATGTCTGACAATGGTTCTCTACTAGTTTGATGTAGTCTCGAAATGCAACTGGAGCCTCCGACTTCTTTTTCAAGAAGAAAATCTGGGTTCGATGCGAATAATCATCTTGACATGTGAGTAAGTACCTTGCTTTGTTAACGGTGGGCGTTGGTGAAGGACCCCACAGGTCAATGTGAACAATCTGGTTCGGTTGGGTGGCTCGTACGTCGCTTGGTGTAGAGGGCTGACGAGTGCCTTTGCCCATTGTGCATGATTCGCAAAATAGACCTTTCATATCGGATTGTTTTAACGATTTACATCTAGTGAGTACATCTTTATCAAGCAAGCCTAGTTTAGCAAGTCTAACGACTTCACTAAATCCTGTGTGTCCCAACCTGTTATGCCATAACAAGATTGGGTCAGTGACAATGGAAGGCATTGCTCGACAATTGGATGTACTGACGTAGACGGCATACGCTCCTAAAGGACCACAGAATATGGCGCGTTCGAGCAGTTTTCCATTCGCTTTAGAATCGGTAATGTCGCAAGAGTTGGGCGAGAAAGTGGACTTTTTGTTATCCATACCGAGTTGTCTGACCGAGATCAAGTTGCAACACAGATCGGGAATGTAAAGGACGTCATTCAATGTGAAATCTTCGTTCACCATGAACGATCCTTTGTGAGTCCCTTGTAGCTCGCTACCATCACCGATGATGACCGTTGACACGTGTCGCTTCGGATTGACCAGCATGTTTTTGTTGCATACCATATGGTCGCTAGCTCCGGAGTCTATAAAGAACACTTCGTGGGAAATGTTCCGGGAGACATAAGCAGTGGCAATCGTAGCCGATTGAGTTCGGCCACTTTCTTGTAAAGCGACTGCCACATTTGCCTTGGTGGGTCCCCTCTGTTGATTTCCCATTCGTAGGCGACAATCCTCTGTATTGTGAGAATTGGACGCGGGATGGTTGGCGCAGAAGAAAGAACCAGGAGGAGCCACCGTTCGCTGATTGAAACCCGTTTTCACAGCTCGGTTGGTGGACATCAAGGCAATGGATGCTTCCTCGAGGGTTGGGTGCCTCAGATCGTAATAGTTTCGAGCAGACTCGATAACTTCGGTGGAGGTAAGGGACTGTTTGGCTTTGGCAAACAGTACTTGAACAGTTGCCGAATAGGAATCGGGTAATGCGCGCAACAGAATAAGAGTGAACAATTTGTCGTCGAAAGGAACGTGGTTGGAATTGAGTTTATCGTATGCAGTACGCATCACGTTAAGTTTGTCCTTTGGATCTTCTTCCTCGTTAACCCTGGTCATGAGTATAATGTCGATAGTGGACACTAATTGTTGCATCTCTCCTCCCCCATACTTCCTTCGCAGCTCATGCCATAGTAATTTGGCATTCGGCTTGGTTGGATCAGCGACCGAAGACGGTAGATCTGCGATGATAGACTTGTGAAGTTTACCGAAGATGTACGAGTACGCTTTGGCGTTACGTTTGTATGCCTTTGCGTTCAACTTGGTGATGTCCACCTTGGCAAGTTCCTCTTTTGCTTCGCGACTGGGAGCTGAAGTGACTTTTTCCGCAATGGTGATAGTCGCCGCATCTGCAGTATCGGGCGTAACTGGTTTAGCAACGAAGATATGAGATGCTGCTGGTGTGGAAGACGTCAGAGATGAGAGCTCTGGCGTTATTACTGCATCGAGGAGACTATGACCGGCGAGGTAGTTGAGTACCAGCTTGGCCCAAAGGGGATATTCAATGCTGGACTTGAAAGGCTTGATGCGAGTGGAGCCACTACCTCGAGTATCAGAGTCGGACTCTGAACTGGACATAGTTGTAGATGAGTTCGACGTTTTGCCGAGATGTAATTGAATTTGTTGTCGTTAAATTCAGATCGTTAAGGCTGGGCCCATAACCTAACAGAAGTGGAACCTGTGCTCAGTATTGAGTCGCACGGGTTCACAATCACGAGGTAGATGTTTACCTAACAGAAGTGGAACCTGTGCTCAGTATTGAGTCGCACGGGTTCACAATCACGAGGTAGATGTTTACCTGTGATGCAGGATTGTATGGAATCGCTGCAATAATGGTACAAAGATAGATAAATAAATACAAGTACTGACCTAACAGAAGTGGAACCTGTGCTCAGTATTGAGTCGCACGGGTTCACAATCACGAGGTAGATGTTTACCTGTGATGCAGGATTGTATGGAATCGCTGCCTTCTGTAAGTCTGATGAAGCGGGAGAAAGAACGGAAAGATAGCTATATACTAAACCACACAGATAAGGAATGTGATCGGACAGTTGATGGATACTGTAGTGGTGATGTTTGCTGACGGACGGTGACGAAATGAGGTATACAGTGAGATATTGCTGGAAGGAAATGTGTTGCTGACGTGAGTGACGCCATTCGCGACTGAGGGCGCGAAGGTGCTAGAAACCAAGGTATGTCATTCTATAATGGCATACTACAGTATTCTGACACGAACCAGCCTCTGGCGTGCTCAATCTCCCGTTCAACCATCCCGACTTTCTATCTGCCGTTTTGAAATGGATTATCGTCAGCGGCCTGCCCTTCACGACAATCGAAAGTCGCCACCTGCGGGAGGCATTTCTTGCTGCCAATCCCGGCGCCACACTTCAGTCTGCCCGTTCGTTGTCAAGAAAACTTGAAGATACTTTCGAAGTTGTCCGGTTGCGGGTCGATGCCCTGATCAGGCGACAAAATACGACTATACATTGGCTCCACGACACTTGGACTGACACCGGTGGGAAGAACTGTTATTTCGGCATCTACGCCACCTACATCGACAACAACTACTGCTACAAAGAAGTCCTCCTCCGTCTCATACATATGAAGGGCACGCACTCGGGCGAAAGGATGGGAGATGGTCTGTTTGACCTCTTCCATCGGGTTTTGGATATCTCGCACAGGATTGGCCCCGGAACCGCGGACAATGCTTCGAACAACACTACCGCCGCCGAACGACTCGAAGAGCTAATGAAAGCCGAAGTACAGCTGGATTGGCCGGCAGCCACCCTTGTTGGCTGTCTCTGCCATATCGCCAACATCGCCGCCCTCAAATATCTCGCAGGGGAATGTAAGTCAGCCAGTGTTCGATGTCCTGTTCGACGTCCCCACTTCTTGATGTTGAATACGGCATGCTAAACCTTCCCTCTTTCCATTCAGCCACTCTTTCTTCGCAAGAGTACGGGTATGCCCCCGAAAACATCCCGGAAATCCGAGTCCTCGGACAGACACCGTTTTGGAACGCAGCGTTGGAAGTGAGCCCTGGGGAGGAGGATGCCGCTCTTATGCAAGATGGTGGGACCGATGCGGATGATGCTGAAGGAGGCGCAAGAATGGACTCTGATGATGAGGATGAGGTATGTGCGAAGGAGATCAGGCAAGCAGATCCATCACTGACATCTCAATATCAATAGGTGGAGGATGTCCCTGCTGGCGAGTCCCCCGTGGACTTGGTTCATCGCCTTGCAGTGTTTGTGCACTCTAGCTCCAAGAGGATGGCGGCCTTCGAGAAAGTCAGAGCCAGCAAGAATCCGGAAACTCCGAAGGGGATGCTCCCCCTCAAAGACGTGATCACCCGGTGGAACTCGAAAGAGGCCGCCATCTCTCGATGCCTAAAACTGCGTGCAACTATCGAGTCATTCACCGCACGGGCCAATAGTACAAAGTGCCCACGATTCCCAAGCAAAGTCTTCGACGCCCTCGAAAGGATACAGCCAACGCTTGCAATATTTCTCAATCTTACGCAGGTGTACTCCAAAGTCGGCGCGACTTCGTTTCGCATCATCCCAGACCTGGTGGCGGCGATCGACGAGATAGAGGAAATACACAATCACCCTTCAGTCTCCACTGCCAGACGCAAGTCCAGCGTCGGAGCGGTCAAAAAGCTACAAAAATACCTCAACAAGTTCCTGAAAAACCCATGGGTCTGCATGGCTTATGCGTTCGATCAAAGTGTGCGTGAGGAGGGGCTGGAAAATTGCTTGGCTGCCTACGGGATGCGGGAGCATTTCGGCCACGTTATCAGGGTACTCAATGGAAGAGTTGCCAGCAACAAAGAGTTGTTGAACGAGCGTCACAGTGAGGAAGAGATCGAAGTCCAGGCGGTGGGGGAGAAGAAAAAAGCCGATAAATTTGCGTCCAAACGTTTCGAGGTCGCCGGCAGTCAGGGGCTTACCCACGACCGAAATGATGCGTGGGCATGTTACAATTCGTCGGACGCACGATACGCCACCATCCCGGGAGAATTCATCTTATCGTATTGGAAACGGATGTCGGAAGAGAAGGAACTACGACCGCTTGCGATGCTGGTGAGGGAAGTACTCGGCCTGGCTTCATCGTCAGCAAGCGCCGAGCGGCTGTTCTCGCATGCTGGGCATGTGCTGGGAAAGAAGAGGGGTTCACTATCCGCTAGGTTGCTAGCGAAGCAGACGATGTTGCGAATGTGGGAAATGCAAGGTTTGATGACGACGGCAGATATGCGAGCGTGGGAGGCCGCCTGATCTGCAATGGGGGGGTTATAGTTTTCGGTTGTATGCGTGTTCATATTCATAATTCGTTTATTTACGGCGATATACTACCAAACGGCGTAACGAACTAGTCTACGTCAACTAATCGCGAGTCGCATGACTAATCATCGGCTAACGACTAGTTGCATATGATATTGGGAAACTAATCACAACTAGTTTTGCGAGAAAACGATTAGTCGATTTGAGGAACTAACTATGACTAGTTAGTCATAATCGAGGTCAACTAACGACTAACTGCTGACTTTCATTCAAAGGCAAAGTCGACTAAAAAAAGTCGGAACTAACTAATCGTGCCGAGCTCTATCAGCGTATACCTCTAGACAACTATTCTCAACCCCACTCCCCCATGTCAATCCCGCCTCCGCCTAAAAAGGTCTTAGCCGCCAACATCGACGAAACCAACGCGGAAAAATACGACCTCCTGTACACATACGCGTCAAGTCTACAAACGGACCGGCTCTTGACCCTACCAGAATGGATCCGGGCGAACGAACCGACTGGTTCCTACATAGGTCCCCCGCCGACCTATCAGCTCAAATTGGACTGGTCTCGAGGCGAAGAACCAGTCAGGGTCTTACATCGAGCAATGGAAACATGTTTTGGGTTACCCCCGATGCCGGGGTGGGAGATTTGGATTCGAGGTGATCAATTGATCCTGTTAGTTGGAGACTTTCGGAAGGAGTTCTTGAGGTTGAAAGGGTTGAGGGAAGATGTGAAAGACCTGGATCTCTGGGTAGATACGCTGTTAGAGGAATTGAAACGGATGTGAGTGACGGCTTCTCGAAGCCAAATCCCCACACTGACGATCCTGAATGCACTTATCAGATACACCATGCCTGCACCTTCCGTTCCTTCGTCGACCGCAATAGCCCCTATTGAACAATCTCTGGAACCGACCGAAACCCAACCTCGCCGCTCAACACGATCACCTAGCAGGCCACCTGGTCTTAACGAACCTCCGATACCAAGGATTCTCCCCACGGAAACAGTCGGTCGCCCGCCCGGTCACAAGACCAGTACAAGCAGCACAAGGAAACAAAAATCTCCTCAACCACCACCGATGAGTCCAGTAATCCCAACAGACGAAACTGCTTGTCCACCCACCCAGCCATATGCATCAACATCTTCAGCGTCCGTCACGTATGGGCCGAGCCACGGTCGGCCAGATCGAAGCAAAAACTCGGACCCTACCCGTGAAGTTTCACAAAGGGCCAAAGGGAAGCAGGCGAAAGCTGTTGGCCCTATGGCTCTGCGTGAGGAGTCAACATCCGTCTCCCCGGTCCGAAGCAGTACAGGATTACACCCTCTTCTCACCCGACCATACTTCAACCCGGTCGTACACCACCTGGCAATTCCGATCCAGGATGCTTCTTTACGACAAGGACGTAGTGCGCTGTCTTTAGCAACCGGCTCAAATACAAACTCGCTGGATAGACGATCCGTCAAAGCCCTTCGTACCCTCGACGCCGCTCAGGCCCTGTTGGATGCGGAGGAGGAGTCCGAAGAAGTGGATCCGGAAGACGGGGAGGAGGCAGAGGTTGATGATGGCGACGTGTTTGATTCTCAGGGTTACGGCGTGTGTTCCCAGGACTCTGATGATGACGATGATGAAGACGATGATGGTGAAGAAGAAGACCAGTATATTCCCGTGAGTCGCCACCTTCCCATGATGCAGCCTTCCGGGTGAACTGACTCTTGGCACTTAGGTACGCAAAACCCTCAAGAAGAAATCGAGCAAGTCGGCCCAAGTCATCCAGATTTTGTCAGACGAAGAGGAGAACGAGGACGAACTTATCTTTCAACCGCTCGGCACCGAGCCCTCGCGTACTCGTAATGCAAACTCTGAAAAATCCAAGGCTCTCAAGAGGAAGAACGCCACAGCATCCGCTCAGTCTTTTCAGTCCGCCAAGTCGTTGCTTTCGAAGAGGTCTGCAAGCAATGCTTCCGGCGCCATACACAGTACCAGTGATACTACCACCAGCGCTGTGGGCAGGCGATCAGTTCAGCAGGCTGTGTCTCAATCGCCCGCTGGCTCCAAAAGAAAGTCAACCACCGAGCAACAGCAAATGCAGTCGAAGTCAAAGCGGCCCCGCGTACAACAACTCACGGGATCGATGCCTCTCACCCCAGAAACGACCCTCAGACCCGCTTCGATCCCCGGTACTGGAACTACGACGCGAACAGGGACGGAAGCTGGAACCGACGGCGAAACTCCGACGCCATCACAAAAGAAAAAGGGCAACGAGTCGGAGATCTGGAAGTATTTTGGCCCCGCCACAAAAACGCAGGGCAAGAACCTACGTGCTGAGTGTCGGGCATGCGGGAAGCCAATCAAGGGGCAGAATACATCAAACTTCCTCATCCACCAGCGCATTTGTCCAGGACTTATCGAAGCCGCCCGTAAGGGTATGCCGGGGATCAAGTGTCCCGTGCCAACAACTCAAGCCACCATCGAGAAGGGGTCGGGTGAGATCATCCCACCCTTCAAACAGGAGAGGTTTCTGGCAGCAGTAATGAAGTGGATCATCGTCAGCGGCATGCCTTTCACAACGATTGAAAACAAGTACCTACTCAAAGCCTTCCAGGCAGCCAACCCGGATGTCCGACTACAATCCGCCCGCAGTATGGCACGCAACGTCGAAGATACCTACGATGCTGTCAGCCAGAAGGTGCTCGCTGAGATTCAGGCGCAGCAGAGTACAATCCACTTCACTCACGACTCTTGGACGAATACTGGCCGAAAGCATTCGTTCTTTGGTATTTACGTCTCCTATATCACCAAGAGTTGGGAATACAAAGAAGTTCTCCTCCGTCTTATTCATATGAAGGGATCGCACTCGGGGAAAAGGATGGGCGACGGGCTGTTCGACCTTTTCCACAAAGAAGCCGGTATCTGTGCGCAAATTGGGCCTGGCACGGCCGACAATGCTTCAAACAACCGAACTGCATCGGAGCGGCTCGAGGATCTACTGCGAAACGACTTGAACTATGAAACAAATGGCAAAGACTTGGTTGGTTGTCTGTGTCACATTGCCAACATTGCCGCCTTGGAGTATATCGCGGGCGAATGTAAGTCCTCTAGCGCTTCTCCATTCTCGACCTTCTTTAACCCCTCTTTCCCTTGAAGCTACATTAATCGATCAAGACTACTCCTACGCCCCAGAGAACATCCCAGAGATCCGAGTTATCGGTGAGAACGTTTTTTGGAACCCAGAGCTGGAGGTGGTGATGGATGAAGACGAGGCGGTGCTTTTGGAGGCACAAGAGAGCGACAATGAAGGTGACGAAGGGGAACAAGAAGATTCAGACGCTGAGGAGGTATGTTAGGTGCCGGTAGAACACCCGCTGCTGGATGCTGGCCACTGACACTTGCATTACAGGATCTTGATCAGTCTGCTAGCAGCCAGTCGCCACTTGATAAGGTGCATCAGCTCGCGATCTATGTCCATTCCAGCCCACGCCGCAGGGACGAGTTTGAAACGGTTCGAGCGGTGAAGAATCCGGAAACGTCAAAAGGATTACTGCCATTGAAAGATGTCAAGACCCGGTGGAATTCTAAAGAGGCAGCAATATCCCGCGTCATCCGCCTTCGCAAGACTATCGTCGCTTTCACCACCCGGGCGGGAAGCAAATGCCCTCGATTCACCAAACAGGACTTTGACGCACTCGAAATCATACAACCGACCCTCAAAGTCTTTTTGCACTTGACGCTTGTTCACTCAGAAGTAGGTGCAAATGCGCACCGTATCCTACCTGATCTCGTATACGCCATCGACAAGCTTCAGGAGCTTCATTCTCACCCGTCCGTATCTTCCTCCCGTCGACAATCTAGCGACGCCGCCGTCAAGAAACTCAGAAAATACCTTTCGAGGTTCATCAAGAACAAATGGGTATGCGCTGCTATGGCATTGGATCCGACGGTTCGGCAGATCGGATTAGAGAAGTTGTTGACGGAGGAATACAAGGCGGATGCCCACTTCAAGGACACAATCCGCTTTATCAAGGGTAGCGTGAGCGATTGCCAAAGCATGACGGAGGATCCTGCCGACGAGGGGGAAGATGAGGTCAGAGTGACGAGGAAGCCAGATCGACCGAACAGATTCGCGTCCGACCAGTACCAAACCGGCCATCAAGAAGCCATCGACTTCGACGTCAAAGATCCCTGGTCTTGCTACACAGCTAAGGCCGCCCGATATGCGACGTTTGCAGGTGAGCCGGTGCTGGCGTACTGGAAGCGGATGGCGGAGTACAAAGAGATGCTCCCCCTGGCAATGGTGGCCAGGGATGTCCTAGGTTTGGCGTCATCTTCCGCAAGTGTGGAACGACTTTTCTCACATGCCGGGCATGTGTTGGGGAAGAAGCGCGGTTCCTTATCTGCCAGGCTGCTGGCGAAGCAGACAATGTTACGCATGTGGGAGATGCAAGGTCTCTTAGAAGTGGGTGCTTTATAATTGTGGCATTGTATTGGGCTTATTGTAAACCGATATGTGGATGTATGCAATGTGTGTACTGTGTTATGTGATTGACTGCCACGAGACTAGTCGGTAGTGCAATTAGTCGTTCCTCGAAGACTAATCGTTTTCGGCTGTTAGCGCAGACGACTAGTCGCGGAAGCAAAAAAAAAGGCAACTAGTTGTAACTAATCGCAACTAGTTGATGCGTGATTACATTGGTGACTAATTAATCATCAGATGGGGCGATTATGATTTGATTACCGACTTTGACTTCGCGTGGTAAACGATTAGGGATTACCGCCAATTAACTAATTGTGCCGACCTCTACTCCTCGGAGAACAAGCTGTTGGTTTGCTAGCCTGTGTTGTGATGCATCCTTGGTGGAGCTCTTCTATGATCTCTTTGCTCCATCGCTCTGGTTGGTGATCAGACGCAGGAAATTATCAGACTTTCGACTGTTCGACGACTATAGACCATTTGCTTTACCAGAACCCTGCTTGTTAGCTACGTTTTAAGCACAAGGGGAAGAGGGTTTGACATGCGACAGGCGTGTAACTGAAACAGTCGGAAATGACGTTTTTTCTTTCTTCGGAAGCAAAAACCCTGACCGATGAACCAGGAAAAGTGACGTCACCTGCCTGCTCCGTTTGGCTGACTTATAAACCATCGTTGACCTTCTTTCTCTTTTCGTTTTCCCCGTTTCCCGTTTCCCTTCTTCATACGCCACCGAAACGAATACAATGTTCCGCTCAACAATCCTTCAATCCACCCGCCTCGCACGTACTCCTCTCACTCGTGGACCAGCAGCATCCGCCCGTCTATTCCGACCGCTGACCACCACTTCTGCGCAATGGAACACCACCGCCTCAGGCGTACCCCGCTCCTCCAACCCGAACGTGGATCAACAACACTTGACCACCGGTGCCAAGGAGGAGGTCAAGGCTGTTATTGGTGATTTGGCTGGGATGATTGCTGGGAGGAGTCCGGCGGCGGCTGCTTTGCCCAAGAGAGGGGATGGGGCGAGGGAGGATGTTCATGCTGGGGGTAGTATAACGGATGATTGGGTGAGTAGCATCGTCTTTTTTCCAAACATGGACCGTCATGGGAAGAGAACTTGCTTAGGAAGGAGAAGATACGGTGGTAGCGACCGAGGTTGAGATGTCGAGAATGAGGCTGGTATAGGTGTACGAGAAGTAAGGAGCAGAGCGGATTCGCGAGCCTGGGTGTCTGCCCCCGCCGCAAGGCCAACCAACAGCTTTTCGAGACGTAAAAGGCAGCTGTAGGGTGGTTTTAGTGACGGCGATATCGGTTGAGATCAGGACGAAAAGACGAGTGTCATTTCATACGAGTCTCGTCGAGGCTGCCGTAGGGCAGCCCGAGCATCCGTTTGTGTCTCAACGGCTTCTCGGCGTGTTACATATCCGCAGGGATTGTCTGAAGCAGAGCCGAGGGAAGAATGCATGGGTGGGTACAGATTAATTATTACTGTCGAGCGTGCAAGATCGGGGTGTATGTGAACGTCTAGAGGCTTAGTCGCCGGCCGGAAAACCTGTTCAGGCTGCTGCGCGGACGACCGAGTCCCATTCCACGTTCACGTTCACGTTCGCGTTCGTGTTTCCGCGTATTACTTGAGTGGTAGTGCGAGTATATATCTCGCCATGTTTGCCACGGGGGTGAAAGCGAGGAAACCACGCCACACGAGCGCAATACCCGTGTCGTTCCACGCAAAAGCGTCGTTTGAACCTCCCGAGGCAACTTTTCCCGTCAGGTGGATAGAACCATGATGCCGGGTGTGCGCAAGCATGGGCCACCGCGACTCCTGTGATGTATTCCCTTGCACCCACGGCTCTCCGACCAGCTTTCCGCGATCCTCAGCAGGACAGGTGATGAATGGCCTTGCTTGATCGTCGCTCTCTGTCAGTGTTATGCGTGAGGCGCGACCCAGCTGCATGCTGGTTGCCCCGGAATCTCGCTTTCGCGCCAGGAAAAAGGGACGTATGCCGAGGAGAGAAATCGCGTGGTGGATTCGCCCCTTGGCTGCGCCTCCTTCCATAAATTATCCGTTGAATGGCTGGCAGAGATGGCGGACCTGTATCACCGACCGAGTCATCCGTAAGCAAATCACTAAAACGTGTGTCCACCGCGCTCCTTCCTACCCGCAGGTATCCACCACCAAGTCCCTCGCGGCCGATATCCCTCCCCATGTCCTCTGGTTTGGGTTGGCAGGAACACTGCCGTACATGGGAACGAGCGTCACCGCCGTCTTCCTCGCGCGTGAAGCGTCTCGTGCATCATCGGGTAAGTTTCCACCCTTTCAGCTGTTATGAACGAGACGCGCGTTGGCTGATCTCATATGGACGCCGTGGGGGGGTAGGATTGACCACCCTCACCGGTCTCGATCTGCAGAGCGCGATGGCGGCGTTGCACACTGTCGAACACGTACAGATCACGTACGGTGCCATCATCCTATCCTTCCTCGGCGCCCTGCACTGGGGTATGGAATTCGCAAAGTACGGAGGTGAAATCGGGATCCAGAGGTTGGCGATTGGTGTGGTTCCCGTGTTGATCGCGTGGCCTACCACGTTCTTGGCTCATGGAGTCGCGCTTGGTGAGTTGACATGTGGCGAACGAGCAAGGCGGGGACTAGTTGAACTGATTTGAGGGTGCTGTCATAGCCGCGCAATGGGCTGGATTCACCGGAATGTGGATGCTCGACCAACGTGCCTCGATCCGAGGATGGAGTGAGTCGCCTGTCCCAACAACTCGCCATATGGTAACCCCCTACTGACCCGTGACATCACCTCTGCCTCAGCCCCCGTGTGGTACTCGACCTACCGATTCTACCTGTCCATCATCGTTGGATTCAGTATCATCGGCACGCTCGCCGGTACATCCTACTACGGCGTCGGCAGTGGTTCCCTTGCACCTTCGGGCGAGATCGATGTCACTACCGCAAAGGTCAGCAGCATGAAGAGGCTCGACAAGGTGGCCGCCAAGAACCACAGGGATGTCAGTGGCAGGTTGACGGGTGTTGTTGCTGGTGACGTCGAGACCGAGGACTTGGGTCCCGAGGGCGATGCGTGGGTAAAGGTTGTTCACGCGACCAAGGTACGTCAAATGCACTGTGTATTCCCTGTCCATGGCTGAGCTCTCCAACGCACGCAGACCGATGAGGAGGCGGAAGAGGAGGAAGAGGCCCATCAAGAGCTTGCCAGTAAGCAGGACACCAAGGAGATCGACCAAGCCGCTACCAGTCCCGAGGGATTTAAGAGCGAGATCAAGGGTAGGACCGACGTCCGGGATGGGTTGCAGGACAAGGGTAACTCTGCGGCCCCGGCGGATGATGACAGTGGACGAGCTGGACGATAAGTGCGCTCGCTGGTGTGAGAGATGAGGGACGTCGCGGGTTGAGTAGTAACTGGGGGAGAAAAGAAGAAATCGGTGAACAAGACAAAGTGTTGGCGGGTTATTCAAGAGAAATTTCGGTTCAGGAAAGAAAGCGACTCTGCGGATGGGCAACAGAATGCAAGTTTAAGAACTGGTACTTGAGCGCGCCTAATGTATGAAACAAGAAAGAAATCGAGAATGAAATATGGATAAACAAACAGAGAAAGCCACGCGTGCTTGGTCGGGCGTATCTGAACAGAGAAAGTCAACGGTACAACGATTTGCATCATCTATCTATCGTCTTAATTTTCTATGCTCTACCGACAACACTATTCACACGGTTTCATTGCAGGCCTCCAACTACCTCTCAATCACTTAGCAATGCTCGGGATCCCGATAGCACCTCGCCGCAAACGGGACAGCCGCGGAAAAAGGCTCATTGCTGCATCATCATCATCCTTGACCAACAATACGAATTTGACAAACATGTTCTGCGAGTCGCTGACACTTGTCTCAACCATCGGCTGAAGAACAAGGTGGTGAGTAATATATGCGATGCAGAGTGCCGACCTGTAGAGCTGAAAATTGTCCCATCACCGCACAGCTGGCTCATCAGGTCTATCAAGACTGATAAAGCAGCGGTGGTGTCGCTCAGGCAATCACTTTGGCCGCGCGTAACGGCAAATCAAGCATATCGTGCGGTCGGAGACGTCACGACGTGGTCGGTCGGGTATAAGTCTGCTACGAAGGATAATTCGTTGGTAGAGTCATGAAGGCAGACGATGGGGCAGATACCTCCAGGATCCAGAGATATCACCAAGTAAGCACAGCAATGGATAGAGCGTGCAAGGAAAAGTGCGACGGTCGAGCAGGGGCCTCTTCTCATGCCACGTCCGGTACGGTCTAGCTTACCTTACCCTCGTTGAATTTGGTGTCATCCCTCTGGCCTCTCCTGGATTCTGTTCTTGCGCTTTGTTGTTCATCAACCTACCCTGAACTAATGTACGATCATTGCAGGTTCTCAGTGGTCATTCCCATTCTACCTGCCACCAACGTCTTCTCTTTCGAGACTCGAGCACAGACACCTTAAATCTCGTCTTCGATGGACCAATCACGGATACTTCCGACTCGATACGGAGGGTGCGTAATCAGAAACAAGGAAGAAAGAGGCAAGAAGACTTTGAGAATAGCCATGAGAAGTTGACCATTTTGTTCTCCGTGTGTTGTTATCGCGAGGTAGGTCGTTTTTTGATGCTGATGAGCTGTGAAAGAGAAGATGCGACGCAGGTACTGACTCTGCTGCCCAGATCGACACTCTCGCATGGGCGGTTGATAACTGCATAGTAGGACACCTTCGGCCAAACTTCCAGCATCTGTGTCGATGAAATCCAGACACGAAAGTGTGAAGCTCTGCGGAAGGTGCTCTTTCGATACTGCACGAATACGCGATGGTTATTAAGGATACCTACTTGAGGCATGGCGACAGTACGGAGAAAGAAGCTCAAGAAAAGTCACAGGTTCAACGAGTAGGTCCATGAGAATAATCGGACGGACAACTTGGCCTCACATCCTTGTCACTGACAAATACTCTTTCCGATTATCTAGAGCTTCAAAGAATGCAATGCTGGAGAAGCCCTAGAACCCTCCTGTAGCAACATTACTTGGGTTGAACTATCACTGAGCAGCGCAAATCGACGGTCTCTTCTCAAATACGGTCCAGCGTTCCCGAGAAAGAATTAGCAGAAATATTCGAATAGCGGGTCGCCAACATCGGGCACTCAGAGGTGTCGGACAGTCGTCCAGCACTATATCATTACCCGTGTCCACCCTTCAACAACGTGCTAGCTTGATCACCGACGGATCATGTCGTCTACATCGGCACTCTTGAGAACGGAAGAGAACTGTGTCTAGGCGGATCCTCTGCTTGTCTGTACAACACTTCGTTACATACAACAGTTCCTCCAATACAACATCGCCTCGTAAACAACATCCCTCAGATACATACAAATTCTACGACAGACATATCCTCATTCCTCAATCTCGACGACCCCCTACTCTCAGGACGTTCCTGGCGTGCTGGTTGCCGAGATTTTGTCATCACTCCAGCCATCACTCCCATACTCTACTCGTAGATCTCTCGGAAGCGCCGAAACGACCTTGGAGAGACTTTCCGCACACATTTGCAAAATTGCCGCTTGTTCCTTTTCCGACTGAGATGAAGTATGATCGCTCCTAGAAAGAATACTGCCCAGTTCTGTTGCGGCAAACTCCGACCCTGCTTGCAACAGAGACAATCACTCTTCACGGTTGAGTCTATCAGCAACCGTATCCATAAACTTTTCTACACTCTGTGCCATCTCATGCTCGAAATTGCTTTCATCTTGGCGGACTTCTTTGTCGTTGACTCCATCACCCACCGAATGGTCCTCCAAGGCGTCACCGTGGTAATCCATTTTAGCATCCCGCTCGGTAGGCATAACATGTATATCTGGAACCCCTTTTTTGGGAGTTTTTTCGTTCACGTAGAGCGCGAAAGTGTCCTCGACTGGGCCTTCTCCCGCAATGTCCGCCAAGTTGATGTCGACAATGACATTTCCCTCCTCTCGGCGGGTGCGGAATTCCTCCTCTGGCTTTGATGGGAAAGCCACCTCGATGGTCAATCTTCCTCGCCTCCCCGTGTGTCCTTGAACGTGGATCGCTGGAGCGTTGGACGATGCTGGGGATTTGGAGGAGAAGTCGACCATGGCTTGACTGGGACCTGGTAGAACGGTAAGAGTGTTTCACGTGCCTGGGGAGCAGGGTGGCAATGAAGATGCAATTAAGTAGGTCAGAAGCTTACATCAGTCTCCAAGTTGGAACGATATAACGCACGTTTCCTCTGTTGATGGCTATAAGCAGCGTGTCACAAGAAGGCTCAAGGACTGGAGGAATAGATGATGATGTGAAGAGATCGTCCGTGTTCAAGCATGCCGACCTACAGGATGACGGCTATTTATATGTGTCGCATGGTCTCAAAATAAGAGGCAGATTGTGCGTTCCTTTGTTGATTGGAATCTGTAAGGCCAGCACAGATACTGTTATCGGCCAGGAGAGGGTTCATAGGCAGCACGTCAGCAGGAGGGCAAGAGGTAGGCGCAATAGCTTGTGATGTAATGTATACTCCTTGTGAGTCGCAACGCTCTGAGCTCTGCAACGACGCTGGGCAAAAAAGTTGACAGGGGCGACGGATGAAGGATGAGATCGGAAAGGATGCACCGCCGAAGGACCTGTGGTCTCAAACTGATGCTGAGTCAGCTGTTGTAGAAGGGGAGTAGAGATATGGGCTGGAAGCGGTAGCTGTTGTAGTTGCGGCAGTTGCATCAGTGACGATGATTGATTGAGCAATTACTTCTGAAACGATGAAAGGTGTCCAACCTTCTCCTGATCTCTGCTTCTGTGTCAACTCTGGGATCTCGTTGTTTCTGTCAACGCCTTCAGCGATCATCCGGGACAGACTCGAGGCCCTAGGTACGGCATGTTCGCATAACACATCTTCAACTAGCACGCATGATTGGTATTAACAACGACCCTAGGATCGCAAAGTGCACGTCAACATACGGCAGTTTCGAAGAACTGTTACTCCCGTAGGACATATTGAATTCGAACGGAGAACGACAGGGCTAGGTGCATCACGACCATATGATATACAAGAGTCGCAAGTTCCGCAGCGACATTGACAAGACTGTTTTTGCGGCGATAACTAAACAAGTGGTGCCGACACCGAGCGATTATGATAATTGATGGGTGACTGCAATTGCGCGTCGCTCATCTCTGGCAAACGCATCATCAAAGAAACGGGACTCGCCTTGGGCGGCGAGCCGGACCCACTGAACGCCGAAATTGAACTTGAAGACGACGAGCGGGTATGATTCGCGGCGCGGTCGGAACGTTGAACGAGGAATGAAAGCGGCGGAGGTGGCGCCAAAGGTGTCGAGTAATCTTCGTCTCGTGACGGTGGTCCTGTTGAACCGGATCGCGACACCGGTGCGTTTGCCCCGCCGTTCGATTTCTTTCTTTTCCCGCCAATCCTCTGTAGAAGAGCCTTGAACCCCTTCTTCTTCTTCTTTTCTTCTTGCAAGGCCGGTGGAGTGGGAGCCCACGTATGCCGCGAGCCAGCTTGAGAACGTACGTACTGCATGTCGCTCCCACGGGTATCGACGGCCGTCAACATGGATCCCGTGTCCCCCGGGCCCTGGTGGCTCATATACGAAGATGTCGCTCGAGAAAAGAACCGAGGTCGTGACAGCGAGGCCATAGAGGTGGCTCGAGGGTGGGCATTGGCGATATTGGGACGTCGGCGATCGAGATCTAGGCCAAGGCTGCAGGAGAAAATTCAGCTTTGGTTCAGAGCACAATAAGACACAACGGGAATGGATGCAACTCACTGCATATCCATCATACTGCCACTGTTGCCAGCATGACTACCGCCCCAATGACTTCCACCCGCCTGACTGCCACCGAAGAAACTCGTCACGCTGCCTCCCCACCGACCGAGTACGCCAGACAGTCCGTCCCTCCCTTCTCCCGGCCCAGGACTCGACCTCGTCGAACCCGCATTCCCGGAACTCCTTCCAGCACGGACAGCAAACGAAAACGGTCTCAACGGCGTACTTCCCGACCGCTGCTGGTCCTGGTCCGTCAGGTCGATCATGGATTCCTCGTCGTCGGTAAAGTTGTACATTTGGTCTTGACGGAATGATCCAGCTGTCGGCGAAGGTCGACTGTTCACGCGACTCGGAGGCTGGAAGGACATTTCGAGGAGACCGGGGGACGAGATACCCCTGCCCTTTCTTACATCCAGCTGCATGGCCGGAACACGCGGCACCGCTCGAGCGGTATTGCCGTATTCCGATAGCTGACGTCCGTTCGAAGAGGCGTATCGAATTTGCGGAGGCGTACCATCGTACATTGTCGCCCTCGCATTGGCGGACAACGACCGATCGGGCCAATGAGGCGGGTTCGTTGTCCCCCGCTGCTCGTGTCCGGACTGACGACCATTCGCCGGCCCGTACCGTACATCCTGATTCGTGGCTCGTGAGGACGATGACGAGCGACTTGTACTTCCGTACCGCTCATGTTCGCGCAACCACACGCTCGACTCGAGCTGCGATTCCTCTTCCGGTGGGATACCAAACAGCTGTGCTTGATCTGCGAGGTATTTCTGGAGGGTCTTGTACCGATGTGCGGAAGGCGCAATCATCTGTAGCAGCATACAAGTCAGCACGCACACCCGGTTTTTCAGGAGCAACAGTGACACACCTTGGTCGCAAGTTCCCTCAACTTGCTCTCCCTCAACTCGCCCTCGTACCTGCCTCTGAACGACTCTGGCAACGTATCCTCACCGCCATCCGCCTGCTCCTCCCACGAAAACCCTCTCCACCTCACAACCCTCCGCGGCCGCTCACCCTCGACAGACGCAGCATCCACCACCCATTCCCGCCTCAACAGTTCCTTGAAATCCACATCACTCGCCCGCGACCAGACGGCATCACCGATCACCTTGACGTGGATCAAGTCCCGATCACGCATCAAGCATTCCATACAAATCTCTTCTTGTGGCGGGGGTATCTTGACGCGGAGGGGCACGATATCGTCCATGTCTGCCTTGCCTGGTGTCGCAGCATCGACGACGTTCCTATCCCCGGATGTGCCACCGGGATCACCCGTCTGACCATCCCCATCCTGCTGTTCCTCCCTCGTCCACTGACTTACGGCCCTCGGCCTCGCTGCGAGCGGGTACGGCCCACCCTGGCCCGTCGCACCACCCCTCACGGAAGCCATCACCGCCGGTATAGTCGGTACCGCCACGTCTGCAGGATTGATGCTGGCGTTGTTGTATGATGATTGTCGCTGTTGGTACTGCATGGTTGTTGTTGGCTGTCGCGCGGAGGGTGTCGAGGAGAGTGGTTCGGATACGTGCCGTGGCAGGCAAGGTGGCATATCAAACAACGTCCTCGGACGACCACTCATCGACGGAATTGACGCCATATTCCCAAACTCTGGAGACGTCTGACCACGTAAACGGGGCTCTCTGCCGATCGCACCGATAGAGCGGGACTGCTGGTGCTGCCTCTTGATAACGAGGCCAAAATCGTTGTTTCCTGATGGCGAAGATGAGTATTGCCGTGCGTCGTACGTCTGTTCGCGTCGTGGGTATTGCAGGTATTGCGGATGTATCGCAGGAGGGGTGTGGTTTGCGGATTTGATAGGCCGTTGACTCGGGTACTAGTAAAACACCCAAACTAATCAGATTGAAATCAAACCAAGAGCGCACACACAGTACACACGAAGAGCACAGAACACGCGTAGAGCACTGATGCTCTCGCACACCCGCGTAGAAAAGCCCACCGAGAGGGTCTAATGTATCATCTGCAAAGGAGGAGATACACCACAGCTCTTCTCGCGTTATGCGATGCGTGCACAAACCAGAGGAGGAAGCAGAAGCAACCCGAGGTCAAGCCCTGCCAAACCGTACGAGGCGTTCGACTCGAATCGTACGCTCTCCTCTCGCGACCCGTTCGGCGTGTGCTTTCTCGCCTCGTGCTCGTGCTCGTGCTCACTCCGTTCCTTTGGCAATTCGGCCTCGTGCCCGCTCGCACCGCTCGGCTTGGTCGCTCGGCACAGCTAGGCCAGCCAAACACATCCAAACCCTCACACAAAATTAAAAAAGAAAAAACAAAACTCACAAACCCATCCGCATCCATCTCATCACCACCACCACCAACCCACCGGCCCTGCTGCTGCTGCAGCTGCACCTTCCCGCCCTTTCCCGCCGCCCCACTCGTCCGACGAAAATCATCAACCTCGATCCCCACACCAGAATCCACCTCGTGCTCCTCATTCCGCTCGTCTTCCTCGGCGTCCGCGTAGACTATCGGCTCGTCGTTGCCTATTCCTTGGGCGTACGTGTATGAGGGAGCCAGAGTCGCAAGTGCGGCACGAGTCGGGGATTTCTTGATCCCTTGTTCGGCTCCGCCGCCGCCGCCTTCCCCTTCTTCATTACCAGCGCTGGCATAGTCATTCCGTTGATCATGTCGATACTGACCAGCCAGTGCTGCATCTCGAATCGGTATCGTCAGTTGTGGTTGTGCGTTTGGTGGCGGCGGTGGCGGTGGTGGTGAGGCGATATGCGAATATGTCGGGCGGGTGGTGTATGGGAATTCAGCATAGTCTGGATGATCCTTGACGGCTGGATATGGCTGTTCCTCCTGCTCCCGCTGCTGCCGCTGCTGCTGCTGCTGCCGTTGGTACTGCTGCTGCGGTTGTCGACTTGGATAGGAGTAGGAGTAGGGAGTCGACGCGGAATCATCAACGACCATCGTTCGACGTCGATTGATAGTGGATTCGCGGAGAAATGGGACGCCGGGTGTCATTGTCGCTCGACTTGGGGTGTTTGCGTTTGCGTTTGCGTTTGCGTTCGCGTTTGCGTTTGCGTTTTGGCGTTGTCGTTGCTGCTGCTGCTGCTGCTGCTGCTGCTGCTGTTGCGGTTGCTGAGAGTAGTGGCGTGGTAGTTGAGAGTGGTTTTGCGGTGGGTTGGTGGCTATGTATACGTGATCAAGGAGCAAGGTCAGCGTCTCTTCGGTCCAATGCGGCGCGGTCATCATGGATCGTAATCCGGCAGTCGTACGCGCACGGTACGACCGTCTTACACCAAGCTTTCAGGGAAGAAGAACAGGGAAAAAGCAAACCGTACAGGTGGTATACATCTCTTCCTCTTCGTACCTCCCTCCTCCTCCTCCTGTTCCTCCACCTCTCATCGGCCGCGCAGCAAAAGTCGGGCTAGCGATCCCAAATCGTTCACCTAGATCCAGATCGGAGAATGAACCAAGATGCAACGCAGGCAAGGCGAGTGGCGATGTTGTTCGTTGTTGTTGTTGTTGTTGTTGTTGTTGGTGGTGTTGGAGATGCTTTGATTGCGGTGATGGCGGTGAATACGTTCGGGATGATGAGGAAGGGAAGGCGGACGTTGATGTTGATTTCGAAAGGTGGATCATTACGCAGGAGGTCGGGGTCGGGGAAATTACAGTAGAGAAAGGCTTTACTCAAGAAGGGACAAGGTTTTGATTTTTTTCGTATATTGCTTTCGGTAAATCGCGTGAGGTCGGGGTCGTCGGTGGTTCAATTGGTAATAGTGTCGTCTCGTCTCGTCTCGTGATATAGTGTGCAACCGGTCGTTCATTTGCACAGCGGGTCAGGATGAAACGCACAAACCAGACGTTATAAGCGGCCTGGCTGCGTGCGCACTAGGGAGGGGTTTGGATCCGCACACTCCCTCTACTACTAAGCTTGGCTTGCCTCCGGAAGGATTCAACGGTGGTGCAACCACTTTACTTTACATCAGCAAATCGGCAAAGTATATCCACCACCCTCGATGTTCTACCACAGCTCGGAAGGAATCCCCTGAATGGATGTATTATGTATGTATACATGGTTGTATGTATGCTCGGAGGCGAGGAGACCTGGCTTCTGTGTGTGTCCTGTGAGTCGGAACAAACCCAGATATCGGAAGCTATCTCGGACGGATGCTATGCCTCTCGGATCTCGGAATAGGGAATAGGATGGTTTATCGGGATTCAAGGCAAGTAAAGCAAAACTACATGTAATCGGTGCCCTTCCAGCTTTCCCTTCCTTTCGCCTTCCAGTAGTCTTCCTCCTGTATATGTGTAGTCTTTTTCGTTCAACTGGTATACGGTATCATCATCCCAAAACAAGGGGAGGCGCGTACTGTAGCGTATGATTTGTGTCGTTATTAAACAGTATGCGTGCAAGTGTTTCACCAAAGGGCAGAGAATCCGTACGACGCGCCGATGCATCCAAAAGCGCAGGGATGGCTACCGCCAAAGTCCGACCTTGGAGTAACACAAACCCCGATAAAAGGACCTTTGGTCTGGATACAATGAGAGCTCGAGGAGAGCCAACCCCTAGTCGTTATCATATCAGACAGGGTTTCTCGCCCTTGAACTGGATACCAGTCGTATCTGTCACGTCGGCTTTATTGATTATTCGAGGATTAGCTACTCGGAAGCCGTGCGCCAGCCAAATCGAGTCACACGATCGCGCTTGCTCTGTCAACTTGAAATGTTGAGCTTGTGCCGCAGCACGACATTGCAGCCATCCAGTATCCACTGGGCTTATAGTTCTTACGCTGGCAAGTGTTGAAGATAATATGACATGAACTCGGGGGACGTCCGTGAAACCTGACGTGGACCTGGACTAGAAACGCCGATCGAAACAAACAAGAAGGGTGGGAAATAAGCCATGTATCAACAGTGAGACACCAGATCGCGCACCTTTTGCTTGCCACCGTCAGCCAACCCCAGCAGTGGCGAAAACATGTCCATCACCCGTGAGCCTAGGTCAAGCTCGTGAAGAATACTACAAGGCAGTTCAGTGAAAATCGTCAACGTTCTGTTCTCCTTTCCCAGAACTGCAAGTCGCCATGTTGTTCGGCATTTTCTCAGCTCTCGCCGCTACATCCACCTCTCGCAACCTAGCCACAAAGCCGACACTACAACGTGCATCGGAACCAGTATGCAGAGCAGATCCAGAAGCAGGAGAAACATGCTTGACCTGCTCCACTCCCATACAATCCGAAAAGAACCAACATCAACAACCTACATTCCGCACGCAGCCCTGCTGCCTCCGCCCGATCTGCGCCGCCTGTATCGCCCGCAACCCTCGGATCGTGCAGTACGTGCCATGCCTCTGGTGCGGGGAGGGAGTGGATGTCGCATCCAGCAAACGAGGAATCAAAGCTGGATCGCGAGATGGGCGGAAGAGTGCGGGTAGGGATGAGGGTGGCGGTCAAGAGGACGTTTTTGTGCTTGGTGGTGATGACCATGACGAGGATGAAGGAACGTACGACTCGCCGCCGCCTGCGTATCAAGAAACCGGAACCAACGGCTCGACCATCACGGGAGACAATGGCAGTAATAACGCCAGCACCAGCACGCCATTGCCGACGTCACCGCCCGGCCTTGGAACGGACGAACAACCGCCATATCAGCCGCCGGTGAGGAGACATCGCGTTCTTAGAGGCGAGACTGTTCGTGCGCTTGCCACTTTATACGGAGTCGACGTACGTATAACGTCCCCGCATTTCCGCTCTAGCACTCTCCCCCCAACGCACGTACTTACCCCATCTCCGAACACGTAGCCATACCTCTTAGCGAAGACGAATGGTCTCCCATACAGTAGTCTCACGACCCACCCGGGCGTGCTGCAAACGCGGCGCGAGGTGCTGGTTCCTAGCTCACACGCGGTGGCAGGAAATGAGAACCCACTGGAGGATGAAAAGCGGCGCAGGGAGAGGATGGCGAAACGGTACGTACGACGCCCTCCCCCCGTGTTTACCCCTTCTTCTCCATACTGGTGACGCAAATGGGAATGGAGAAAGGCAAGGCTGATGTGTCGTTGGTAGGTTCCAGCTGATCACAAAGGAGACGGATCCGTATGTCGCGCGGACATATGTCGCGATTCATTCTTCGAATGCTACCACGTCGTCCTCCTCCCCCGACGATTCGGCAGCAGCAGCAGCAACGGATCGAAACAATGCCCACTATCCTACTGATGATTCGTACGAGCAATACACCAGCGGCGAGAAATCGGTCCTGGCAAGCGGTAGTGAGAAGGAGAAGGTCGAGCAACAGGAAAAGATGAATCTGGGAGGAACGTCGCGCGGTGGAGTATCAAGCGCTATTGAGATGTTTTACGCAGATGAGGAATGGGAGGCTTCTACCCTGCCCTCTGGTGCTTCTGGGCGGCTAAGGAGTCGTCGGTAGATAGATAGGGTTGTATAGCGTAGAGGATAGGGTTGTAATATGTATATATAGAGTGTGGGGAATAGATGATGACCGGGTGATTTTGCGCTTTATTTCCACCCTTCCGCGGGGGAGGAGTGTCGTCAGCATCTGATCGTCTGACCGGTATATAACTTGAGCTTGACTTTACGTTGACATTACGACAAACAGTGGCAACAGTAATACAAGCAAGCAACAACCATGTTCCGCCTACTCCCCTGCTTGATCCTCCTATCCGTCTGGGTTCATGGATTTCCAATAACCGATGCCGACGACGACGAACCACCCGGAGGCGACCAATTTTCAAACCCTGGAGGCGATGTATCCTTCTACCAAGCCTGGCGAGCATACAAGCAGCAGCACGCACGTCCAGCTCGAGGAGTAGAAGCAGGAGTTGAACAAGCTTTGTCGGGTGATGCATTGTTTGGTGGCGTGGATGGGTTGGATGTCAGGGATCGGTTGGAGGCGTGGGCTGGGTGGTTGAACCCCTGGGGTGAAGGCGAGTTGTGGATCTTTGTAGGTTGTCGCTTCACCTGTTTCTGTCTGTCTGCCTGCCTGCCTGCATTTTCTTCATCATCTTCACTATTCCTGCATCCTTTCCTCGCTCCGAGCCTCATTCGCATCACAACCACCATCATTCATCGATTCATCTCTCATTCCGAGGAGCTGACACACATCTTCCACTCGCCACACAGGACAAACAAGCAGGAAACATTTCAATACCACACAGACCAGCCGCCTACCCCGCTCATCTGCCACCTGCAAACGCTTTTCCCGTACAGGGCACCTTGTTACGTATCGAGAATTTCCCTGGGGCAAAGGAATTAGGGGTGGATGAATATGGATGCGCAGAGATTCCTCTTCTTTCCTCCTCCTCCGCCAACATCAACTCCGACGCCGGCGCCTTCATACCCGACAACACACCTCGCACCACACTACACAACACCGCGCCTCCCCTCATCGCCTTGGTAACCCGCGGCCACTGCTCATTCTCCCATAAAACCCGCCTCGCGCAATACCTGCACGCCACCGCCGTCGTAGTAGGCGATGACACCTCCACCCCGTCCGAGACCGATTCCCAGGGCCGCACCCGAACTGGTTTGATCACAATGTACAGCCCGGATGATACGGCTGATCTGAGGATCGGTAGTACGTTTGTTAGTCGTGCGGGTTGGTTGGTCGTTAGGGATTTAATGGGGCCAGGGCTGAATGGAGGAGTGGAAGTGAGGATCGAGCCGGATGATGGGTACGATTGGTGCGTCTTTTTTGTCTCTCCCCTTCTCCTCCTTCTTCTTGTTTCCGGTCTGGCATCCTAGTCAAACTTTCGTTCCTGGTTGTCAGGTGCTGACTTGACACTTGTCCTGGTTGGTCATGTGTAGGCCCCTAAGTGATCTATTGGTGTTCATCATGTTGTTGCCGAGCGTGATCACGGTGTTTGCGATCCTGCTCAACAAGTATCGAACAATGCGGTACGTCTTTTTTGGACACCTCCCGTCGCTCTCTTCCTTGTTTTTTTGTGTTGCAGTGCTAACATGTTCCTTTCCGTCACCTTGCCTTTTCCTGGCATGTTTGCCGATTCCCTTACGTTCCGCCCCTCACCTCCTTCGTCTCGCCTTGGCTCGTCTACCTTCCGCTCTGTCCACCTTCACGCGTCGCTCCGTTTACCTTTTCATCCCTACCGGCCTACAAACGCTCCGATTCGACGAGCAGACAAAGACAACGCGACCGTGCGCCCAAGGAAGCCGTGTTTGCGTTGCCTGAAGCCGTGTGGGTGCCTGAAGAGTGGGAGAAGGAGGATGATTCTCCTGCGCCAACGACGAAGATGTCCAAGGTCGTCGTTGTCGCTCCGGTGGCTGGACATGCAGAGGGTGGGGAGGATGGCCATGTGGAGGGAGCTGCGAATGAGCGTGGAGCGGCAGAAGAGGACGAAGAGGAACACCGCGCGCCATTCATCACCGGTATGCCGAAACAGAAACCACAACAGTCTTCATCGTCCACTGGCATCACCACTACCACCACCAACACCACAACCGCAACGACAGTAGCGACTGTAGCGATAACAAAGAAACGCAAATTCTACTCAAAAGACGAATGCGCAATCTGTCTTGGCTCGTTTGAACGTGGTGATGTAATTAGGATCTTACCGTGTGGACATCTGTTTCATAAACTGGAGGTGGATGACTGGTTGGTAAAGTGGAAGAAGGTGGTGAGTTCTCGTTTCGCTGTGTGTTTGACAGACAAAGACAGGGAGAAGACGTGGGCTAATGTCGTCTTTTGCTCGGTGGATGACAGTGTCCCGTTTGTAGAATGTGAGTGCTGGCCTAGTTGAACCGCTCGAACCCTGCTAATCTCCTTCCGACGGATTTACAGGGACATCACAGCGACGCCGTCCGACTCAACACTCGCCATCCCCACGCAAACCGCTACCACGCCACTCACCGCTGTACCTCCCGCGCCGTCAAGCGATACCGATCCGGATCCGCAAGGAGGATGGATGTTTGGGTCGCCGTTGTGGGAGAGGATGAAGAGTGTGTTCCGGAATCGGAATCGTGCTGCTGCGGTTGAAGTACAAGGGGAGGCGAGGGAAGAAGGCGAGGAGACGCCTTTGCTCCGTGTTTAGGAGCGCGGATGATTGATCTAGGGAAGGAGGTTGTTTGCTTGGTTGGCTCGTCGGTTGTATTCCTGTGATTGTAAGTGAGACCGTTGTAGCGATTAGTTGGCCGTTTATAGTCTGTTTTTCTGTATCCCAGTACGTTCATTGGGTTTTTAGTTGAAGAAGCGGCATGGCGAGGACATGCACTGCTTCGCGCCTTGGCTTGAGGTGATGACAAGAACGTCGAGCTCCTACGAAGCCACATATTCAGAGACAAGGACAAGTTTCAAACAGCCACTCATTGCTTAGGAAGTAATCAAATATTGGGACTGTGCTACAGTCGCAACTACAACAGCCGCGAGATCTAGCGTAAATCTCGAGTTCCCCTGCTTCGACAGCTGACTTGAAAACAGCCTCAGACAACATGTACCTCGTCCGTGCGCCCCTTCCGCTTTTATCTCTTATCCATCGCTCACCGGCAAGTCTGCCGAGCCGTCGTTGCAGCGCGTCAGAAGCGACGGAAAAGGCACTTACAGCCTCGGTTCTCATTGCATCTCATCGGTGCAGACATCGCAGGAAACAAAAGGAGGACACAATAGACGCCTCGACGCGACCGCAGTGTAAGCGGGCTTGGAATCACGGATTGTTGCGTCTACCGCTCGTCTCCCTGCGAATGTGCCGACTTCGAACCCTCTCCTAGGCCGATACCAGTACATCTACCGGTTGTGCAGCTTCTCGCCAGATTCTCATCGGTATAAAGCAACGCTCAGCACGTCTTCTAGTCCAAAGTCATGCGACGCATATAGATAGGCGATCTCCTACACGACGACCTGCTTGGAGAGACGGTCTCTCCTCAACGTCTGTCAGAATCCCTTGTACGTCCTTGTGAAAACCCGCTCCATAGCCATCAACAAAGAAAACGTGTGTTTATGAAGACTTCATCGATGTTCTACCCATAGAGACTGACGTGACCTTCTGACCTACGCTGTGACATCTCTGTCGCAGCCCTATCATCCCCAGGCATTAGGAACAACCCGGGGTCGTTTGCGCAGCTAGATATGCACCCGCACTACAATCACACTATGTCGCCGAACGGGGGAACCATCTACGTTGGAAGGGACCTTGGGAAAGGAGAAATCCTGATTCACTCGTCTTTCCCTTCGAGGGAAGCGATTCACCCCACGCATAGAAAGCGAAATCGAGGTCTCATTCGTGCCAGCCTAAGGTTAGGGCGCGAGCCAGCTCGCGAGCCCTCTACAGGACAAGAACCGAAAAAGGGACCTTTGGGTATGTTGGGGCTGAATGTCTTAGAAAAGATGAAGAAGCTGAGGGCCCAGAGAGACATGTCGCATCGCCGGAGGCTCCGCATGACGACCTCACTTGTGGTGGCGCCATTAGGGAAGGCATGGGTGACGATGGCAGCGAAGAGTTCATTTGGGGCGAGCCAGTAGCTGATGAGGACGACAGTGTGAGGGCTCAGACTATGGCGGACAAAATCAGGCAAATTATGACCAACGAATCTGACGTCTTCACACCTAAAGAGTTTCTGTCTCTGTTGTTGGGCGAAGGAACAAAGTATGCAAGGACAGTATTAGACAGTATTCCTTCTGAAACCGGTGATGACCCTGCGTCAGGAACTCCAGCGAAACTTCTGCGCGAGTACGTGAGCGCTCTACTCGAAACCGTTTCATACCTTTCCAAAGAATATGATGATGGCAGTGAAGACGCCATGTCACAGACCACCACGGCGGGCGAGCGAACATCGTCCTAACGGGAGAGGTCTAAGCTCTAGCAGAACGGATGATAATATGTAAGTAGTGGAGTTTGTATGTACATGTCGCAGTGCTGTAGTATTAGAGGGGAGAGTCTTGCATCATGCATTGTAAGAAAGTGTTGTCAACCGCAGGAACACGGACATTGCTGTTTGGCCAATTCAATATAGGCAAGCAGAAGACGAGTCCGACATGGCACTTTCCCATCTGTGTCCGTTTCGCTGTCAATGAGAATGATTCACCGGTGATCAAGGGAGCACCTTCGTGAAGAGTAGCACAGGCTGGCAGAGTGTTGGTATCTGATTGGCCGATCCATTTCTGTGTACGATGCCAGCCCAACGCCACAGCGTTCCGCATCCTGCCCGCCACTCTTCATGCAGACGCCGGACCGCAATTTCCTTCTAGTCGTTCCACTTCTGCCGATAGTAAACCTGGTAGACTGTTCGGCCAGAGTGACGTTGGCATAAGGATATCGTACAGTCGACCGGGGGTTCTTTTATCGCGTTTTTCTTCTGTTTTGAGCAATAATACCATCATAAAACAAGACCCAGGCTAACCGTCGAGCCGACCCGGAGACAGCTGCCCCAGCGTTGCAACTTCTTCAAGCCTCCGAGCGTCCTAGAGGGTCTCACCAACCACAAGTCGTCTATCTATCAAAAGAGAATAGTTGGTGCACGTAGTCCAACCACAATAGACCTGCTATACGACGTGCTTGGTAGACCTTGATGGGCATTTTCATCGGCCTCTAGTCGTGCACCAGTAAGTACGCTCTAGAGTTTATCTTCTCGCAGCAGAAGGGCGGGATTGCTGCTTGTCGAATCAACTGATACGTTTGGCGGACATTCTTTAGAAACCGAATTGAAGCTTTTGCCGATCTGCGACTTACCATGCCAGTCTTTCAGTTAGTTGGAAGCCGTCTAGAATGCAGAATAGGTTTCAACGTCCTCTATTTTCTTTTGATGCACAACATCGGCGACTCGCTGGGTGACATCACTGCAGAGTCTAGTCTGAGAAAAAAGATAAACACTTCTGACTGTGAAAAAGGTAGAGTAAGTCTACTGGTACGTTTCGGGCGCGTCACATTTTGAATGCAACAACCATTCCATTCATCGATATCCAGCGATACAACAACAGCCATGAAATTACCAATCTCCTCGTCGATGCTCTTTACCCACTATCACCTCCATCGGTATGCATCACCCTGGAATACGAACCGTATGTCTTCGAGTCCAAGAAGGAGGAAGGGTAGATTTCGGTTTATTTCGAATCAGATCCCGTGGGCACGATGACTTAAGAGGCGGGAGGATTCGATATTCGCCAGTAAAACAACAAGCCGGCCTGAACGTCCAGAGTACTTGTTAGCTATCCTCAGGCACTGGAACTCGAGTGATCTGGAAATTCACGAACGCTGGAAACGGCTTCTGTAGCGCTTCCGTCCGCGAGGTAGTCATTCCGCTTCTCCGCACAGTGGGCTTCGGATCCCGAAAGTAGCCTCCAAAATTGAAGTACTGATATATCGCTGCTCTAGTACGTCACGCAACACCCCTCCGAGTACTATATCACGATCGTCGACGAGATGATCGTCACGCTCGCACACGCCGTCGCCGACTACCTCCTCGCATCGGTGCCCGAAAGGACGCAACTCGCCAGCTGGGACCTAGGACGTGAAACGTTTCTGTAGATCAGGGCTGACGAAGTCAACTCGGAAGCGCAAGATATTGGGTTCAAACACCACGCGACGTTGATGCTGGACTTCGAGGGAGAGGTCGTTCGGCCGCTTGCATACTTTTGGACGAATGTTGATGCTGAAAGTCAATTCGGCGGGGAACCGGCGCGTAATGAGATGGTCAGCTTTTCCGATCGTTACGAGCTTGATCCAAGAATAGAGGAAAAAGTAGGTTTGTTATTCGGGGAGACAACGGATGTATCGGCTGCAGAGTTGTTCAGACAGCACACATTATCTCGAAACAAAGGAACGGCGCAAATCGTTGCGATCCGGAGGTCATGTTGATGCGTCGACGGGCGACGCTGTTGCCGCATTTGCAAGCGATGACACTGGTACGACTTCGGGACTTTGAACCCGAGGGGCGACGAAACACGATGACAATGGCACAGACACCAGGGAACACGGTGGATTCCTTGATGAATCGGTACATCGATGCGCCCTATCGTGTCGTCTCCTAGCTAGGGGTGGAAGAAAGGATGCTGATGTGGTCGAGAGTGCGACGACTTGGCTACAAAGTAGGTAGGTCGCCTACTAGCCACCTTTAGCTGCTTGGCCCTCCGCGATTCTTCCTTAATCGACGCCCTTCAACGATCTTCCCGTTCCCTTCGCCCTGGAAACCCTGAGACTTCGACAATCCGCTTTCTCCAGACTATTCGCGTACCCAGAAAATTGACTTGCCATGAAAGAGCACGACATCGCCTCTCGCGACCAGATGCAAGCTGACATCCTCCGGCAAGTCAATGACTTCTGGCTAGTCCGCAACGTTGGGAAACAAGACCCCTATAGGCAGCTAGGGTTGGATGTGCACGACCCCAAGCAGCTTGACGAACTCTTTGGAGTTATCGGCAGAGTGGTACATGCCATCACCTGGGGAAAGAAACTCGACGGTTCGGACCACAAATGAAACGACGTGCGCCTCTTCAAAAAGCAGAATTCAGCAACTCTCGCTGCGTTGGTACAGTCGTTCCCATATACATACTATCAGAGAATGAAGGACCCAAATGCAGAAGGGCTTTCTCCCTCTTCGCAGAGCTTGACAGGGCTGTCACAAGCACTACAAAAGTTCTTTGAAATAGCTAGGCGATGTGGGGCAGTGCGTTCCCCTAGCTTCGACTCGATCCTATCCGATATCGAAGTCGCCGTCTTTGAACCGCTCATAACAGGCGAAGAACAAGTCATCTGCTGTCATATCTACCCTGGTCGACCTGCAGTAGTGCAACTCTGCGTAGTGATAAGACGGGCTTGCCACCGGAATATAGCAGTATTATGGGGAACGGGAAGGGTCAGAACCGAGTGTAGGATTTTCTTGATTTAGGCAGTCGTTGGTCCTTGGTCTCTACGGCACGCGTGAGTGAGCCGAGAGTCAGTTTGCGACGCTGTCCATATTGCTATGTATCGTAAGCAGAGCCTCGGATCCGATGATTCAGGTGGATAGGAGGTAGCATGCGCTGTGGCCAGACCAGGAAAACACATGTGCGACTCCTAGGCAGAGAACTGGCTTACGGGCGACCGAGAAGTGCTTGGCTCATTCGAAAGGCTAGAGCTCAGGCCCTGTGACCATAAGTCGCTAGTCTTCGCGCCTGTTGAAGCAGAAATGCTATTATTCCGCACATTATATGATATGCATACAACTGTCCATTACTTGCCACGTACCATTCTTTGCCTCCTACCATAAAGCCAAGGACAAGACCACCTCTTTGCCCTTCACCAACCCGCGCTTCTCCACTTCATCAACTCTATCTGCGCCTGTCTCTGTTTCCTCATCATCACCACCCACCGGCGCTCGCGCAAATCCTCCAGTCTTTGTAAACCGGTCCAGCAACGCTTCTTTATCCTCCCACCGTGAACGGAGCCACTGCGTGAATTCCTTGTTAGCGTTAGTGTTGGCGCTGGGAGAAGGGGTGCTGGGAGTCGACACGTCCGTTGGCGGAACATCATCATGTGCTAGTTCCCCTCCTTCTGCTGAACCGTTCCGCTGCGTAGTTGGAGCAGCACCCAAGGTCAACCCTCTTACTTCCGCCAGATCTACCAATCGCATATGCACGTGTACAGTCGGTGGCGCCACGCCCTTCCAAAACACACTACCTAGGCCGTACCATTCTTGTGCGTACCCTCCGCGCGGGACACCTGGGTATCCGATGGTGATGTCCAGGAGTTTGAGGGCTGGGATGCGCGGTGCAAGGGTATTGAGGATGAATTGTAGGCCGGTTGACCGTGGGTGGAGAAGGTTGACAAAGTCGGGCTGATGCAACATGAAATGCGGGCCATGTCAGCTCCAGCTCGGGCACGAAAAAAAAAGGAATCAAGGTAAACCAGGGCGGGCAAGCAGTGAACTTACGATTCCTTCCTTCTGCGCATACCGAACACTCTTGGCACGCTCGTTATCACTCGTGATTGTGCCTTCTGGGAAAATCAACAACCATAACCCCGTCGCGCCATTCCTCGTCCGCCGTGCCAGATGAGAAAGCGCTGCCGTGAGATTTTGTTGGTCCTGCGCCCACGAGCGGCGGAGGAAGATGAATCGGTAGAATTGCCTATGGTGGTTATGAAGCGGTCAGCTTGTCGCTTGCGCATGTAGAGAATGAAGAGGATAGAGAGGCGAGGAGTGAAGGAAAGAGGGAATGCGAAAAGCAAAGGATGGAAGAAAGAGCCACAGGCGGACGGGAATGCGGCAAAGAAAGGGTAGAAAACAAAAGGAGAGCGAGAAAATGGAACGTACATCCCCCAACCGACCACTGGAAGCCATTTGAGACTCCGCTTCAACAGGATCACAATGGTCCGGGATCCATGATGGTATTCTCTACTGTTATCGGTGGCGTTGGTGGAGGACGAGCCGGAAGGGAGGAGCTTGCTTTCCTCTCCGTCTTCTATTTGCGAGATACTGGCGGATTGCTGGGAGCCCACTGAAACGGAAGGTGATGGCGGAGTGACGGATAGGTAGCCGATCATCCATATTATCATCCAGTCCAGGTATGATTGGTGGTTTGACATGATGACGAGGTCCTTCGGTAGTTGTAGGTACGTTAGGCCAGTCGGCGTCGGCTTGTGCAGGAGATCGGCGAGCGGTAGTGTATGGTCCGTTGTTAGTGTGATGGAACTCGGTGCGAAGAGCATGATGAGGATGACCACTGTAGCGAGAGTCGAATGTCAGAATTTCAGAGGCAGAAAGCAGGAATCTGGACGTACGGAGCATGCTAAATAACTGTTTCGTGCCTTTAACGCCAGCTTCATACACGCTTCCTAACCACGAGTCCTCACTGCCGTCTGACACATCCACGGATGTCACACGCCTGAGTCGCCGCCATAGGTTGTTGAGCAGTCCTACCGGGACGAAACATGCCTGTACGCCTAATATGCCGAGTAATCCGCAGACGAATACGGGTACGAAGAGTAGTTTATTGCGTAACGGTGTCGGATGTGGCGGACGAGCGGCGATAGGGATCGTATAGAGATCCGAGTTTGACATGGCCGACTTGCAAGGGGTTGATTCGTCCACTAGGGGTGATGCAGTGGGTATGAAATGGAATGATGGTAAATTGGGCAAATGATGAGAAAGATGATCAAGTTGGTAGAAATCGACGACGAATCGATCTCGGCCAACAGGAGGAGATTCGTCAGCAACATTTCAGCTCGGCCGCCGGTTTCTGAATTTCTGAAGTGACGAATCATGCAGCCTCCTTCCTCTCGCCTCCGTGAACGTCAGAGACGCAAGCAGCGAGATGGGATAGAAGATCAATGCGATACATGTGACAGGCGACTGCTCTACGGAGTTTCGCACTGTATTGGAAAGCTGCCTTCAACAAAGACCTCCAAGTAATTAGTCATTCAGCGTTCGACCCAGTCCGGTTCTATGCGAAAATATGGACATTTCTTGTTGACACACTAGATATAACCCGCACCAAATAAAACCTGCACTAGGTATAATCCGCACCAAGCATGTTGGATAACATCCGATCATTCTTGACCGTCGACTCAGCATACCGACCTCGTCACCTACATTCGGCTCACATGAAAACAGCTGAAGGCGTTTCGGGGACAGATGTAATTGAAGGTTCAGGGAGCCGACCCACATCGCTTTGTTGCATCGAAGATTCAACCTGCGAAAGCGCTCCAATGAGTGAAGTCAAAGTGGGCATTTCGAGGGCTCTAAGAGTGGAGATCCAAGCTGAGGCTCGTTCTGTCTCAACAGTCGAGTTCGTGGTGCCAGCGTTTGTGTTGGACTGAGCTGACTTGTTGGACTGAGCTGACTGGGAGGCACTCTTGTCTTTTCTAGACAGGTTCAACCACAAGCTACGAATCGTTCTTCTTTGAATCGGATTTGCGATAGAGTATACCTGCGCTGCAGCCGCCAACTGGGCCTTTGAAGCCGACAAGATACTCGTCAAGCATTCTTGGATGATGTCTCCGAGTGACTTAAGCTGCAACGCCGATTTGACAGCTTTATCTTGGACTGATTTATCGGCATCAAGTGTGAGGTTTTGCAAGTCTTTGGTGGCTTCGTCGGACTTTCTTTTCCAATCGGTGATTTGATTTGTGAGAGAGCCCCCTCCAGTGACGAACGCTATTCCAACATAGTCTGGATTGACATTGTTGATCAGGTCAGCGAGAGCATTCTTGCATTCAGTCCAAACGCTTTCCCACGCATGAAACTCAGTGAAGAATTGATCTTTTTCCCGCATTGTCTGGACCTTTTTCTCGGCGAGTTCCATCGACGTCATCAATGAGACAACGTTACCTTTCTCTGCGAAAGTAAATTCTCCTGCTTTTGACCAAATATCCGTATGCTTTGCATCGGCGAACCCCTTACGGACATCTTCTGTGAGCTTGGTCAATTCTTTCCGTCGGAAAAGCATTGCGTTGTTCTGCGTTTATAGCTGGCTTTGGTAAGGGTTGTTTGGAGAGAGTGACGCTCGCTATCTCTTTCGGAGGTTGGGATTACAGGCGGTAGATTTTGGGGGAATCGGATTAGGAATGCGAAACTAGAAGGATGTCCGTGAAAGGACTTGTAGGATCTGACCTTGTTACTCTGCATTCATTGCTCTTAATACTTTGCCAAAACTGGAAATGAAAGCATGAAAACGAGCACGAAAAAGGAATTGATTCTGCTGACACAAAGGAGGTGGGCCTGGATACTGGAATGATATCTCCTGCTAGGGATCCAGCCTGACAATGTTTACGTGAGTGGCCAGAAACTTCAGATTGCTTAGTTGGCTTCTATACGCGGGCTCGTACTTCGTAGTCGCAAGTTGTTGGCAACAATTAGTACTCGTGTCACGTCTATATAAGATAAGGCGAAGATTAGCTGTACGGTAGCCCTGTCTATTCAGTCTGTCGTGACGAACCACAAAGCCTCCTTCCTCTCGCCTCCGTAAACGTCAGAGACGCAAGCACCGAGATGGGATATAAGATCAATGCGATACATGTGACAGGCGACTGGTCTACGAGGTTTCTCACTGTATTGGAAAGCTGCCTTTAAACGAAAAACCCACAATTCGTTAGTTATTCAGCGTTCAACGGTGGACCCGGTCTAGTTACATGCGAAAAGGTGAACATATCTCATTCACACTAAAATATAACTTGCGCTACAGATGACCTGTACTAAACTTAATCCGCCCTAAAAATAGTGGATTACAGCCAATCGTCTTTGAGCACTGACCTCAAATACAGACAGGAGAGGCAGGACACCGACTTCGTCATCGACATTCGGCTCACATGGAAACAACTGGAGGCGGCTGTAGGGCAGCAGATGCAATTGAAAGCTCAAAGGGCAGGCCACCATCGCCTTAATACACCAATGATGAGTCACCCATGAAAGTGCTTTGTTGAGAGAGGTCAAAGTACGCATTTCGCTAGCTCCAAAAAGCGAGAGGCGATCCGAATGCGAGTCACTCGAGCCGTAGCTGTTAATACTATAAGTGCTGCTAATACTATAAGTGAAAGACAAGGGTATCTAGGCCCTGAAAAAGTCTTCCCCTTCAAGGTAGCCTCGGGATTGATGGTGAATCAAAGAGTGAGATAGAAGTCATGAGGTAGCGTTACAAGTGAGCGGGGTTTACCTCCTATGCATACCTGTTACAGCCATAGCTTGTCTATCTGGATAAACCTCGTTCGGTATGCGGGATATCTAGATATCTGTAATATCTGGATACCGAGCTTAAGATATCGAATATTAGGTTGATATTGATGCTGCAAGTATCTTACACTCTACCCTTTTGTCCTTTTGCTAATCGAACTTGTGTGCAGTATTTTTATAGTTCGCCACCATGTTATTGTTGTATCAGTAGTCGAAAAGAGTAGTTTATGGTATTATGTTCGAGCCAGGCAAGTAGTCCTTCCCTTTTGTCAGTTGTAACCCAGAATAGCAAAGTGACTTAGAAATTTATGTCATTCTGTCCTTTTGTGACTTTGTACTGAAAATAGCAAAGTGACTGAGAAACCTCGGTCAGTTTGTCTTTTTGTCACTTTGTCACTTCTATCTTCGGAACGAAGTGACAAAGATAGATTATATCCCATAGGTCTCCTTAGGAGCCCTTGGGACGGGTTGGTTTCGCCACCCGATTCCGACGTCTATATAATGCAGCTAGTTTAGTTGTAAGTTTTGCCCTCTATGATTTATGAAACACGCTTTTCTTCCCTGACTCCTGATCAGCGTCCTTGACTGAACTAACTACAATACTAAGTAATACCTCTAGATTGGCTCCCATTAGCGGTTTACATATTACATTTAGTAAGTTAGTAGTTTGCCTTATACGATATGCCTTGTGCTGTATTTTAGGTAGTATATTGCAATCTATATACTATACTATCAATACAATGTTCCACGGCTCTTACAGATGCTGAGATGTTACAGAAGTATTCGAATATGTCAAAGATGTTCAAATATGATGCACGTATCCGGATACTTCCCTTCCACAAGTGTTTTTAATGTTGAAGGTGGATCGCAGGCCAGAGTCATCCTGAGTTCTCGAAGTTAGACAAAGTTCAGAAGAAATATATGTCATAAGCTTCTGGACTAGGACTATACTAACTGAGTGTTGAACTACAGAGGCTACTCTATATTGTCGCGATACGCGCTACCTGCTCCACGCGCCTTTTCTTTTACCGTCTCGCCCAGCCAAATCTCGCCTTCTTTATCAGCCATTATGTTAATCAAGCCCGCCCGACCGTCCTCAGCTATAAAACCATACTTAGTAACCTGGTCAGACTCGCTATAACTAGTGGTCTCGCCCATTACATATAATATGTTCTGTTATCAGCTACTAAACTTACAATCGTAACAGCATAATACTTTTGACTTGACCTAACTAAAGATCTTGTACTGTGTCTGTATCATAAAGCATATTCTATTCTATATATGATATCTACATTGGTAGATTGATACTAGCAGTCTTATAATAGTCCCACAAGTCTAGAGCTCCGCATGACTTTGACTTAAGAAGGTAAAGTCAGCGAGAAACTCATATCCTGACTTTGCCTTTGACTTTGAGTTTTGCCTTTCCCAAAATTTGACTAAACTCAAGAAGAGATGAGTTTTGAGTCCTGACTCATCTAAAGTCAGGCCGAGTTTGAGTTTTGACTTTTGTAATCGAATTTGACTAGTTCCTAGTTGATACATAGCGCCATGTCTTGGAGATCACGTGGCCTTGAGTTTCCATGTTCGAATGGCCGCTTCGCTGTTACTCGAGCAGCCGAAAGAAGCGCATCACAAACCTCAGGTAGCGCTTCAACTCAAGTTGGCAACGGTTTGCTTCCCAATCCAATATTGCGACATATGTATAGCAACTGTACAAATTGCTATACCTCTTTACCGGCTTGATAACCCGAGGGGGTGCAAGGTCCAGAATTGGAACGGCTTGTTCTTCGGGGCTATAACTCTAATAGAAGACGAACTTATATATGTGCTCACTGTAGATGGTTGATTCACGGTATTCAGCCCAGCGGTTACCTCACAACACAGGGATCAGTGTGGCAAAATTATACCAATTGGAGACGCGAATTCAACAACGCAGTCGCATATAGCATTTTCGCTGCTATAACTCATTTCATCATTTGATACGGCTCCGAAAAAATGATATATTACGCCGTACGTCCCCATTGTCTGAGCGCCATGGGTCCTACATTCAATTTCACACATGGGATGCGGCATTCCGAGCACACAACGTGATACGAGAATGGGAAGGGGAAAATGCGGGTCAAATACGGGGGGGGGTTTGGGATTCAAGTCTCAAAATTCAAAATCAAAGTCGTGCTCATTGACTTCGAGTTTGGTGAATAAAAAAATTCACATTGACTAAAGTCAAACTCTTCAAACTCGCGAGTTTGAGTATGACTTTGAGTTTCAGCTTTCTTCCTAAATTGAGTTTGATTTATTCATTGAATAAACTCATGCGGAGCTCTACACAAGTCGTTGGAGCTCCTCGATGTCTCTTGGAGCGGGGAACTTCTTGACTGCCTCCACATTGTCTTCAGGAAGCCCGATGCTAAGATTGCGGATGTTGGGGCGAAGTGCAGTTATAGACCGGTATGCCAACTGGTATTGCTTTGGTGAAAGCGTCACGCGCACTCACGCCTCTTTTTGCGACCAGATCAAGAAGCGTGTGCATGTCGATTGAGTGCCTCTGAAAGTACGTGCTGGGGATGATAATGTCGACTATGCAGACGAGTGCGATCCGCCATCTGTAACGTTCCACAACCTCGCCCATGAGTCAGCCGAGTGGCATTTGCTTGTGTTGATACAGATCTCTATGCGTTCGAAGGATCTATTGATCTGTTCTTCCACCTTGATCTAGTGGAACTCCTTGTTCGCATCGCAGGTATGAAAGAAGCTTGGTTCCGAGAAGTCTGAAAGAATCTCATCCATCCGGGGAATCCGATACTGATCTGACTTGGTGTCTTCGTTGACTTCGCGACAGTCCATACAAAACCAATCCTTCCCCCTATGACTGATGAAAATGGCTGGACAGGGCCAAAGAGAGTGGGACTCTTCGAAAAGATTTTCACCGAAGAGTTCAGTAATATTTTTGTCGTCCATGATTCTTCGGGCTTTAGGTGAGGCGTGATGCGAAGCTTGTGAGATTGGGGAACAGTCTCTAGCTTCTATCATCATGGTAGCGAAGTCATTGTAGCAATCACAGGCCACCACAGCTACCCACGTGCCTCGCGCTTGAAGCAATCGCGTTACTCTTGTGCTGCCCCAGGAGATATCGCCACCCATCAAGCTCTCCTAGAAGGCAAACGTCTATATAAGGCAAGGGTGAGACCACCCAGTTGTATTTCATCTTGCTCTTTCAGAGCAAGATCATATGTTATATTCAGTATTCCTATACTAATCAAGTGGTTCCGATTCACATTCATATATCTTAGCCTTTGTCCTGTCTTATAAGATTGGTATCCGAACTCCAAGCCCTGCACCCATTCTTAACATCCTTAGTCGCGCTGATTGGACTTTTAATCTTTTTCATCTTTTCCAGTCAAGAATGACAAGTCTGATGAAGTCGCGACTTGTACATTTTTTGAGTCTCGCGGCGAACAACTGTTTTCTGGATTCTACACAGTGGTTTTGTAATTGTAGAGATACAGCGATCTATCCCTTATTCTGCTTCACGAGCTGGTTCACGAGTGCATCTTCTTGGACAATCCAGCTACCACATCTCCCACCTCGTACGCTTAATCATTACGTAACCATAATCCGGCACCGACTCCACGTTCCACCCTTGGAATTGCTCTAGAACCGCGTGCTTACGTCATTTCCGTACATCCCTCGGGAAATGGTTGCACCTGATGCAGTCGCGATCCCTTGGAATACCGAATGCACCTGCTGCAACGCGAATCCTTAGCATTGCGAACGCACCTAGTGTACGGTTTCTTCTTAGGGCAACACTTGTACTCGCTCCGTCACAATCCCTTGCGACGAGGGTTGCACCTAGTACAACCACTCGCGCAAGAACCATCTCTACGAGTTGCCTTATTATCAGAAATAGTATATAGCTGCCTCATCACACCTCTTCGTAATAGCCTCTATGATCTTCATAACTCACCCTCCAATACAAAGCTGCCTCCGAGTTCAAGTTTCCTCAGGATAGGCATTCTATTCTGCCACTCTAGGTATTCAAGACTAGGCAGAGACAGTAAGAGCAAACCGCTGGTGCTAGATTCCTCTACAGCGGCGGAGCTACCTGAGTAATGTAAGATGGACCTCTAGCCCGCGACAGTAATACTCACCTGTCTTGCTGAATGCCTAAGATAATTAAGCTTACCTCAGTCGAAACGGGTAGCTATTCATTTGTCATGAACGACAGAGCCGACTGATCGAACAGTACTCTCACCGACATAACCAACTCTCACCGACATAACCAACTCTGAACATCAAAGGTCGAGCCTCACCTGCTAATTCTCACTCGCTGCGCATCACCCGTTGATCATCATCACCCGCTGCGCATCGCCATGGTGCGACGACGCCCAGCACAGCACAGCACAGTGTATCGACAGCACGCTGTTCCAACAGCCTCCACTTTCGCCATCGATTCTGCTTAGGGCCCTTGGAGACCCTAGGGCTGCCTAGTCGCTCGGATAACTATATAAGGAGAGCTTTTGAATGGTATTTGCCACCCACTTGTATTCGTCCTTGCTCCTTAGAGCAAGATCATATGTCAATAAGGGGTTTCACGGTAGCTAGATTTTCCTCGGACGACGAACTTTTCCTCCGGGATTCATGGTTCGGAGACCCAGCTTGGCTGTGAAACCCCCATTTCTGGTTTTCCGAAATTCTCTGTCCGAATAGCCTGCGTAAACCGCTTTCTGGCTTACGTCACGTTTGTAATCGGGATATCAGTATGTCTTAACTGCCCTCTATCCAGCATCATGATCTAATTCTATAGACAGAGCGGTTGCCCACCGAAACGATGCCTACTGTAAGCGACAGACAAAAGCTTTTGCAGGATCTGGAGGAGACTTTACAGTTACTGTCCTGCTTCTACGCGCTTCTTTCCCAGCAGGAGCTCGATACCTGGCTCTTCGGCGTTCTCAGATCGTCCTCCGGCAGCTCCTCTTCCTCCAGCGCATCGTCAACCTCTACTCGCACCTCAACGTCGTCGTCCGAATCTTCTTCCTCGTCACTTTTCGAGCCGGCGCCGATGGCAGTGAATCGTCCGTCGAATGTCATGCTGGAAACCCTCACTACCGTTTACAAGTGCTATGTGGAAGTTACAAGCCATCGTTACCTCGACCGACCCCATGGCATGCGGCAACTCCACTTACATCGGGACTCGTTTCTTGGGTATTTGCTGGATCTGGAAGGTAGAGCGTTCAAGTATCTCGTAAGCAGGTCGGTTCCTGTCGAGTGTGTCCGTTGTGGCATGAGGCTGATGGCTACACTGTCCTCATCAGTTCCGAATGAATCGTATCTCCTTTGACCGCGTCTGTGCCCTCATCGTCAACGATCCCGTATTCCAGAACAATTCGAACTCGCCTCAAGTCGACCCACGCAATCAGTTGGCTGTAGCGTTGAGTAGATTTGGGCATGATGGGAATGGGTCAGCTATACAGAACCAGAGGGTGCTGTTTTCAACTTCGGGTCCGTGAACTTCTTTCTTGCACCTTTCCACCTGCTTTGTGCTTATCGACTGATGTATGGCGAATAGAAGGCTGGATCGAGGAGTCTACCTGGAGGGTAATGGAAGCTTTGCTCCACCTACAGCAGCGCTTCCTGTCATGGCCGACTCAGCAACAACGACGGCGGATTAGCGACAGTATTGGGAGGGTTGCACCGTTCCATAGTTGTGTTGGTTTCGTGGATGGATCAATCATACCTTTTGCCGTGAAGCCAGCCACAGAAGACTTTGCGGACTATTATACCCGACGCAAGAGAGTCTATGGATGGAACATAGTCCTTGTATCCGACTACAACCGTCGCATTACTGGTATTCACACTGGATGGGTCGCCGCTGCTCACGACCAGTGGGTGTTTGCCAGTACCCCTCTCCACCGACGCCCTGGCGATTTCTTCAGCCCTGGCGAGTATCTTCTAGCCGATTCGGGATACGAGGCATCGCGTCACGTAGTGCCCGCCTATAAACGCCTGAAAGGACAACCTCAATTGCCGCCGGAGGAGGAGGCATTCAATCTTGCTTTGAGTAGGGTGCGGGTCAGGGTAGAGCATACTTTCGGTTTGATGAAGTCACGCTTCAAGTCGCTGGAGGGCTTGCGCGTGTTACTAAGGACGGAAACGGATGGTAATAGAAGTCGGCTCTGGGTTGTGTGCACCAGCATATTGCACAACATCCTTCTTGACGATCCGGATGATGACTTCTGGGAAGGTGAGGATATGCAGGCATTGGAGAGGCAATGGGAAGAAGCAGCGGACGCTGCACGGGAGGACAGGAGAGCATGGGAAGCGGCCAATGACGTTGAAGCTTTTGTAGGGGATGACGAAGATCAGAGGACCAGGGAGTATGTGCGGCAGTTCGCGGAGGGCGTAGACTACGGACCTGCGTACGTTGGAGGCATCGAACAGGAAGTTGATGTATAATTTCGACATTCGTTATCACTTTAGCAAAGGAGAAACTACTGCACATCACGAATACTATACAAGGAGCTGCCTAGTCCCCGATCACGTTCCCATAGGTCGATCCTATATGGTAAGCATCTCCTACTGGATCGTACAAGACAGCATTGCCACTCAATGATGGGTCCAGAGGGATATCAACCTGATGCGCCTCGTCACATTTGGGCGCCTCGACAACAGCCAGTTCGGATGTTGATGCTACCTGAGTTGCTTGCATCTTGCTGCTTGGTAATGGCTGACCGAACAGCTGCTCCCACGCTACATCCGACCCGATGAGCGGTGCCAGCGACCGAAACTCCTTCATCTTCCGTAGTTTGTCCTTCTCGTCCTGGCGCAACGCCTTCTTGGCCTGCATATCCCTCGCTAGCTGCATCTGTGCCTTCCTTTCCTCTGATGCTGTTGTCAAGAAGTCGTTCAGGTTCTCCATGACGGGATTTCCCTTCCCTTTTCCCCGTGACTTGCTCGGCCGTTTTTCTCTACTCTCGTCCTCACCTTCTTCCTCGTCATCCTTGATTTCGATAACCGAAGTGTCGGGTATGTTGGGTGTGGCGCTGGGGTCTTCTGTCGGTTTCAGTAGGTTTATGGGACCAGTAGACGTATTGGTCGCGGACGCACGCAGGCGTTGGCGTTTTTTTGCCTTTGCCGCATCTCCCACGAGACCATCACCGTCCTGCTTGCCTTCTTCGACTTCGTCTGCATCCTCTCTCTTCTTCTTCTTCGCTCGAACCGTCTTGAGGCCGAGACACTCATCCCACCCCTGCTCCATTTCTCCCAGGTTTCCAAACGGTTTCTTGCTGCGAAATCCCGAACGTTCTCCCAAACTTTCGTCGAAAAGGTCGTAGTATTTACAGATCTTGTGGAGCTGCTTGGTGAATGCCAGCTGTCCTTCATTCGACTTGACTCCCTGGCCGGTGTGGTCGTGGAAACCACAAGCCTGTTTGTATTTCTTGATCAGCTCATCCACCTGATTGAACATGCTGTCAGCGACTGCCATAGCGCAACATATGTAAATGTCACTTTCACCCACCTTGCTTTGGACTTGCTTCGCGGTACGCTTGCCGTACCCATCTTCGTGCCATTCCGCCGCCAGCCGCTCCCAGAGCCTCTGTTTCTCGGCATGATCTTTCACCTTCAGCAAATCATAGTTCCTTCCAGTCACCAACCAATCCACCAGCTGGCGCTCCAATGACACGCCTCCAACCACATCTGAAATCCAGCTAGAACTTCTCTTGGCCTCGGCATCCTGTGTTGGAGCTACCTGCGTTTTCTTCCGAGCTTGAGATACATTCGACGGCTGATTTTGGGTTTCTGACAGGTTCTCGCTTTGCTGGGCGGTGTGAGGAGTTGCTGGCGTTGAGTCAACTCGAGGAGGAGGTGGGAGTGGGGACGAAGATGTTCCGCTGTCTCCTGTGCTGTCAGAATCTTGATCGGCCATCTGGTATAGTAGCTTAACGTTGGGGGTTGGGTAACGCTGGGTCCTCGAGTTTGGGGTGTGTATATACGGTGGATGAGAGTGATTGTCAGACCCAGGGAGTTTAAGATGGATACAGGTTACGTGCTCCTTCCCGGTGCCAACATAGGCGATCGAGGCTCGGAAGCAAGCTGTAAAGCTGGTTTTGATGGGTGTTTTGCGCTGTCTATGGCACATGTATATTCGGGAGCTTCAGATGAAGATTACAACCACAGGTAGAGCAGAGTGATACCTTTCGAACAACACATCTGACGTTCCATCCAGTAGGGTCGGACGTTGGGCAGAGCACTCGGTAGCCACGTCAATTTACTCCAGCTTCTCCATAGACAGTATTTCGTGTCCGAGATTTCCTTCGCCCTCCGAACTTTTTTGTATGGTCTTCCGAAATAAATATCCGAACTTTAACTCGGAAATCCGAACTAAATTTTACCGTGAAACCCCTTAATGACTTATATTATCTAATCATAATACTAGTCACGTGGTTCGATCCCACAATTCGTCATAGTTCTTAGCCTTGCCCTGTCCTGAGGCTGGTGTCTGCCATCAAGCCCTCGCCATCCCTGACATCATTAGTCGAAGTTGAAAAGATAGTTGTAGTATATCCTGATCTAATTTGCGTGTCTGGTGGCGAATATGTCATGAATGACTTCAGTCAGCATGCAGCCTCACCTGACATCCTGCCATCAGCTGACAGCCGCCTCTTCGGTTCAAGCGGATGTCCGATAACTCCGAAGTCGGCTGGCATCAAAAGTGTCAGCCATCACTCATCAATCATTTCGTGATTTGCAATCCGCGCGATCATCAGTCTTAGCCTTAGCCCTGTTCCCTCTTGAGGTCATTGTCGCACCCAAGTGTTGAGTCTTAGCTCAACAGCCTCCCGTTCGTGACAGAATACAAGCCACAGCCAAAAAAGGCTAGTTTTCATAGATAATTCGGGCACAAGGCGAACACATTTGTCACTGCGAAACAGTAAGGGAAAGCACCTAAGTTGACAGCCAGATGATCATTTATGGCGCCAAAAAATGTACAATAGCTGACACGAATCTGACAGTTGGTAAACCGGAGACATGGCGAGAGGTGGTGCAAAATGGCGGAGAGGAAAAATAAGCGCGTCGTAATTGGCGAGCAGAAACAGGGCGGCAGGATTGACGACGAGGTTCGCGACACGAGTCGCTGTTTCCACAGAACAAGGCTTGTCTTTGCTTTGGCATTAGGTGTTTGAACTTGTCTTTTTGGAATTCCGTTAGTCCATCGTTGATGTTCAGATCGGCGATAGCTTCTGATAGCTGTTCCTCATCCTTCGGCTGTTGCTCAACTGCTGACGATGATTGTTGGCATGTCATTTCAGTTCCTGCGACTTCGTAACTCGATATATCTGTGGTGGCCGATGGTAAGAGTGCTAGTTACGTTGTATCTAAAGAGGTAGTATGAGAAAAAGTATGATATACCTCTTCAATACAGAACTAGATCTTCGGTGGGTTTAGTCAAAAATAGTATGCTAATGCGACTATAGTATCGTAGAATATAACTATAACAACTAGATGCAATGGGATGGATCACTATAGCTAGCGAATTTAGGGTTAGGTAGGTGAGGTCAATCGTGAATCTTATATATCATGGTGGCCAAACTATTACAATCAAAAAGGCTTCTATATATACTGCATTCGCCACCATGGCGAATGGCTCTTCCCGAAGGGCTTCCTGAGGACGCGCTTGAGATCGCATAGTGCAATGCACATTCGAAGACACAGTCGCGTTTGTGCAACTCTGGTATCAAAGGCGCGAACTATAGGCAGAACCTCTAAGAGGAACGTACTGTCAACTTGTCTAAGTTGTGCACACTTGTGGCACTGCTTCCGCAAACAGAGAATCACCTTGTAATAACACGTATAGTTCTAATTGCTACAATTAAGAGATAAATTGGCAAAGGCGGAACTAGCTCGGAGATTTGACTTATCTGAATATTATTGCGACTATCTATTGTACAACAAGTGACAAAGAGATAGTATATCGGGGAATCGAACGGCGAGTCGAAAGAGAGACTAGGAAAGGCGAGATCCGATAATCGTAATGAGGTGTTGGTATTGCTAAAATGGTGCGGCTCTTGCATTAATGCCTGGCACTTAGAGTCAGTTACTTATCTTTGGCAGTCAGCAATACAGATCAGCAACCCCAACAGGCCGCTGCGGAGCTCTAGAATTGCAAGCTGTGAAATTTGATCGGGTAAAATCCAATGTTCTACAAGTCCATTCAGAGCGCTTGAGAAAACCGCCAGCACTCAACAAAGTGGCTACTGAGAACAGTGTCAGGTAAGATAGGCAAGTCGGGAGAGAATCGAACACAGAGGAGCACTACGAGCACAAAGTGAACAGCGGTGTCGGTATCATCACTGATCACTCAGTGTAAATTGCGCAATCTGCATTAGACACGTTTTGGGAAATCTCCATGACTTGTGCCCCCAGGTGTGGAAATAGAGCGATGATCTTATACCCTTGACTGCATTTTTGTACAATACTAACTCATCATGTATCAATATTTTCATAACATTAAATTCTAGTAACTGAGCTGGCAACTGAAAGCTACCGCGAGAGAGTTAGAAGTTACCCTCGGGCTTTCGCACTGAGGGTGACTCCTGCCATTTGGTGGAATCCGACCAGACGGTCTCTTTTGATTTGCCGGTGGTTCCAGAGAACTCAGTGTTCATCCCACAATTGGTCTGATCATTGCTTGAGCGCCTAGTCGATGGATTGCAAGTTGCAGTTGCGAATTTGACATCAGTGAAATCAACTGTGGATTCATTCTCGCGAGTTGAGCCTGTGAGAGCCCACAATTTACCCTTCAGATGGTTGCGAAACCCGACGCGTTGCTGCGGGACTCTCACTTCTGGGTAGTCTGCCGCTGCTTTTTGAGGATCCAACAAAACCTTTCCTAGGTGTTCCTCCATTGCCGCTTTGATTTTCGGAAAGCAATCGTGCATTGTCCCTTTTTCCGGACGTATAGTCTCACCGTCGCCCTCAGAAGAACTTTCAAGCTTGAAGGCTCCGTACGCATTGCAAAGGTCTGTAGCCGTGACATCGATGTTGTCCGCTGCGAGCACCCAATATCGTCCTAGTCTAAGCCTTGATGGCTGGACGTTTTGGGACAAAATCTGTAGCGCCTCCAGAAGTAGACGGCCTTGATTCGACATCGACAAAGGGATGCTCTGGGTCACGTCCACTTGGTTCAACTCGATTTTGACCTGGCTGTAAACTTTTAAAAGTGCTGCAGACAACAATTGAGCGTGCCAGTATATTTCGAACGTGAATTGCGCCCCGGTGGGCCACAGCTTTTCGCCATCGAAAGCTTCCATTACGGTGGATGTAAGACGCTTCTGAATGGCCTTTTGCTCCTCTCTCTGCTTGTCGAACATACTGTCTCTCGCAAATGACGATAGATTGTGTGATCCGGGTCAAGCTGTGCAGAACCAAGGAAGTTCCAACGGAAATGAGAATGCGGTAAACGGAGCCTACCAAAGTAGACAGCTGATGAGCGCCATCGCATATATAGAACCGAAAGTGTTCTGGAATGATGCTTAACTGCATAGCAATAGCAGCCAAAGGCAGGTTCGCTTCTGACAAAACAAAGGAGTATAGCGACAGTAGACTTTTATAACCAAGGGTAGACCGGATAAGTTAAGCCGCATGATCGCGGAGACAGAGCATGCTCCGAGATTGTAAGAAGGCATGCAATCTTCGTATTACTCTGAGTCCAGTATTGCTGAGACGCTAACCAAATCAGTTTCTAAGGCTGATGTTAATTAAGAAATTGTTTAGCCCCGTCCCAAGGGCTCCTAGGGAGACCTGTGGGTTACAATTAAATCTATCGTTGTCATTTTTTCGTCCCGAAGATTGAAGTGACAAAACGACAACTTGACTGAGGATTCTCAGTCACTTTGCTATTTTCAGTACAAAGTGACAAAATGACAAAATGACATAGATTTCTATGTCACTTTGCTATTTTGGGTACACAGCAAGAAAGATGAAACTTGCCAGGCTCTAACCCAATACTATACTAAACTACTCTTTCCAACTAGTGCTACAACATGGAGGCGAACTATAGAATTACTGCACAAGTTCGAATTAGCAAAAGCACAAAAGGGTAAAATATGAGATAATTACACTGGGCTAGTCACAAGCTAGTTCAGTCGCAAGTTGGTTCGCTCAAGAGGCTATGTATTCACAAGTCCAGAGCATTACTTTTGAACTTTGTACTTGGTTTCGTCTTTTCAGCCACTAGTCCGGTAGAGGTCGGCACAATTAGCCAATTGGTGGTAATTCCTAATCGATTTTGAAGCAAAGTCAAAGTCAGTAATCGAATCATAATTGCCTTATCCGATGATTAATCAGTCATCGATCTGATCCCGCGCTAACTAGTTAGATAGTTGTCTGCGTTAACAATTGAACCCGATTAGTCACCAGGGAATGATAATTACACGTTCGACTAGTCTCGTGCCAGTAACCACGTAAAACACATTCCATTGCATCCACATCATAACACATCTATTGTCAGGGATGGGCAAGGGCTTGATGGCAGACATCAGCCTCAGGACAGGGCAAGGCTAAGAACTATGACGAATTGTGGGATCGAACCACGTGACTAGTATTATGATTAGATAATATAAGTCATTGACATATGATCTTGCTCTAAGGAGCAAGGACGAATACAAGTGGGTGGCAAATACCATTCAAAGGCTCTCCTTATATAGTTATCCGAACTACTCCGAACTACTAGGCAGCCTTAGGGTCTCCAAGGGCCCTAGGTAGAATCGATGGCGAAAGTGGAGGCTGTTGGAACAGCGTGCTGTCGATACACTGTGCTGTGCTGTGCTGGGCGTCGCCGCACCATGGCGATGCGCAGCGGGTGATGATCAACGGGTGGTGCGCAGCGGGTGATGCGCAGCGGGTGATGTGCAGCGGGTGAGGATCAACAGGTGAGGCTCGACCTTTGATGTTCAGAGTCGGTTATGTCACTGAGAGTACTGTTCGATCAGTCGGGTCTGTCGTTCATGACATCTATAGGTCATTCACTGAAAACTTTGCATCTCCCACATGCGCAACATGGTGCTTCGCCAGCAGCCTGAAAGACAGAGAACCGCGCTGCTTCAACACATGCCCGGCATATGAGAGCACCCGTTCTACGCCAGCGGAGGATGAGACCCAACCTAGGTCTAGTACAACGGAAGCCTCCTTGGAATTTCCAAACAAGCTCCAACAGATCTCCCTCCTTTTTTCTTGTACTCGATGGCCTGCCAGACTCAGAAGAGAGGAGCGATGACAGTCATAGATGCTAGGAGGCCGTAGCCAAGAGGACTACTCATGAGTCGTCAGCCTCCTTACAGAGGCACATGTGCGGAGTTTGGGAATTTGTCAAGATCGCGTGTGGAGTGATCTACTTATTGTAAGACTTCAATGATACAGTGGGCGAGCGAGAACTACAAAGCGAAGCCTACATTCCAATTCGGAGGTTTGATGGCGCGGGCTGGACAACTATCTACCCAGGTGCTATGGCTCGCGAGAACGAGGTTTTATTTACGTCAGCACTCAGTCCGACATCGTTGTACCCATTTTTCTCCAAGTTAGTTAAGAAGGAATATGATGTCATAAGCTGCGTTACTAGTAGTGGTATACTAACTGAGTGCTGAAATAGAGGTGCTGCGCTATAGTCTATACTACGGTTGTCAGCGCAATGACACATCGCTCAGTTCTTCCATATACTATGTAATGATAATCTGTAAACATTCCAAACATCGACAACGCCCCTTGTACCATACTACGATGCTCGCATGAGCGAGCTCCCTGTCCAGTCCCCATCGTTGTTTCACGTTGCATTATAAGCACCCCTTTCAGCGACAAAGGGCTCTGCTATCGGTTCAGCGACTCTCTGTTGAAAGGGCTCTGAGTCGCCTTTGATCAGCGGAATGAAACACGTAACGTCTAAAAGGAGGTACGTGACGTTTGCACTGCTTCATGACAATACCTTCCGGAAATCTTTGAAAACGGAATGGCGGATGATGTGTATATATGATATATCACAGCTATCTATAGATGAAATTCTGATCCCTCGTGTATAGTCGACATTTAGCCTAGACAAAAACCCATAACTCCGGTACAACCTACTTGTCTCTCGTTCATTTATCTGTTGATCGGATACGGTAGGCATCGATATATGCTTTACACGGATCAACTTCACTAAACTACTTCTTCCTATCTACCCTTGATCTTACGGACAGCAGAAATAAGAGTATAATGAGAGGCCTGACTTCATACATCCTCCTACTTGGCTTGACCATGTACGGTGCGGACGCATCTTCAATATTTCTCAAGAGAAGGCGTCATTCTCAAGCCCTAGTTCGAGGTATTGTAAATGAAGGCAAACTTCGACCGCAACATCAAGCCATCTCAATACGTGATCTCTGTCCGGAAGTCGGTATCTGGCAATGCAGTGGTACAAACTTGCAACGTTCGTATTTAGACTATGTTTGCCATATACTAAACATTTACCCAAGCTCTCCACACTTGAATGGGACCTACAGAATGCACGAATGATGGATGGCTCACTCGCGATGATTGCTCGCGGACAGGAATGGTATGTCTTGTCGACGGATCCAACACTGGATGTCGAGACCCATTCGGAGACCATCAAATCGCGCCGATCAAACCGGATATGCCCGAAAACACTATCGTCCCTGGAGGCAGTCCTCAGGTGCCAGGTAGTAATGCTCCCGTAGAAGAACATCCGATCGCCTCCACTTCTACTACTATTGTTGCCGCTATCAAGGCAGTGAAGACACCGGCATTGGGTGCCTTTGCTTCACCCACCGTTAACGCCGGAGGCCAGCCGAAGCCTTCAGGTTTGGGTTCTTCTGATACGTATAACCAGCCACCTGCAGCTTCCGAATCTTCCTCCCCCAAGGACCGACCTGCCGAGCCTGCTGAAGGATTTGGTATCAGCGGAGTATATTCAGGGCCATCCGATATATCGGCTCCTCATTACGTTGTATATTCAGATGCAAAGTTTCCCACAGGAAAACTCCCAACGGCGGAGGAGCTGGGCGGGTTCAATCGGTTTCTCTTGTGCTTTTGGATGGTCCTGACGCCGGCTACGGAAGAGGCCCTGCCACAACCGATGGCGCCCTTTGACAACGCGGCAGTGTGGGCCGCAATGGATAAAAACGAAAGAAGCGCATTGAAGGCTAGTTACAAAGCAAGCGGCATAGCTGTGATGGTCTCGGCTTTTGGAGCGACTGGTATGCGACATGTGCTACATTTTGAAGAGATGTAAAAGCTGTTGACGTCTTTTCACGTACCCTAGACACAACAGTCACGCAGGCTAAGGCTGAGCTCGTAGCTGAAAAGCTGGCAGAGTTTGTGATTGCGAATGATTTGGACGGGGTTGACTGTGACTATGAGGATTCATTGGCTTACACTGTTGGAACGGCTTTAGACTGGATAATCAGTAAGTTTTTAACTATCCTAAAAATTATGACCGCTGGGCCCTCGTTAAATTCGAGAACCTGCCACTCCATATTTTAGAGTTCCATAACGCATTGAGAGTCAAACTTCCAGCTCCCTATATCATATCCCATGCGCCATTGGCTCCATGGTTCATTCGTTCAGCAGCTTCCACAGGAGGGAAAGTAAGGGATTATGCAGCTCTTCACGCAAGTGTGGGGTCTTCAGTAGATTTCTATAACGTAAGCGCTTGAAACGCAGAGAAGAGCTGCAAATGGCTGATAGTCCATCTGGACGCCATGAGAACAGATCCAATTTTACAACAACGGTGAAGCGCATACCACCTGTGAAACACTGCTTGACGATGCCGCACCACTCCAGGCTGGTTCTGCCGTTGCTGATATCCTCAAGGCGGGAGTCTCACCTGAACAACTCGTCATAGGCAAGCCCCTAGAGAAAAAGAATACCGGAAACTCCGACGGCCCTGGGCACATGGAGCCTGCGCTGCTAGCGAAGTGCTATGAGCAGGCAAAGGGCAAAGTAGGGGGTATTATGTTTTGGCAGTGGCCTCCAGGAGAAACCACGGCAATTGATGCCTTGAAGCTTATCACTGGTGCAGGTTGATAGACGCGAATATAATCCTTGAAGGAAGCATATTCGTAGATTGAATGATCATATATGGGTGATACCTCTCTGTCTATTTCTTTTTCGGCTCTGAGCGAGCTTGTCTTGCGTCAGCAGGCCGGTGTTAAATGTTGTACTATCCCCTGTGACGATGATACAAAACACCAAAAATCTCTCATCATTTGGCCATCCAAGTGATAAGGGGGGGTTTTGCAGCAAAAGCGCTTGCCAATTGTGAGATTTGAGCGAAATCCGTTTGTCGGCAGATAGGCGTTGATTGCTAGTCGGATGAGCAGAACGTATCATGAACATGCATGCCTGCATCAAATTTCAGTCCTGGCAGATGTGGAAGCGCTCTGTGGAAGCGGAAGATCGTGTAAATTACATCGTTCTGGGGTCCTTGCTCCAAGGTGGTAATTCAACCGAGAGCGATGGGAATTGACTCTATCCTATGCGAGAGGCGTCTATTTTCGCTTGTTTCCTCTTTCTGGCACGCTGAAGTGGGTAGCCACACTTGGACTACGATTCTCATCACCCGTCGGTCAGCCCCGCCTGTGCGGCCTGTGCGTGAGGAGTGCCATTGATGCGTGATGAGGTTGCAATGAGTGATCAGTGATGAAACGCGTTCTGCGATCACGTGCCAGGCTTATTAGCGTTTCACATTGGAACAATGCGCGTCTTGATGTGAAACACGAGCATTCACGCAAAAACCGGCGGCCGGTCCACCCAACTGCGAGGAATTCCATCTTTTGTCTGGTGTGCTGGGCTGAAATATTTACAGCTGCGAGTTTTTGTCTCTGTTCGCCATCATTCGAGGTTTCTTGCAATCTTTCAGAGTTGATCTCGCCGTCGCCATCAGGTCGTGGAACGTCCTTATCCTCTTTCCCTCTCCCTACTCCAACATCGTTGACCGGTTCAACGTACCTCTTCCACCCTTCATCATCCGTTCCTACAGCAACGAATTCAACCAAGATGCATCACCTCACCTCGTTCCTCCTCCTCTCCAATCTCCTCTCCTTATCTGTCTCCGGAACTCCTCATCTTCCGCGAAGACGACACCACGCACGACACCCTTCTTTCGCCAAACTCTCCGCAACAGTTGACCTGGATGTCAATGATACCCTCGCGCGACGGGAGGACGATACCTGCGACTACGGGACATGGAGGTGTCAAGGTGCAGAGCTACAACGTACGTTGTGATCATCTGACTTCCATTACGCCTTATCGAAATGCTGACTTCCTCATGATATAGGATGCTTCAATGACTCGTGGAACACCATGCGCACCTGCACGTCCGACATGGTCTGCTCCGTCGATCCAGAAAAGACCGGTTGTATCTGGCCATGGCAAGCAGATTCGTCCGATTCTGCCGCGGTCAAAGCTTCTGCGTTGTCCTCATCGGGTAGCGTTGCCTCCTCGACGTATGTGGCTGTCAACGATGATGCGTTCAGCTCTTCTTCGGAAAGCAGCACCTCCGCGACGCCAACCACGCAGATCTCAACTGCTGCGCTCGAAACGACGACCCTGACACCTACGAATCCATGGTCTACTGTCGTTCCGACCGTAACCCAGTCCATTATTGGCGGTGCTTTCTTCCACTGGCAAGGAGGTACGTTCGCTTTTTTTCGACTCATGCGAGATGGGGGTGCTGATTTCATCTTGTAGCTTCAGCCTCCGACTCCGCCTCGACTTCCTCTTCAGCCTCAGCAACCAACACACCCTCCTCTACTTCAGAATGGAGCTGGAACTCTGGGTCCGTCGTACCGACTGCAGATCAGTCATCTTCAACCAGCTGGACAAACACATGGTGGACCCCAAGTCCTACGGACGGTGCAGGGCAAAGCACGTCAACCTCCAGCAGCAGCACTTCGAGTAAACGACGGAAATCCAAGACCTCGACCATGCCATCCTCATCAACCTCGACCGACGCTTGGGGTAACACGGTTGCCACTTCATCTGCAACCACCAGCTCTTCTTCCGTAGCTGTCGCTAGTACCTCAACCGCCTCCTCAACCAGCACAACCACCAACCTCGCAGCCCCTCACTACGTAATCTACTCGGACGCATGGCTGACCGCCATGCCCTCACTCGCCGAAGTATCAGGGTACAACCGGTTCATCCTCGCTTTCTGGCTCTCGGATATCGGAGCGGCGGATAATGCGTTGTTCTGGAGTAGTTTGACGAGTACGGAGAGAGCGGCGGTAAAGGCCGAGTATAATGCCGCTGGGATTGCTGTCATGGTTTCCGCGTTTGGAGCGACTGGTATGTCTTTGCCTCCCTCTTTCCTGTGTACCGGATCTTCGTGCTCATATAATTCTATCAGATAACCCAACAACGCAGGGCGTTGATCCCACCACGTGCGCGCAGAATTTGGCCGCGTTTGTAAAGACGTACAACTTGGACGGCGTGGATATCGATTACGAGGATGCACACGCTTTCAACACGGGTGTCGCAGAAGCGTGGTTGATCAGTACGTATCCTTCCCTTCATTGCTGTTATTACTGTTCTTCGCATCTCGGTGCACAGGCTGATGGTTGCATTGCAAACAGCTTTCCAAACGGTTTTGAGGCAACAACTTCCTACGCCGTATATCATTTCTCATGCACCGCAGGCACCGTGGTTCACCTCGACGGGTCAGTACACGGGTGGCGGGTACACCAAGGTTCATGCCGCCGTTGGTGACGGTATCGATTTTTACAATGTACGTTATCTCCAATTTTACCTGGTACGTGAGGGGCAAGTCAGCTGATCTGATATGGTTGCTGTAGATCCAATTCTATAATCAAGGCGACATCTACACCGACTGTGACTCACTCATCACCACCTCGGGCGGCTACTTCCCTTCCACCTCGGTCTTTGAAATCAACTCATATTCCTCGGTCCCACTCAGCAAGATCGTCATTGGTAAACCCCTCGATGTCGGTGCCGCCGCAAACGGGTACATGGATTCCACAATGCTCGCGCAATGCATCAAGCAGGCGAAAGCGAAAGGCTGGAATGGGGGTGTCATGTATTGGGAGTTCCAGAAGACGTTGGCGACCTTGAGTATGCTTGCTGTGGTTTCTTTATGAGTGGTGGGATAGGTTTTTGATGTATTTCTAGTAACGATAACCGCGACGACCAACACCGAGCTTGCGCTCGACGTATTTTAGATGACTTTTGTGACGTATCCTTGACGTTCTTTTGATGCTTGTATGCTGTAACGTTCTTTATGAGTATGATATCTCGCTCTACCTTCTCTTCTGTGGTCTGCGACGTGGAAGACAGGCAAAGACGATTGGCGCAAGCGTGAGAAAATGAGCTGACTACCTCATGGCGAACCAGAACACAATTCCAGTGAGATGTAGCCTTGTTCGCGTGTGCAGCGCGATCATTCGGGGTGAGTCTTCATCGTGACCGCAAGTCTTGTTTCATTGTTATACAACTCTTTCGCCCGTTCTTCAGTAACCTACCTATTCTCTGGTCTGTTTACATGGACAACTTGAACCCCGACCAAACACCAAGAGCAAGTAACATTCCGCACTTGGCATAGTGGAGGATCTGCTTCTTCCTCTTGTCGTCTCTCTCACCCTTGGCGCCCGCCTTGTCAATCGCCTCAACTTGAGCGTCCGTCAGGTGAATGTCACCAGCGGCGAGGTACCGCTCGAGTCTGTCCTTGTTAGAAGAAGTGGTGACGATAATCGCGCTGCAAGCACACACGAAACGTGAGCTCACGGTTGGGACCGGCGAGTGCAGCAATAAGATGGTTTGACTTACCCCTTAGCACGGGACCAAGCGAGCAAGACCTGCTCTGGCGCGACCTTGTACTTGTCAGCGATCTCCTTGACGGGCTTGTCAACCGGTCCACCAGTCTTGCTCGTAAGGGGGATTAGGGAAGAGTAACCTTCGGGCACGATATCGTTCTCCTGCATGTATTCGAGGAGCGGGGTTTGTTGGGTGACAACGTAAGGGTGTAGGAGGACTGTAGTAGGGGAAATTCAGTGAGCGGTTGAACCGGAATAAGAAAAGTGTGATGTGGGTGAACGGGAATGAGAAGTATGGTGTGGGACGTACTTTGGTTGACGACGGGCTTGATCTTTGCGGTCTTCAGTAGAGTCTTGAGATCAGCGACTGTAAAGCTGTTACGAAGACACAGATTAGTTTCCCGCTACAAGGAGCGTTCCGAGAAGACGTACTTGGACACTCCGATAGACCTGACAACGAAAGAGTCAGCATACATGGTTGTCAATCAAGCAGAAATGGAAAAGCCAAACGCACTTGACGAGACCCTCCTTCTTGAGGAGCTCAAACTGCGCCCAGGTCCCTTCGATATCACCCTTGCACAATCGCGGCGAGTGAATGAGGTAAAGGTCGACGTAGTCCAAACCGAGCTTTGGAAGATATTGAAAGTCAGTCAATGTATCGCTAGATTTCGCATTGTTCGTGCCTGGACGAAACGAATACGATCAGGGCGGAAGGCTAGCTTTGCAGAGCAGCCATGCTTTCAAGGGACCTGCGCCTCGTTGCATCCTCCTCGAGACCCAATGCGCCGACTCACCTTTTGCAAGCTCTCCAAACAACTCTCTCTTACACCCTTGTCGCCCACGCCGCTCCACTTGGTAGTAACCCACACCTTCTCCCTCTTCAACCCCGAATCCCTTAAACCCTGACCTGCTTCTTCCTCGTTGGCATACACCTGCGCAGTATCAATATGGTCGAATCCGACTTCAACAGCCTGCTGAGTCTGACCACCACAGACGTCCCGGGCGATCTTCCATGTTCCGAACCCGATTCCGGGGATGGAGCGACCGTCGTTGAGTTTGAAGTTGTCGAATGGCATTGTAAGATTGTATGTTGAAGGTATCGCTAGGAGGGGAAGGCGAGTGAAAACAGAGTGCCGTATATATGTCCTGATTTTACTTGCCTCATTGGGCTGCCAATCTCGTCAGAGCGTCAAGCGCCCACGAGTCACCAACGGTCATGGCCGGGTATGGGTACTGTAGAGAGGGATCATCATCGCCGATGAACGCACAGACCTCCACCTGCGCTTTGACCAGCTTTGACAGAAATAGGTCGCTCTCTTCTATTACACATGTAGCGATTATTGCGACTCTTCGTTATCTTCATGCTCTCTTGCCAGGAACGACTTGCGAGAATGAACAGCATTCTAGCCACCGTTGTGGCAGACTACAACACTTGACCGAGACGTAAATGTTCGCAATATCATTGACACAACCTCGCTCCGTTCGTCCCCGTTACGGCTGGCTCTGCGGGTCCCTGGGCTACTACGACCCAGCAGTGCATGTCCCGCTTTATTCGGTCAGCTCGGTCAACTCGGATCATCTACAACCCAGACATGAAACTCACAGCGAACATCAAGCACCTGGCTCTTCCTTGAGTACCATCGATCTTTTCTCAAGGATATATGCGTCTGCCAACCATGGATTGCGTATCCGTAGCCCTCGGGCATAATAATCATGAACTGTCACTGACGTGTTTTCAAGCCACACCTGATCATTTACCGCCATGATCACCGACTCCATAGCCACGATTTAACCTACAAGGCATCCCTCCCCGCCGACTTCCTGCATGGCTACTCATCAGCGAGTTATCAGATTGAAGGCGGATACCAGCAAGACGGTCGCGGACTCTCCAACTGGGACGTATTCCTCAAGGACAGGGACAACGGGAACGACGCCGTGGATTCGTATAATCGCTGGAAAGAGGACGTGCGACTGTTGAAGCAGTATGGATGCAATGTCTATCGGTTCTCCGTTAGTTGGTCGAGGCTGAAGCCGTTGGGCGGGAAGGATGATCCGGTGAATGAAAAGGGCATCCAGTACTACTCGGACTTGGTAAGCACATTTCTACCTTAGGAGCAGTGCGGTTGTTCAATCCCGAATCATTATGTGTTGACATCTTAAATCGACGCCCTCCTTGATGCTAGCATCAAACCCTTTGTCACAATCTACCACTGGGACCTACCTCTCGCGCTCCAAGAACGCTGCAACGGTTTCTCCACTCCCAACTCTTCCCTGATCATTGAAGATTTCGTGGCATATTCGAGGCTGTTGTTCGAGAGGTTTGGGGATCGGGTCAAGGATTGGATCACCATCAATGAGCCGCATGCAGTGACGATCATGTCCTCCACCGGACTAGTTCCGGATTGGTCGATGAGGACCAGTCCTTGGATGTACGTCTTCTCCCTTTTCATCAACCAAGAGCGCCAGCTTTACTGATAACACTTGTTCCCCGTATCAAACCGCAGAATGAGCAAGAACCTGTTGTTGTGCCATGCGAACGCGGTGGACCTATACCGCCGTGAGTTCCAACAGCAACAAGGCGGACAAATTGGAATCACGCTCGTAAGTCTGCTATGCTAGTCCATATTACTCTAGATAGACGGTGTTGATCTTTACTTCCCTACTGTAGGACTGCGACTGGTTTGAACCGATCGATGATTCGCCTGAAGCTAAGGCATGCGCAGAACAGGGAGTGGCTTACTTCTTAGGCTGGGTAAGTAGATCCTCCCTTGAAGTACCGGGATGCAAGCAAGGCTGACGATAAGTTGTGGTTGAGGGTAGTTTGCGGATCCTGTCTGTGCGTTCACGTCTACGTCGTGAGGTCAGAGCGATGCTAATGCGGTGTTCTTCGATGCAGACAAGGGACACTTGAACCCGCTTCTCAAAGAGCAGATTGCGGACAGTTATCCAGATTTCTCTCCTGAAGAGTGGAAACTGGTAAAAGGCTCTTCCGACTTGCAAGTATCCGTCTCGGACCCATCTGTTAGATCCTGGACTGATAGCTTTACTTGGATTTTGAGGCGTTAGTTTCGGACTCAACCGTTACGGCACCCGATGGGCGACAGGTGTCAAATACGATACACAGAGCAAGTTGCGGGACGACGCAACGTTGCAGGACAAGTTTGAATTCTTCTGTAGGAACATCGATGTTACGCCCAGGGGCAAGGGCGGGACGGTGATTGGCAATGAGGGGAATCTCGGACAGGTCTACGATGGTACGTTCGGGCCACAGTAGTCACGCGAATATTGGGTGATCCTCACGCATGCGTCCCTTTTGCTTTTGCAGTACCGTGGGGATTCCGCAAAGTGCTCCAACACGTATACAAAGAGTACGCGAAACCATGCGGCATCAAGATATACGTCACCGAGAACGGATTCACCATCGCTGGCGAAACCTCCATGACCGTCGCCGATCGCGTGAATGACGTCCAGCGACAAGCATACTTCAACGGGTACATCAAGCAGCTGATTGATGCAGTTCGGGAAGAAGGGATACCGATGGCGGGGTACATGGGCTGGAGTCTGCTCGACAAGTTGGAGTGGTGAGTTACGCTCAGTCGCTTGGCCGCGAGCCTGTCACACGAGCTTATCTTGAGTGTCTTTTCAGGGGACGAGGCTGGAGTCAGACATTTGGCGTCACCTACGTTGATCGGGAAAATGATTTCGAACGGATCCCCAAGGATACCACTCGCCTTTTGAAGCAGATCTGGGAGCATGTTGTTGCTGCCTGATCATGCATAGGGCCGAGCGAGGAGCCGCGCTCAGAACTGCTGGCACCAAGTTGTACTGCTAAAAGTGAGAAGCTGTAAATTTGTAGATTTTATGGAAGCGTAATTCCGCGCTATTACAAGTACCTTTTCCCCACTGCTCTTTCAGCGCGCGACCTGGTTAACGTAATATACCCCTGCCTTCACCGAGTATAGCTCGGAAACCTTGGGCTCTCCACAACCGAGGCAGATCCAGCGTTATTCCGTTTGTGTCCCATCTAATGCGACACAAGAATATCTTCGTACTGCTTTTGGAGACGCGACGACAGGCGACTTGCGAGTAAGCAGCCGTGGGTCTCATCCGTGGGTCTCCGATCTTTCGGGTGCGGAGTGTAATGGTGAAAGGAAATAGGTGCTGCCTATGCCCTGCAATTACAAACGGTTCCTGTAACAACCGGACCCGAACCAGAATCGTCATAACCGAATAGAAGACCGCAGAATTGCACTCACCTACATGTCATTAATTCCCAATACCTTATATCCAAACACCATTTCCCTCGTCATAGCATCCACCAGCTTGCCCCAATCCACTCTCTCGCTCGATGGCTCTACCATAACGTCGTTGTCGCTTCCCTACAGCAATACTCGGCCCGAAGTCAAGCCGTGTATGCCATGGCCGTCCCAGATACTTTGACGCAGTCAAAGTCTGGTAGGTGATGCGTTGTCGTCGTAAAGTCGGGAGTCTTTGACGATGATTCCGGGCGGATGTAGAGAAAGATATGCTCAAATTCTGAAAATGTTCCGAAAGCATTAAGAATGCGGGTCTGTCAGAGCGTGGACCTCCGGACGTACCCTTCTGACCAAAGTGATCTGCACTGACACCCTCATCACCCCCACTCCAACTCCGTCTCTTCCATTCCTCGCTAATTGACCGGTATCCATGACGCCACTTGTTCGCCAGCCTCTCTGAGCTCTATCGAGCCTCGCCCATGGAAAGTTCCACGTCAGAGCTGACTCCAAATTACCGGGGTGCCCTCGATCTTCTGCCTTTTGGTGACCGTGCTCAGATACGGTAGAACACCGCACACTATTCCTTACCACCCATCGGGGCAGATCAACGATATTCCTGGGTACTGACAGCGTGGCTTCCCGAAGTCCGGCAATCTAGTGAGATCGTGTGGGTTTGCGGTTTGCTGTCATGGCGGCGAAGGCTTTACTGATGGACTTGGGATTCGTACGTCTCGAATCAGGTGGAAGGCGGTCCGCAGTGGTTCTGGCGATGGTTACGCGGTCGAGTGGTGATTGGGGTTCAGGGAAGGCGAATATGTTGCTGATCGAACAGAGCTGGATACGAGGTCTGCTGCTTACACGACGCGAACGGATCCATCATCCTAGCCATAGGGAGGAGGAGGTCTAGATGAGCGGCAACAACAATAAATATCAATCAGTGCATATGACGGGTCACTCGTTGACGACGGATAAACAGACCAACGCTCTAGCTACTAGCTTTATACAAAGGCAATCTGTTATGTATGCCAATTTAACAGCTAATCAATCAGTACCCAGCATTATCTAATCATAGAGCTAATCATAGTCTGCCCGTGCGAACTTATCGGGCATATCCGGAGAGGATTCGTGTTACTTTCGCGTTTCAAAGGAAAGGACCCCTTTTGAGTGCTCGCTTGCTCGAAATAGCATGAGAAGGTATAGCAGTCTGAAATTGGACACTACATCGGTTGTGTCGTGATGATGGAGACATCCACAGACCTGAGAAATGACAGGGCAAGCTTACAATGCACACCACGGATTATAGGGGCAAGTTTGCGTCTCTGTTATGCGACGGCTATAATTGCTAAAGATCCACAAACGCCGTTTCAGGTTCGGAATAACCACATTTCCGAGCGCAGAAATTGAAGATTCTGCCTGTTTTTCTCCCTTCAAGCAGGTTCAACAGCAATCGAGGTTGCCATGTCCACCGTGAGATCCAGCAAGCAGCACGGTGGTGTCGGGAGCACCCATCTCCCGTCGACACCAGGCCAGCCAGCGATGATGCCTCAGCATCTACTTGATATCTCCATGTCCACCTTCTACCTTTCCGTCCTCCTTGCCCTTCTTCTTCACGTAATTTATCACCTTAGCGAGATTTATAACGTTCTTAGAACCCTGGAAACGCATACGCCTCACAGCCAACGCATTTACAACCAAAACCAAAACCAAACACCCTACAATGTCTACAAACACCCAAAACATCATTACCTCGGTTTCGACCTCGGCAACAGCCCACGCTGCGATCGTCTCCGCCATCATCTCCCCTTCCTCGGTCTCAGCAACAGCCCCCGCTGCGACCACCACCACCTATTCTTCTTTTGTGTCGACTTCGGTTTCAGCGACAGCCCCAGCTACCGCCGTGTTCGATGCAGTCTCTTCCGCTGATTTTGACAGCATGCCGGTTGAGCATGCCAAAGTAAGCACCCTCAAGTCGTGTATCAAAAAGGCTAACAATGTGTCTATTCCCAAGAAATCGGTCGACTGGGCTCTCATCCACCAATACATGATCTTTGAACTCGAGCCGGAGGAACGAAAAGATACCGACCAGTACGAACTCGACGCCGGTGAAATCAGCTGGAAGGAGTGGCGAGCGCAGAAGCGATGGAACATCGAGAATCAAGACATCATTGACGCAGAAGACAGGATGATTACGCTAAAGATGGACCAGGATGCGGAATGGGATCCCGGTAAGTGGAAGTGGCTCTCAAGCTCTAGCTACTGGTCTGTTTACTGATCTTCGGCTCCTTATCACGTTCTACAGACTTTGACCTTGTTTTCGATGAGCAGAGGGAGGAAGCAGAAGAGATGGTAATGGAGCAAGGTATGTCGTATCACTCCCGCCAATCTAGCTGCCTGAACTTGATACTGATCTCATGCGCTGTGTTCGCTTGCAGAATGCGCGCGATTGGTGAAAGACCTGGAAAACTTTGAGAAAGAGGTCGAAAAAGAACAAGCCGGTGGGTTCAGTTGCGGATATGGTGTCTACGCGCATCTGAACAATGACCTGCTGCTAACTCGCACTTCTCTACTTTCCCTCAGACAACGCCCTGAAGAGTTCCGACTCCGGTTGGGATCTTTACCTGTTCGGCGCCAACCCCTCACTCTTGGGCGAAGAAGCTCCCTTTACCATCTCCGACGACCCAAGGCACCCGGATAACGTCACTGATCGAATCATGGTCAGGTTGCATGACGAGAGGGACGCGTACTACAGTGAGTCGACTTGAATGGTAGTTCGAGTCCAAAGTGTTAGGATCGTCGCTTACCTGTTCATCTGTTCTGCAGAAATGAAGGCAGAAGTAGCAGAGTTGAGAGGAAGGATTGAAGCGCAAGTCAATGAAGAAGGTAAGCATAATCTCTTCAACGTGCATAGCATGTACAGTGAGCTGACTCCAGCGTACGCTCCATAGTGATGCATCAGATGGCGATTGAGATGGATGAAGAAGCCGAGCGTAAGTGATTGCCGCGCTTTTCCTTTCGCCCGAGTTGGTGCTGACTCGGTTGTTCATGATCTCTGCAGGGAACACACTCAAACCCGCCGAGTCCGATTGGAAGGTCTACCTATACGGAGCCAACCCATCGCTCGAGGACGAAGAGATGCCATTCGCCCTCACGCCCTGCGACTCCGACTTGTCTCTTGCGATCTTCGGCAACGAAGCTGCTGCCAATGTGGTTGAAGCACCCACCAAAAAAGTCGCCGCCTTATACAACCAACGAAACGCCGAGATTACAGCCCTTGGTATTCCCTTGTCGCGCTCCGACAAAGACATTGAAATTCGCATCGCTCGACGAGAGACGCCATTTTTGTCCGTGGACGACGAAATATTCTTCGAGCCCGGTCGGCTCCCTTTTGAGTATAGGTTGACGGTATACGAAGAAGATGGAGACATGTCAATGTTGCTGGACGAATCGCTTCTCACGGACGAAAAGCCGCTCGGTCTGCAATCATCAGAATCCAACATGGTCATCAAGTTCGCAACTATTGGCGATACAACCTTCTCTGACATGGAAATGCTCACCGACGAGATCGCTCCCATGCTTTGCCATTGAGGATTTTGCGGTTGATCACCCGTCCGTCTCCGAGGGTTCGCTCGACACGCAATTCGCAATTCAGTTTATCATCAACACAGCTTCGAGATCAGTTGCCCGGCATTCCGACATCCCGATACGATGCCGACTTTCGGTCGCTTTCGCCGCATATCAGATCTCCACATAGCCACTATCGCGATCACCATTATCGGATTCATCGAAGCATCAATAACAAAACATCATCAGGTTTGGGTGATTCGGGGTAGCTGCCCCGCGTCAGTCGGACGGTCGTTCTCTGCGATGAGGGCCTTATGGTCCGATTCAAAGGTTCAGCTTGCCGATTCGTATTACTCCACACGTACCTGCCATTCACTGTACGGTCGGGGACCATTCGCGAAGGTGTGCAGGCGGTCGCCATGCCGGGTGTACGTCGCTTGGTAGTATAATGTCCGCTTAGACTTCGGTCTTTCCGGCTGCTGCTATCGACTTCATGCACCACCCTTGTTCTCTGTTGGCTCGTTTGTATGTTGACTCGTCGGCTGAAAAGTCTGAGTCTGATGGCTGAACGGAACGTCTTCGGATGTGACTGAAGCTCAATTAGTTCGGGGGCTCATCTGGTGACGGTTTGCCTGTTCCTTGCCGTCGCTCGGAGCAGGTGGCCGTCTACCGGGGCTGGAAAGGTAGCGACGTTGGGAGTGAGCTCCCCGTCGTGAGGTGCGGTATGCGGGTGGTTTTCCAGCCCCTCCCAAAGTTTGTGTTTTGAACGTGAACGCGGAATGTAATGTACTATGCAACTGTAATATGATACGACATGAGCGCCTGAGATGTAGCAACGTAGCAATGATACGTAGAAGGTTTGCGGTGATGAGATGCAAAAGCGCAGCATGACTAAGTTCATACTCCGCATACGCCCCCGTTGATACTTGAGTCCCGCTCGACCCGTCCAACCCCCACCAAATCTCCATTTATTCATAGCCTTCTGCACCTAACGCATTTCTCTCTCCTCCGCCCCGCTGCCGGTCAACCATGATAGCAGAAGCCCCGAGATGGCCACTTGCTTTCACACTCATGCCCGCTTCCCCTTCCACGCCGCATAACTGAAATGCGCCGGCGCAAACGAAGGCTCGTGATGCGCACCCATAGAATACAGCCCAAAGTGTGTTCCCGTCATGACGGAATGCAGCGGTCCTTGTTTCGTCAACACGCGCGCCGACAGGTGTCCGACTTTAGTCATCTTGGTCAAGTCGATGGTGGATGTGTCGTCGGCGCCGGGGCCAAAGTATAGGTCGTAAGAGAATTTGGTGGCGTGAATGGCGAATCGGACTGGGCCTTTTATGTTTGATGCGTCTACGACGGTTTCCTATAGCACGAAAAATAACGCACATCAGAGTTGTCACATACGGGGGCAAGGCAACGAGGTACTCACATGCACATCATCATTCTCCAACATGGTATACTTGAACACAATCTCCCTCGCCACCGGATCCTCCCCCTTGCCACGCAAACCAACGCTAGCAAAAGCCCACTTGCTCCACCATACCGTCGTCCCTGCTTCCTCTCCAGCGATACTTGGCGCAAATTCTATCTGTGTATGCCATACGCCTTCAAACGAATCTTGCCGCCGTAAGAGCATCGAGGGTGATTCGTCGTCGGTGAAGTAGTATGGCGAGCCGTGAATCGTCAAGGTTGATGATTTCTCGGTGAGTGAGTAAAAGGACGTGTTGGGCGTTCTCACGGTGTACCAGCCGAGTTGCAGGTCTGTAAAGCTCAAGCCAAGATCAGTTCCCGGGCTGTGCATCACAACGGGGAAAACTCGTCAACTCACCCTTCTGACCAAAATCGTCTCTCCACTCTACATCCTCGTCAACCCGCTTCAATCCCGTCCCCTCCACACCATTCACCCGCAACGGCTCCCGTCGATTCACAACCGGCCACCCTTTCTCCCATTCCACAGGACACAAAAACGTCTCACGGCCCAACTGACTCCAAATCACCTCTCCATCCTTCTTCGGCCCGTCCCTCTGCTCACGCACACCGAGCATCACGGCCCACCATTTCCCATCGGGTGCATCGACGATATCCATGTGACCCGTGTACTGGATCTCCTCGTCTGGGAATTTCCCTTGAAAGACCATCGGGTTGACTGTGCCCTCTGGTCCTGCCTCCCAGGGACCATACGGGCCTTGCTTGCTCCTAAACACCCACTCCTGGTGCAAAGTCTCCGTCCCACCCTCCGCCGTGATCAGGTAATACCATCCATCCTTCTTGAAGATGTGCGAACCTTCGGCGATCCCGATCCCGATAGGTGATTGTCTGAGGAACTTGGGTCTGGTTTTGATACGGCCTGTTTGCATGTCGACTTCCGAGATGAAGACGCCCGTGTCGAACCCGTACCTAGGAAGTTTGGGGTCGAAGATTCGTGCGGTGGTGGAGAGGTAGACTTTGTCGTCTTTGTCGTCGAAGAAGAGCTGCAAAGTAGAAGGAGCGTTAGTTGTGCTATATGTGACAGACAGCACCGACAGACGTACATCTTGGTCTATTCCCAGCATATCAAAGAATACTGGCTCGCTCCATTTCGAGTCGTCAAAGATGTCGTCTGTAGAGACGTAGAAACCTCTCGGTGTGACGAACGGCTGTACTCCAAAGTATAAGCACACATACGATTCCAACGAGTAGCCAGCAGACGGGACTCACATCCTTGGAACCAAACCGAATCCTATACGCCGAACAAGTGGTCATATACCACCTCCCCTTCCAATACCTTAATGTCGGCGCGAAAATCCCACCACCACCCTCGGCTGTCCTCAGGTCCAACTGGGAACGTCTGTTCAACGCATGTCCGATAAGCTTCCATGTGACAAGGTCACGGCTGTGGTAGATGGGTACACCAGGGAAGAAATGAAAGGTGGATGTAGCGATAAAGTAATCGTCCCCTACTCTACAGATGGAAGGGTCCGGGTTGAATCCGGGTAGGATTGGGTTGCGGTATGTTGTCATTTCAAGGTGTTTAGTCGGAGTGTAAGATGATGGAGTCAGACTACGCTTCCATGCGGACAGGTTGCTTCAAACCGGGTCTGCAATATAAACAGGTGGATCAGACCTGCAAACTTTCAGCCCACGCATTACGCATTCGTAGAAGACCCACCGTTTAAATGGTCGTGCTCGGTGTCCTTCCTCATGGTATGGTATGGTATGGTATGGTATGGTATCCAATCGCGCGAACCGAAGTGGCTGTTGCGGATTCCGAGCTGCAGTGTTTACGATCTAGTGCCCACCCCGGATGTGGCAGAGAAACTAGAGTACATCTTGGTCCGAGCGTCTGCAAGCGTCCGAGCCCTGTAGATTTCGCTCCGTCCACGTTCCTCCGTCCACTTCCCCATCTCGCGTCCGCCCACACTTGTGATGCACTGCAGCTTGTATCGGCAATCAATCTCGTCGATATTAGGAAGCGTTATCCGATAATTCGCAACCGAGGAGGGAAAGAGTAGCTGAATAATAAGTGTGAGTGGTGTCATTTACAGACCCTGTTTTTGACCTTTTGAGGTGTATTTAGAGATACTGGACGGACGTTGGTTCACGTGCCTGGCGGGGACATGTCAGTCCACTGAATAGCACTTTAAACAACAAGCTATTTCTGCTCTTCCGGCCTTGCGGGCGACGGCATTCTCTCTCTCATATAACACGCCAACCATGCGCATCCAGCTACCTCCCCCCGATCATGCCGCCCTTGGCCGACTTGATAAATCACCTTGAGTCCTGCACATCATGTCTCCTACACCAACCCACCGCATCCTATTCAAGCCCATTGAAAACTCGGAGACCGGAGGATGTCACATCGACATCTACCTCCCACCAAAACCTAAAGGCGCACCCATCGGTGAGTATAGACGCGCAAGCTTTTCGTCGTGCTTGGTCCTTACGTTTTGCATTCTCTCAGGTTGGATGATCCACGGAGGAGGCTTCACCATCGGCGGATCGTCTCATATCCCCGTTGACCAAGTCGAATGGTTCTTGGAACAAGGTATAGCCGTAGTGTCCAACGAGTACAGACTTCTTCCTCAGTGTGTCAGTCCCGTATTCCAACGTGTTGGTCGCTATCTGATGATATATGCCTTCACGTGACAGCGCTTCGATAGCGGATATCAGGGAGGATAATCTCGATGCCTACAAGTGGATCCTCAACAAGTTGAATATCGAAACGCACGCGGAACTCGACACGACAAGGATCGCTGTTCTCGGATGGAGCGCAGGTGGATCAGCTCTACTATACTTGGTACGCCACCCTTCGCACAATCGTCTCGAACGAGCGACGCTCCTACTCACTTCGTCTTGTTACTCACAGGCGCACGACGCACACAAAGCAGGTCTTTCCAGTCCGACATGCTTGATTCCAACGTACCCGAGAGCGGAAATGAACGACGACAAAGCTCGTCCTTTGAGTGCTCTCAAAGAGTTCTGCACAGAGGAAGAATGGAAAGCGATTGAACCCATCTACGAGGAACCTGTGTCTACTGGATACAAGCACGGGTGAGTCGACTCTACGAGATCCGTCTTCAGACTACCTAGCTGAACGACACTTGACCTTCTAGTATCACATGGTACAAAGACGATCCTTCTCCTCGAGCGCAGGTTCGTTGTCTGTCTTTGCGTCCCTTCTATACTCTCTGCTGATTCTTGTCCCTCTCATCACTCGCGCAGTGGATGAAGGCTGTGCGTATACAGGCAGACCCATGTCGCAAACAATCTCACTAACACAGATCCTTCTTCTAGGCCATGCATTCCGGAACCATGCACTCAGCGTGGATGCATCACGACCCTCCTTACCCTGCCGAATACTCTCCGATCAACCTGCTCGACTCGTTCTACCCACCGACATTCGTCGTCATCGCAACAGCCGACTGGCTGATCCCCCCCGCGCAATCTCGCGCAGTAGTGGAAAAGCTCAAGGCGTGCGGTGTGGAAGCGACGTCTGCCGAGGCGCAGGGGATGGGTCATGGTGTTTGTGAAGATGCTAGGAGTACTTGGCCAGAAGATCAAAAGTGGTGGGAGGAGGCAATATTGCCGTCGTTGGAATGGACGGCTCAGAAGTTGAAGGCTTGAGCTCGATGGGGAGAGGATCTCACGGCGAGAATCAGGTTGTGAAGCGTTCTTCTCAATGTAAGCTATGTAGTCTCTCATTTCTCGGAGAACTGCCGTATGATATACTCGTCATAATCGTTCCGGATTCGCCGTTTCTGCTATTGCTGATTTACTTGTCACTATCACCGTCGACATTGTTGATCATGTGGTTTTAGCGACCACCATGCGTCAAGTTTCGTTATGCTCTACCTTCTCTATGTGCCTTCATCGGGGTATCGGTTTCGGTTGCGTACATCAGCTCGCGTGCATGGTCGGCTGCGGTTCTCACTAGACCCGACTGTCTGACTATATGTCGACCAGTCCTGCTATTGGAACCCAGGAGCACGGCCTTCATTGTATCCATCTGCTGGATGTTGGTGGATGAGAGTGCACTTAGCACCCTAGCAGGTAAAGTCTCGTATCGAGCAAAGACAAGATCGCAGGATCTTCTCCCTGTGTATGGTGTTAGCTTCAGAGCGTTGATTCAACACGAATCAATCCAGCCACCGTGCGGCAGCTCATGCGGCTATTCCTGACCTCTGCGAACCCACGACAAAGACAAAGTACAAAGCTGCGCGTTCTTGTCTTCGGCGACAGAAAAGCTGTGCTGGACCACCGGCGGTCAAGCTGTCCGTGATCTGGTAGCGGGAGATTAGGCGGGTGGAGCGTCAAGTCTAGTCGGAGACCAATCAATTGCTAGACATCGTCGCTCCTGGCACTTTCCAATATAATTATACCGAGCCGTATCGCCCCACATCTCATTCATGTCTGCGCATTCCGATCTGTGCAAAAAATGCAGTGACAATAATGCTCTTTGGTTCTTCGGAAGAGTGGCTTGAGGACGTGTTTAGTCCGCAGGAGCCACAGTACTCTTCTCTTCTTGTGGATTCAGTGGCGACGGAACCACTAGTCGAACGCCTGAGCTGCGTTAGAGAATGATCAAGTCCCACTCAACTGGCGAAACCCTCTGAATCAAAGACGTCGGGCTGGCGATAAGCGTTCAAGACGACAAGGATGGACGCACAATGAGCTGCGTTCCCAAGGTGGATCTTAGAGCTAACAATCGGTAGCGGAGAAGGACAGAATCTACATTACTACCGCATAGCCGTTAGCTGAAAACGGGACGACAATTGCAACGGTGTCTGTGGCGATTATTCGCAAAGTGCTTTACCCAACGCTGCTCGCGTCCACAATCTCGTCACGAGGATTACGGAAGTTGACAATTGCAGTGCACGTTCGGCCAGCTGTTCTGCCAAGCATTTTCATCGAGTCGAAGATGTCAAACGGAAGAAGGAGCTGGAGTGCCAAATGGATGATGTAGCCAAGGGCCACCAAAGATCGTTAGATGCTGCCTTGTTAACGTATGAAACTGCAACAACGGAATGCATCGTATCGTTACTTGCACGAATGCACAATCAGAATGAAAGATGCGGTGCTCCTTCGAGAGGAATTGCGCAACAGCCTGCGCTCTATGTTCTATGTTGAACGTGGTCAGTAAGAAACAGAGGGTGTGTGTGACCTTTGCTTAGCCCTTTACTCGGTCGCAGGCTTCGCACGAGATTTTGCCGATGAAGCGTTAAATAATTTCGACAGAACACCGACTCGCCGACCTCTCGCAAAATATAGGGCGATTTGTTCGGTGTAGTCTGAAGAGCTGTCTGAAGGAGCAGCCGAGGTACTGAAGGTTGAAGATCAGCTAGTAGTAGTAGTAGTAGTAGTAGTAGTAGTAGTAGTAGTAGTAGTAGTAGTAGTAGTAGTAGTAGTAGTAGTAGTAGTAGTAGTAGTAGTAGTAGTAGTAGTAGTAGTAGTAGTAGTAGTAGTAGTAGTAGTAGTAGTAGTAGTAGTAGTAGTAGTAGTAGTAGTAGTAGTAGCAGCTGTAGTAGCTAGCTGCCACAGCAGCAGCTGCCACCTGCTAAGCGGCTAGCCCGATCGCACCTGGGCTTGCTGATACAGAGTATCAAGGTAGCTATCAAGGTGGAAGAAGGTGGACGGCCAGATAGAGATGGTCCCGCTTCCTGGGTAACACTGTGGTGACTTTCGTTGTTTGGCTGGCCGCTGCTTGAAAATTGTGGAGATCTGCGTGGTCCTCCACCGGAAGCACGGTTTTATCTGGGGAGCTTCAGAATTCTAGCCAGATAGCTGCAAGCTTAGCTGCACATCGAACAACTGTACTGTAGACTGTAGAAGGGTATGTCAGGGTGTGTCGCAGTTGGACGAAAGCGGGTGCCAGGTCGGTGTGTCGAATCTGCCGCGGTCCAATATCGTAGACGACGAACTGCAAAGGATGTTCATCGCAGTAGACTTAAACGGGGTCCAGTCACACAGTATAGCTATATAAGCATGATTATCCCAGACATCATGTGCCACGATGATCCGAGCCACTAGCAACACACAACCTCGCGAATAGCACCTTGCCACTAGCAACACACAACCTCGCGAATAACACCTCGCCACCTCGACGAACACCAACAATCGAATCACCACCTCTTTCACCATGTCCGCTCTTGACGATATCAAGGATGACTACAAGCACGAGATGCAGCATGTCGAGGAGCTCGGAGCCAATAACCTCACACCCACCGAAACGACGAGCGATGTGGAATATCCGCAAGCGCTCCGGGACATGGAGGAAGCACCCTCCCTCGACACGCTTAGAGCAGGATTGAATCTTCAACAGGCAGACATGCACATGCCGCTTCGCCAGGCGTTCTCTCGCGACTGGAGGATGTTTGCGTGTACCTTGCCATTCCTTATTGCAGCGTAAGCCGAGTTATACGGTCTCCAGTAGCGTCGAGCGATACTAACGTTTCGTTTGTTCTAGGATGGGAACCGGTATTGACGGTGGTCTTTCTGGTATCTCAGTATCAATGCCCAAGTTCCTTATTAAATTCGGTGAATTCAATCCCGTTACCAAAAGTCTGTTCTTGCCGTCCCTCTGGAAGGGACTGTGGGATTCCATGGTCGCTCTTGGTGTAGCCAGTGAGTACGATCTATCTTGAAAGGTACCAGCTCTTGCTCATACCCCTTTGCCATGACGCAGTCGGTGCCATGTCTTCCGGATATCTCCTCGATAGATGGGGCCCTCAGAAGATCGTTATCATCGCTAGTATCCTCTTCATTTGTCCTGTCTTGATCCAGACATTCGCCAATTCTCGAGTCATGATGCTGGTCGGCAAACTGCTTGGAGGAATCCCTCAAGGTATCTTCAACGTCGCCGCCTCCAACTTTGTATCCGAAGCCAGTAACCTCCGAATGCGAGGTCCGTTATCGGCCCTCTTGCCTTTGAGCGCTATCGGTGGTATCGCTCTTGGTCTTACCATTGGATACGAAAGAATCGCATACGTTACTAGTGGTACGTTGTTTCGAGCACTACCAGTATGCCAGTGCGTCTGTCTGATTTCCTGCTTGCCGATAGATTGGCTCTCCTGGCGATTGGCCCTACTCATGCAGATCGTCCCTCCAATCATCTGCATCGCCACTCTGCCGTTTGCCACCACTTCTCCCATCTTCCTCGTCAAGAAGGGACGCATGGAGGATGCTCGAAAATCATTGGGAAAGCTCTATGGCGTCACTGCCGACATTCCTGCTCGTCTCGCCATCATCCAGCAGGCCGTCGCCATCGAACGAGAAGAGGCTGCCAAGATTGGTGCGAGTTCATACAAGGACCTGTTCTCCACGGCTATTTCACGAAAGCGTACATTCGCTAGCGCCTGGCTATGGTTCACCTACCAAGCAAACGGACAAGTATTTCTCGCGTCGGGTCTCTACTTTTTGATCATTACGGGTAAGTCTGGCTCGAGGTCGTTTGGCCTTGAATGCACGTGCTGACACCTTTTTACTACTGCATAGGAATGGACATCACCACCGCTTTCACCATCAGTGTCTGCTTCCTGTCGCTCAGTGCGTTGGTGAACATCGGTTCCGGTACCATTATCAACAAGATCGGACGAAGGAATGCATTCTTGTACGGAAAGTAAGTCGAGCTCGTGGGCAAAGGAGTGAAGAAGCTCGCCATACTGATTCTCTTTTACCTTTCGGAATAGCTTGATCTACATGGCCGTCATGGCAATTCTCGGCGGTTTGCATTTCGCGAAAGGCTACAGCGGCCAGCTTGCGGTTGCCGTTATGATCAACATTGCTATCGCCGCCCAACAACTTGGTGGAGGAGCGCCTACCTACACTTTGCTCAACGAAATCTCTTCCCTTCGACTTCGAGCAAAGACTCAATCCATCGCTATCGCCTTCAACTTTGTGCTCAACTGGGCTTGGAACTTGGTCACACCGTACATCTACCAACCAGGACCAGGCAATGCCAACCTAGGCGCCGCTTCCGCTTTCATCTTCGTCGGAACCACTGCACTGTGTCTTGTGGTCGCATTCTTTGTCATTCCCGAAACCAACGGCCGCAGTAAGTGTTGTTAGAATGCGACTTCGAACTCGGATGCTTACCCTTTCGCCCTTCTCCAGCCGTTGTCCAGATGGATCTGCTTTACGAAAGCAAGGTCCCCGTCCGCAAGTTCGGCAGCGCCGACATCGCAGCTCTCGAAAGATTGCATGCAAGGGAGCATAACGTCTCTGTTTAGTTTTTGGGATGACCCATCTTTTGTATATTCCTGTACCTCAGTAGCGGAATCAGGTTGTATGATACGCATACTTTTGACTGTATCAATGGAATTCGGCACAGCAGGAAAGAAGCTGTCTGCAGAGTCTCGTTGGCCTAGCCTGTCCTTATTATGTCCGCTGTCATTGAAGCTTCGGTTGACTGGCCGCTGGACTAGCGCTGGACTAGATGGGTATGAAGACTCGTTTAGAACATTACGTGGCTCCATGGTTCTCGAGGGCCGACGGCAGTAGCTGAGTCATTGTCACCACCATGTACGAGACTCAATCGCAAAAGGTCGTCGAGGACACGGAAGGGCGCCGCGTGATGGATGCGAACACAGCGATCGATATCAACGCTCAACCGAGATACATAGGGTACAAGTGTTCGTCCTTGTTGTATAGCTTGTGCCTTGTGTTCAATCAGTGAAGGACTCAACCCATTGACAGTATCGCAGACGTGAAGCACGACAGCGACAGCTATCATCATGAGCTCCGACGCAGACAGAGCCCCTTCACCAGCCGCCAAAGAGGCCAATGATGAACCAACAGCGGTGCCGCATACAGAGGAGAGCCTTCCTGCAGTGGTTGACAAGGAAGCAGAATCTACAGCTACAACGACGAAAACCGAAGCCTCAGCTGTGCAAAGCGATCCAACCGAAGAGGCGCAAGCTCCAACCTCAACAACCTCGGTTGAACCAGCACTACCCAAACTGAATCCTGGAGCAAGCGAATTCATCTCTCGGTCATCATCGGCCGGCCCTGGAACCGAACAGGTGGCGTCTCCCGGTCAGAGCTCTCGCCGCGGGCAGAATGTCAAGACAGAAGACAATCTATCCCAGAGCCGACGCGCTGGACCTCGCGCTGCACCTATCCGACAAAACCAACATTCCACCTCGAACAACCAATCTTCACATGAACAAACAACAAATTCGGCCGAGAACCCTGTCCATCTGGCCAACCCTGTTGATGCCGCGAATGGAGTGAATGCTGCCGGTATGACAGGGTTCAGGCCGCCGCGAGCACCTAGAGAACCTCGTCCTCCTAGGGGTTATATTCCTCCTGCTCCTGAACGAAAGGTATGTCGCTGTTCTTTGTCGGCATATGCCTGCCATGCGCATCTCCACTAAACCTCGGTCTTATTATAGGCTCGATTGACTGCGGACGAGTTGGAGGAAAAGATGGCCAAAATGCGGTTGCTGAATGAACAAACACAAGCTGAACAAGAGGTGAGCTCTAGAACGACCCTGCATATGTGTGGCCACGTCCTAATTCCCATCGAAAACCGCAGGCACGAAATGCAGATGCGCAAGCTTACGAGACTCAAGTCTCGGCAGAGCGGGAAAGAATAGCCAAGGAACGAGAACAACGCGAGGCCGAGGTAGAAGCCAAGTCGAAACGAACACTAGCAGTCCAAGCGAACATTGATCAACAGCGAGAACAATTCCGACAGCGTAAATTAAAGCTCCTCGAATCGCAGGGAGGCGCACCACCGCCAGTTGATGACGAGGAGGGCGGGGAGGAGGAACGAACCGATTCGTACAGGAACTTTACATCGAGCCGCGCACAGGAGAGGGAAGGTAGTGGAGGGTACGGCGGACATGGAGGATACGGCTATCGAGGCGGTCGAGGTGGTGGGTCTGCCGGTGGATACGGGTATGGAAACCAAGGAGAAGGATGGCAGGAAGGCAGACGGACACACGATCAGGGACCGTACAACGCTGGCGGAGCCGGTCGAGGTGATTTCCGAGGTCGAGGACGAGGACGAGGCGCACCTCGAGGTGGCGCTCGGCAATCAACAGGCGATTCGCAACGTCCAGCAGGGCAGAATCAGGGCACCGTCAAGGCACAGCAAACGACAAAGGTTCCCGATGCCAAGGATGAAACCAGTTTCCCAGCACTCGGTGATAAACAGAAGGAATCGGTCGAAGCGGGAGTTGATTCGCAACCGGAAGTTCAGGTCAAGACGGATGGGGTTGAAGCCGCCAAAGAAGCTTCGGAATGAGGTACCAAGTGCCAGAGGAGGCCAGGGAGGGAAGTCAAGCATGCCGAATACGAAGAAAGGGTCTTCGGGGTAGATTGAAATTGTATGTTCTTGAATACATCCTTTGGACGGAGCGCAAGTGCTGCTCCAATATGCGTATACACTCATGGGGCGTTGTCGAATTCCGATTGTGCCATATCATTCTGTCGGCTCCATCGGCCGCGAAAAGGGACAGATTTAGACGAGGGGGACGAAAGTGAAGCAGCCCAGCAGGGTCGGAAGTCGGTTCTTGACCCCGCTGCCAGAGCTCGGCGGGATAGGGGTGCCGTATGGGTCACGCGACTGAGTAGACGATACTACCATGTATCTGCGGACTTGCGAAAAGAAGTTGGAGGGACGGACTCGGCATATCTTATGACAAAGGACAATTTACTCGACAACGGTTGCGAATGCCTTCTTGATGGTAAATCTGCCAGTTTAAGAAGGCTCGCATCTTGGCGAAACCAGGATTGCCACCCGCGGGAAAGGAGCTCAGCCGTCGAGTATGCAGATATTGATGGTATTTTTCTTATTGCGATCCCGCTGAGCAAAGAGCGCGGTATGATAGGTCTCTTGCACCTTTGTCCATACATTTGTAAAATAATGCAAAGAAGATGTCAAGCAGTGCCGATCAGGGTTGTTGAGAGAATGAATGGTTTGCATCTGGAGCGCTCCTGGAGCAGGACGAAGAACATTTCTCATAGCGAATGACGGCTGGTTCTATACCATCGGTCTTCTCTTGACTGCTCCGAGCGACCTGAGGGATGATATAGACGATCCCAAGTTCATGACAATATAGCTCGAAAGAAGTGATGCCTGCCTCACAACCCCAGAATAAGGGCGGGCGTACCCAACCCTCAATTCCCCTCCCTCCCGCCTACCTCGCACCGCGGATTTCCCATCCAAGCGCAACTCGTTGCATTATTTCTAGGCGGTTGTCCAGACTTTCCAGAAGAATCGCTACGTCAGAGTTGAGTGTGACGCATCATTCTCACAATGGCAATTTTGCTTCCGCACCCTTCTTTGTGTTTTGCCTTGGGCGCTCCATGGGCGGCAGAGAGGGCATCGAGGATTATATGGACAGGAGGTCGGTTTGCAAAGGGGATCGCACCTTGCCCTCTACCTTGTTTCTGCAACTTACCCGTTTCTTACCCTACCAATCTCATCATCTATCAGTGAGTTTACACTCCTATCCTAGACCCTATCCCTCCTTTGCTCAACAAAGTACTCACCGCTAGCTCGATCTTTTGTCTTGTTTTCCTCTTGCAATGCTCGCTTCTTCCGTTCGACGATTCTCTGCTACCTCTCGTTTAGCAATGGCGTGAGTGCAGGTCCTCGATGTGCATGGTTTGTTTGGAATACTCCCCGTGCTGATAGGACCACGTTTGCCTGCAGTGACTGTTACTTTGACGTTGCCATCAACGGCACCCCCGCTGGCCGAATCACCTTCAAGTTGTACGACGACGTTGTCCCCAAGGTATGTCTTGACGACCGAGGTGAAAACAACCCAAACACCCTTCGTGCTAACCCCACCCTCTTTCTCACAGACCGCCGCCAACTTCCGAGCCTTGTGCACTGGTGAAAAGGGTTTCGGTTACGCCGGATCTCCCTTCCACCGAGTCATCCCCAACTTCATGTTGCAGGGTGGTGATTTCACCAACCGAAACGGTACCGGTGGAAAGTCCATCTACGGTAACAAGTTTGCCGATGAAAACTTCCAGCTCAAGCACACCAAGCCTGGATTGTTGTCCATGGCCAACGCTGGACCCAACACCAACGGTTCTCAGTTCTTCGTCACCACCGTCAAGACCTCTTGGTTGGAGTGAGTCTTTTTCTGTACTTGACTCTCCATGTCGCTGTACTAACCTTATCCCCTCCCCGCCCTCTTCAGCGGCAAGCACGTCGTCTTCGGTGAAGTCAAGGACGGCATGGACCTCGTCAAGAAGATTGAATCCTACGGTTCCGACTCTGGTCGACCCAAGGCTGACATCTCGATCCAAAACTCTGGTACCCTTTAAACGGCGGTGTGCAAAGGAAGTAATAGCTCGTCGTCGGAGGAGCGTATTCCGAAACATAGATTTCTAAATCTGCGTGTATGGAATATATGAACATGTGGAAAATCAAAGTGTTGAAGAAATGAAATGAAATGAATTTCCAAATGCACGTCAAGTCGTACCGGGCGAGTCACGACAAGGCGCTGACAAGCAAGGAATCCAAAGAAGAAGAGTACAGTTTTCGTCCAGACTCTGAAGCGTAACGGCCGGTTTTGTTTCGCAGGGCTTTTCATCCCGTTCGAGTAGTCAGTTCGCTCAATCGTGCACCCTTAGGCTGAGAGAGCATAGCATGGCGTGTACCTGTATCGAATCTAGTGAAATCGAACCACACGGAAAGCTCGCAGCCGGCCGTAATCGTTGTCCGCAATTCTCGCGGGCCGCAGCAGCTGTACCGGGGTAGCCAGCAGAGTTGCCTCAACGGACAACGCAGGACGGACAAGGTCGCACGGACAATGCCTGCTGGAGGAAAGCGCTTGGGATGGAAGCATACGCGATGGCGGTGTGTACGTTGAATGTAAGAAACCTTGCTGCGCCCGCACATCCAAAACTCTGAGCATACATGGGATATATTCGGGATTCACTATAAACACAAACTTGTAAACGGGACCCTCGTATCGAATAACTTGAACGAAACGCTTCCACAATGTTTTTCCAAAACCTCTGTATTCTACTCGAGGTACCTAGGCACAGAAAAAGCTCGCCTGGTCGTACGGGTCCATCTCCGCCATGTATTGCGCCGTTTGAGGGTAGGGGCAAATCTTGCGTGTGAGGTTTACACCGTGATTAACATCGTCGTCGTTGTACTGAGCACCGATGAGGTAATTCGGAGCGGTGCCATTTTCCTATGCACAAGCAGAACCCAAATAAAATGCTCGTCATCGGGTTCGAGGGAGACCTCTGTCGTTTTAACTGGCGAAGACTTACCACCCAATCCATGAGCGCATAGATGATATTGTATATCGCATTGTTATACAGACTCTTGCCGACGCCTTGAAGAGCATTGGGTTTCGCATTCGCTTGTCCGACTGTCATATCAAGAATCACGCCTTGGGTCAGTGCACACGTCATGCTGTCTCGTCTTTTCCGGTAATACTAACAGGAAACAGGTCCAACACCTCCAACGCAATGTAGCAGACCAGGCACCTCGTAAAACCTGTAGTTGTCCGAAATGTCGCCCATCGTGTTCAAAAGTCTATCACAGTAAATGAGGGAAGAGCCAGTTCTAACATCGTTTGCGCAGTCATTCGGTACATGGAGCGTCAATACAATATTCATCTATAATGTCTGTCCTGGCCGACTCACGGGATACTGCCATCGGCTCCGCCATGATAATGAATCAGCTTGCCACCGGATTGGACGAATCCAGTGATATTGGGGTTGAAAGCGGCAGTACCGTCAGCGGTTATTTGATCGCTGCATACACGGCAGCCAGAATGTTCGAGTCAGACACTCCAATTCCCTTTCTTGTTTTCGCAAAGGGATGCAATTCACCCGAGTCTGACAAGATATTCGAGTTGGGTTTCATTGATGAGTTTGCCATCGATAGTGACATTGGGTTCATTAACGAATGGTGCCTGAGCGAAATTCTCTGTATAATTGAGTACTTGATACTGTTTAAATAGCCCGGAATCCAACGTCAGGTTAGTTCGTGATGACGAAGGGATGGCTAGATATGAACGATTGCACTTGCATCAAAGTAGTTACCGGTGACGCCGTAAGGAGTACCCCCCGAGTTGGCTCCCCACTGCTCTTCGATACCCAGCTGATGCGCGGGAAACAACAACTCGCCATTCTCCCTGGAATGCCAATCATTTCTCAGGGTGATGTACGTTTGCAGTTGGTCCGGGGACAAACGCGTCGATCAGTTGAAGACGGGTGACATGGACGTTGAGTTACAGCCGAATTGACTGTAGTCGAGGGTACAGCGCGTAGGCCGACTGATGATCCCATCGACAAGCCCATCTAGGGCATCGCACTGTCGAAGGACTTCCTGCTTGATGATGGTGAATTGAGTTGGGCTAATGTAGCGTGTCGTGTTGAGCGTATTGACGAATATGTTACGCCAGTATTGGTGGCCGTTGAGGTGAGGGATCCATGTGGCCGGAGCGCCGGCGAAGACACCGTCATAGTCCGCCGGGAACATCTGAACCTCTTTGAGCCCTAAGAGCATTCATATAGTGTGGATACCTTTAGTCGAGAATCCAACGATAGATGCTTGATAAGGCGCCACTTACCCTGCTTTCCACCGGCCGAGCACCCATTCCAGTAGGAATACGATGCTGCCCTGCCGTAGTATGCCTTGACGACCTCCTTGGAGAAGACAGTAGTCAGGTGAACAGCGCGATAACCGAAATCAATCGCGCTTTCGATATTGTCCCTCGCAAAGCTGCCGTCGCCACTCAAGCCTGCTCGCATTGGGTACATGTTAGCAACTCCGCATTATATCGACTGCATGAGGAAGCCGGCGCGCCATCGTGACCCGTGTTGGTAGAAGCTACCGCGAAGCCGCTATGGATCGAAGAAAAACGTCAATTGACGTTGGCACGTTTCAGCGTGATCGCGTGAGATCACGTACTATTCGGTCATCGGCAGCGCCATATTCTCGTTAGCTACCCAACCTGAATCACCACCGTTCCCAATTATCATAAATCGGCCACTAGGAAACCCGCATAACGATCAGCAGCGAGCGCAGGGAATGGTTCTTAGCCCAATGAAGGCTGGTACCTACTTCCATTCATCGGGAAGGAAAATCTCGAAGCGGAATTGCGATTTGGACGACGTGGTGACATTTGCGCCGAATAGGCAAAAGGCGGACAAATTGACGGCCGGTTTTGTTGAGTAAGGAAGTTGGCCTGGATTGGTATAGTTTGTACCATCAGGGTAGTATGTCGCTGAATAGATGGTGATGTTGTCAAGCAAGGAGGGAATGGTGATCTTCAATTGTTGGCAAGCAGCATCGTGGCGAGCCACAGGGTGCAAGGCTTTTGCAGTAACTGTCGCCGAGCCGAAACTGAGAAGTGAAAGAATGACCTGTAACAACATTGGTTGGAAAGAGATGAGAAGACGCACGAACGAACGAACGAACGACTCACCTCTATGCCATGCTGCCACCCACATTATAGTTTTTCGCCCTTCGGATTGCGTTCATGGATATTCCAATGGTAGAATATGTGAACCTGATTCGAGGTGGATCGCAAGGGGGCAGGTGGATAGATGCGTATAGCAAAGCGACTCGATGAACTTTCTACCACTATACCACTCTGAATGTGGAGGCCCACACGCAAGCGCCGAAAAGACAACTTTTTAGCTGTAAATAGGTAACTAAAATGGGTACTAAATAGTAATAATGCAATACAGTACGTCAATCTTTTGTCTCTCCTTTGCTGCATGAAGCATGAATATCCACTCCTTTACCATCACTATCCCAAGCAAGCTCTTCTCAACCTGACCCACCTGAGCCAAGTCAACGGACGGACTCTTTTGTCAATTTCCAAAAGAGGCTCCGGAGAATGCACTGTACGGTCACGACATGTCAGGCAAGAAATACATCTCTTCTGCTTCATTACCAAACGCTTTGCCCGATGCCGCTATGCTTGAGCTTCCCACAAGGCAAAGCACAACTATCACCAACCACGGCATACAGCTACTCTCGTTCATCATCCAGCTCGGGTTGATAGCTTACGGAGAATATCATGACCGGCAGAGCGTCCTCAAGTACACCGACATCGACTATCGTGTCTTTTCCGATGCGGTTCATGCATTGTGGACTCCTGATCCGCAGACTGGGAATCTTGCCTGCGGACCATTGACGAGATGGATGAGGCGGACGTTGGGAGAGTGAGTACGTCACACGTATTCGCTATATGGCGTCTATCAAGCTGATCCAGTATCAACCCACAGTCCGTATACGAGAGCGACCTATCGCTACACACCTCTTCTCGCGGTTCTCCTATCGCCTATCCATATCCTTCCTTCACCGCTCGGACCAATATTTGGGAAACTCCTGTTCAGCTTCATCTCCTCATTCACCATCCCGAGTCTTCTACTCCGGCTCTCACGCGCTGAGCAACAGCAGAACATTTCCGTCACACGGCGTTCCTCCACGCCAGATTGGCTCATACATGGAATCTGGACCCTCAATCCCATCATCCTCAACATCAACACCCGTGGGTCATCCGAGGCGCTTCTCGTCGTTCTCGTACTCGGCGCACTGGTTGCGTTAAAGGAACAGCGATTACGGACGTGTGCGATCCTATGGGGTGCTTCAATACACTGGAAGCTCTATCCGGTCATTTATGCGAGTTCCTTGTTCATGGTCTTGCAGCGGATGGATGCGGGCAAGTTCTGGACGAGACGGAAAGTGGAATTTGGGATGTGGAGTTTGGGAACGGTGGTGGGTTTGTCGCTTGTTTCTTGGTTGATGTAAGTCCTCGAATGATGTCGTCAAGGCTGTCAATTGACGTTTGATTCTCTATCAACAGCTGGGGCTATCCTTTCTTGGAACACGCCTTTCTGTACCACGCCACGCGAATGGACCACCGACACAACTTTTCAGCCTACTTTTACCCGATCTACCTACAAATGTTCACCGACGGTTCAAGTAGCGTTCAAGCAGCCGGCCTCATCGCTACCCTCTCCAGTCTCATGGATCGAATCGCGCGACATCCTTTATCCTCGTTCTTCCCGCAGTTTTCGTTGGCGGTAGGATCAGGCTTCTTGCTACCTGCTTCATCGGCCTCGATCACGTTTACCTGGTTTATTCAGACGCTTGTGTTCGTCACGTTCAATAAAGTTTGCACGTCACAGGTGAGCGAATGATTAGCTTCGCTGTGTTGGAGACCGTTTACTGATCGCTCGGCATCTGGCAGTACTTCATCTGGTACTTGTTTTTTCTCCCTATCGTGATACCGCAGCTCAACCTGAGTCGCACGAAAGGCGCAGCATGTCTCGCCATCTGGGTATCAAGTCAGGCAAGTGTTTTATCTCTGTTGTGACGATAACAGTCGCCCTGATCATTATCTCCAATTGACAGGCTCTATGGCTCTCTATCGCATATCGACTCGAGTTCTTGGCGCAGAATGTATTTCTTGCGCTGTGGGCAGCCAGTCTAGTGTTCCTGGCAGCGAATACGTGGTGTATCGGCGTCCTACTAGATTCGTACAAGGTCGGCGCAAGGGTAAAGGTGGAATAAAAATGTACGCATGTATACTAGCTTGGATACTGGTAAACTATGGTGTTGGCATAGAGAACCCTGCGGAAGTTCCTACGGGAGAAGCGAACAACAACCAGCCAAGAACCAAGAAGAAGCAGAAGCTTAGCTTAGCGATGAAGACGTCGTCGGACCACCGGATCGTTTTTCCGGTGCAACGCCGACCTCCACTTTTTCCCGCAGGCGAGATCGATATCAAAATGATTATGAACCTTGTTTGATCATTTCCGTTTTTTCTTTGAGCGAATGCCGACGTGGACAAGGTTGTTGACCAGTAGAGCTCACAGGTGATAGATCTAAGCACTCGCTGCTCCACCTACGTTCGAGAGATCCATTCAGCGTGATAACGGTATGCGAGACTATCTTCTCAACGATTCTTGCTTTCAAGGCTGAATTCATTCTTTCTTCAGCTCACTGTTCTCGCCGAAGATGTCCTGGGTAGCACTGTATACCAATGTCGTCTGGACGACGGCAAAGACGATCCAGGAGAAGAGTAGAGGACATGACCCAATGTGCTACTCGTCCGAGGGCTACCATCCGATCTCGTCTCTCCGGGTTTTCGATTTCTCGCCATGCTTTGAAGCCGTCGCAATCCTTCCTGTCCCCCTGCTGGGTCTCATTCTGTGTGCAGGCATCGACCTCGCTCATATAAAACGCAAGGGACCGAAGAAGCATCGGGATGGCTGGAGCCTATGGAGGATGTGGATGAAAACGGTAAGCGTGGTTACGTTCGAACGGCACATGAACCATGTACCTAAATTACTTCGGGTTGTCAGGCTTTGCTTTCCCTAGCCACCGTTTTTGCAGTCGTCAACGTTATTCTTCTTCTTATATCGCTTCCTCACCGGTTCTCCAACATTTTCATGTTGCCTGCGCTTCTGCACCTCATCGCCATGCCAGTTTTGCTGGTCTTGTCGCATCTCAATCATCAACGATCACTGCGCTCTTCATCGGTCGTCCTAATATTCTGGCCGATATACCTCTCGGTACTCGGTGTAGTGCTTCGAACCAGAATCAACATTGTCGCACTGGGTCAACAAAACGAAAGCGGTGGATTTGGACGTTCAGACGGCCTCGGATGGACTGCGTTTGCCATGTACCTGGCAAGCGTGACTCTCGGAATTGTCGCCTGGTTGATCGAATGCTGGGGACCGGACAATTCTCGTATCACGCTCAAGGAAAATGTCCACTACGATTCTTCCGCCAAACCTACGGACAGGAAACACAGCCGGCGAAGTCTCTCGCGTATTAGATCCTCCAGCAACGACTCTGCCCGGGGTAATGGTACCAACGGTAACAAGGGAGGATATGAACCCGTCTTTTCAGATGAAGCCGATATACCACGAGAAGACGATGAAGACCGAGTCGATAACTATGAAAATGAGGTTGAAGGCGATTCGCCAATGAAAAAGGGTATTGAAGAAAAAATAATGATGGAGGACAGCGAATCGCCTGTTTTGCGATCCAACATTTACAACAGATTGACTTTTGGATGGCTGACCCGTAAGTCCTATTCACCCTTCGCATTGTGCCTTGCTGAACCGTGCCTCCGTCTAGCCATGATGCAACTCGGTGCGAAGCGTTATATCGAGGAAGACGACATGTGGCCTTTGCCCTCCGCCGACTCCGCCGAATCTCTCAACCACCGTCTTGAATCCGCTTGGGTGGATCAGCGCAAAAAGGTCGAGGCTGGCAAGAAGAAGCATGCCTCTCTTACGATTGCGCTCATCAAGGCATATGGCGGCCCGTACCTCGTAGCAGGTGTGATGAAGGCAGTGTATGATTGTCTTTCTTTCCTTCAACCGCAACTGTTGCGCCTCTTGCTGGACTTTGTTCAGTCATACGAAACTACGGATGAACATGGCGAAACTCGTCGTCAAGCACCGATTCGAGGATTCGCCATTGCAACCGCCATGTTTATTGCCGCGAATTTGGCGACGTTCTTGTTGCACCAGTACTTTGACAGGTGTTTTGCGACGACTATGCGGATCCGTGGGGGTTTGGTAACGCTGATCTACAAGAAGAGTCTGGTTTTGAGCAATGGGGAGAAAGGCGGGCGAACGACTGGTGATATTACGAATCTGCAGTCTGTGGATGCAACCAGGGTTGGCGACCTGACCCAATGTAAGTACCGGTCGCGCATACATGATCTTGGGCTGATGTTTGTCATTTCAGACCTCCATATCGCTTGGAGCGGTCCCCTTCAAATTATCCTTGCCTTTATATCACTCTATCGTCTGATCGGCTGGCAGTCATTTGTTGGAGTCGCCATCATGGTTATTTCGGTAGGCCTTCGTACCTCTCCATGGATTATAAAAAGCTGAAACATTGTTCATCAAGCTACCCATCAATACGATCATTTCGAGATATCTCAAAAACCTGCAAAAGGAACAAATGAAGAACAAGGATGCTCGATCACGATTGATGAATGAGATCCTTACAAACATCAGATCGATCAAAGTAAGCTACCAACAATGATGTGCGAAATTGTCTGCTTGCACGACTGACCGTTTCGTTCGCCGAATCCAGCTCTACGGTTGGGAAGAGGCTTTCAGTCAGAAAGTATTCGAAGGTCAGTGACATAACCATTCATCTCAAGTGCCCGAGATGTTGAAATTTCCTATTGCCAAGTTAGTCAGAAACAACCGAGAGCTTAGGATGCTTCGAAAAATCGGTATCTTCAATGCTTTTTCGTTTTTCTTTTGGTCCTCGACTCCGTTCCTGGTCGCATTTGCGACGTTTAGCACTTTTGCTCTTACAAGCAAGACGCCTCTGACGGCCGAAAAGATTTTCCCTGCAATTTCCTTGTTCCAGCTGTTGGCGTTCCCCCTTGGCGTTTTCAGTAACATCATCAGCAGTATCATCGAAGTTAGTCTTTCGTTGGCTGGCGATGTTGCCGGGATACTGATTTAAAGTTTCCCGCAGGCTGTCGTTTCCATTGGGCGCATGGAAGATTTCTTGAATGGCGAGGAACTGCAGAAAGATGCGAGATTGGTAGAACCGGCTGTGTCGGCTGACGTGTCCGTCGACCGTCAGGCGGAAATGGTTACTATCCAGAACGGTGAATTCCGCTGGTTGTCCACAGCGCCCGAGCCAACTTTGCGGGACATCAACTTGTCAATCAAAAAAGGTGAACTGATAACTGTGCTCGGTCGGGTCGGAGACGGCAAAGTGCGTATCACCTCGTTTACCGTTTACCAGCGATAGTGCCCGATTAACGAGTTGGTTGTTTCCCCATAACATTAGTCTAGTCTGCTTTCGTCTATCTGTAAGTACCAATGTTGCACAGCAGCGCGGACTCGAGCTTACTGTTGATATGATACTGTAATTTAGTGGGAGAGCTCCACCGCGACAAAGGATCCGTGGTCGTTCGCGGATCGATAGCATACTACAATCAGAACCCGTTTGTCCTCAGCGACTCTATTAAACAGAACATTCTCTTTGGACATCGCTACGATATAGAGTAAGCAGCAAATCGCTCCCGTGCCGTAAACAGATGACTCACCGTGTTACAATCAGTTTCTATGAAAAGGTTATTGACGCCTGCGCCTTGAGACCTGATCTCGCTATTTTCGCAGACGGCGACGCTACTCAAGTTGGTGAGAAGGGTGTTTCCTTATCTGGTGAGTACATCTTCCTCATGCCGATAGTAATGTGTGAAGTCCTTCCTGACTGTCACAATCCTACAGGCGGCCAGCGAGCTCGGATAGCTTTGGCGAGAGCTGTTTATGCCAGAGCTGATCTATACCTGCTGGACGATCCTCTCTCCGCGGTACGTCCTTCCCAATTTTATGGGCCAATCAGCGCTGATCTTATCCTTTGGAAATTGCATTTTGGGCGTGTTAGGTTGATGTAAGTCCTAAGCCATTCGAAGCCGTGAAAGCCTTGCTCATGGCGAATTACTTTAGGCACATGTCGGTAAACATATCTTTGACAATGTGCTTGGACCCAAAGGTCTTCTTCGATCGAAAGCCCGCATCCTTTGCACCAACGCCATTACCTGGCTAGGAAATAGCGATGAGATCATCATGATGCGGCAAGGTTCAATTCTCGCGAGGAGCACATATGCAGACGTGAGTGCTGATCAGGATTAGCAGGGTCAGGCGTTCTCTTCGACGCTGACGGATATTCTACGGACATTTAGGCAATGCGAGATAGCAACAGTGAACTGAACAAACTGATAACAGGTCTGGGCAAGCAAGCGGAGGAAGTGAATGAGCCTTCTGACGACCAGCTTGGCGACGAAGCATCCCAGGATACTGCTGTCGATCTAGATGCGGACGACGAATCTGCAGATCCTACACGTGAGGAGAGGCAAAGCGAGATTGATGACGCTCAGTCGGGTATACCTTTGGCCAATCGCAGGGCAAGTGTTGCCACCATGCGACGGGCTTCGATGCTGTGAGTCGAGGTAGAGGTGCTGAGAAGCGAAGGTTCCTCACTCATCATTATATGTTGTGCCAGCTCGCTCCGTCGATCCAAGATCGAAGCCGTAAGAGAACTCAAAGCGGACTCGAAACCCAAGGAACATTCCGAAAAGGGTCAAGTGAAACGTGCTGTCTACGCGGAATACATCAAGGCCGCCTCCAGGATAGGCGTCGCGGGTTTCATCCTTTCTATTATATTGGCACAGGCCACCTCGATTCGTAAGTGCGCATTCCATGGTGAATACCTATAAGATACTGACTCGCATCTTATATAGTGGGAAATGTTGTGCTACGGTAAGGCATGCGCTTCCACTGTATCTCAACAAAAACTGAAGTGAACGTGTGCTCTATCGAATAGATACTGGGGCAAACGAAATTCAGAGATGCATCAAAACGTCTCCACGGGTGGGTATATTTGAACGATGAGTCATTGATATGGGAGCGCTAACCAGTAATCATCGATCTCAGGCAAATATCTATTGGCTTACGGAGTAAGCTGCAGCGATTCTGTTTGCTGCCCAAGCGCTGCGAGCTGACCATTACGCGTCGACAGGTCGTCGGTTTAAGTTCCAGCGTTCTGAGCGTATTAGCCACCGTTCTTTTATGGGTATACTGTGCCATCAGGTGCAGTCGAGAGTTGCATGACAGAAGGTAAGCTGAACGAAACGCCTGGACCGCAACGATTATTCTGACAAGGTTCTTCCCGCGACCCTGTAGCTTCGCTGCTCTCATGCGCTCGCCAATGAGCTTTTTTGAAACCGTTCCGATGGTAAGCTGATATTTCAAGGGCAATTTCCAGCAAATATTGAACGTTCTCTTGCTCTCAGGGGAGGGTACTGAATATATTTACCAGAGACATATTTGTCATTGATGAAGTACTTGTGCGGGTCTTTAGGTGAGTAACCATCGATGTCCTGGCGTCTTGTCGTAGAGCTCATCCCTCACGTTATGCCCCGAAGTGCATTCTTCCGAACTGTACGTGGAACATTGATGATCGGAATATAGCAAAACGCTGAACTTCTCACTTTTTAGATGGCTTCCGTAATCGGAACTCTGGCAGTAATAGCCTTCGGAGCACCGGTAGTACTCCTTATGGTCATCCCGCTCGGCTTCGCTTATCGCGTAATCATGCGATACTATTTGGCAACATCGCGGGAACTCAAGCGTCTTGACGCCGTTAGTCGGTCGCCGGTCTTTGCTTGGTTCAGTGAGACGCTTAGCGGTGTTTCAACTATTCGAGCATATGGACAACAAGAACGGTTCATTGCCAACAATGAAGCACGCCTCGATCGTAATATGGCTTGCTACATGCCAGCACAGTCCGTTAATCGGTGGCTTGCTGTACGTAGAATGGTGAAGCAGCTGCGTAGCTCGAAAAGCTCACGCATTTGCCTCTGCAGGTTCGACTAGAGTCTCTCGGATCGTGTCTTATGTACGCCGCCGCCTTGACTTCGGTCGTCGGGATGCTGGTTTCCAAAAGACTTGACGCGGGACTGGTTGGTTTGACGATGAGTTACGTCATCTCTGTTACTGGTAGTCTGAATTGGGCAGTACGATCCGCGTCCGAAGTCGAGCAGAACATTATCTCGTAAGTCGCGCCGGAGCTGGCTTTTGGAACGCTGCTGATTCTTGACGTTGTAGGGTGGAACGAGTATTAGGGTACACTCATCTGGCATCAGAGGCTCCCGTTGAGACAGCAGAAGACAAGAAACTTCCCGTAACGTGGCCGTCGGAGGGGGCCATTGAGTTTCAACACTATTCGGCGCGGTATCGACCGGAACTCGACCTTTGCTTGAGGGACATCTCGATAAAAATAAAGGGCGGCGAGAAAATCGGGGTGCGTGTGGTACCTCATATCTCGAGCATACATCACTGACCACATTTGTTGCTCATAGATCTGCGGTCGAACGGGAGCCGGGAAATCTAGCACAACTTTGGCCCTTTTCAGAATTATTGAAGCCGCGCAAGGCAAAATATTGGTCGACGGTGTCGACATCGCTACGATGGGCCTCAAAGACCTCAGAAGGCGGTTGAGCATCATTCCTCAGAGTCCAGAGATATTCTCAGGAAGTCTGCGCATGAACATCGACCCCCTTCATGTTCATAGTGATGCGGAAATATGGTCCGCATTGGAGAAGAGCCATTTGAAACAGTTTGTATCGGAACAACTTTCAGGCGGTCTTGACGCAGAGATCGACGAGGGCGGCTCCAATTTGAGTGCTGGCCAGAAGCAGCTCGTTTGTTTCGCACGAGCTCTTTTGCGTAAAACAAAGATCCTAATCCTGGATGAGGTGAGTGGGAAAGGTCGCTTCGCTTTCATCGCGACTCACTTCATAAAGTTTCTGTAGGCCACTAGCAGTATCGATTTGGAGACGGATGAGGCTGTCCAAGGCATCCTGCGAGGATCAGACTTCAAAGGCGTGACGACACTGACGATCGCACACAGGTCAGTATCGTACACCAGAATTCGAGCTGAACTGTTCGGTGAACTCATGCCGCTGTTTTTTCGACAGGATCAACACCATCATGGATTCGGACAGAGTGCTGGTGTTGGATCAGGGCAAGGTCGCGGAGTTTGACACTCCGGAGAACTTGCTCAGCCGGTCTGATAGCATTTTCACAAGCCTGGTGAAACAGGCTGGTTTGTACGAGAACAATGCTAGCAGCAATTGAGGCGTCAAACGAGGAGTACATGTTACAGGAAATCGATGGTCATACTTATAGTAACCTATAGCTGAGCGGTGTACAAAATTGCAAAGCTCTATGCCATTCCGTTCTGGCAGATCGGTGATTGTTAAGTGTTCAATTAAGAGCGCGCATTAGTTGCCAATTTAGCATTGCAGACCACGCTTCCAGAGCACTGCAGAGAGCGATGAGGATCCTTATGAGTTTACAACATAAATACGTCGCATTGCTCTGATTGATCTGCGCGCACTGTTCGTACTCCAAGCAAACGCTTGACGGTGCGGTGTAAGCTGATTCAATTTTCGTTTGTATCGCAGGCTAGTCCGTGACAAGCCGTTCTCTTGGACGTAGCGACCATCATAGGCCGCATGCCCACCAGCGTCATTCTGGAACTCGTTGTGACCCAGATACCACCCAGGTTGCTCTCCAGCAAATCGCCATAGCCTTCAGCTTGCGGTAATTCAGATGACGCTCAGTCAGTGTCGCCAGTTCGCATGCAAAACCAGCGCTAACTCTGTTTGATGCGTCAGTAGATGGAGAGAGGCGCAACATAATGCGGCGGCGTGTGAGGCGAGCGCTTATCCCGGTGCCTGTGAATCTGTACAATGCAATGGGGTGTAAGGGCGTGTAGGTGTCAGAAGGCGGGGATGCCGATGTAGGTGCATTCCTTCTCGTCAAGTCATCATTTGCCGCGTTTCTGATCCACGGCGGTCGGTCGCTCGTGTTAGGCAGTGTCACAGGCTCGACGCAATACCCGTCCGCGCGAGATGAGAGGGATGAAATTGCAAAGCGGAGGTGCGGTACGTCGTACCATCACTGACGCGTTTGTCAAATCTGTCGGTCGCGGTACAATGAACTTTCACTTGCGACTGTAGAAGGTGTACGTGGCTTCTTAGAATGAAAACTCGTGACACAGATGTCAACCACGCCCGCGTGTGACCATGGGAGCTACCATGGGGTTTCCCTGCATCCTTCGCTTTCACAGCTCATGGTCGCAAATTTTCTATATTGTTGTTGGGTTGCCGCAATCCAAGCAGTCCTCTTATGGTATATCACATCTGCATGGTACATCACATTTCGCGTTCACGTTCAAACAAAAACTTTGGGAGGGGCTGGAAAACCACCCGCATACCGCACCTCACGACGGGGATATCACTCCTGAAGTCGCTACCTTTCCAGCCCCGGTAGACAGCCACCTGCTCCGAGCGACGGCAAGGAACAGGCAAACCGTCACCAGATGAGCCCCCGAACTAATTGAGCTTCAGTCACATCCGAAGACGTTCCGTTCAGCCATCAGACTCAGACTTTTCAGCCGACGAGTCAACATACAAACGAGCCAACAGAGAACAAGGGTGGTGCATGAAGTCGATAGCAGCAGCCGGAAAGACCGAAGTCTAAGCGGACATTATACTACCAAGCGACGTACACCCGGCATGGCGACCGCCTGCACACCTTCGCGAATGGTCCCCGACCGTACAGTGAATGGCAGGTACGTGTGGAGTAATACGAATCGGCAAGCTGAACCTTTGAATCGGACCATAAGGCCCTCATCGCAGAGAACGACCGTCCGACTGACGCGGGGCAGCTACCCCGAATCACCCAAACCTGATGATGTTTTGTTATTGATGCTTCGATGAATCCGATAATGGTGATCGCGATAGTGGCTATGTGGAGATCTGATATGCGGCGAAAGCGACCGAAAGTCGGCATCGTATCGGGATGTCGGAATGCCGGGCAACTGATCTCGAAGCTGTGTTGATGATAAACTGAATTGCGAATTGCGTGTCGAGCGAACCCTCGGAGACGGACGGGTGATCAACCGCAAAATCCTCAATGGCAAAGCATGGGAGCGATCTCGTCGGTGAGCATTTCCATGTCAGAGAAGGTTGTATCGCCAATAGTTGCGAACTTGATGACCATGTTGGATTCTGATGATTGCAGACCGAGCGGCTTTTCGTCCGTGAGAAGCGATTCGTCCAGCAACATTGACATGTCTCCATCTTCTTCGTATACCGCCAACCTATACTCAAAAGGGAGCCGACCGGGCTCGAAGAATATTTCGTCGTCCACGGACAAAAATGGCGTCTCTCGTCGAGCGATGCGAATTTCAATGTCTTTGTCGGAGCGCGACAAGGGAATACCAAGGGCTGTAATCTCGGCGTTTCGTTGGTTGTATAAGGCGGCGACTTTCTTGGTGGGTGCTTCAACCACGTTGGCAGCAGCTTCGTTGCCGAAGATCGCAAGAGACAAGTCGGAGTCGCAGGGCGTGAGGGCGAATGGCATCTCTTCGTCCTCGAGCGATGGGTTGGCTCCGTATAGGTAGACCTTCCAATCGGACTCGGCGGGTTTGAGTGTGTTTCCTGCAGAGATCATGTATGACCGAGTCAGCACCAACTCGGTTGAAAAGAAAAGCGCGGCAATCACTTACGCTCGACTTCTTCGTCCATCTCAATCGCCATCTGATGCATGACTGAATGACGTACACTAGAGTCAGCTCACTGTACATGTTGCGTACGTTGAAGGGATACTACTCACCTTCCTCGTTAACTCTCGCTTCAATCCTTCCTCTCAACTCTGCTACTTCTGCTTTCATCTCTGCAGAACAGATGAACAGGTAAGCGACGATCCTAACACTTTGGACTCGAACTACCATTCAAGTCGACTCACTGTAGTACGCGTCCCTCTCGTCATGCAACCTCACCATGATTCGATCAGTGACGTTATCCGGGTGCCTTGGGTCGTCGGAGATGGTGAAGGGCGCTTCTTCGTCCAAGAGTGAGGGGTTGGCGCCGAACAGGTAAAGATCCCAACCGGAGTCGGAACTCTTCAGGGCGTTGTCTGAGGGAAAGTAGAGAAGTGCGAGTTAGCAGCAGGTCATTGTTCAGATGCGCGTAGACACCATATCCGCAACTGGACCCACCGGCTTGTTCTTTTTCGACCTCTTTCTCAAAGTTTTCCAGGTCATTCACCAATCGCGCGCATTCTGCAAGCGAACACAGCGCATGAGATCAGTATCAAGTTCAGGCAGCTAGATTGGCGGGAGTGATACGACATACCTTGCTCCATTACCATCTTTTCTGCTTCCTCCCTCTGCTCATCGAAAACAAGGTCAAAGTCTGTAGAACGTGATAAGGAGCCGAAGATCAGTAAACAGACCAGTAGCTAGAGCGTGAGAGCCACTTCCACTTACCGGGATCCCATTCCGCATCCTGGTCCATCTTTAGCATAATCATCCTGTCTTCTGCGTCAATGATGTCTTGATTCTCGATGTTCCATCGCTTCTGCGCTCGCCACTCCTTCCAGCTGATTTCACCGGCGTCGAGTTCGTACTTGTCGGTATCTTTTCGTTCCTCCGGCTCGAGTTCAAAGATCATGTATTGGTGGATGAGAGCCCAGTCGACCGATTTCTTGGGAATAGACACATTGTTAGCCTTTTTGACACACGACTTGAGGGTGCTTACATTGGCATGCTCAACCGGCATGCTGTCAAAATCCGCGGAAGAGACTGCATCGAACACGGTGATAGCTGGGGCTGTCGCTGAAACCGAAGTCGACACAAAAGAAGAATAGGTGGTGGTGGTCGCAGCGGGGGCTGTTGCTGAAACCGAGGAAGGGGAGATGATGGCGGAGACGATCGCAGCATGGGCTGTTGCCGAGGTCGAAACCGAGGTAATGATGTTTTGGGTGTTTGTAGACATTGTAGGGTGTTTGGTTTTGGTTTTGGTTGTAAATGCGTTGGCTGTGAGGCGTATGCGTTTCCAGGGTTTTAAGAACGTTATAAATCTCGCTAAGGTGATAAATTACGTGAAGAAGAAGGGCAAGGAGGACGGAAGGGTAGAAGGTGGACATGGAGATATCAAGTAGATGCTCGAGCGACGCCGCTGGCTGGCCTGGTGTCGACGGGAGATGAGTGCTCCCGACACCACCGTGCTGCTTGCTGGATCTCACGGTGGACATGGCACTCAGAGGGCAGCCTCGATTGCTGTTGGGCCTGCTTGAAGGGAGAAAAACAGGCAGAATCTTCAATTTCTGCGCTCGGAAATGAGGTTATTCCGAGCTTGAAACGGCGTTTGTGTGTACTATCGCGGACGTTGTATAACAGCGCAACAGCCTTTTCGTATACTGGGTGGTGTGCATTGTCAGCTTGCCGTCTCGTTTCCCTGGGCCTTAGCTGTCTTTCATCATCACGACACAACCGATGTAGTGTTCAATTTCAGACTGCTATACCTTGCCATGCTATTTCGAGTAAGCGAGCACTCAAAGGGAAGTCCTTTCCCTTAAATGAGACTCGGAAGAAAGCGAATCCTTCGGGTGTGCCCGACAAGTTAGCAGCAGGGTACTCGATGATTAGATTTGACTGTCAACTCGGATTGGCTCTTAGCTGGATGAAAGCTGCTGAATAAGCCAGCCTGCCTCGTGATTTCAGTATTTCAAGTACGAGTACCATTCGTGCGCTCCCGTAGCAATTATTGCAACTTGCTACCGCAAAGGACGCTAAAGCGTTCTGGACATCCGACCAAATCAGTGGTGGATGGACGGAGGTTAGCAACATGTAGCAGTGTTTGCGGTGATTATGTAAAGCTGATTGCCACTACTGGCGCTACTCATGTTACATCGCTCGTATGAGTAGTCTTGTCTCCCATGTTGAGCGAAAATCGACTTTCCAGCTAAAAGCTGTCGCGACAAACCCTTCATCCTGATGTACGCGTTCATGCTTTTGGGCAAGAGTTTCAATCAACAACAGACAAAGCAGTCCTGCACGCGTCCCAACTATTCCACACGTCGACTGCGTCGTCGATGGGCACACCTTCCGCTGCCATTGCAGCTACTGTACTATCTCCTGACGAGTCTTGATGAGTCAGGATTTTGCACCTTGACCCAGTGTTTCGATAGAACAGCTGCCGCACTTTGCGTTGACAGCTGACAGCTCTTGACAGCTGATTTCAAAGACAGGAACAACCCGCACACTGCATACACCAGTGTCACGGATATACACCAGGCATGGGTACAAAGCGTCCTCTGCTATATACCCAGCCATTTCTGCAGCAGGAAACGTGCGTCGTTTGACGGAAGGGTGTCCAAGCGTAGTCACTTGAATCAAACAAGTATAACTAGGTGATCCGTTGCTATCTCGCATCTCGATACTGATCACCTCGCATTCTGAGACTCGACTTCTTCCTCGCACTCAAGCAATAGCAGCAGCTCGATATCAAACGACGACTCTAAACCATGCCAACTCACACCAGCACACACCACCGAAAGTCAGTCCAAAACTACGGAGTATGGTTCTGCCGACCGGTCAAATACACGGCAGAAAGGAAAGAGGACGATCCCCACAGTCCTCATATCATGCTCACTTTTCAAGACAAATCTTCAGCTTCGTTCAAAGCCGCTATCAATGTGAAATCCGTCGGAAAGGAATCTCGACTTGTCTACTGGGTTAATAAAAAGTTGGATGCTTCGATTCTCGACGACTACAAGGATCTTTCACTCGGGTTCCACCCCCTTGCCGGAGAGAATGGTCTGGACTTTATTCGTACACAAGGGCTGCTGGTCTTTGAAGATGGCATCCTACTCGAGCACGACGTCCCCGGGAAAGACAACGACGTTGTTGACAAGCTCACACCGCTCCTCGACCGATCCATCAAGGAAAAGGCCACCATCTACATCTTTGGCGCACGTTTTGGGGACGGCAAGGGTATCCACGATATCCATATGAACCAAGGTTCTCTCCCCAGGTACGAGAATGGGGTATACATGGATGGAGGGGTCTTCTTCCACTTTGAGAAAGATGATACGTGGCAGGGGGTGTTTTTGGCGTTTGCGAGTCAGAGAGTTCCGACGGATGATGAGACGGGGCTTGCGTTGCCTGGTTCGAAGAGTTTGGCGGAAATGGCGAAGAAGACGTAGTGGTCGTGTGTGAGGTGAGTGAGATGCTCTCACCTGTTGCGACGAGATGCGAATGTTCCTCATGTATTGGTACAGCCTTACAGTCTCTGACTGCCAGGATCGCTCAACTGATCCCTCTCTGCTCGACAAATCACCCGAAGAAACGAGTCGACATCGGCTTGCGACCAACTCTTCAACCGGCTGTACAACAAGACTTCCCTTGCCAATCAAGCAATCTACACTTTTGGATACGACTAATTACCGCCTACACGAGAAACCCATCATGTCATCACGCATAATCGCTGGAGTGCTTGAGGTTAAGGCTTGTAGGTCTCATGCGTCAAGGCTACCTTTGAGCCATGTACAAATATACTTGTATGTATAATGAACGCCGTACGATTTGATCTCTTCTTATCGCAAGTTCCATTCAATACCATAAGGATCAGCGAACCTGATGAAGAGCCCTCGTATGAAGCTAAACGCAACCAACCACAACGCGCTCCCAAGCCTACTTGCAAAAACGAGTAGTGTTTCTGAAGCACCGCTCGAAACGCATGGTCCATTCGACGTAGGTGACGGCGAAACGTCCGACCTCAGCGGCAGGCACCTGGTAATTTGAGCGCGTTGGCGTCCTGTGCCCGTTTCCTGGTCGAGTTGAACCCGGATGCGACCGGTATCCCTTGATAACGAGCCGTATCCATCGGCCGCCCTGACATAGCGCCCTACCCATCAATGTATGCTCGTCGCCGAACGTCGTGCACAGAATCGACGGTGTCCATCGTTGTTTCGTCAGGGGCATGGCGATTGCAGCGCTGAACGGAATAGTAGAATACTATGTAGAACAGTAGAGGCTAGAATGAACCAGGACAGATGATGCAAGAGTGATAGTGTCGAGCGCTTATTATCATTGTCCCTACCTCATTGCTGTCACCGCATCTTGCCGTCCGTCTCTACATCGCAGTCACCTCGAGAATTCCGCAAAAGGAATCAAAATCCGTAGGTCGTGCGCGCGACGTTCGTCCCTTGACTTGCTGGTTGATTGGTTTTGCGTATCGTGTCTAATGCCCATGACACACCAACTAACATACCATTGGGTACCACCAAGTAGGGTGAATTCGTTGTCAAAGCGACACTCACTCCTGCATAGCGACACATAGACCATCCGTTGTCCTTTCCCAACAACACAGGAAACAAGGAGGAAAGGGACAAGGTGGTGATCGAGTAAAGCGGGGCCACAGCCGGGGGGACGGCGACAAGTAATTTAAGCAGAAACGGTATATAAGGGGATCTTCGTTTATTTCAACGTGATAACACTCAGTTGCAACCCCCAACAACCACTTCAACACATGCTGGCGACCACTATTACAGGAGTGGCATGCGCCGCTGCTCTACTCGCCGCCATTTGGGTATACCATCGTAGCCGCATAAATTCACAACCACCTCCAGCCAACGCACTTCCATCTCTTCTCATACCCTGCATTACATCTCACCGTCGTTTTCTCCCAGTCACTGCAATACACACCTTTTCCTACCCGCTCATCTACCTCGGATTGGACCTTGACGTTTTGGAGACCGGATCGTTGGATCTTTTAGGTTCAAGAGGGTTCCTATATGGCGGGAAACCATGGAGCTCGATCTTGGGGATTCAACAGGGTTCTTACCTCGATATCGGTACACCACGGTCGGGTGTATCGTTCAGGCAGCGTCTGCTCGATTTGTTGGAGAGGAATGGAGTGGAGAAGAGTGAGGTCGGGAGGGTGTGGTTGTTGACGATGCCTTCCTACCTTGGTAAATCCGGGATTAATCCGTTGACGACGTATTTCGTGTATCGGAAGAGTGGCAGTGAGGATCAAGGAGTAAAGGAAGGCTTGTTGTGTGTTGTTTTGGAAGTACATAATACATTCGAAGAGCGGTACGTCCGACACCTTCCTTGCTTTGACGCCCTCTCGCAGTCACTCACTTGCCTACGCTCGCTCGGCAGACACCTGTACGTCCTCCGTACCGGAGTAAACCAAGACGACAAATCAACATTGACAGGCGGACACCACTACCGATGGACGTTTCCTCGTGGCTTTCATGTTTCGCCATTCAATAATAGGGCCGGTTTCTACCGGTTGGAAATACGAGATCCGTTTTTCCCTTCCTCCCCGTCGACGTCGCTAGCGCACGTGGACCCGAATCCAAAGTTTAAAGTCACCCTCAATCTCCTCACAGCAGCAAAAGAACCAAAACTATTCGCGGTACTCATGAACCACTCCACCCAACAAGCCGGCCCGATCACGCTGCGTAATATCCTGACAAAGGTGCTTTGGAAACAACCGGTATCGCTTTTGATGACCACACCGAGGATCCTGGCCCAGGCGTGGGTGTTGCATTATCGGAAAGGACTGATGGTGTATCCGAGGCCTGAGCCAGAGTGTGTCGTTGCGGCGGCGGGTTGCTTGTCCGCGAACGGCGAGGAGCGGGAGGAAAGCGTGACACCGTATTCGTCAGAGGATAGTGATACGATCGTCGTACCGCTTCCTCGGTCGCCTGAGTCCACTGCGCGAGAGAAGAGAAAGAAAAAGGAAGAGCTGGAACCGACGTGGAATCCCGTGGAAAGCGATTTGGCAAAAGTAGGGAGGACGATTGGCTGGCAAGCTGTTTCTGGGACGGAGAGGTATGCGGAGCGGCGGTTGGTGGTTCCGTGGCTGCAAGCGCGTTGTGAGGAAGTGGGACTGAATGTGAGGATTAGGTTTACAAACCAGGACAGGCGGCAAGTCGGGGTGGTTGCTAGCAGGTCAGTAGCGTGTCGTTTCTCTCCTGATCCTGGCAGTAGGTTGATTTGTGTTCTCTGGCCGGGGTAACAGGAAGACAGCACCAACGTTACGGATCACCACGCGCCATCCGAATTTCTTCACGCAGCTCGTATGTAGTGAAACGCCTCGACATTTTTTACTGGCCGCCAATGCGGATTTTCACACGTACGTGTCCTCGGCAGAGCTGTTTGAGCGGGTGTTTGCTCCGTTTGGTGAAGGCGGTGGTGCAGCCCGAGGTCAGGGAAAAGGGAAAGCATCCTGGGATCAGGAATGGGCTTTGCGGATACGGCGGAAACATCTTTTCTTCCTTTTATCTTTTGCAACAAAACCACCACCATTGGAGATCCTCCTACCACCACCACCGCACTTTCTCCACTACTCACCGCCTCGCAGCGCACACCACCTTTCCTTCTTCCAACGCGCGATGGTCGTATACATCGTCAGCTTGGCGTACGGGATGGACAGGCTGGAGGAATGGATCATGTATGCTGTCGGAGCGCGATTCGTAGAGGGCCAGGAACCATGGGGCGTGTGGCGACGGGTTGTGGATTCATGTTGGCATCGCGGTGATGTTGATGATCCTACGGGAGATGTGGATGTGGTAAAGGGTAGAGGAGAGGTGGCGGCGCAGCTGGAGATGGATAGGCGGTGGGGGTCGGTCGTTGCCTCGGGAGAGGGAGGTATCGATGGTTGATTGATTACCCGCAAAACATCTTCTGTGCTGTTCTTATCGTCATATCATTTTTTCTTTTGTCTATGCTGGCATGCGGATCCATCAAGGTGCTCGTCATTCAGTCATGCCATATTGTCCGCGTGTGGACGATATGGTGAACATGTTACGCCTCCTAATGCTGTATCACAGCATGACATCAGGTATTCCTGTCTAATACGTGACCGACGCCTGGGCCAGATGGTACACCCTTATGTCTGTTGAGGCTGGCTCCTTCTCGCATCTTCACGACATCGTTGCAAGATTAGATAGAAGGTCATCGCCGTTGATTTATGAAATGATGAATTGCTTGTGGCTGTAGGGCTAGTAGGGATCTCTTGTGTCTTTCGCTTTCCGCCCCATCCGCATCGTCATCAAACGTCACAAAACAATATCCAATAGACCTGCTTTGGAACGCACCTGTGCACGCCTTTATCTCATCCTCAGCATCATCTGCTGACACCCCCCTACTATACCCCCTTGGACCGCGAGGACCGCCTCTTGCGCGCGCAACGACCCGGCCGCCGTAGAAAAGTCGGAAATTAAACGAGGGATTAAAGGGAACAGAGAGGGAACTTTATAAGGAAATCATGGTTGACAAGGTAAACAGCAACCTACACCCTTTCATTTCATTCTCATCTACTATCACAAATGTCTTTTATTGCACGGAGACTTGCACGGTCCCAAGTGAACAGGACTTTCAGCACCTCGGTCAGGCGGTTGGGTGGTGGAGGTATGGGAGAGGCACAGACGTCGCCGACATATGTGCACAAGTTCTTGAAGGAGCCCCCAACGGTTGCAGTGAGTCCAGGTGTAAAGGAGCGAATAAAGGATCATGCTGATCAAGCAATATGCGATAGGTTGTTGGATGCCCATTTAGGTGTGTTGTTTCCCCTTCTTCTGTGTGCGATGTGAGCTAAACAATGAAACAGCGGCGGACAGGTACGCTGCTTTATTTGACTCTCCTTCCCATGACAGTTCGCTAAAGCTACAACCACACGCAGGCTCGTCCAGGAGTAGACCTTGGACCAAACGCACTCGTCGAATATGGCCTACTGGAGCAGATCAAGCAACTGGGCTGGAATGTCTCTCACGACGGCACTAAGCCGTTTGCGGATATTCAACATACACAGCACGAAGCGGACAATGCAGCAGCATCGAACCCGCCGACCCATAATATGAAGAACGCAAGGCTCGTTAGCGCTGTTTGTGAAAGGCTTGCTGGAGTGGTTGGACAACATGCGAAGCGTGGGGAGTTGCCGATTACTATCGGAGGAGATCATAGTCTCGTAAGTTGAGCATTGCTGCCGTGCTTCGATGCGAGAGGCTGATGAGTAGGACGCTGTGGTTAGGCGCTGGGAAGCATTTCTGGTACGATGAGCAAGCACCCTGATGCTTGTGTCTTGTGGGTACGTCCGCTTCGTTCCCTTTGTCTTTTGCTTCTCCCGAGGGCAGCGCGACTGACAACCCCTCATCCTTCCCAATCGCAGATCGACGCCCATGCAGACATCAACACACCACTGACGACCACCACCGGAAACTTGCACGGATGTCCGGTGTCATTCTTGCTGGGACTGGAAGGAACAGATGTTGCGCCATTCAACAAGTGGGCCAAGCCTTGTTTGAGTCCGGACAGGATGTAGGTCGTTTTTGGGCCGTGTGCGGCCGATGCTTTTACTAAACTAGATCGGGAACCTTGCCCCACGTAGCGTCTACATCGGCCTCCGCGACGTCGACCCAGCGGAAAAGCGCATACTCCGAGAGAACAACATCAAGTGCTTTACGATGCACGACGTCGACAAGTATGGAATTGGCGCATGTGTGCAAAAGGCGCTGGATCATGTGAATCCGGAGAGGACGAGGCCTGTGCACTTGAGCTTTGATGTGGATGCAACGGATCCGAGTGTCGCTGGGAGTAAGTTGGCGAGCGGTAACATGTCTGTAAAATGCTAACGAATCGTTCCTCTTAGGCACTGGAACGCCCGTTCGTGGTGGACTTACCTTCCGAGAAGGCCACTACATCTGTGAAGCAGTTGCCGAGACGGGATGCCTAGTCGCGCTCGATATCATGGTCAGTCGCGTCACCCATCTGGTATTTGAAGCAGTGCTCATACAATGCATATGTTCGGTAGGAGGTCAACCCGACACTAGGAGACGAAAAGCTCGTTGAACAGACCGTCGCAGTCGGTTGTTCGCTTGCCCGAGCGGCATTGGGCGAGACTTTGCTATAGATGCTAGTGACGAAGATGATTGCATGGTGAGCGCGGGAGCTCACACGATAGCCTCGAGTGCACGAAGAGCGCGCCTGATCGAATGGATTTGGATACATTGTACCGATATACATTGCATTAAACTACAGCATTACTCGTTTAAATTGCCTTATCCCAAAGGGAAGCATCTAGGAAAAGGAGCAGCTGTAGGTGGACATCCACCTGCGGCCCTTGGCTTTCGTCCCATAATTCCTTCCATAACATAGCGTCCAACTGCGAAGCCTCTTGGTCAAGGCATGGATCAACCACGCGCGTGGCGACCTTTGGCGATACGCGCTGGGTCCACCAAGCAGCGTTCTTTCAAAATTACTTTAAAAGGAATGAAGAGTGGGTGACCGAAACGAAGCTGCGAACGTCCTCGACGAGAGAAGGCGAACGCAGAGCATTTGAGTCAAAAGGGCTTTGTCGAGTCGTAATTGACGTGTGGTCTACCAGGTCTCTGTTGGCGGGACTCAGTGACGAGATTTGATTTTGTTTTCGAGCCTGAGGGAGAAACGGATCAGTAGAGTTCACAATTAAAGTCATGCCACCAAGTTCGGACGACCGACATCGACTCACTCTAGGAACGCTCGCAACGCCGGGTCCACATCCTCCAAAACATCTCTCATGATCTCCTCCCTTGTCACCTTTTCCGCTTCCCCACCCAACTGACGCCTTGGAGTACCAAACGCTGCTGCACTATCATCGCCTACAGCTCGACCCTTTTCTGCAAAAGCACGGATTTCGGCTGGCCAGGTGGACTGCGGGGTGCCCGAGGTGCAGAGCGCTGTCAAGGCGTCGGCCAGGGATTCGTTGTATGCGAGAAGATCGTCGGCGTAGGCTGTGTAGACGCAATTCTAGAGGGGGGAGTTGTGTGAGATATCAAGTTGTGATAATGAGAAGGGAGGCTGACTCACAACGCAGCCTGACATGCAACATTCTGGTAAAAGACAGCAGACGAAATCAGCGACTTGAGGACTTTCCGAGGACAAGTCCAAAACTCACCGTCAGATTCCGGAGGACTGGGTTTTGGAGGAACAATCACACTAGCAATACGGATCTCTTGCGATCGTGGCTTTACCTCTTTTGGCTGTTCATGGTGTAGCGGTTGCATGACCGGCAGCGGCATAGCTTTCCGCCCAGTGAACGGCACATCATGGCCCAGGTCCAAGTTTGACGTCAACGATTCTGTAGGCGGAGGAACCGCTTGGATGCTGCTGGTTACTGGAACGGTCGATGCCGTCAGGTATTCCTCTGGCTCGTCGACTTGGATTGGCGGTCGATACCGGTATTTTGCGGTAAGGTCACGGTTACATCTCGAGCTCGTCGTGAACGCTGCCAGTCGGCGCTTTGTGAGCTGACGAGGGAGTATCCATCGCGAGGCCAGCATGTCCACTCTATTCAAGCCGTCGTTGTTGCCATGAGGATTCTGAAGGGACGCTGGATGGTTCTTACCTTTCCGAAAAGCATGTATGCACTTGCCGGATTTACATTTGACGGTGCTTTGGCGACGACAGAGCGTTCTCGATCGCAGGAGATGATACTTATTTTTAATTCGGTAGCTGATACGGTAAATAATAGATAAAATCGGGAAACTACAAGATTGAGCATGCGTTATTACACAACAGTTATCGTAGAGGAATGAATGATACAGTGAGAGCGTTATTCAACGGTAGGCCGCACAATACAAGTTACATCTGAAATACACACTAGATACCACCATTGTCGAGACGCGGACGCAGGAAAGATCGTTCGACAACACCAGTGCTGCCTCCCTCGTCTACGCCTCGACTACTGGCGTTTCCCAAACGGCGAGAGTGGCCCGGATTACAAGCATCGAATTCGTTGAGTACAGTTACAGAGAGCGGGATAGAGAAAATGGTTCTAAGGGCGAGTGAGTACGACAATAGTTCAGCATCACCGTGACATCCGTAGTAGGTTATTACTGAACATACCTGTTTCGGTAGCTTGGTACCGTACATTCACATCAACAAACATGCAGACCTTACACGCTCCCTTCCGCGATCACCCAGCTCTTGCTCCTCGACGTCTTCCTCTGCGACTTCCTCGAGCAGGTCATCAAGTTCTTCGACTTCTTCCTCATCGCCATCGTCCTCTTCCGCATCATCGGCGAGAACTTCCACTACCCGCGCCATAGGAGCGGTCGCAGCCGACGTGGGTACCGAAGCAGTCGTAGCCTGAGAGAGAAGACGCAAGGTAGCTGACTGGCGGGGGAGACGCTCGGCTCGGTATTCACGTGAGTAGGCGCCAGGAAGTCCAACATTGTCGCTTGTGTTTTCTGCGCTCCTACCGGCTGACGAATCAGCCGTGGCGTGCTCGAGTGCGTAAGACAGTCTCGAAACCGGTGTGGCGTCTGTTCGAGCGTTGAACGGTGGAGGAGGCGGAGGAGAAACACCTCGACGGTACGTATTGGGTTGGTACGAGGGTAATCGTGGCGGAGACTCGGGAACGTGAGTGATCAAGCTTCTCGCAACGGAAACGATCGCTCGCGGTGTGCTCCAAGCACTTCGTGTAGTTGGTGAAGCAGGCGGGCTTCCATCGTAAGACGGAGGGGGAGAAGCTGGTACAACTGCCACTTGTTCGGATACCTGATATTGAGCGTCCACGATGGACGCAGGTCGCACGCTTGCTACAGGTGATGCGTTGACCAAGGTTCGGAATTGCTGAATTCGGGCTTCCAATACCGTTCGTTCGATCAATTCCGCTTCATCTCGGTCCATACGGGTTTCCATGCCTTCTCGCAAAGCAGCACCTCCGAAACCAAGCCTCTCCATTCTCTCGTTGCGCGCGCGTGCATGCCTCCTTCTCACAAGCGTGTCATGTACTTCTCTAGCTTCACGTTCGATCCTTGCGGTTTCGGCATCGTACAAGCCCCATTGAGAACGGTGCAAGGCGTAACGTCGTTCGTCTGACCACCAACGGTCCCATGCTGGGAAACGGTCGTTGATCATGCTGAGTAGTGCACGAGTGTACCGAGCGGCAGCCTCTGGGTAGATTGCTTCGTATGGTTCGAGTCGATCGGCATACGTGCGAGCAAAGGCCTTGACAGCTACAACCGTGGACGATGAGATGACTGGAGCGATAGTGTCGGCAGCAGAAAAGGTTTCTTCCGCCACGTCAGGAACCGCCTCAGCAGAGGACACGGCAGGATCATCCACCGCAGGATCAACCGAAGACGAGTCATGTCCGTGAGTCTGTTGCTGGTCGTATACGTTGGCGAGGTGGATCCCTTGCCAAATAGCCAAGACCTGAGCAGCTTGTTCCATGCTGATGCTCATGAACTTGTTGTAGCCTTTGATGACGTCGCGGCGATATTTGGAAAACAAGCGGATCAACAGATCTTCTCGCAGGTTGCCTGTCAATTGCGTGATCGGTTTGTATTGTCGAGGGAGAGGCTTTCCAAGACAGCGTTTGTGACGAGCTACGGCGCGGCCGAGCGGTATAGGCAAGGTATAACCCAGCTTGGCAAGATAGATTTGGATGTTTTGTCCTCGTAGAGTGGATTTGTCGACCAGTTCATGGTGACGCAATCGAGGGTTGTTGAGCAAAGTAATTCGACTGGAGCGGTACGCCGTGAACTGATCCAACGTCATGAATGGTTCTTCGTCCGAGTACGCGCAGGACTCCAGAGCTAGCTGGGCATGGCTCTCAATCTGCGTGTCCAGATTCAGCCGTGGGACTCGCTTCATAGCAGTACAAGTGCACTCACGTCTTTCATGTCAGTGTCCGTCTCCGATCCACCCACGTCTTGCGAGCCTTGCAAAAATCCCATTTCGATATCTGAGCCACTTTCGAGCAAGGTCCTGTTCCTGTTCAACGGCGGCTGAAGTGGCAAGCAAGATGCCGTCGCTGTCAACACCCGAACACGCATCGATTTGAGAGTTTGCCACTCACAAGTGCCTGCAAACCAGCTGTCACTCCACTCACGGTGGCGACCAGACTCTTGCCCATTCGGCGAATAGGACCGTGGAAGAGCCGTCGAGCTACTGTTTCTTCAGATGACGAGGACGTGGATACGAGAGGCATCTGGGCAAACAATATACCGCGAGATTGGGAATATAAGTACTCTCAACCTGCGTTTGTAGGATACGTCGTGTACTTACAGCTTCTTCGATTCCGGAAACACTATCCTCTCGGAATGTAGCAGCCTTCCTCTTCCTCTTCTCCTGTAGACCTCCGATTTCGCGATCGTCGCTAGAGTTCTCCGAGCTGCTGATGTTGACCCAAGGCGCAGCTTGCCTAGGTGTGAGCAACACATCTTCGAGTTCGAGGTGTGATGCTGGAAGACCGGAAATAGTGGCCGATGCAGCACCGAAGCGAGGGAACGAACGTAGACTCGGAAAGCTGGTCGGTGTAGCAGGCAGAGAAGACGGTGGCGACGACGGTAAATCATATTGTACGATTGACATTTCGACGTGCCTCGTTTCGTCCTCGTCCTCGTCTACTTCTGTCATGGTGTCACTGTCGTTGTCCACATCGGGAGGTCGGCAGCTGGCTCGACTGCTGCTGCGCGATCGCTCGGACTGGGTATCGATTTCATCATCGGCTTCGTCTCCTGACAAGACAGCTTCATCGGAGGCTGGAGACGGAGAAGATTCAGGGCGAGCATGCGACGGAGAGACGTGCGATGACTGGACACGTCCTTCACCTCGGGAAGCTCTGGATTGAGATGTCGAGACTGAGCCGGGAGATACATACTTGCTCTCTGAGCGGATATCGTGACGTGAGATGTATACACGAGCTAGTCTGGTATTGGTATTAGGTACGGTAACCCTGAGTTTCTTGGTGACTCTTGTTCTAGACTCGGATACCTCTGACTCGAGCGAGCTTTCTCGTTTCATGGCGACACTATCGGTAATACCTGAACGGTGGCGAGAAGGAGAATTGGGCATGATGACAGTACGGTACCAGCCAGTGGCGATACTCGGGAAATTTTGATGATGGAAAGAGGGAAGAAACGAATTAGAACAGTCTTGGACGACCCGAAAGAGGAAATGCTGAACACCTCTACCCCTCCTCTGCAATGACGTTCGTTGTTCAGGACCTTGCTTCCGCCCGCTTCTTTCCGCTCCGGCACGCGCTTCTATTTCACATGGCATCACATGAAGGAAAAACGCGTTTCCTCAAAGTAGCAGAAAGCGTGCACCCTGACCAGCTCGCGCTCAGCGCTCACCACTCGTACACAGGCTTTCCAAGGGATATAAGACAAGTCGGGAACGGGTTTCATTTTGTCCGTCTCACCTTAATAGCGTTCAATCTCACAGCATTTTATTCCACCTCTGAAGGGCAGCGGAATTGAGCGCATCTACTCAGCCCCTGCGTCAATCTCGCGCAGATCTCATCGGAACCTGTTTCGTTATCCCTCATGATTATCTGATGGTCGATGCAGAAATGGATGAGTAAAAGGCAAATGTAAGGCGGAAAGCTGTCCGGCTCGTATCGCAGCATATCAACAACGTCAGTAACAGTTGTAAGGATACAACTCTATACTTCATCGTCGCTGGCGGTAGGCTGGCGATAGTTTGGATCAGAGGGGTCAAGACGGACTTTGAATCGGGACCTTTTCCAAACAGTTTCTTTTAGATATGTATTAGATACGGCGCATGGCAGAAAATGCTTACGCCGCGTCCTGGTCTCTTGTTTCCGACCTGATGACGTGAAGCTAGGACAGACCTACAAACAAGTGAGGGGCGAGAAAGGTCAGCCTTTGGCGTCTGTCCGAAGCCAAAATGTCTACCGGGACGTACTGTATCCAATGGTCAAGATGTGCCGGACGAAAACTCGTCTCTGCGAGTGGTTCATTGTACAAACCTTGAAAGGACTGAGGCTCGAAACTAGTCCACCTGGTAATGTCTTACCAATGTCGATCTATCAACTCACGAAGTCAACGTCTCGAGGCGCCAATGTGGCGGGCCAGTAGTCAGTATCAGGTAATATGCGCAGTAATAGTACCGCCGTAGTCACCGGATTCTAGTACAAGTCATACAATGGCTTATTGGGTAAGACTGGACTGATACTTACCGAAAGGGGAAGACGAAGAGTAGCTGATCCTGAGAAAGCCTTGCACTCAACTTCGCTTCAGAATTAAGATGTGATCCAAGGGTGAATGATAAACTATGTAGCTACTCGAGAGGTTAACTTCGAATAGTCGGCTAGGCATGCAAATCTAGGTTGTATAGAGAGAAAGAGATCCTTGAGACGGGAAGCGTTCCAAGGCCAAGTGAAGTAACTGAAGTAGCTGAACTGGTCAAATGATCTGGACTATCTGAGCTAGCGGGACCAGCTGAACTAGCTGAACTAGTTGAGCTAGTTCAACTAGGTAAACTATCTGAACTAGCTGAAGTGGGGGTAGTAGGAGAAGTGTGGCATTCGTTGAGAGAAAGAAGGTCTATATTTCTACACCCAGGACAACTGAGTACCCCATCAAAAATTGTGACTCGAAGGAAGGGTGTTTCACTGTTGTTTTGAACTCCTGCGCATCCTGTGTATTAGCCTGCCCAAGCCTAACATATCTCCCACTGGTCTCAAGCCTTTCTGAATTCTGATGAATCTAGTCTTCCCTTTCGGTACTCAAATATAATAATAGAAAGCATTCAGTAACATGCGCGAGATTCCTTTACAATGGCAGTGTCGATCCACTACGTCTACAGGTAAGTTAGATCACTCACCCGTGGCAAGCGAGCTTGTCATGAATGACTTCAGTCAGCATGCAGCCTTACCTGACATCTTGTCATCAGCTGACAGTCGCCTCTTCGGTTCAAGCGGATGTCCGATAACTCCGTCGTCGGCTGACATCAAAAGTGTCAGCCATCACTCATCAATCATTTCGTGATTTGCAATCCGCGCGCCGCGCGTCGTTCAAGATTTGTACCAAAGTGATCGAGGTCGCGGGCGACCCTGATCACTGCCTCTTTCCGTGTAGTATATATAGCGAGCTTTCAGACTCGATTCCCCCTCGTCTTGTAATCCGTTTTGCTCTTCAGAGCAAGATCATATGTCAATACTATAGTCACGTGTTTCAACTATAGCTTAGTGGTTCGAACCCACTGCTTTTCATCAGTCTTAGCCTTAGCCCTGTTCCCTCTTGAGGTCATTGTCGCACCCAAGTGTTGAGTCTTAGCTCAACAGCCTCCCGTTCGTGACAGAGCTCTCTTTGCTGAGAATCTAGATTGCAGACTGACATAGACGAGTGTCTCTTCTCTGCTCATCTCGTGTCGCGGGCACCTAAGCTTGAACTAGAAAAGGTCAAGTGTTACCGTTGAAGGGGATTCTGCACACGTTGGTAATGAATGCTATCGACTTACTTACTAACGTTATCCTTATACGAAGAGCCAAGGGTAGCTAATCCTGTAAAGATGTCTTGCGGAGAAGGTTAGCTTCGGAGTTAAAGGTGAATCAAAGGGTGAAATGAAAGATCATAAGAGAGTCTACAAGCAGAGGCTCGAGGCTAGCTATATATACTTATTGCCTGGCTGAGAGGCGTCCATCTTCTGTGTTGCGCGAACGCACGACTTCGTGCAAGGAATGATATGTTGCGTAGAAGATGGCATTTGGCGCGAGAGGAGTACGCAAAAGATGCTGGCATACGGGAAGGTAGTGTTTGGCGCGGGAGTGAGTGCGTGAAAGTTGGGCTTGGCGTGAAAGTGGGTGCGCGAAAGATCAAGCTGTGCAAAAGGAATTGGGAATGATGAGGTCGGTACCTGGACGGTGTTGAAGTCGGACGAGAGTTTAATGGAGTCGACAAGAGTGTGGATGTCATATGATGACGAAGGCACGAGGAGTGGTATTAGGAAATGATAGGCAAGATGAAGAAGGAAAGGCAAATAGAGTGAAGCAGAGATGAATGTAATATCAAGTCATGCTGTACTATACACAGTTTCACTACATCTCGCCTTCACATATCTCTCAATAGTTGAGGTGCGGCTAGGAGGCGATATATTTTCCGGGCCTGAGAAAATCAGGGATAACGATGTCCAAACAATTTGGTATTGAGAGTTTGATTATTGATTTGGCTGAAATATTGATGTTCGTTTCCAGAACCGAAATATTCGCGGGTGACGCTGCACAGGTGAATTGGCTTGAGCTAGAAGAGACCAGATGTTATCGTAGAAAAGGAGTATACACACACCATTACCAAATGCGAAAACGCGATCGACTTATGCTTGATGCTTATACAAAAAGTCGAAGGTAGCCGATCTGGAAAAAATGTTAGTGGAGTGCGGAGAAGGGTAGCTAGGGTCTGAGGACTAGCTCCAAAGCAAGCGTGAAATCAGAACAACATGATCATTTACAGGAGGAAGCTCGAAGCCAGCTGTATATAACAATACCTGGCTGAGGGAATTGGATTCTGTCTTGCGCGAAACTTACAAGTTCTCGTAAAAGGTGTCGATTCGCTGAGCATTGGAGGAAGTGCTAGTTTACCAAAAATTAGAAGGCTGGCTTGCGGTGTAAGCGCAAAGTGTTAAAGTAGGCGCGAAAAGTTCGGTTCGGAGAGCTCCTTGAGAAACAATGATAGAAGCGGAAGCGGGAGTGCACCGAAGTCAAGATGGACGAAAGGCAAAAACACGCAGCGCGGAGTTATTGTAAAGCGAAGTGGAAAGGATCTGGAGGCTGATAATAAGCTATGGTACAAAGCGATTATACTGAGAAAAGATGAATGCAACATGAATGAAGTCAAGGATATCAACTTTATCATCCTGTTTGAGATTTTTCAATGCAATTGTGAGGGAAGTGTTCCTTGTTTTTTTTTTCATCTGAGTGATTATACAAGACGCGGATGAACATTCTGGAGAATATGAAGCATCCGCAATCAGAATGGCTAGGGGCCACAGACACATAGTCTATTCTGCGATTAAAGCTCCGCATGACTAAGAGAATCGTGAATAAAATCATGAGATCGTATTCATGGTCATGGTTAGTCGACTAGATTCGAATACCTGGGATCGGCGCTTTAGAATCATGTCTTGTTATCCATGATCTTTTTGACTATCCTCAGCGAATCACGACTTATCCCATATATGAATGTCCCGAGTATGCGCGAATTTGCCTTCTATTCATGATGGCGGTAGTGTAATGACTGAAACCCAATGCACTTGCAATATGAGACTATACAACAAAATACAGGATCCGACAAACGTAGTGGGTGTCCCGTTTTTTTTTGTCATATCTCAGATTCCATGAAGGACTCGTAGTGCAGGAGCGGCTGCGCCAGACTCGTGACAGAGGCGAACACTTGGACAAATTGGAAACTTGAACACGTTCCACTGTTCTGTGGTTTTACTTTTTGTGATGTCTGCTTAACAATGGGAAAACAGACAGGACTTGTCAAACCTCTACCTGACATCGTGGAAAATAGAAATTTCCAAGTCACGACATAGTCCTTCCATCCATTCGCGAAAAGGTTGATTCAGTTGACTCAGGAACCGGTTATTGGAAAAAGAATGCCGCAAAAAGGAAAGGGAACCTCACTCCAGGTGTCTCCTCGATTATGCAGTCAATGCCTAGATATCACCTGGAACCATGCCTCAGCCTCTGCCCTAGCGAAGCTATTAAGAGATAGGGCCTTTTTGAGCTTTTATACAAACATCGATTGAAAACTTAGCTTTTCTCGCCAATACAGCCTATTCAGCTTGAAATGCTTGATTGTAATATAGCGGCGATCGATGAATTACCAGAACGCTCCGGGCATTACATCAATGAATTCAAGAGCGGAATCTTTTTATTGTTCTATGAAAATAACAGGGGAGAGCTTTCGTTTCGAGTCAGTGACTTCGATGTGGGTATCAAGTCAAGTGGTTGCTTGTCGATCAGGCCCTTGACTAGATTTTGAAGGAATGGACCGCTCCAGTGGATTGCCTGTGTTTTTATCGATGCTCATTGCATCACGGTATTGCCTTCTTTGTGTTTGTCACTTAATTATGTTCTTGACCTACGGCACTTCATCTCACTATTCCGACATAGCGAGCCGTTCAAGAAAAGGTTGGTGCGGTCCATTCAGGAATTTTCCCTGAAAGGAAAAGGCCGCGAAAAGACAGTGAACCCCGGCTTCACGGCTGGAACTTGGGTCTTCCGTAATCCGTAACTTATCTTCACGTTCACGGCTGAGACATATACCTTAGCCACTGCACTGTCAACAAGCTATTAGAATATGAGGGGTCTGAATTTCTATAGACAATTCATCTGAGCTTGTCGAATCATTCGATAAACATTTCTCAAGTCAACTGTTCTCGTATGAGCTGTTTTTCGAAGTGTCGCTTACGAGGTTGAACAGCGTGGTTCCAAGCCAAGTGCAAATAATTGTCCATCAGGACTCGTGAGGCCTAGCAGAATATAATCCCTTGAACGCTGTAGTATCAGCCTTCAGATTGGCCTCGGATTGAAATCATTCTCATGCTCATTTGCGATTGAAGGAATGGTCACCCGCATTTTAAGTTTCTTTGCATTGAGAAACTGAAATTCTTCAACATCAGTTTTGACACCATCCACACACTCGAAGCAAGTTAGAGTTGAAGACTTGCGTCGTCGATGCTTCATATTGAAACTCGATCCAGAATTATTTTCAAACTTGCGCACGTAGAAGCTGACAGAGGACGATGGATGTACCAAAGGAATGCGGCGAGAAATCAGAAAATGTTTCGGGGCACAGTTTTTGAGGAGCTGTTACGTTGCGAATACAGTTACCCTGTTGAATAGGACCAAAGCATCCGTCCTTCAAATGCCAAAATCCGTCGAATGAAGAATCGCTGGCGGGCGCTCAACGGTGTGATCAGCAGACTACATTGCATCAAGAGTGTCAGCAGCGAAATATTTTCGTCGTTTCAGGTATGTGCAGGGGAAGGATTTTTTTTTTTGAGTCGGTGACTTGACTCTCGTCATCAAGTCGTGTGCTTGCCTATTTGAACGTGCTCGCGAGTCGGTTGCGAAGGAATGGCTTGCTCCAGTTCATTTCCCATGGTGTGTTTTCTCATAAAATGTCATATGTAGTGGATGGGCGGCTAGAGGTGTATCTCACTAAAGTAAAACCACTTGGCGATCGTATAGAAATATATAGGGAACTAGCTCAAGTCATGCGCACTGCTGTCTTCGTCTGATCATGTTGGACCACAGAGGCTAATGTCAAAGAGGTCCCACAGAGCAGCTGTATGTTGGTCTTACCCAACAGAGATGGACTTTAGGTGTAATGGCCTTGACTTCTGATCGTTACTGGCACTACCTTTCTCTCCCTAAACTTTATACGTATGTGTACTTGTATAGTTTTCTAGCTGTTAGTCTAGTCAGGATCAAGCTTGGGTTTAGAATGGTTATGCTTTTTGTTATGTTGGAATAGACAAGTCGATAGTGAGTTGCTTGTCAATCGCCTCAACGACTATGTGTTGCGGATGTCAAACTTATACTCATCAGTACTCGTGTTTTTAATACGGAACATATACGCAAGGAGTCTACACAAGGAAAGCACAAGTCGGCACAAGATGGATTGTGAGTCGTGCCATGACTCAGGGCTACGCAGATATGCAGAGATGTGCGCAAGTGTCATCTAGATTATGTGACCGTGTTGGCTTCCCCTTGGAAAAGACGTCGCAAAGCACGGTAAATATACATGTATGTATAGATGCGTCCCGTTGTGATAGTTTTCGCAACCATCATTACTGGGTTCAAAGTCGACGTCACCGACTAAGCCTGAATGAGGAACCTCCTAAATTATCATTCCATACTTAGTAGCCTAGTCAATACCAGTGGTGTTGCTCATTTCATGTTGACTTTCGTTCACCAGCTGATATACTTACAGCTTGAGATCGCGCCCGCAGCAGGAGGTGCAACCATTTCCTGAGGGATGTGCGGAAATGATTAAGCACGCGTGTTCTACGAGACCTATAAATACTAGCCACGAGCCGAGCCAGTAGGTTGAAGCCAGTTGACAGCACATAAACATCCATTCTTTCTGTATTCCCTGGGTTCATGGCGCCCGGGTCTTCATTATTTTCTTCTTGAGAAAGATACTTGGCCAACGGTATATTTGTATATATTTAACCGAGATCATCCGCTGAAGGGGTCTTTATCAAAGACTTGAACTATTAACTCCTAATTTATGATACCGTCGCCGACCTGACACAAGACTGCCTCGGGAAAAAGTCTCTTCACCATTGAAATACATCGACTAACGACTACGGAGCGCGGACGTGAGAATATGTCTACAACGGATAGAGAGGCGCTTCACACAAAACGGATCGGCGAGCTTCTAGGAATGGTGCAGCTCTGGCCCAACTAAGCTTCGTCCAAATTCTCTCCGTAATAATGTGAACGTAGGGGAACCTATGAGGATGGATCCCGAAGAAAGGCTTTATCCGATTCTATATGGCTGTGGAGTCCTAAAGAAGTGGAGCGTTTCAGGCTGTCTCTGTGTTGCTTGAGGGTGTATACGCACCTAGCTCATGACTTCAAAGGACAAGAGTCAGGACAGACGGATCCATCGGACATTGATCAACGATGCTACTTAACTGGCTGAAGTTGTCATGGGTTGAAGCGTAGTCTCACCGTGCAAGATAGTGGATCAGCTTCGTATCTTGATGCAACTAGTATATCGAGCCAAGTCTCATCTCAATGAATCGTCGAGTCCTTTGACTAAAGACTTGGTGGTTCGGACCACTTGCCATTTCGCCGCTACGGACAGAAGAAATCACTGAAAGGATTGTCGTCTTGTCGCATGGCACAGTTTTCTCGTTGTTCTGCCCTATAGAAATGAATTCTTAGCACTTTATTACTCGCTTCGCAGATCTCATAAGTGGCCCTATATTCGGAGGGAGGTACCGAAGCACATGTACACTCGTTCAATTGCCCTTTGCTTCCCCCTTGGAGCTCTTCTGTAATTATATTCACGAAGCTATCCTGGCCTCTGACTCAAGGGATATACAAAGATCGTTCGTGCGTAAGAAACACATGAATATCATTGTGCTGGAGGGTTGAAATATGCTTGGAATAGATCCCATATCGCACTCGCTTGCCTCCGTAAGTTCCGAAAAAGCTAAATGGATGACCCGCCAGGCCCAGGACAGTACTGTAAGACTAACGCCCTGTAGTTGAAGTCATTCATTGTGCACCCATCACGTACACCCCTGGACTCTAGCTCGGTACCTCTTTCCGCCACTTAACATCCAGGTTACCGCACTTCGCCAACTTCGTGACTTCATCTCACTTTGCGGACTTCGTTCAGTTCGTTGACTTCGCATACTTCGCCGACTTCACGCAATTCATCAACTTTTACTTGGCCCACTGCCCCTGCGCTTGGATACTTCTGCCGCTAAGTAAGAGCATACATCTGGATAAGTATGTAGACCGGGCGTTCCACCCTTTGGTAATAGCACTTCAGCTTTCGATTACCTCTTATTTCCGAAGCTACCTTGAGTGTAAGGCTTTCTTCCTAGGATTAGCTACCCTTCATCTTCCGCTTCCGGTAAGCACCAAACCAGTCTTAAGTAATGAGCCATTGACTAATTTGTGCTAGCTTCAGTTACAACGGCGGTACTTGTATTACGTATATTGCGCAATACTAACTACCTAGTGAGACTGCCAACGTTGTACATGAACGCTAAAGTAGTGATCCGTAGCTGGGGTCTAAGGCCGAATCAGGGAATGAAATTGTAAGGGGGCTAAGTCTATGAAATACCTTTTCGATACAGTGCTAGATCCTTGTCAGGTCCTCTACAATGCAGTATGCCAATGCGACCGTAGTATCGTGGGACATATCAATGATAGGGTTTCTCTGTAGCTAGCGGATCTACCTTGATTGTATAATGACACGTGCTGTTTCTTGTTTCGCGCCGATTTATTTTCCCCTACTCTCGCCACGTTTTTGGTCAGCCATCTTTGTTGGCCTGTGTTTCTCTTACTGGGCTGTACTTATTCTATAGTGTGACTCAGTTGGTGTTTAGTTCCCAAGCCCATACGGCATCCCACGACCCGTTAGTTGATGTTCGCAGCACGTCACTTTTGATGAGTTGCGACACAGCATCAGATGAGGACACGCTAGCTCGATATCTCTTGATCTCACCGACGAGCGGTTTCAAATTCACTCGCATGGGCTGCATGGTGCATCGCTTGTGGCCCGCAGTTACCCGCATGTGGCGAACAATCGGACCGTGATCAAAATCGATGTCTGAAAATGTTCTTTTAGGTGTACACAGTAGGGAGACTGACAAAGTGAATTTGCGATGAGTACTGCGCGGTATTACTTATTGTGTATTGAGTACTGTACTCGTACTCAGGTGTGAGGAGTGAGTACAGGTACGAGTGGCCAAGGATGACTGCCAGTTTCAGTGTACTTGTCCGCGAGTAGTAGTCTGCGACTCGTAGGATATATAGCTGGGCTTTTGGCTTTTGTAATAGCCCTTCATGCTTGATGATTGACCCTTTGATTTACCCTCAACTAAGAAGCTACCTTCGAGTGAAAGTCTCCTCAGGATCAGCATTCTAATCCTCCACTCAAGGTTCTCAAGACTGGGCTAAGAGAGTAAGAGTAAATCGCTTGTGCTAGATCCCTCTACACCGGCAGAGCTACCTTACTGCCGTAAGATAGACCTCTAGCCCGCGACAAGGTCGGTTCGAAACGGAGAACGTACATCTTGTGTGCCAAACTATTGACCCTGTACTAGTTGGTCTTGCATTCGCTTCGGAGTCCGGCCCTGAATTGCCATTTTACTCTAAACGCACCTCGATGCGTCTTTGATGCTTACCATCTCCTTCGCCGCCTTAAAAATCGGACCCTACGGTCTTGATCAATCAGTGTTTGGCGAAACTAGATCGTGCTTGCAATTACCTGACCTAGCTGCGTCACTTTTGTCGAGCCAGCGTTCACTATGGCGACACCACCCATGTCGTTGTCGGGTTTCACAACACAAATATCCCATGTGTCGCTTGCTACTGCAACCTTGTCCAGCGTCTATGCCTCTAGACATTGGGACACGCGCGCAGTCCAAAAACTTGCATAGTGCAGACTGCCTGCTGCCTGCGGTTATCATGGACAGCTTCATGGACCAACTCTGACCTCGCGACTGAGTCTTGTCCCTGCTAACTTATGCTCGCCATTGTTGAATTGATGATTTGATTGTTCTTCATTATTGTTCACAATCCATGGCTTCCCCGTGTTGGACGTCGTTCTCTTTTCTCTCAAGCTGCAACTGCTCTCCGACAGCATTCCTGCAGAGAACAGTCAAGTCGTTCGCATACCGCCGCTCAAGTGGTCTCTCTCTCTAGCTGTAGCTCCCCGAAACAGCTCGCCATCAATCACCGATCATTTTGCACAACCTACGTCCCGCCGTTACCCACGGCATGTCCCATGCGTCCCGATACCAGTCAATACGTTCCAGACTCACCGCCTCGACGTGAAATGGCTCGCAACTGGGACAACGATAGGGATTTGCGTGGCAGAGGGCGAGATAGGGGTAGCAGTGGATACTGGCACGACGAACCGTATGACGCGACATATCGACCGTGCGCGCTCTCACCGCGCTCTCCATATCATGATACCGAGCCAAGAAGAAGATACTCATCAAGATCGCCGCCTTACGCACGTCCGACAAGAGATTCGCGCAGCAGGTCACCCAGGAGACGAGATCGTAGTCGAGCAAGAAGAGATAGCGCAGGACCGGCAAGATTACCGCCTGGACCACCTGCTTTGCTTGGGCGATTGGAGCCTGTGGCATCTCGTCCCGACTCTCGAATCGCCGAACCTTATTCGCAAAGAGGGGAAAGGCCAGTGTCCAGAGTAGATCCAAAGGAGGACATTCGACCGAGAAGCATCACGTCAACGCTGCCTCCTCCAATGGACAGAGCTGCCGGACAGTCTGCCATCGTTGCCTCTGTACAACCTCAGGGGGAAGCAAGCTCGATTCGAAGGTCTGTAGTCGCGTTCTTGTCAAGTTAGGGGCTCGCAACTGATGTATCCTCTTGACCTTGCATTGTTCACAGTGAACACAACGTCCCCAAGTCTGCGTCGGGGGCTCCATCTCCAAGATCTCCTGTCAAACACGACAACTCGAATAAACATACGGCCTCTGCCAGCGTTGTCAATACAGCCCAGCCGAACGGCATGAATGCTCAAACATCGACATCTTCCGGTGCAGCTACGCCAAATTGGTCGAATGCAAGCCCAAGTCGTGGGCCGTCAACCTCGGCAGCTTCTGCACCTAAATCTGCACCCATGGCCAAGAAACCAAGCGGATCCGCTCAGAAACGGTCGGAAAGCCGCTCCGGGAAACCAGCAAACAGACCGAAAGACCCGGCAAGACCAGAACAGGAGGACAAATCCGGGAATACGACAAGGACTGGTGGTGGTCACTCTGCAAAAGAGAAGGGCAAAGCAACCGCTTATAACCCGCGAGTTGACCCCGCCGTCCTGAATCTAGTAAAGTAAGCTCCATTCTCACCTTGGATGCATGATCATCCCTGACTAGTAAATCTCCAGAGCGAACTTCGCACTGTACAACGCTGAAGCCATGGTCGACAAGTACCGGGTGGAAACTTTCGAACTTGAAAAGGCTATCGGTGTCCCAACCAAGGACATGGCTCTTGAAGATCAGCTACAGTACAGACAACTCATGACCGAATTTGGACAGCATCGTGATGCAGCGAAAAGGGAGCGAGACACCGTCATTATCTCATTCGAAAAGGCACTACATCCGTATTTGTCGAAGTATATGGACGGCATGCTCAAAGACATGCTTGCTGCGCATCTGGCAAAGGCAAAGCCCAAAGCTCAAGAAGTCAGGATGCACGATGCCGCATCCGCAGCCGTAGCAACGTCGAATCAGATGGAGACCGGAGGTCTTGAACCTCCGCCGTCAGCCCATTCTGCCGTGGAAACCGAAACTAAATCGCTTTCACAATCAGCCACGGTAATTCAAGATGGACCCCTTCCACAACACGGCGCAGCGGCTGGGTCATCAAACGGGCTGAACGGCGAAACTCTGCAAACTGAGGGCACAGCGGAAAAGAGCGTCGACCAAGTTGCAGAGGTGAACAAAGTCGACGCGGCGCTCAATACGGTTGAAACTTCCGCCCCAATGGAGGTTGATGTCGACAAGCCCGACAGACCTTTAGCGATCGAGCCAGTCGTTACTTCTCGCCATTTGCAGGAATTGGACCTGCCTCATCCGAGTCCTGCTCATGCAGCGCTGCCGAACGGGACACCAGTGTCATTAGCGGATGGACCGACAGGGAGCAAGCAGGACAGGAGAAAGCTTGTAGGCGAAAGACTGAAAGTGCTCGAGGATGGTTTGAGGTCGACGTGCACAACAACTCACGAACTCGGTATCAAACTCGAGAAACTGGAAGAACAGATTGCTAGTCAGGAAGAACAACTTTACGAGTATCTCAACACGCAGGCACTAGACAATGAAATTCGACCGGAAGACGCGACCACTCCATCAGTTTCCGCCGAAAGACCAAGCGATGTCACGGCCAAGGAGGTGACAGTCGAAGCGCCAGTATCGGCCAGTAAAACTGATCAAGCAGTTCTCGAGACGGCTCGTGCTGCCCTAGACATGAGGCTCGAAGAATTGGCTCGGCTTCAAGAGACCCAAATGGCGGTCATGGCTCAGGCCAACGAAGTCCGTCTTTCGACTCTGCGCAACGAGATCCGGGCTGAAATCAGCGTCGAAGCAGCTCGTGCCGAGGAAGCTTATGCTAGTGCGATACAATCCGCGGAGGCGAAGGCGGCGAAGCTGGAAATTCAGTTGGCGTCTCTTCAAGCCGAGCTGATGTCTTTCAAGGAGGAACGCAAGGCTATCGAAGAACTCAAAGTACAGCAACAGGCGTCCGATCAGCTCCTGAAAACTATCCGGGAGTCGACCCTGAAAGCTCAGTTGACCGAAAACCAAAATCGTACCAGTTTCAACACAAAATTCGGGGAAATCGAGACTCGCTTAGATTCACATGACTCTCAGCTGAGGAACATCCGGACATTCGAGCAAACCAAGGAAGCGTGGCGGAATGATATAATCGACATGAAGAATCACGTGATTGGTCGCGTCGACTATCTGGAGGAAACGATAGAGGGCACGAGAACGCCAGAGGTCACTGCGAGAACAAATGATCAGCCTACGCAGCCATCGACAGCTCCGCGACCAGAAAACCAGTCGGCCTTGCAGAGTACAGGAGAAAATTCAGCCGTCGGACTCCAAGCTCGACCACTTAAACAATCAGTGAACCGACCAATACAGTCAGCCCAATCTCAAATTCGCGCGTTGCAGCCACAGTTTTCGCCCGTTCCGACAACTCAGCAATCCGCCATGCACGAGAGGAGTCAGTATCCTACACAGAGCTCCCTTACGAGTTCCGCTGACACTTCTCAAGCTCGACTTGCGATCAATCGAGGCACCGGTCCGTCCCCTCTAAACTCGGCTCCGGTCACTCAAGCAGCTACCGCGTCAGGTCACTCTGCGTTCCAGTCCTCCGCTGGCAGTCTATCCGGTCACACTGCTGGTCAACAAAACCTTTCAGCCACGGCCAACCATGGTTTCGGCCAGTCTTGGCAGCCCGCGCTTTCGATGCAACAGCCACAGGGCCAACCACGCTTGTCGCCTTTGCATTTTGACAATGAGCAAGGCATCTACCCGCTTCGGTCGATGCCTGGGGCCGCCCGAACAGGCTCGAGCGGTTCACCTGTGCCGCATGTAAATCCTGCTTCAGAAGGGTCCCTCTCGAGTCGGTTAAATGGCGGCGATATGCGATCTCAGGTTCCACGACCTGACAGCACTGCAGCTTCCACTCTTCCGCTGGTGATGCGAATGCATAATGGCAACGGTTTGCCCAATAGCCATAATTGGATGCAGTCGAACAACCAAACGAATCCTGCCGGCGTTAATCCAAATGAAGGTTCGGCACAACAGTCACTGAATGAAGGCGCTAGCAGTGGTCGACTTCGAATTTACGCCCCTGGCGACACGAAACCGCCGCAATTGTGATCTTTCAGTTCGGTATTTCGGGTAAGGGAAAGAGAACCAGGCGAATGGGATGGGTGGCGGAAATGCGACGAATTTTGCGATCAGGGAAGGTTGGTTGAAGACTCATGAAAACAAAGCCCGCGTCCTGCAATGCCCGAGTTTCATTTTCATCTGGACTACAATTCGATGTGCCAATGGGGAGCGGTTGTACAAACACATGTCCTAAGCGAGTGATGAAGGTGATGCATCGTGATCTAGACTAATGTATACAAAGATTTGCTGGATGGTTGACGGATTAAATATGCAAATTGGGTTCTGGCTGATTCAATGGAATAGATCAAGTGCTGACGGCAGGAGCGGGAGCTGTTGAAGTCACTGTCGGCGTAGCTGCAAGTTTGAGTTGCTTCTCAACCATCTGTGTATGCGAGCTGTGATACGAGTCAGTCCTGCCTCATTCCCACCATTACGAGGAAGAAAAAATACGCACTTCCAATCGATCATCTTGTCACAAACGTCTTTCACAATTCCATCTTTGCCGATGAAGAATGTTTCGCGTCCTGTTGACGGAAAAGACCTCGTGAGATGGCATGACGCTCTCAGTACAGTTACAAGACTTACCATCAATCAAACCCATCGCAGCTTTGCTGACGCTGTAGCTCTTCCTCGCCGAGCCATCTGCATCACTGAGAATTCGGTAGCCAAGTTTGTGTTGATCCGCAAATCGTGTTTGCTTTTCCACGGCATCTGTGAGGTGTAGTGTCGATCAATTTCCTGTCATGCTGGATCAGTTGTAGTACATACCTCGAGAAATACCAACTACCTCCAATTCGTCCGAGCCTGTTCCCTGAAAGACGATGTTGTCCTTCTTTGCATCTCTGAACGCACAGGCTTCCTTAGTACAACCGGTAGTAAATGCCTTGGGAAAGAAGAAGATTGCAATTGGCTAGGACGCATGGTTTAGTACTCGCGATGATCACTTTAGATCAAACAAAGTCTACCAACCTTTTGACCGATGGGAAGGGTGTAGGGTGTTCCATCCGGAGTCGAGGGCAAGGTGAGCGGTGGCGCTTGTTTACCGATGAGAGGATGAGGCATTGTAGAGTAGCTGACGCTTGTGGATGCGGCTTGAAATTAGTTGAGGAGCGGAGACTCAACAAGTCATCAGGGTGTTCATGTTGATAAACAAGGACACAAACAAGAAGGTAAACTGTTGATGACAGGCGCCGGCGGTTGAACGTGAACGGCGGAAGCAGGCTCAAAGTTGACTAATCTGATAAATAACCGGGCGGTGAGTGTGACGGAGGCATCTGACATTTATCACATTCACATGTTCACATTACGGTTCACATGAAGGGAACGCCACGGCTCTCAGCCTTGGGCTCAGCAGTTCCACACGTTCAAGATACGAGGAGCTGAATGAACAAGAGGTATGGGGCCAGTGGTAGATCGCCAGACATCATCAGTCCTGTTGAATCGTACTAGATCATCAACCATGTTAAATGGCACCTAGCAGCATACTGCGACTAATACATATAATAAATGTCGACTACTAGTCTTGGCCCTTTCGCATGCTGCCGGTGGCTACCTTGGACTTGTTTTGTAACATGCGAAATTCTCCAGGCAGATAGTCTATACTCATGGGTTACTGACATTCCTGATAGCTTCTTCTGGGCTTTCGATGCAAAGGAGGGCTCAGGGGGGAGGAATTCCTTCCACAGTACATGTATATGCGCTTCTTCCGAAGGAATCAGTATTGCAGTGGAACTTCGTTGCCTGCAGAGTCGAGCTATATAGGGGCGAGGCGTATTCGCTCGCCCCAGGTTGAGTCGACGAACGGTACACAATATATTACTGGATCAATACTTCCCGCCCAGTAATTTAGCGCTTTCAGAAGAACTGCTCGGCATCAAGTCATCGCAAAAGCGTAAGGATCCCAGTGATGTATAATTTCCCAGGTAAGTGTTCGAACACTGCGTCTCTACCTGGGTACAAATCCCATGCTGATTGATACTTGAATCTCAAAGAGGTCCGGGCTGCAAGTTTGAGCTCTGAGTTTGATTTCGCGCAGTCCCCAATCTCTGATGGTATTGAGACGATATCGCTTGTCGAGAGGACTTCCACCCCAGATGGTATGCAGCTGTCTTCTGCCTTCATCGCCGAGTTACAAAGTCTACCACAGACGATTAACCCAGCCGATTTGTGTTCGTCGGGCCGGGAGTGGTACGATGAAGCATTGGGCGATTTGGGCGATTGCGCACAAGGGAGAATGGCTCCAGACTGTGCAGCGCGCATTGCTCTCCACCCGACCAGTTTATCAGCCCTCCTTCCTCTAGGGACCGCTGCTCCAGCTGCAACCTCGACTGCCCCTCCCGCGGACGGCTTTCGGACCTCGCATATAGGCTGGGATTCGCGTAGCCATGTTGGACTTGTGTCCAAACAACTCCCGCTGCTTCCTGCTGGGCAGTTTCTACCGGGTTCGTCGAGAGTCGCGAAAGAAAGCTCTGCTCATTTGCCCAGTCTGAGTACACGACAAGCTACTGAGGCTTCGTCTATACAAACAAATGGACGAGGTCCGACGTTCTCAGGCAGATCTGGCCAAGAGCAGATGGCCCTTCGAGGACTCCTCAGGAAGGCCGCTCTTCCAAGAGGCAAGAAGAGTAGAGCGAAAGCATCCTCGAACAACGCTGGCTCTGCTATCATTCCCTACGACGGAGAGTCCCCAGGAGTATTTGCACAGCAAGTCTGGAACGCCTTTGATCAGTTCTATCCGAGCGACGCGGAACGCGCAACAACCCAAAAGATTCGCAAGCTTCACCAATGCATTTTGACCTTCTTGACCCGAGAAAAGGTTGACACATACAAAGCACGGGAACGCAGGGCATCCTCGCGGACTGTTAAAGGAGCCTCGAAGCAGCCTAGAAAAAAGGATACTGATGCGACCATTTTCCGACGAAACGCCTTCAAGAAAAAGAAGCGAAAAGCCGAGTACATTGAACGACTCTTGCGTGACCTGCACAATAGTGCAACGGCAGGCGTTTTTACGGAAGGTCAGAATCCTCGGAATATCCTGGACGTAGCTAAGCAGATCGAAACGGATTTGCTTGCAGCGTTCGCTGAGCCTGCATTTTTCTCCACAGAGGAAATGTATAGCGTGGATGATCGCTTGTCTGTGTAGAGGAGGTGTACAAACACTTTTGACGATTCGACATCATTGTGACCCGGTTTCTCGCCCTGCCAAGGAACGTTCCGTTACGGTTCTTGAAGCGATGTAATTTAATGTTTCTTTATCAAGGTCTAGCGATAGTAATACTCGAGTGAATCATCACCTTGTGCTTTTCACCTCGATGGATGAGTCAAGAATGAAGATACTTCATCTACTCCCATGGGCGCTAGCACGCTTTGGCACATTACAGCAAACGGCTGGGGTTTCAGGATGGGCTGCTCGGCGATTAGCTCCAACCCTGGTGGCAGCTGCTTCGTCCTTACATATCGGCACTTGACACGTCGATATGCAGACAGCGAACAACAAGACAATAATCGATCTCGTCATGAGGCTTAGTATACAACAATGAATATGATGCGCCTTCAATAGTTTTACAGGTACCGGTTTCATCTTCTGACAATGTCCATCGCGTCACAATCCTACCCATGCCATCAAGCACAGCCTCGAAAGAAGCAGCTTGTAATATGTCTCAACAAGAAAAGATGCGCGACTTAGAAGATCTTTGTGGCTGCCTTGGTGCCACGACTGACGACGCTGAACCCTTGATGCTGGTTTGTTAGGGAAGGCGGTCCGGTCGCACTGAATCCCTTGACCAGTCCTCCTCCCGCTTTGTTTTGCGCCCTTTGCTGTTCTTCATCAACATCATATCCGCCGAGCCTGGCTTCCACAAGCTCTCCGCTCGCGTGAGGCAACGGCGGCATATTTTGTCCGTCCCTGGAGCCCTCAGCGGTCATCCTGAGTGCCTTTTCTAGAGCTTGCATCTGCGAGGCGAAGAAGTCAGTGGCTCTCCGAAACGCCGTTACATAAAGACATACCTCGTGAAATCCCCAGTCCTGCAACAAACTGGTCTTTTCCTTGAACTTTACGAAAATACTGAGTACCTCACATCCAGCATCCCACAACAGTTCCTGTGTATCCCTAGAATTAGTGATTGGCTTCTGCTCTGGCGTGTTCATCAGCCGTATATGTCGTAGAGCGCTGATCAGGCGGCAACGAGAAAGCATCAGTCGTGGTTACCACCTTGAAACAAGCGAACACTTACCCGTTGGGAATATCTTTAACGAAAATCCAGCGAAGTTTGAAGATACCCTTCCATTTATCCTGCGCCCAAACGGTGGAAGTTTGATTGTAATCGACTGCGGAGAGCATCTGAGCCACGCCGCAGAAATGGCCTCTAAGGAAAGATTCCAGAATCAGTGGCAGATTCGCCAAACTACGTAAAGTCAGGACTCACGAGCCATTGACCGAAAAGAACAAGTATACCGGTCCTTGAGCCTCTGCAAACGCCTTGTCCAGTCGCTGATTTCCGTACGTTGTGCTCGCCCAAATCTCGTGCTTCAGTGACTTGTGCACATCGTCCTCTGTGAACGATTTGATAACAAAGAATCTCGCCTGCGACAGAAGCAAACATTAATATCCTACTCGAAACTCCTGTGCCGCAAAAGGAAACACTCACTTTGTCCGGCTGACAGCCAAAGTCGTGCGGATTCAGCCCACGCTTTGCAATCATCAATTGTACTTCCGCCTCTGCTGCTCGAGCAATATGATTCGGCACAGCTGGCGTCTGCTGAACTTGTTGATGCTGGTGATGATGCTGAGGTTGATGCTGTGGCGCCGTGTGGACGCTAGAAGGCATAATCGATGGACCTTGCATCAGGTGCCCACCAGGAGGAGGCATCTGCATTGCCGTTGCCGGGAAGCCGGGATAAAGAGGACTGACAGCCTGCCGCACAAGTCCGTAACCGTTGTTGTAGTCCACGTTATTCGTGTATGCGCCTGGAGAGATCGGATGTGCTCGTTGTGCGGGATATGGCATAAGTCCATTTCGGTACAGATCATCCAAGGCAGATGCTGCGATCAAGGGATGCGGGTTGATCTGCGAGCCAGTCGCAGGCATCAACATTTCCGTTCCCAACTGCATCGCCTGGAACGCCTGTGCGAGATTGTCTCTTTGCGTCAAGTCTGAAGGGTACGACGGGTCCCACGACTGAGTCTGTTGCATGGCGGGGTACAGTTGTGCCCCGAGATGCGTCATGTCGGACTGAATGACTGGAGGAGTATGCGTTTGTTGACGACTAAGCGGCGTAGCAGGCTGATACGGACCAGCAGGATTGACAGGCGTATGGTTGGCTCGTGCACGCATCGCCACATCCACTTGCTCCCAACCGTCGTTTCCATCGTCATTCAAGCTCCAGACATTGCGTGCCGAGGTGCCAGATGCGATATCGCTCAAACGACGGTCACGGTCCGCGGTAATGACGGGAGAAGTAGCTTTCCCCGAAGGTCCCGATGTCCTTTGTTCAGGCGGAAGGAGCGCTTGCGATCTGGCTAATCGTTCTTGAACTTTGGTGGAATGCCCGAAACCTTGCTGCAAGCTCTGATGACGTCTGACATCTGCTCCAGTCGATTGCTGCACGAGGTTCTGATGCTGTTGTTGTGAATATCCGATCGACGGCGGTCCAACACCCTGGCCTATGCCGAGGATGGGCCCGTTGATTCCTCTACACGTCAGCGCGGCTGTGCTGCCGTCCTCGCCTTCGTCCTCCCTCAAAACATCTCTCCTCGGCTGTATTCCGTGGTTATCTTCGCTCTTTGCAAACGTAGGCGACGCCAGGTGATCCCAATTCAAGCTTCCATTGATACTGGGTGTCGCTCCGCTCCCTGGTGATACCCTTCCGCGCGTCAGCAGCGATCTGGCGTACGCTCCTCGTCCGACACTGTTCGCATTGCTCGACTGACTGGCATTTGATCTCAACGACGCAGACTTGTGCAAACCGCCTGACATGCTTGTAGGATGTACTGCAAAGGCTGCATCAAGTGGGCTGGATGTTGGATTCGAGTCCTGATCCGAGCCGAGGTGGGTGGTGGTTTGTGATGACGTTCGTTGATGTCCACTGTAATGATACGTATGATTGTTCTCACTCGCACTCGTCGACACTCCGCGGTTTAGCCTCATATTACCCGGCACTGCTCCATTGTATCGCCAGTCATCCGTATCCGCCGGCTGTCTCCACGACTGGCTCCTGCCGAGGTTGAAATTGAGGTTGAGGTTCATGCTGCTCGTCGCCCCTGCCGGGTTTGTGAGAATGTGCGGAGAAGGTAGTGACGGTTCTTCTGAGATGGATGGGTGTCGCGATGAGCGCTGAGAAGGACGTCGAGTTGGATCTAGCAAAGAAACAAGGTCAGCCACAGAGGCATTGCTTTCGCACGAGAAACGCACTCACCATTCGCACTAGATCTTCGTAGTAAGCCGCCGCCGCCGCCGCTTGCGGGCTGTACAACGTAACCTGTACCTGCACCTGGAGGCAGCATCGGTTGTTGAAGAAGTTGTGCTGCCGAATTGGAGGTTAGAGGAGGGCTCATGGTAATGATGTTTTGTTTTGCCCACCTCTTTTGTTGCTGCTTCACTTTGTATGTAAGACAACCAGGGCGGTGTTTTATTATTTCTCACTACTGCTTCCTTTTAGCATCTTGCGCGTGTCGATCGCCGCCCAGATCAGATCAGGTGGCACCCGCACCGCCTACGAATACTCCCGCAGTCAAATCATCAAATAATAAATAAATGTAAATAAACAATCCAGCTCGTACAACAATTCCCAGCGATTCATGAATTCATTCGTTCACAGAATAACACAATCCTTCTTCTTCTTACGCTTGCCCATCCCATTACCACCCGCACCTCCCATCCCATTACCACTACCCGGCGGCGCAAGCACCGTCTTGATCGCCTCGTCAAATACATTCTTCAACCCTTGTTGCGTCAAACTCGACGCTTCAAGGTACTTGACCGCTCCAATCTCACGCGCACAAGCAGCTCCTTGCTGGTACGTCACCGGGGTGAATCGTCGTTCACGCATCTTGGACAGTGTTAGCGGGTCGTCACGCAGATCCAGTTTCGTGCCGACCAGGATCATCGGGACGCCCGGTGCGTGATGAGAGATTTCAGGGAACCACTGCGAGGAGGATAGAGTGAGCAGATACACACGAGCGAGACTGTGACGGTCACACACCTTTGTTTTCACGTTTTCGAAACTTGGCGGACTGACAATGGAAAAGCAGACCAGGAAAATATTTGTTTGCGGGTACGATAGCGGTCGCAGACGACTGTACGACGATGCGAGAAGAGTCTCTTGAGCATTGACGAACACAGAGAACAAAAGACCTCTTGAACTTACTCGTAATCTTCCTGACCACTGCCATTCGCCAAAGATACAAGATGAGTCGGCGATCCTGAACTCGGACGTTCCACAATCACTCACGCGGTATCCCACAATCCCAGAGAAACAGGCTTTCCATCGACGAGCACCTAGTCACCCAAAAAAAACACGTCCACAAGATCAACCAATGTCCATCGCGACGCAACGCTTCCAAGGCGTACATTTGCTGAATAGTTGTCAAACACCGTCGGTACATATCTGTAAAGCGATGCGCCGTGTCAACTGCACGCTCAACGAAACTCTATAGACAAACAAACTCACTCTCCGGGGAACGAATTTGTTGTATACGAAATCAAAAGGCAAGTCTATCATCCAACATGACCGCGTAAGTTCACAATGCGTTTCCTTTTGGCGCTCTGGCATCAAAGTGTTATTCCGCTGACCTTTCCAACAGCACCATCTCCGACAACGACACCTATTGATTGCAGGATGACAACGAACACCGAGTCAGCGAGAAGATCGAGTGTCGTGACAGCCATCGCGAATATCAGGTCTCAGACGCGTCGGTCCGTCTCAAACGTCGTTGTTCACTTGATTCATCCCAAGTTTCCGATCAGACCTCTCTCCTAGCAATCCATTCTCCAGCCTTGCGGACGACTGCCTTGTCACCCGCTATGCCTCTACGCATCGACGCCGCCGCCGCCTCGGGAATACAAACAACCGACTCACACTTTATACTCTGCATTTCGACCTAGCAAATGCAGAAATCCGTTGATGACCCGATATGAAACTCCCGCGCGTGATCTCTCTTGATACCTTGCTTGAACGTCAACGATCCTCTTGACGGTTGTGAGTTGTGAGTGTCGTCGTATATCGATTGTATCGTATATACCGCATCGCAGAACAGTGGCCGGCTATCTATTCATCCTTGAATGTGCATTTCACGCAAAGAGGAAACGTCGATCGCTCTCTGGAAGAAAAGAATTGACGTGTTATTTTATTATCTGATGACGAGTCGACTGTTTCAGTATCAATCAACTCGAGTCAAGAAAGATCGATTCATCCATTCTGTCAACGCCACCGTTCTACACTCATCTCCATCCACGTACTTTCAAAAATGACCGCCACAGACTCGAGTTCACCAGCTTCAGCGGACCAGATTACCATGTGAGTCCTTCTCCTGCCTGATCAGGCCAACTTGTCGCTAAATCCTCCTTCACAGCAATATCAAAGGTCCATCCGAGCTCAAACTCTCCCTCTCGATCAACCCTGTTACAACATCTGTATCGGAACTGAAAGCTCAAGTCGAGGAAAAGACGCAGATTGAAAAGGACAGGCAAAGATTGATCTATTCAGGAAAGGTTCTCAAAGATGAAGACATGCTATCAACCTACAAAATTCAGGTGAGTTGTCTTCCACCAGCGTCTCTTATCTGAATCCTAACCCGCCTCTCTCTTAGAACGGCCATACTCTCCACTTAGTCAAAGGCGCCGCCAAACCCGGATCAACAGCCGCTACCACAACCCCTGGCTCCTCCACTCCCGCTTCCTCTGCAGCTCGAACCGGTGTCCCCGCCAACCTCTCATCAGGCATGCAATACGCCGGCAACCCAATGGCACATCTCGAATCTGTCATGGGCCACGGTCTAGGCGGTGGAAACTTCAATCCGTTTGCTCAGATTCCCGGAATGGGTGATCGCAACTTGAATGACCCGGAGGCGATCAACAGTATCATGCAGGACCCAGAGGTTATCAGTAGGACGATGAGTATGATGACTCCGGAGATGATTGATGCGGTAAGTCAGAGCTCTGTTCTTTTGATGCTCGTGAATGCAAAGCTCATCGGGCTCCTTTCATCTTCCGTCTACTTTACCCCTTGCCATGTGCGATCTTCCTCGTTTGATCATTCAATATCGCTCGACGACAACCATGATGGCACACAATTTCCCTGGAACCGCTTTCTGTGGCCTGCTTCTTGGCTTGTCCATATGTGCCTTCACTGCGCCTTATCGCGATCGATCCACTACCACGACAATGCCAACATCACTACCGACATCCGATCCACCCATCTCCCTCTCTCAGGCCATCGCTTCAAACCCCTCTCTCGCTCCTATGGGTCCGCAACTCCGAGAAATGATGTCAAGTCCATTCTTCCGACAAATGATGAGCAACCCAGAAATGGTCCGATCTATCATGCAGATGCGAGGTGGCGCTGGAATGCCTGGAATGGGAGGTATGGGTGGCTTTGGAGGTATGGGCGGTGGTGCAGCTGGCGGATTCCCTGCTCCGGGCAGCTACGACGGCGAGAACAGGAACACTTCCGAAGGCAACAACGCAGCTGGCGCAGGCGCAAACGTAGGTGCTGCAGCAAATCCCTTTGCAAGCTTGTTCGGAAGCGGTGCAGCAGCAGGCGGAGCCAATCCCTTTGGAGGCATGGATCCCGCAATGATGCAGTCGATGCTAGGTGGTCTTGGAGGCGGAGGCGCAGGCGCAGGCGGATTCGGAGGACTAGGAGCAATGGGTGGTGGCGCGCCGCAACCTCCTCAAGACACCAGACCGATAGAGGAGCGATACCAGTCTCAGCTTTTGCAGTTGAACGAGATGGGCTTGTGTGACCCTCAGCAGAATATCAGGGCGTTATCCATGACGGGTGGAAATGTGAACGCTGCCATCGAGTTGATCTTTTCCGGTAGTAAGTTTAGCCGTCGTGACAGAGTGAGAGCAGTGATTGATGAGCATTCTTCCTATCCAGGGGTTCCGCCTTCGTCATGATTGCACCCATAATCGTTGTGACGATGCAGTTGGCTTTCGGTCGCCTTCAGGACAGCAGCAATCGAATATAGACTTTGGTTGTACGAAATGAAATACAATGGCACATTAGAAACAATGGAATATGCCCAGACATCCTGCTCCAACATTATTTCAGTGGCCAAACTTCTTGGCGAGGGCGACCAGCCCGCCTTCATCGACATCGATGAATGCATCAAACCTGCCTTGCGCACTCTCCCTAGTCATCGGATCGCTGATATCCTCCGTCGAGCGTTTGATATAGATCGTCTTCATCCCGCTATGACGCCACAATGCATGTCAGTTAACCCCGTTTAGCCCCGTACTCCTTGCAACTCACTGAGACTTTGCAGCATCAAGATCGTACGCGTGCGCAGCAACCATTGCTACCTTTTCCGCTGGCAGACGCGACAGACGGATACCCTGCTTATACATTGCAGGATCGGGTTTGTAAGTCTCGATAGAGTCGCCGCTGCAGAAATTCAAAATGTTAGCCGCTTGGCTATGGGTATATTTGGAGGATATAGCGACTTGCCCGATGTGACTGTCCACTACCAGACCAGCGCCGCGACACATGTTGATCATGACAGCGGTGTCGCCATTGGTGAGTGAACATCTAGTTGACATGCACAAAATGTTCAGCGCATGCTCAACCGTCGACTACGGTGAGCCGAAAAGCGAGGTACAAGATGAATCGCTCGCGCAACCTCTTTAGACCTTCCGCCGCATCCGGCCATCCTAAACCGAGAGAGACGCATCAGCCAGTTGCTATCAGATGAAGGTGGAGGAAGACCAGACCTTGCAGCTTGTGCCACTCCTTGACGAGTTCGGCTCGTGCCTTGTCATCCCACGCCTGACTGACCTTCCACTCGTCGAGCAGTCTGTTCAAAAGAATACGATGTCCTTCCTGCGATTGAACCAAATCAATGAAGTCTCCATCGCTCCTGAACTATAAACGTACTCACGTCCATTCCACCCTTTTCCCTCGTTCCTTGCTTTGCATTTTCTTTCGCTTGCTTCATGAAGCCATTCCTCCATTGCTGGACCCGGTCTTGCCAAACGTCGTCCTTGGGGTTGGAATATCTCTCCGCTAGCTCCGGTTCCACCCGTTTTGCAATACGCAACATGCTTTCTGACATGTGTGACTTCCCTGTTGATCACTAGAAATCAGCATTCGTGGCTTGTCAGAGTATTGACACTGGGTAGGACGGAATTCTCACAATCCACAACGGTGCCGAACACATCGAAAAAGAGCCACTCGACGCCTTTAAGGTTCTCCAAATCTGACATGATGAGAAATTAGATGGATTAGGGATTCCATCAAAGTCGGCTCAGGTCGGGGAAGATGTCAGATAGATAGATATACTTGGTTGCACCCCCAATATTCCAGAGCGCCGGTGTTTGCTTCGAAGAGTACTGTACGTAGTAACCGGTATGACGAGTCAGAGACACTAAGTGGACATCCAGGTCTTGAATCCGTATCACAACCCTTCTTTATGGCTTTCATCATGACTTCAATCTTTCATTGCTCGGTGCGTATCGCTTCATTCACCCTTGACTCTCTGCCACTTCAACAATATCACACATCCATCGTCCGGTCCGTCTCATATTCCGACTACAAACGTATCCACCAGTAATATGGCTACACAAAACGCGGAAGCGGCAAGGCAGAGGGCTCTGGACCTGCAAGGGAGGAAGGAAGATCTCGAAGCAGAAATGGTACGGCAGCATGGCAGAAGCCACAGCGTTTCTAGCTGATAAGCTGATTAGTCTCTCGTGATAGGAAGCTTACTACAGTCAAATACAAGCTGTATGTATTTGTTCCAGCATGAGCGTTTGGCGACCGCTAATAATACTCCTCCATAGAATAATGCGACAATGACATCCCCACTCGTTGATCCCGAAGGGTTTCCTCGAGCCGACATCGATGTATACACGGTACGGCTCGCTCGAACAGCCATTGTCAGGCTGCGGAATGACCATCGCGCTGTCGTCGAGGAAATGGCCAGGGTACTGCAAGTCGTTTACGCCGTAGACACCAGTACACCGGCACCGCAGGATACATCCAGCAGCAGCCTTGTGAACGGAGACACCGCTACACGCAATGGCAACGTGAACGGAAGTTCAATACCACAGCCCGCACTAGCCAAAGTCAATGCGGTCGCGCCTGGAAGTCCAGCAGCTGAAGCAGTACGTCTCGTGTTTACTGAGAGGAAATTGAATTTGAATTGAGGACTGACTCGTTCGTACAGGGTCTTGAAAAGAATGACTTTATCATGGAGTTTGGCTCGTTGAATGGTGACGATTCACTGGCGGATGTAGGAGAGCTTGTAGCGAGGTCACAAGGGGTACGTTGGCTTCTTGCCTGCGACATCGACGACCGGATTAGTGACTAACCACGATGTACCATGACGTCCTTTTCAGGTCGAGCTCAATGTCTTGGTCAAGAGAGGCACTGCGGTGATTCCACTCAAGCTCACTCCGCGGCCGAATTGGGGAGGCAGGGGCATGTTGGGGTGAGTAGCAGCTGTTCCTAGACTTTGCGCCGGGGATGCGTCGCTGACGAGTCAACTCTCACCGTATAGTTGCCATATTCTTCCTGTGTAGCGAAGGATTCCTATCAACACATGAACCATTTCTCGCCCCATCAATATCATTTCCAGCATATCATCCTCAGTCAGTTGTATCAGCCTCCAAGCCATTGTTGCACGAGATGCATTCCTCGTACCGCATAATATTGCCTTCACGGAAACCGTTTTCTAATACAGACATCTGTATGCTTTGGCTTTGGTAAGCAAATCAACATGAGGTCTTGGTTTATGGAGTCTGTTCTGCGTCTTTACGTAGTATGCACCATGTACAGCTTGTGGCAGCATCGTAGCAGCCGATAAACCTTGACATAGTGAGCTATGTACAACTTCCCCCATTGCCAAAGAGCGGAGTGAGCGGCATGGGGAATGTCAGTAGAGGCCGACGTCAGTGATTGTACAAACCTTTCACTGTCTCGTTGTAGAACATGACCCTCACTCAAGAGATTTGTTCGCTTCGTCGTATAGTCTCCTTTCATTTCCCACCTGTAGCATATATTAACTCTTACGAGAGGAACTTGATTTCGAGTCACTCATACTAGCTGGCTTCCTGGCTGCTGGATTTCAGAAAGATTTGCCCTGCTTACTCACGACATCGTATGGTTGGTCGCGAACGCTAAACTGACAATTTCTTTCACACGAGAATCTCCGCCTCTCTTGCCGGCCTTCTATCAATGGGTGCTTGCTCAAAAGATCACTTTCGGTCGGTTGTTCTCTGGATTTTGTATGATTATAGGCAGTCCCGTCATCCGTAGACGGCGAGACATTGATGGCGTATACATCATGTTGCTGCCCACCTTTATCTTTTTCCCTACCTACAGTACTCGATCACGTGACCAAGAGGTAGAATGTCGATGAACATTGGACTAGATGCAAGGTGAGCATTCGCGCATCTTCAACAAAGCACCTGGGTCATGTTTAATGTTTGCAAGCAAGAGGTCTCATCTCCTCACAGAGCGATAGTGCTATATTGCAGTTGAGGGGCACTAGTCCGCGATGTCGACACAAGAAGAGCTCGAGGAGCTGTTTGCGTTTTTGGATCAGCTGGAACTGCAAGAGAAGCTGGAACTACAGTCGTCCACAAGCACAGCAGACACCTCGGTGGATTCAGCTCCCAGACCAGTGTCAATGGTCCAACCTACGAAACTAAACCTGGAACTGACTCCGGCAGAGAGTTCGAAGCCGTCTTCACCACCAAAGGATTTAGTGACCAAAGCGGATGTATTGGACAACAGCTTCCAGCTCCATGAAGGTGCCGATGATGACGGAGAATCAGACATGCTATCCCCAAGAAGGAAGAAGCTTGCGTCGCAGGAAGGCAAGGAGAACGAAATACCCAACGGTGAGTTTCCACATCCGACAGGATAGTCCGGTTTGTACGTGACTTGATTATTGTTTTCTGTTCAGCTTCCATGGCTATCGTGACGCCGCCCCGACGGAGAGCTGTGCAATTTAACGTGATCACGCCCCTGAAAACTCCTCAACGCCGTGCACCGAAGCTAATATTCACGCCAATGAGGAATATTCAGTCCGCAGTACAACCGGTCCACAAAGTGCTGTCGACTACGCCTATGAAACCTGCAATCGCAGACGAAGCGACGATTCAAGAAAGACCTCCGATTTTGGACGGAGCACCTGTACCACACCTGTATAATTACCAGCAGAGACTACCAAGCCCAAACGCTACTCAAATTTGTGACAGGCCAGTATTGGATTCGGATGAAGGAATTACACCGACATCCATTAACCCATCAAACAGTCCTCTCGCGGTCGAGGATATTTTAGGGAACGACAACGAATCGATAGTCTTCGATAGTGCTTTGTCACCCACTCCCCACGCCTCACGCTCTGTAGCACGGGTAAAGAAACGGGTCATCTACTCTTCTGAAGACGATTCCGACAACCCAAGCTCGACAACCTTGGCGCAGCGTCCTGCTTTGGCGGCAGCAGCTTCATGCGAGGAGGAGATCGAATTTGTGGGAGAAAAACCATCGCATACCGTTATCCAAGTGAAACCTGCGCTCAAAAAAACGTTGCCCGCCGCAAAAACGACGAAACATCAGGCTGGCCGACGAGAGGTGGCGAAATTCATTGATGATATGGCTAGCGCGGCCGGAAGGTATAATGACGAAGACAGTAGCGAGGACGATAGGGATCTGGAGGGCTTCGTTGTGGACGATGACTACATCGAGTATGAAAAGGACTCGGCCGAAGATAACAGTGAAGGAAGCGATTATGTGCTGAGATACTCCCCAACGACACCGAAGCTCACCAAAACGGCACAAACGAAGGTGATCCTCAACGTGGATTTGACTGAAACTTCAGATGAAGACATTCCAGCTTCTCCCACATTGCTACAGCGTCCTCGTCCGAAGCCTCGGCCTCGGCATACTTCCGCCAAGTCGCTCGAAACACCGCAGAAGAATCGATCCGAGAAACGAGCGTGGGATGAAAGCAAACAGAAGCTGGCGCAGACGATCATGGATGATTTGGACAGTCTTGTGTTTGAAGGAAAGCTGGTCAAGGAATGGGGCGTGCGAGCAGTCTGGAACAACAAGCTGTTGACAACCGCAGGCAGGGCACATCACAAAAGGTTTGTTAGGTGACTGAACTGGAAGAATTACCGCTAAATCCGACATCTAACCCTTCAAATAGGGTCAAGCTGCCCGACGGGACATTGGGACACGATGGTCGAATAGAATTATCGGAAAAGGTTTTAGACGATGAAGGTATGTCGAGGCTGATTCCAGAGAGCCGAGCGTAGCTAAACGGGAGATGGCAGATAAACTGAAAAACACCGTTGCACATGAGATGTGCCATTGTAAGCTTGATCGGCTTGCTGTGTGACTGAAGAGTTTCGCTAAAACCATGATTCAAAACAGTGGCTTCGTGGATTATCTCTGGAGAGATGAAGAACCCTCACGGCGCAGTTTTCAAATCATGGTGAGAAGACTTGGTGAACGGAAACTGTGACACTGCGATTTTTAACTGCTACATCCACAGGGGCAAGAAGGTGATGAAAGCAAGGAAAGATATCGAGGTGACGGTGAGTCTTTTTCGGAAGCTTCTGGGTGACGCTGGGCACTGATAGGCTGTCACGATGCTCAGACGAAGCACTCTTACGTGATTGCTTACAAGGTGATAGACTATTTTGTAGTGTCTTTGCATATTACTGATGTCGGCTCACAACAGTATGAATGGGAATGCACAACCGAAGGCTGCGGCGCAATGTAAGTTTTGGTTCTGGACATATCCATGCACAATGCCGCTAAGCCGAACGACACTTTTGTAGATATCGTCGACATTCGAAATGTGAGCCGTGATTTATCAAACGTCCCCAGCCGGGGAAATTTCCAAAACTAAACTTTCTCTTCAGCTATTGACATTGAGAGAAAGGGTTGTGGCAAGTGTCGAGGCAAATTGAGGCCGTTGTTCAAGACGAGAGGTGCAGGTGCAGGCAGTACACCCTTCCAAGGTAAACCACCCTCGCTTCTTTTGGTCTCATAAATGGTCGATAAACGTTTCCTCCTGCAGATTTTCTGAAACAGAACATGAAGCTCGCCAAGGCAGCGATGCCAAAGGCAACGCATGGAGATGTGATGCGTGCATTGTCCGAGCGATGGAAAGCTACTGGAGGTGCCAAGTCGCCAGCAGAGATCGTTCTGGCGGGAGAAGATCCGCTTGCGGTACAGCGGCAGCATGCGGAGCACTGGCAAGGATTGGCATTGGGAATGCAGGGGTTGTCTATTATTTGATGAATTGATTCATGTATTCATGTTTGAGCTTTACAACGATGGGGATCAGTCTGCGAGATCCGACCTCACTGCTTTAGTGCTGCGGTCGGCTCGTAGTCCTTGTAGAGTTTGAATGGTCGTCGCTCCTTGAGAGAAACCATGGGAGCGAGAGCTTCATCGTACCAAGAGACAAGAGCCTGATACGCCTCATCCTCCGTGATGGAGCCGTTGGAGAATTCTGTAAGAGCAAAGAAGTCAGGTATTCAGCGACAATACACGCGAACTGCAGCAAACACGTACCAGCGACTTCAAAAACCGCCCCAATATCCTTCTTCTCGCCTTGAGGAACGCTCAGACCAGTCCTACCGGTGTCAACGGGAGCGAAACGTCGCACCCGAATGAACCCAGGCAATTGAGCGTATCGTTGTTCGGCGGAAACCAACAGAGCCTCGAACTCCGATTTTGAAGTCGATTCCTTTGGCGTCAGCGCGGTGTAGATGACAAGAGCGGGAGGCTCAGACTTGGGTTTCGGGTTGGCCGACGTTTCGGATGTCAATTTGTAGATCTGCGGGAGAGTGAATGAGCCTCCGTATTACTCCTTCAGTGGAAGAGGCAGGCTTACCCTTCTGTCCAAAAGTGCCAACCTGTTGACGAGATCTGCTTCTCGAGGACTCCTGTTAGCTCGCAACTTGGTGTATTCTTCCCGTCCGAACACCGTATTGTCGCTGATAGAGTACATTGCAGCCCATTGTGGTTGCTTGCCATCTGCAGCTTCAAATCGGGTGGCAGTGTGGAAAGTCGAGAGGGTAGAGGTTCTCAAAGGAATGTGCTCTTCACCGTACCATTCTGTGCAGCGAGATGAATCGTTAGAGACAAGGGACTAACGAGGAAAAGACGTGACTGGCAACTAACCATGGAATTCGGCTTCTGTAACCTTGTCTCCAAGATCCATAAACACCAAGAGGAGACCAGGTCCCGCTTCGAACGAAGGCATTTTGAGTCGGTTAAGAAGTGGTAGCTTCCGTGTTGTAAAATGTAGATGGGGAGCTCTGCCCTGCGTTGGTTAAAGAACTTGCTGGTACGCTGATACCAGCTTTTGGCAGGCTCTGGGACTAGGACTAGGTATATGTGGAAGGAGGATGTTGGTCCTTGGTCTGTTCCGCAGTCAGCAGTCACAGAGGGGTGACTAATCAAGCTCGGAAACAGTAACGCCGAAGGTCCGAATAGCTACCTTAACCTTATGCCACCTTTCGTCAGAAAGGACTCTGACTGCAAAATGAAAACCAACAACATAAATGTAGATTTCCATTAATGGCGATGAGGAAGCCCTATGTACGAGTGCTATGCTATCCATATGATACAATGCGAATTCACGACAAACTCAAGAGGGATACTATAGTCGACGGCAAGTCCGCGCGCAAGACTACCTAGTGGTCAAACTGACCCTTGGGCTACTCTTCTCAGCCACCCATTACCTAACAGAAGGCTTATCGAAGTCGGGGATCTTCTGAATCGTTCACAACGACCATGTCGTCGTCCGCTAACGCCGACGACCGAAGTGACTGTACGGCGTCGATTTTGACGTAATTGTCTCCGGTGCTGCTTGATTGCGAAGAATACACCGTGGGTGCGGACTTGCCCAGCATTGTCCAGTCTACATGCGTCCAGCTACTCCCCGCTTTCTCGCCTACCGTTTCCAACCCCCTTGCCCACGCCGGTTCTGCATTTTCGATGGTCTCCCCTGTTATTGGTACTTGCACAAACCCAGAATCAGGCGTATCAGGTCTGGAAGGCGAATAAGCTGGTGGCATCACATCGTCCTCCATATCGCGTTGGATCTCTGTCGCCAGCGAGTTGAGCCCTCTATCGTATTCGTCGTAATTTGAGATATTGTCCGTGTCGTCTATTCGTCCTGATGTGTTGCGCCGGACAGCAAAGTCATCGTCAACCGTGCTGTCAGAGCCAGAATCCGATGCTTTCTCGGCAGTCAAGTTTCCTTGTTGTTCAATGCTTCTATGGATGGGGAGAGCCGCCGTTGACCTGTTGGAAACCTCAGCCTGAGGTCCGCCCATCAGCAAATCGCTTGAATTCCTGCCATATCTGGAGGAGGTGTAGGGTCAAAATCACTCACGTCTATTTTCTGTTTGGTTACGCCTCCTATGGGCCTAGATGTTCGCCGACGGTAAAAGAGCAGATATGCAGCGGAACTCTGAAGAACCCAATCAAATAGGTCAAGATTGCGTTGAAGCTGCAAACAGAGTCCTAAGCGTACCTTGATGTCACCTTCACCAGCAGGACTGACATGACTATCGTCAAACTTGTACCATTTGCCATCCTGCATATTCTTGCATGTAGCCGTGTAATGACCGCCACCAAGTCCTCCGTAATGATTATCCACGGCATCTACAGAGAAGGAGAAGTTCTGAGCACGGTGTCGAACGCAAACAAGAGGCTGAAGGGCTTACAGAGATCATAGACGAGAGGTTCGAGATTTCCATCAATACCGTATTCTTCCAAGTTCCTTCCTTTTGCAACCAGAGTTTTGGCTACCCTCCTCTCGTCGCATCGGTCTTCCATGTCCAATGCATCGATCGGGAAGTCGACAAACTCGTCGATCTGCAATGGGGCGTTCAGCGATTGTGCAAGGCGCGCAGTTTCGCAGAATCCTCACCTTTCTGTAGTAGCCACTCGAACCGAATCGCTTCATGCAGATTACCAAGATGTCCGGTAACTGGTATATTTCCATCTGTTTAGAAGCCGGTTGATGTTTCTTGCACTGAAGGCACAAGGTCGTTGAGCGGGAGATTAAGTTTACGGACAAACAGAGCAGCTTACATTTGAGCAGTACCACAAATCGTTTTCGCCCAAAGTTTCGATCTTTGAGAACTCGTCAAGACAGTCGTCCAATGATACGCCCCGTTGTTTTCGTTCAAGGTATTTCTTCTCCTCGACCCGGATAGCAGGATCGACGACGGAGACGTACGAGTCTTCGGTCGAGTATCGGCCTCGAAGTCCGACATTGAAGAAATGACGTGCTGGCTTGTCTTCCCACACGCAGAATATACCATCGCCCGGTCGCAAAATAGCATCGGGTGAAGACTCGTCCTCGTCGTCGGATCCTGGGCGTGAAAAGTTTTTCTGAATTGCCGAGGTCACTTGACTGAGCATGCTGCGTTTATTCTGTTGTCGCTGTTCCCAGGTGTACATCTTTCTAGCTTGTCCTCGGAAGAAGACGCTTTTTTGATCAGTTTCTCCTTGACCTGCGGCTGCAAACTTGAGCTGGAACATGTCCTGTCGAAGGCGAGCTGGTCGTTCGCTTCGCGATGTCATGCTAGTGAAGGATTCGCCTAGGTTTTGCGTGGATTCCTGCAGACCCATGGAGCCATTGGACTGCTCGCCTTCCGCGATATGCAAGCCCGTGACATTCTCAACGACGTCTGCAGGAAGTTGTCCATCTGTGTTTTTGAGCTGGTCTGCCGAAGACGGCGCCCACAGATACTCCTCGGTTTCGTGATTGACGGTGTTGGCGTATCTAGTCATCACGGCGTCCCAGATTGCATTCAAATTCGACGCTTGGCTTTTCGGTATAGCGATGAAGAAGGGCGATCCGAAACCCATCGGCTCTTTATTGAATGATTCCGACGAATTTCTCACCGAGTACACAGGGACAATCAGTGTGTCTTTCATATCCGCATAGATACCCTTTTGACTTTGGACGACTCGCGTTGGGAGCTCGTGCAAAACGACAATGTCGTCTTTTCGAGCATCGGCCACACGATGGTCATCAAGCCAAAATTGGTAAATGTTCGACTTGAATTCGTCAATGGCAAGGAGCTATGGAGAAGATTTCATTTAGCGACACTCGGTAAGATGGAAAGCAAAGATGCAACGTACGTTCTCAGCAGGCATGTCCAAGATCTCACCGACCTTTCGCTTGAGCTGCAGGAAAGTTGTACTCGTAGTATACTGAACCTCGACCTTTGAGATTACTATTAGCATGCGGTCGCGACTGCATTTCTTCACGAGACTTACTCTGAGTCTCTGCGCTTGAGGATTCATCGGTACAACATAAACTAGTCGACTGAACGTTTTCTTCTGAGGGATCGGCACTGTGAGGTACATGAACTGATGTCGCCATGTCAGTATTCAAACGAGGTGAGCCGCTCTTGCCGGAAAACTCACTGGATCGAGAGTGATCGATTTCTATAAAGGCAAGTCAGCTAAGATGGACTCCGCCAGCAAGAAGCGATACTTACCTTGCTGCAATCCGGACAAATCAACGTGCTCTTCAACTGTCCTTGGAACAGATCGACAATAGCGCTATCGTTTCTCTTCTTGTAACCATCCCAACATTCCTTGGCGAATAGCGCCAACTCTTCCTCTCCTCCGCCATCTTTCCAATCCGGCTTCTCGATGTATGGCTTTTGGTAGATTCGATTCAAGTCCTCGTGCAGGCCGTCCAGCAAGAACGCAATCAATTCCTGGGTATCCTGCTGTCCGTATCCAGCAAAGGAATGATTGAATCGCCCGATCATCGATTTAAACTCTCGTGGCACAATCGAGTTGCCGTAGCCATAGAATGACCGACTACTTGACGCCTCTGACGCTCCGTTCGGATCCCAAATGCTTTCGATAAGAGCACCAAACTTGTCCGCGACTTGTCCCTTCATACCGAGCGGGTTGCTCCTGTTGATCTCCGACTTGTAAGCACCCGATGTAAAGTACAAGCTAAGTTCTGGAGTATTTGACAAGCATTGCAATCCACTGTTCATGAAACAGGTATTGCCAAGGTTCTGCAGGCCTCGAAGACCTCGGACACCAACGCGTTTGCTGGTATCATTCGACGACTTCGACCGAGTGACAATAGAATCGTTGTTGCTGGCCGAGCCGGAGCCGGTGTACCTAGGCTGAGTGCTGAACAACGGAGCGGGCGGTGGCTCAATCTTCTCAACCGCTTTACCATCCTCATTGACCATGACAGACCACACGGGCTTGCCATCCACGATTTGAGCAACCTCGACGACAAACACGTCGCCGTTCAATATACCTTCATCGGAGAGATTGTTGTTTGATTTCGAATCGTCGCTTCCCGACCACTCGAAGCGGTGTGCCAAATCTCCACCAAGAACAGAAACCAAGTGCGAGGGCAAGAATCTTCCTGTAGATACTGCTCCAGTTGATGCCTGTTCCCCTGCAGCCGTCGTCGTGGGGTCCTGAGCGACAGCCAATTTCTTTGGGCTAATGTCCAGCCTCCAGAGCCTGCTCGGAGGCAAATTGCCTTGCGCTATCGCAAACCGGTTGTCGTTTGGTATAAACATCTTCCTGATGCCTTCGTGAAGTTTAACAAGTGTGGTGTTGAGGGAAAACATGGCACGGAACGGCAAATCCGCCTTTATTGAAGTGTCCGTGTCGGTAGCTGGTTGTGTGGAAGTCGATGGTTTGACCTGGTACACGACAATACTGGGCGGGTTGAGTTCGAGCTGAAGTGACGTATCTTCCGGTATAAGTCGGGTCTCCCGCTTGATGCCCGAAGGTGGCTTCGGGTCTCCATACCACTCGACAATCTTTTTCCAGCCACGTTCCTCGACATAGGTCATGTCACCTCCATTCCCGATATTTCCGTCATCACCAGTCTTTCCTTTCCCGCCCGCATCCACTGCAAGCGGATCATTCTCTTGCCATTCCCGCAAGCCGTCTTTGATCCGCCAGAAAGCCTCGTGCCCGGGAGCAGGCGTCGTTCCGGAAAGAGCTCCATTGCCACCGTAGCATGCAACGTCGATCAGTTTAATCACGGTCGGCGAAGGGATGAGGTCTGTGTCCTTGTTGAGGGTGCTGTGCTCTTGGGGTAGGCGTGGATACGCTTCGGGATGCGCGAGGTGTAGTAACAGCAACCACCAAGATGACGGGATGATATACCATTTTTGGAACAGCTGGAAGGGAGCATCGATAGCAGCTGTACAGCGAAATCAAGCAATTAGATTCAATCCACTCCTATCCTGAAACCTGTGTACTCACACCGGATGATCTGAACTTGCTCGGGTAGAGACGGCCTATCTTCAGGTTTCATCCCCTTGTTGACAGTGACTGAAGTAGGCACGACTTCGGGAATGAGCGCCGGTACCACTTCTTCCCTCGTCTGTTCAGAAGTTTCTGCCTTCATGTCCACATCCTCGGAGTCCACTGGCTCGACCGGGTATGCCACTTCTGACAATTTCGTGTTTCCCGTCGTGGCACCATTCATGCCCGAGTTGACTTGTCCATTTGGCATGTTTACGACAGGGGAATCGCTTCGAATGCTAAGATGCTCTTCAGACATGGCGCGTTTTGGTTGAGAACCTTCGATGACAACCGGAGGAATTGGAGTGATGGTAGTTGACGACGTTCCAGGAGTGCTCGATATTGGCGGATCGAGTATCAAAGAGCTACTTGCTGGCGGAAGCACGTTTGCGGTCGGTACAACGAAAGATTGCGGTCTTCGTCTCTTGTTGTTTTCGTTGACTGCAACGCTGACGTGGGCTTGATCAGTCGCTTGATCTATCCCGTTTTCGTCTACCTTTACTGGCGTTTGAGCAATAGATATATGCTGAGAGCTAGACCCGAGGTTTTGTTGGGGTATATCAGACTGCGTCTCGGTACGTTCGTTTTCCTCGTTCTGTGACGGTGTAGGCTGCATGAGTGTGAAATAATCGACTCTGTCCCTATCGTCTGTGGATATCGCTAGACCGCAGAGAACACGATGGGACTTCGAGTATGGCGAGATGTTTCCAACGCTGCACTAGGTGGGGGCGTCAATGAGGTGTGGTTGTGGGCGTGAGAAGACATCAAAAGGTCAGGAATGTTGAACAGTTGATTCACCTTCCCCTAGAAAGAAGAATATGATCGCTTTCGCTCATTTTTTTGCACCCGTTCGGTTATTGGATGTAAATTTCTGGCAGCAGCTCTGGCAGCTAGTGAGCTGCTGCTGGCGGGCGGGAGGAGGGAAACTTCATTCCTGCTCGACTACTTCACCTGCTCGCACATGTTCACCAAACGAAGATCAAAGCGATGATATCGACCAATGTATGCCAATTACATAGGGCATACAAATCCCAAGTTTACACAAAAGTCCTGTCTTCCATGATAATCGGCTAGGATCGGCTCATGCATCTGAGCATGCAAATATAAAGAGAATTCAACGCGTATTACGATGCTGCAACTGTGGATTCCTTCCTTGTACCCTGACCAAGCTCTTGCAAGCCTAGACCTGTCCCGATCCTGCTGGACCACCAGGCGGCCGGTCGATAATCTTGATCAAGTTGCGCACGGCGCCAGGTAGTCGCGCCGCCTCTTCGCTAGTCATCGGTCGGAGTTCATGCACTGGAACATTTTTGGCAAGTCCAAGCTGTAAAAGGAGGATTAGCAGCAATTCCCGGTGGCACATAGAAAATGTAAACAAAAACTTGCCAGGTTCAGCCGGATGTCCCTAAGCCGCGATAAATCCTCCTCATCCTTCTCCATCTGAGCCTCTGCCTTTGCATTATCCATTGCCTGTGCTTTTGTGTTTCGCCATTTCGCCTCCAGTCGCCTCGACTCGTGAACGATCATATCACCCGTATACCTCAACGAATCAGCAAACCATCTCCCCCGGTCAGATGCCGTGGTCGGTGGACCGCCTCCCGGTCCAGTAGCGGCAAAGTCCTGAACAGCGTGAAGTAGGGCTGCTAAATCTAGGCCTTCCCTGCGTGCAGACCAGTCGAGAACTTCTTGACGCAAAGGGAGTTTGCGGAGGATGTCTTGGACGAGCGATTTGATGATGGACAATTCGAACGTATGCGGATCCATCGGCGGTGAGACGTTTGTGTTCGACTCTGGGGTAGCAGGATCGGGTTTGACAGTGAGTTTCCGTGGACGTTCATGCTTGAGGAGTTTATACGCTTCCGTCGTCAAGTCAATCGTTCGCTGGGGCCTCAGGTTGAACACTCCGCCTCTCCATTTTTTACTGACATACTCGGACAGAGATTCACCCAGCGTAGATGGCGAGTCTGCTCCAGAGGCTGTTAATTGTTGCCTCTCAATCCTGCCCGACTCCAACTTGATACGCTTCCGCTCCCTACCCTTTCCATCTGCCATGTCACGCATCACCGACCAGTTCCGCTTGGCACCCTCCTCGGCACCCTTGACAAACTTGTCCACGCTCCTCAGGTATGCCTCTCCTGCAACGTCCTCTCCCGTCGATATGGCCTTTAAATACCTCATCGGATCCTCCTCTGGCCTCAGCCACGGCGCAGCTGCCCAGCTCGCCGGCCCAAACTCGGGCGGACGCAAGTCGAGTTTGACCTTGTTGATAAACTCGTCCCTCTCGAGACGTACTGGCTTGGTATCAAGGTATCCATATCCGCTCGGTAGATGCTGGTACCGCCCGTAATCGAGATGTCCAACGGGTCGCATCGGTATACTCGGCGGACGCTCCTCGTGCTCGAATCCGGTATACGTTGGCGCGGGTTGCCATACTTCTGTCGCACGCATGCTCTCGTCGCTCCAATCGATCGTTTTTGGTGTCGTTACCCTCTCTCCAGGACGAGTGTCTGAAGTGAAACCTTGAGACAAGAGCTCGGGTAGGTCCTCTGCTTCACGAAGATTACGGTCCCCCGTTGTATACCATTCTCGCCACTGTCCATCCCATTTTTCCTTTGCACGTTGTTCTTTTCGACTTCGAAAACGCTTTCCCCCCGTGAGGTACCAGCCGACGGTAAGAGCGAGATCAGAATTGGCAGGGTAATCCAGCATTTGCTCCGGGATCACTTGATGTGTTTGGAGTGAATCGATGATCGCGCTGACACTGCGTTTCCCATCCGCACCACCGAAACCGACCGCGGACGGGGACACTGATCTCCCACCTCCGCCCGAAGCCGGTGTTCCTACATCCATAGGTGTACCTCCTCCACCTGTACCGATACCCGAATTCATTCTGCTAGCTCCTTTACCTCTACGCCCTGCTCCCATGCCGATTTGAGCGGGAACAGGTTCCGGTGAAGGCGAAGGTGTCCGTATGATCGGACGGGATTTCAGGATATGTTTTTCTGCTAATGTCTTGATCTTCCCGGCCTCCCGGTGAACGAGCGAATCGTCTGGATTGAAAACTTGCGCCGCACGGATCATCTTGTCGACATCGGCCTGACAGTTTTGCATTAAAATCAGTTTTCACACAGGAATATCGGAAGCAGGCCGGATCCGACTCACTTCAAACTGATCCATCGTCTTGTACCGTCCGGCATCGATCTTCTCCTCCATCGTCGCCAAATCCATCGCATTCTCGCTCCCACCAATCATATCCAAATATCCTGGGAATTCCTGCTCGTCCACGGGATCTAGAAACAGTCCATACTGACAAGGACGAGACGAAATGGGCATCAGTACAGGTCGTTTGTCAACGAGGCTCTGCAAAACGTACCACATCCTTGCGTCTAATATCCGCTAATATCCTCTTCAGAACTTCCTTTAGCGGCTTTTTCGCACGGAGGTACGGTCGTCCTTTGCCCTGCAAAACCACCTTGCCTGCTCCAGCCGTAAGAGAGCTCGGACCAGGCGTTCCTCCCGCGGGTGTTGTCGTTGTCGCCCCTGTCCCTCCTATCCCGTCATCATCGAGAGGCGTGCCTGCGTCGGAATTGGCAGCACTCGCAGAGAACAGCCCAGGAGTGACCATGCCTGTAGCGTTCTTCTCGTCCACCGAGGGTCTCTGGTCAAGGACTGAATCGTCTGCAGGCACGGTCATGACTGATGCAGAACGAGTATAGTCGACTGGCGTTGCGTCTCCGCCGACGGGAGCAGGCGTGTTCGTCTCTCTTTTCGGGATGACGAACGTTACGGACGACGTCGCAATTACGGGAGGAGAAGACGGTTTCACAGCAGACTTTGTCGATGTTTCAGAGGAAATCAAGTCTCCCTCTGCCTTGACGTCGCGCGGCGGTCCATCGTCCATTTGACTTTCCGGCAAGACGTCACTATCCTTCCCTTCGGTGTTCAGGTCGGACGGCTCCACCACGCCCATAGGCCCTGCACCAGTATCCTCTCCATCCGCATCGTCGTTGGAGCTTTCGAGATTCGCAAACGCTTCCAGGCCAGGTATAGAGAAAGACAGCGACGCTGACGATGGCTTGATACTACCGCTTCCCTGCTGATCAATTTTTCCTTCGCTTTTTCCTTGAGCCGACGTGGATGCACCGTTTCCCTGCTTGGTCAAAGTTTTTTCCGTTTGCGCTTGGGAACTGCCTTGTGTCAAGGCTCCTGACTGTGTTGGCAAAGCTGCAGCTGCTGGTTTCCCGACGTTTAGCTTGATCTTCGGTCTATTGGGAACAGTAGCGGGGGTCGTTACACCGGCTGTAGAATCAGCCGTCTGTGATGCGGCAACGGCGGCGCTGGGAAGCTTGAGCTTGAGCTTGATCCCTTGGATTGGTTTATCCTTTGTGGGCTCTGCCATGGTGTGACGTGACCAGACGTCTGGGTTGTGGTTGTACAAAGTGGGGAACGACAGAGCGACAGAACGATAATAACTCGTTTGCAATCGTATTCTTCTTCGGCGTGCAAAGGTAGAAACACTAAATTCGGGCGCACCATAAGCCAAAGCATTCACCTCGACCGTTCTTCTCTAGCTCGGTCCGGCCTGGGTGCTCAGCCCTTGTAGGTAGTCAGTAGTAGCTGTCCTTTAAGCTCTGTCCCTTGTGCAGCCCAACGTCCAGTGGAGCTGTACGCATTGCCGTATGTTAATCCAGATCAAAAGTCTTCCAAACTGTCGTGGAAATCCGATTGTACCAGCTCATCTGCATGTTCAAACGCATGCATGGCATGGCACCCGCCGGTAGACCCGCACCAACAGCGCAACACATCGCAACAAAGCCCAAACAAAGACAAAATGACATGATGACGCTCCCAAACATGTATTGGATAGCCTACAACCGTCCTACTACATAATGCAGATATATCATGCGTGTGTGCGCGAATGTGGTGTGCGTTCATGTACTTTTCTGTCTCCTCCAGGAAGAACATGCAGGCCCAAAAGAGGTGCGACCTGTTTATTCTGACTGAACGGGGAATTCAAAGTGGACATCCTTGCCTATGAATGCCGGGGTAGGTTAGTTCGTTGTTCCTGCATCAACATGGTTTGAGAGTGACGTACCAGTCAAGTTCCTGTAGACGGACGAGAAGGTGTCGAGCTTGTATTCGAGCAAGTTCTTGTCCTTGGAGTCGAGGTAACTACGGCGCAGATCAAAGGATCAGCCACGGTTCCCCCCGCACATTATTGTCCGTGTCACCACTGCTACTCACGCTCGGATAAGCTTGCCACCGTCAACGCCAACTCGGGTCCTCTTGCCGACAATCTCACTCGGGAACACCAAGTCCTCCAAGATCTTTTCGTGAACGGCAGTCAAAGTACGCGATCGGGGTCGCTTCTGACCGAGCTTGCTCTTTCGGGATTCCTTTCGGAGCATTCGTCGTTGAGCGACAAAGACGATGTATCGGTCCGAAAGCTTCTTTTCGAGTTCTCGGGTGAGTCTGAGTGGTGGGATAGAACGATTGAGGGAGAGGGAAGGAATGGGGTATGATCAGTTCACGGGTCTCTTGCATCGCATCGAGGAGGTGAACCTGAAAAGGTCCTCCGTCAACTCGACTTTATGTACGATAGACCCTTCCAGGCCCGCGCGGCAGCACCATGCCGACCACCCAAAGCACGACATGGGGGAGGTGAACCTGAAAAGGTTCTCCGTCGACCCCATTGTTTAACGTCGTCTTTCCATCCTTGGTTTCTCCTTCTTTTCTCCATCCTCCTCATCCACATAATCCTCGCTTCGACTTACCGTTGTTGGACCTTGTGGAAGGCCTTCAACATGGGCACGGGAACAAAGACGACAATGGCCTTCTTTCCACCCTTGACATCAACCTCCTTGGCGGCAGAGATCTGCAAAAGCTGCAATTCCGACTTCAATTCGGGGACGTTGTTTTCCAAGTCAAGCAACGCTTGGGCAACGGTCTGCTCAATCTCATCGGGAGGAGTTTGAGGCGCGTTGGCGGTTCGGAGGATCTTGTTGGTGTAAGACATTTTGCAAGATTATCGCTATTCACACGAGCAGAAGGATAGTGTGGTCAGCGTTTCGACACGTACGGCGGGAACGTGTATTTCGAGGGAGACTCACGTTGCTTGACCTTACCGGAACGGATCCCTTGATGAACGTGGTGGCACAGATTTTTCGCAAGGAGCGTCAAATTGTGCGGGCTGGCGTGGACAGCGAAGGCAGGACATGAGGTAGCGATAACAACATCCCCACACCAAGCTGGCAAACGTCGCTGCACACTGTTTGCCCAGCCGAGCGAGGGTTACAGAGCCAACTCTTGCCTGGGAGTTGCCATATTAAAGCGGGAATGCGCTCGACGAATGCAAACCTGATTCGAATCTTGTCTTCTCTCTCTTTTTGTCTGTTTATCTGTTTACCATCCCCGGGGAGCCGATTCGATCGAGCGCAGTCATGTGAATTTCAAAGCGATCTGCGGGCCGTCTGAGACATCCGCGTTCGCCCATGACTGACGATTTCTTACAACCAAGAGTTCATTTCCCGGATCCTCGACGATTTGCTTGAACGAGACTGGAACGACATACTGCTATCGCATCTCGTCAGTCGACAGGATCTGCACAAGATTTCCTCGATCAATCCACAGTGGCCAGTGGCCAACTCCAATACCTATCAACCCCTGAGGGCGCCAACAGCTGCGCCAACACATAGAGCGACATGCAGCACGCTGTCGCAGCACACCACCAACTTACTTCGGAACTATTTCCCCGTCCGCTAGACAAGAGAACACCGGTAGAACCCCAGTAGATCGAGGTAGATATTCTATTTACATACATGGAAGGGAGTATTAGTATCTGGGTCACTCGGTTACCGCTCGGTCGTTCAACTCCACTGGCTTTGTCCGCTCTGGATCTTTCCTCAATCTCCATAGGAGACGTTTACTGTACACGATATATAGGACAGGCAGTCGTTCGCGTCCTCCACTTGCGTTGTTTGCCACCTAAATCCTCCCATACATCTGTAAGCCTCCGCCATGGTCTCCATCAAATCATATCTACTGTGTTCTCTCGCCATCGTCGCCTCGTCGGTCACCGCTGCTCCCCTGAACGGCTGTCCTGCCGGTCAAACTGTGTTCACGCAATACAACGAGGGCGTGATTGTGAGTTCCGTGTGCGGTCTTGTTTCCTCAATGGTAATCTAATACGCTTGCAACCGCTTGACATCGTTCCCCTCTGAACGCTCTCAGAACGCATCGCCTTACCATGTCTGGCAATACATTGGAGACTTTTTCGACGTGTCCTGGCAGGGATTCGAATTGATCGTAAGTTCGTCGTCCCCCAAACCGCCGACATCGACACTAACAATCCACCCTCACCCACGGTTTATAGGGCACAAGCGGGAAAGACAACACCCCAGGAGCCACCAGGACATTCTCCACCCTCGGCTTGACCCTAACCGAACGATTGGACCAAAACATCGGGTCAACAACCTGGGGACCTTGGCAATTCTTCTTCCAACAGAAATTCACCTTGCTCGGGAACCCACAAGTTGCTGGAGCGTCGGTAACGAATGTCCGTGATGTGCTCAAGGTTTACCCTGTTTGGGGCGGTGCCAAGATCTCGTGGACTGTGACTGTACGTGTTTTTTTCTCTCCGATATACCACCGTGTTCTTGTCATTCGCCTCTTGTCGTAAGTGATGCTGATGTGCTTGCCGGAATGTAGGGATGCGCCAATGTTACGGCTATTGCACAAGCAGTGTTTGACCAGGTTCACGGCGGTGCGATTCAGGGAACCGTGACTAAATTCGCATAGTGTGTCCAAGGACCGGAGGCAGTGGTTGACGACGGAATAAAGGCAGAATTCGCGTTAGAGGAATAGATAATTTCCGAATGATGGATGTTGTAATGCTTGTTGATGAGCATTATGATTGTGATAATACGTACCGTCTGCAGTATACCGGTCGATTCTACCTGATTCTGTGTACTTTGAAAGGAAAGTGCAACTGCAAAGACCACTCAACCAGCTACCAAGGCGATCGACTGACCAGCCAAAAAGTGGAGGCAAGGTTCCACCCTTCATGACGACTCTGTCCAGTTGCATGATTATATCTGCGGTATAGACGAACAACCATCATCGCTAACGACGTTTCTACACGTATCGTCCGTTGTCATACAGTAGAATACACCCAACATGTTCGCCAACGGCAATTCTAGAGCGCAGTCATCCACAGCTGTGCGTCGGTGAGTAATACGCAGACGTCGGGTGACCAGTCTTCGTTTCACAAGACACTGAACTGGATATCCTCCCGGACAGACTGATGAAGGAGTACAAGGATTTGACAAACGACGAGGATCCCGCGTTTACAGCTGGGCCGATACGTGAGGATGATTTTTTCGAGTGGGAGGCATTGGTTACGGGCCCGGAAGGAACGCCATTCGTGAGTAATTGCTGATATGGTTGGGCGAGTGTGCGAAAACACGATGAATCGCTGGCGCTTGCTGAATGTCGGATGTCATGCGCAGGAAGGAGGAGTTTTTGCAGCCAAGCTGACTTTTGTGAGTAGAAATGTAGGGAAGTTCTTATGCGGAGACGAAGTCGGCTCACACAGCATCTCTATCCCCTCACCTCAGCCGCAGGATTACCCTCTGAACCCTTTCAAGATGAAATTTGATCCGCCTTTGTTCCACCCGAATGGCAAGTATTACACACCACATTCCACAAATCGAGGACGTCTCATTTATCAACTTTACAGTCTATCCCTCTGGAGAAGTATGCATATCGATCCTTCATACACCCGGTGACGACCCCATGCAGTACGAATCCGCCTCGGAACGGTGGTCCCCGGTACAGGGGGTCCGAAGTGTGTTGATGAGCGTTCTGAGCATGCTCGCCGAACCGAATGTCGAGAGTGGCGCAAATATCGAGGTAAGCCGTGAGAAGAGACTTGGTCGGCGCTCGCGCAGTTGGCTGACTGGATTGCTGGATTTCCCGCGTGACGGTAGTGCTGCAAGATGTACAGAGATAACCTGGAAGAGTATGAGCGAGTTGTGCGCCGGCAAGTTCGCCAGCAGCTCGGAATAGAGGACGAGGAGGATGAGTAATTTCCTTGGATGAACCATCGATTGATATACGTTGTATGAACAATTTGAATATGACACTTTGCACTTGATCGGTTTGTAGGTTCTTTCGGAGGTGGCAAGCCTCCCGATATGATTGAGAAACAGCAGGAGACTTGTATTTATGGAGTGCCTGGGATTACGATATCTCATTCTGTACAATCGTATAACAACCCGAATTGTTCTTTTCACAGCTTCACAGCTCGGTCCCTGTTCAGACCTACATTCGAGCATTCAGCGTCGGCCATTGCGAGCTCGTCCGCCTGGTCCTCGGCCTGCAAAGGAGAAGAATGGTCAATACAGCCATGATGAGATGACGATCTGACCAATTACGTACCTGAATTAACCCGTGGTCCGGGAGGACCACTGGGCATGGGTATTGTCGGTATTGTAACAGTGCTCAACACGTTCATAATGTCGTCGGCGTGGAAGAGGGGACCTAAAGTAACACAGTGAGCCGGGATCTTCATTCAAGCAAGCTTGAAGGGCAGCACTTACCGTCGAATTGATTTGGTCTGGGTAGGTTTCCCATGAACCATACAACCGCCTTTGGTAGCCCTGATCGATCCATTTCAGGAACTGGCGGGCCGGGGATCATGGGCGGTCGCTGGTCTCTCATGGGCGGTGACAATTCCCGACGGCCAATCCGCACCGGTTCGCGTCTCGGTGGCGACGACGGCTTGACTCGCTTGATTCTCGGTTCTTCGTTGCGGTTGGAAGACATTTGCGCAGCACGATCATCCCTGCCATTTCGGTAGCGCTGTTCGGGTAGTCTTGGTGATTGTCTGGGAGATTCGGGATGGGCACGTTTGCTGTTTACTGTTTGCGATTCTAATCTTGGCAATGCTGGCGGAGGTGGCATAACAGCACGAGATCCGAATCCAAGATCTCGACTGGCGATTTCGTCGATACCGTTGTACGCGAAACGTGATGCAAATCGTTTCAGGGGAGCATCTATCAAAACAGCGTTTAATACATGATATCGCCTCACGGATGACAGTCTGCTTACCAGCGGGATAGGCATCAGAGATTCGCTTCTCCATTTTCTGGGTTGCTGCCAGATCGCCAAACATATATTCGTATCGTGACCATGTGTCCCAGATCGGTCGTGCAGAGTCGCCTGAAAACTTGGATACAAGCCTCTCGAATAAGGCTCTCGCGTCTGCTCAACAACGTGTTAGTCGGAGTGGACAACCGAAATGAGATGCTGCTACTTACTGCTTTCGTCATTCAATTGTAATAGGAATTGCAGGAATTTGACAGCAAAGGCGATATCCTCTGGAAATGCTTTGAGACCGAGCTCAAAGATCTTGATGGCAACGGTTTGGTCCTTGTTGCAATGGTACTCCATTAAAGCTGTAGTCCCCAATCAGTTGCCACTCGCAATGGATCCGAAACTTGATCATGCATACCTGAAGACTCGTAGACATGCCATGAAATGTATGGAGACTTCCTTGCCGATGTGAAAGTACTTCGAGCTGCTTTGAGACCCTATTGCGATGAAAGATAAGACACTGGAACTCCGGTAACATCATATAATCTGGGAGTCCAGCCACTTACTTCAGATCTCCGCATACATCGAATGTACATATTCCAGATCACACCAACCGATGTCAAGAGCTCATTGAGCTCTGGTTGACGTCGGTCGATGACCGCCTTTCCACGAGCGGCTCTTTCCAAGAATCGTTTCCTCAGATCCGTAGGTTCTCCGTCGATCTCGATATCCTCCTCTTCCTTCATCCTCTTCTGTTCTGTTTCGTCCATGGGTGGTCCACGCGCAGCCTCGGCCTCGGCTTCAATGACGTCTTTCAACTTGTCTATCTGTTTCCCTTGCAGGGCGATAAGTCGATCAAAGGCGCCTTTGCAGGCCGCAACGTCACGCTTGACTTCGTGTTGCTCGGCAAACGCAAAGGTGAGAAGGAAGCTACCATTCGCTGCATCAGTTCAAGTTCGGCCAACAATAAAAGATTGTCTCTAACCTGGAAGGATTCGCCTCGAGGCCCGTCTTGATGTAAGCTAGCATATCGTCCATCTTGTCTTGCGTTTGATAATAGTTTGCAGCAGCATACCTAAGATACCAAAGGGCGAGGAAGTGCAAGTCACAGATGGGCGTCAAAATGTGGTCCTAAGACGAGAGAGATGTGACTTTACGAGCAAGCCGAATTCATGTACATACCACAGCTCAGGGTAAAAGCGCATCTGTGTCAAGCATTTACGATAAGCGTAGCCAATTCTGGATTGTAATGTGGGCGTGTCCTCGATATCCAGAGGGTTGCTCTCTTCCCACTTGATATATTTCCGCCAGTTGACTACCATGGCTCGATCTTGTTCGTTGCGCAACGGTCTTGGTGGAATTTCATTTGGAACCAAAGGCTCCAAATGTCTCCGAAGATCTTGGAGAACTGATCGCGCTGTCATGTATAGCGGAGATCGTTCCTGAAGGAACTTCTTGGCCTGAGCGCGCAAGATCATTCATGATATTCAGATCAAGCCAAATAGGCAAGATGTATAAGCATGCAGAAGAGGATATGCAAGTCAAGTGATTGTAAGAGAGCATGGCCGTTCAGTGAAAGGAAGACAGCCGAGAAGATGTCGGAAGGGCCACATAGTATCCGCGTCATGTATCCCCCATACAAACAAGTAGAGTGATTTAGCCAAAAGGAACCAATTCCACCATACCCGCAGAATATCAATCCGAGATTGTGGTAACAAAATGATAAATGTATCACGGTCAGAAAGTGTATCTCCGAGCATACTGCTTTGGATCTTACCGTCATCTTGTTGATCTTGTTCTCGAACTGGTCATATTCTCGCCAAAGTTGCTCCACATCCTGCAAAGGTATGACCACTGCCCGGTGGTACACTTTTCTTATCACATCCTGCTGCTGTTGAATTTCCCATGCATTGGTAGCCTAGAGAAGAGCAACTATGAGCACATGGTCATCTGAAAGGCCACGTAACGCTTACCTCCTTCTCCTGCAAGAAAGCTATATATTCCTTCCAAATGTCGCTGCTGTGAAGGTCGTTACCCGTCTCATTCAACGCAAACTCGTACGCGCGTTTCACTGTTTCCCTGATGGCGTCTGCATTTGCCGCATTTGCTGAACCTGGAGGTGGTATCGGGTTTTGTCGACGAATGTAGTGGAGGTACGATTCTACGATTACAAATGATTAGTACGGACCAGGTATCGCAAGGAACAGACGATGACGTACTCCATATCTCAACACCAGGTGTGGCTCCTACAGGCCCTCCAAGTCCACGCAGAGCTTTCTCGTATAATGCTACCACTTGAGGGAAATTGCCATGTGCAAGTTCTAGATTAATCAAGGACAACAGGGGCCCGGTCTGACATCGGACACAAAAAGTAAGCCTCGATCGATGTTTGGCTGCAGTCCTACTTACAACTGTAGGGTTCTCCTTGGATAGTTCATTGAACCAAGCTCTGGCGTCTTCCACTTCACCTTCATCTCGAGACACTTTGAAGAGCTCAAGCAGAGCCTGTGCTTGTGTCTGAGGGTATCCTTCAGCTGGATAAGAGATGATGCTATCAGTTACCGAATGATGCAAACTGAATCACCGCTCTACTAACCTCCTTTCCAAGCCTGTACCCAGATACCATGCCGCTTCACGCTGGGACTCTCGACAGACAGACCTTCAGGAAACTTGACTTCGGAAAGATCGAAAGTAGTTGTAGCTGGTCGAGTGACTGCGTTGGGAGGAACAACAGTGCTAGGTCGAGCTGGTAGAAAAGGCGGGGGGATTGGTATGGGTGTATCACTGCTAGCGGTTTGAGGCGGCTCCGCGGTGTAAGACGGGGAACGACGTTGCTCCTCTGGACGTCGGCGGATGGCAACGGGCTTTGCGTCAGCTACCTCTGCTTTGACCTCGACGACGGGTGTAGTAAACGTGGGCTGTTTCTGTTCGGACTGCACAATTTCTGATGCAGATGTGCTCGCCTGTGTTGTGTTATCCACTGTGGACATGGGAACATCCTCCTTTGCTACACCTGATGCATCGTTGTACGCATCGACATCGTATTTCGGCATGACTTCAGGATCGTAAGCCAATTCTCCTTGACCGTATGCCTCTGGTTCGTATTCCTCATCCATGCCTCCGAGATCTAGGTCGATCTCGCCTTCCGCGTCTTCACTGGACGCATAAGCCCGGTCCTCGTCCAAGTCTTGTGTATGGTCACCGTTTGTGTTGTCGTCGTCATGCGTCATAACGGAATCATGCATCGGCAAGTTCAAAGGGCCCAGTTCTGCTCCCATTTGCTGCTCCATCGTCTCCTCAATCTGCTCAGCATGCTGCAGACGAGCTTCTGCACTCTCTTTTCCACCTTCAGCCGCTACTTGCTGTGCAGCTTCAGCTAATCCGTCCTCGATTTCCGCCAGCGCATCCAAGTGCTGGATAGCTTCGTGCACATCATCAGTGGTAGCATGGGCTTCCGGTTGCAAAGTTGACACTGTGGACAGGACATCTAATGAGGTTGTGGGTTCGTCTGTCGTGATCGATACTGCAGGAAGCGTCGATGGTGAATGGGCTTGCTCTGCCATCTCGTTGTCAATTCAGAAGTGGATCCACGCCGAAGGGAATGGAATGTCAACACCTGTAGAGCGTGTGATGGTCTGAATGTAAGACTAAAGACGATCAGTCAGATGTATGGTGTGCGTGGATGGTCAATGCCTATGGGGATGTGAGGGAGTCAATCCATGGCAAGGGCTCGTGAAGAAGAAGAAGAAGAAGATATATGCTCAGTATGACGAGAGCGGCAAGGGAATATGGCTCGCGCTTCCGACTTCGTTGCGCCTGACTTGCGTGCGCTTATTGCTTCAGCTATCCTATCCTCTGGGGCCTGATACATGCAGTACATGGGAGGATGAGCAGGATGGTTAGGTTACAATCTGCCTACATTGAATAGTCCAGCATTGAACTCTTCCATATGGCGACCACTGTTGGAAATACACTGTGGGTCAAAGGCCTTGAAACATAGATTGCAACACCGTATAAAACAGTCTCTTTTTTGCGACCCTCTTTCATCCGTTACTCTGTATCATCGGCGACGCAAAGACATCGCTGCCTCGTCTGATTCAGTCCGCATCACTTTTGAAGAATGAGACACACTTGCTGCATCGTACATTACCCATACGAAAGCCGGGCGTGACTCGTGATGTTAAACGTCGAGATACAGCAAGGGCAGATGTCGTCGGCACAGGATTATGTTAGTGATGGAGGTGGTCTTCGGGAGACAAATAGAGGACACGAAGGCTTCTTGTTAAAGCACACTTTGAACAGCAGGATGGCTGTAAAGATCCAGAGCAAACGTTGTGTGCAATGCCCAAAGCCATCATCGGGAAATGCCTGAATCTCGTAACTGGGAGGAGTATTTCTGTTGCAACGACGAAATACGATCAATACGCAGCGGGAACATTCCCGTTCACTCCGGTCTGTAGTATATGTCAACGAAAAACATGGAACATTACCATTGATGCATTCTCTTTCGTACATGGATACCGTCCCATTCCATCTGGCTTTTATTCATGCATGTCTTCTTAATAGTTCTGAACTTTCTTGTAGGCGCTGCTCAGTCCTTCAGACGCCAGGCCTCTCATAGAGTTCGTCAAGGTGCAAGCTTATACAGAAGTACGGCAGAGCTTAATCAACAGAAAATGGGAAGGAACTTGCCTCGTCGTCAACGATCGCCGTCTGCATTCTAAAGTTCCTCGTCCTCCGGTATACGGAAGCCATCCCGGATAAGCGCCATATTGCGTAGAAACGTTTCGTCACTGAGCTGCGTTCAGCAGGGCTTGGTCGTGCCGCATCCGCGAATCTTAGGGCGAGTCTGCACTTCCCAGCATCGAGGCTTGGCTCCGGAAGGTTCTCCTTCCAGGTCATGGATCCCAATGCCGTGAGAAGTAGCAAAAGCACCGACGTCTGTGTCTTGTTCGGTCATCAATGTGAGCTATGTTTCCCACACCGATTTCGAGGTGGTGTCTAGCTTACATCTCTCGACCGTGATACAGACAGGGTCCATGTCAGGTTCTCCTTGGCTGTTATCGACGGCCACATATCCCTGTCGCTCTTCGATATCATCCATCGGTGTAGCGGGTACATAGTAGGAATCCCCATGCCCGAGTCTTGTAAAGGGAGGTGCAAAGGGTCAACGTCCCAGGTCCCAGGTCAACGAATCGTCCATCGTCCATCGATTCCGTGTTCTGATCACCAGCGTGTACCGATAAAATTCAGCAGTTCTTTGAATGTTCGTCATCCATTCAATCTCAGCTACTCCTCCCTCCGGTGACCGTGACCCTTTGAATCGTCCAATAACCTCGCTTTCCTTGTCATTCGTCTGTGGGAGGATGTTCGGCGAGTTCAGTCTGGCAAGAAAGATCGATGACAAGTAATATGACTTTGCCATCTCAGAGAGGCCTCCAGCAGGTTCCGTATGTAAGAAGTGTTCTAAACTTGGAGTGAAACAGGGCAGTATCTGGAGGCATGGCTCCCACGGTGTTCTGGGTAGTCGAGGAGACGGAGCCGTTCCAAAAAGTATGCGATGAGGCATTCTAAAGGAGGCAGTGGTGGTTGGGGATCAGCAGTCTAAAAGGCCGCAAGTCAGACATTGATCAGTCGCTGTTCCAGCAGAAGGCCATGGCGAGTCGAACACTGACCTATTAGTCGCCAGCAGCTGAAACTGCATATGATGTGAGTCCTCGATGTTTGTTTGCCTACGTCGATGATGTATATCATAAGGCGAAGACGTCATACAGAACTTTGCATACTTGAAGTGATAGGGGGTGATCGCCCACGCCTTCTCGTGCGCCTAACTAACCTCCCCCTCCTTCTCCCTTTCCTACTGGTGGCAAATTGGTTCTGCTAGATATCCTTGACAGACGATTCAATCCATTTCACCCGATTTATAAAACATAGGCCGAGAGGCGAATCTTGGTACAAATGGGTTTTTGGTATCACCTACATTGAATCCCTTATTACATTAGAAAGCAGAGAGGCTGGAAGCCACGGATAATGACCACGAACCGCCGCACATCTCGCCTTGCATGTTACCCGGGCAAACAAAGTTGCAGTTCGACGAATCAATTTCGACCGCGCCTCCGACGAAAGAGTTGCCGCAGTAACATTCAGTCCCGTATTCGACACCAGCAATGCTGTAGCCAGAAGAGGCACACTGAGCGGAGCAGGACTCGACAGTGGTGGCAGAGTTGCCAGACCAAGCTTGGTAAGGCAATACTCGGTCGTTGTTGTCCTGGAAACATCCCTGAGCGGCCCAGTTGGGAGGGAAAGAAACGGTTCGAACTGGGACCGAGTCCAGAACGTGAATCGTCAAAGCATTTGGCCCCCCACAGATGGATTGTAAGGTAGAGTCGCCGCTGCAAGGCATGACGCATTGATCAGAAACGTCGTAAGTCGCGATTTGGTCGTATGTGCCACAGTAACATTCCTTGGCGTATTCAGTACCGGAGACGGGGAATCCAAGGGACGAGCAGTAGCTGCTGCAGTACTCATTGGTCATGAGGGCAGGAACGTCGATGCTAGCCTTGGACAACTTTCGGCCCGAGACGAATTCCTGGACACATCCCAAGTATTGAGCAGTTTGTCCATTGGAAAACGTAACAGGAGTTCCGTAAGAGGTAGAAGTGACGGCCGCGGCTGATGCGGTAGAAGTTCCAGACGCAGATCCAACTCCGGAAGACGAGTTCGAATCGGTGGCACTGGGAGCAGGGCTCTGAGCGGCAGAGCTCTGAACAACGGAGCTTTGGTCGACTGAGCTTTGAGCGGCGGAGCTCTGAGCGGCGGCGCTTTGAACGGCGGAGCTTTGAGCGGCGGGGCTCGAAGCTGCAGGGCTCGAAGCTGCAGGGCTTTGAGCAGCGGAGCTCTGAGCAGCGGAGCTTTGAGCAGCAGGAGTTTGAGCAGCGGAGCTTTGGGCGACCGAGCTCTGAGCGGCGGAGCTTTGAGCAGCAGGGCTTTGAGCGGCCGAGCTTTGAGCAGCAGGGCTTTGAGCAGCCGAGCTCTGGGCGGAGCTAGGAACCGAAGACGACGCCTTGCTTGAAGAAGCAGCGACCGAAGAGGAAGCTACTGAGCTGCTGGATGCCTTGCTGGAAGAAGCAGAAGAAGCAGCGGCTGGGGATGGTGCAGCTGAGCTGCTGGAAACCTTGACGCTCGACGACGTGACGGTGGAAGGCTTCCAGTTGGAATCAGCCCCACTGAACGGGTTGGCACAACCGGGGGTGTAGACAGCATTGCTGGGCGCCTTGACCGAGTTCTTGACAGCGTACTTGTCCATAAAAGTGTAGACGTCCTTCCACTGGCACCCGGTCAAGGGCTTGAACCCGTAAGTGTTGTAGTAATAGGCCTTGACGTAAGTCAACGAATAACCGTTAAAGTTGCAGTCGTTGTATTTTTCCCATCCTGAAATATCGAGAAAAATAAGCTTGGGCGAACAGTCAGGCGAGATACACACCACTCACGGAAAGTCAAAAAGTTGTTCCACATGTTGAACACGTAGGTAGGATCCCACAACCAAGTCCAGTTCGGGACTGACTGGGTAGTAGCCGCGGCCTTGGCAGCGGAAGATACACTGCTCGACTTGACCGAGCTAACGGCACTCGAGCTGGTGATCTTGGCAATCGATGAGGTGCTTGTGGCCTTGATCGACGACGACGACGAAGTGGTCTTGACAGCCGCGACGCTGGTGGTCGGGGTGTTATCACAGCCGTTTCCGAATCCTACAGAAGCAACAGTCGTTAGCCGCAGGAAAGAAGAACGAGTTTGCAGGGTACACATACCGAAGAAACAGAAGGAAAGTGGGTCGGCAACAGGAACTGGAGCCGCGTTGGCGAGGGTGACCAACAAGGCGGCAAGAGGAGCAAGGGCAGCGACACGCATTTTGAGGATAAGAGTTGTAAGAATGAGGTGAGGGTAGGGAGAGAGGAGGATTGTAGGAGGGAGGATGGGAGGTAGGAAGATGAGCGAGGATTCGCTGGGAAGTTCGGGCTGGAGATTTCAGGGAGTTTGAGCTACTGCTTGAGAGAAGGAACACAAGAGCCGAGGGGAATACAACTGACTGCTCACCTATATATATATTCATCCTGTCAGGGGAAAGACTTTGCTCGCCTAAGGAAAAGCTGGAGGAAAACAATGCATTCCGCTCACGAAAAAGGGCTGAAAAATTGTTCAGCAACGCAAAGCGAGAGAGGGGTGGTCACATTGACGACGATGAAACAGCTAATGAAACCGGCACAACCGAGCCCGTCTTCTGCAGAATTGCAGAACAATAGAAAGATGAGTCTCCTTGGTCGTAACCGGTTATGTTACGCGCTAGGATCTGCGGACACTAACCGCAAGTAGCTCCGCATTGTCAGACAACGCCAACTCCCCGCACTGTGCGTGTTTCAGACATGTCTTTGACCTTTTCGACCTTGACTATAAACGATTGCAGCAGCTATTGCAGCCGATCGTTGAGCCAGCTGTTAAGCCGAGCCAATTCACAGGTCACAATAATCGTCCATCTGCAGGGCCATTGGCAGCTCCATTCTCAATGTGATTTTGGGAAAGAGGGCTGTCAGCTGGGAGCTGGGCCAGCTGCTGTGCTGTCTGCCAAAATTCCGAAATTTTAAAGCCTTCTGGGACAAGCCGGGCAGTGGGCAATGGAGGAGAGGCTGGCCGAGCGGCATGAGCGGCTGCTTCCGAAAGCTCTTTCGATAATCAATAATTCGAATAATAATTCATTCAGCTTATTCGAATCATGAATAAAGGATCTGGGATCTGATCTCTGCGGGTGGGACGAGTTTGTGGACGCATTGAGCTACGCGATGCTGGCAGCTGACACGATCAAAATCTCGTTGGCCGTTGGCCGAATCCGGTCTGAAACATGGAGGGAACACAAGCATTCGCCGTCCTCCGTGTCCGGAACAGCGCCGGCACGGCAAGAACAGCTGTAACTTCGAGCGATGCAACTTCGAGCGCGAACCCCCCGTTAGAGCTCTCAGCCTCTTTTACAGCTTCTTCAACTCGACGACTCACCCGGAAGCCCGATCTCAACGATATCCCTTGCGATCTCCACAGGGAATAATTACAGCTAGCTGAAGAGCTACGTAGCCAAGTTGTACAGGTAGTTGAGCTGCTAGTGGTTGTTACGAGTTGCAGGAAGGTCAGCATGGCCAAATTTCCGTAAATAACAAGGAGAGCCACACGAGCTGTCGGAGCTGCTGTCATATGGAACTTCACACGGAGTTTGCGATTACCCGAGCTCGATCGAATCAGCTGGTCCCTACGACAGCTCATAACTTACGAGACTGACTTACGAAAAATGGTTCGTTTCGGCGAGTTTCAGCAGCTGTTTCAGCAAGCAGATTGGCTCGGAACTTCGAGAGCAAGCAGTAGGGACACGTTTATGCGACGGATTTGTCTTGTGCCGGTGTCTGTCGGAGGAGCTGTAGACGGGCATACGATAATGATCATGCGGTAGTGAGCTTGGCAGTCATCGACTCCTTCATTTAATCATCAATCGGGCTGGTCCCATAGCTGGTCCCCCATAGGCAGTCCCATTGTCAGCGATGACTCGATGGAACAGCGACGGCATGGTTACCAACCTTTTTCAATGGCGTGGTCCATATGTGCGAGCGGTACCGTTGCGTCAGCAGCTGTCAGTTCAGCTGTTGCGGCATTTCGTGACTTTTTCTATCATGGCAACTTTCTTTGACGCCATGCTGCTGAACGGGACGGTAGTACGTTGCACGGGTTTCTCGTCGATGTTTAGGGTCCCCGGCCGGCAAGCTGGTACGCAGCGTCTAGCTCAGCGTCTGCTCTCGTTCGTTAACGAGTGCGTGCGGTAGCTTTGTCCTCGCGATGGTCAAGTCCATGTCCTGGTGAGAGGTAGAAAAGCTGAAAGACACCTACAGCATATAGGACAGTATAGATGGGCTGCTCACGGAACCAAACGGTTTCCATTTTCGGAATTGGGTCTGAAAGATTATTATACGCAGAGTCCATACTTTACAGTTATATTGCTACTTGACATGCGCCAAAGGTCATTTGAAACAACGAAAGTCGCGTTGCTACTAGTTCGGCGACGATTGACGAAAGATCATCGACTTTCTCCAGCGCCTTAGATGAAAGAGCCGTGTGGAGACTGCGCAGCGGACGTCTCAAGAACCATAGGCTCAAGCTCTCCCGACTTGTTCCTCATTATGTACCGCTTGAACCAGAACGGTACCACTTTCTTGTTCTGGTAACGAATGTATGCCCCCGTAGGGACCTCGAATACCGCATCAAGTTCTTCCAGAGAGAGCGCTTTCGCTGATAGGTTTTGGTGAGTGTCAGGCGGTCAGCTTCGTGCGCTTTCTTGAAAGACGGAGAAATAGAACGTACTCTCGGGCACACAGCAGTATATCATGAAAAATGCAACGGCGTTTAATCCAGCCTGTAAAGCGAACGAAACGTTAGACCCTGCTAGTACCATGACCGCTCGAAACTTTGCGCGAGATGCGAGGCACTCACGTAGAAACCGAAAGCGCCTACTGGGCCTGCGTCTCTGAGCAGTGACGGGAACGTAAGAGATAGCACTGCACTCCAGAAGAAACACGTCGCAACCGCCCAGGCTGGCATATGAACATGGCGCCTCGTCAGTACCTAGATCAGATCAGGTCGTTTCAAGAGCATGCCGCAGACTCACCCATCCCGACTTCTCGATGTTGCAGATCGAAGCATTCCGCAGAGTAAGTGAAGGGAACAGGACCTTCGCCTACCGAATAGATAGCGGCAAATACGAAGATGAAGAACGCGATCTTCTCGTTCAAGGATCATGTGTGAATGACGGATCACAGTACGTGAGCGTTGCCGGTGCTTACCATGCCGATATGAGCAGTCGAATCGTCAGGAATCAAGAAACTAAGCCCTGCGCCTATGTTACGAAACAAAGTGAAACTGTTGATCAGCTGATATTTCAATCTCGAAGCATCATCAAGAAGGTTTACCTAAGAGGGTCAGACACATCGCTGGAAAAGTCAGGAGGAGGAGGCTTCTTCTGCCAACTGTCAAGGGTTGAATACGGGGTCAGCAAAGCCGTGGATCAATAGCGGTTCAGGTCGGGGTGGACTCACAGGTGTCAATGGTGAAAACGGCAGGCTGACGATGCAGTTCAGCATCAGTCGAATTACACGACAGAATTGTGCCGACAAGCACTCACCCAAGCGAACAAGAAGCTAGGTTATCGTGAGAATGCGAAATAAGCAAATGTTTGAGGCTTAAACCCGAGGAGGGAAGAGGAAAAGAAAAACTTACTTCACGGCACTAGATACCGAGAATCAGGTAAGGAGTATCGAGGGGAAAGGCTCAGCACCAGGCACAGGATTCGCCGCGTTGACAAAGCCTTACCCGAAACCAAGAGATGCGAACAAAGCTTCCTTCTCTGTGTAACCTGCTTCAACGAAGATTGTAGATGAATAGAACGCAATGACTGTTGCACAGGACGTTAGTCGGCTCAGAGAATGTGTTTGGATGCGTTTGCATGGGCATGCCTCGACTTACTGTTGATACCACCTAGAAGGATTTACAATTGACAGCACCAAGCAGACACGTCAGTAGGAGGGTGATGGGGCAGTCCTGAACGGACATACACATTTGCTGGGCGATCCTGGAATTCCGAACATCAACAAGGGATCAGTTACGTATATCTGGGCATATACATTCGAAAAGGAATACTTTGGACGTACATCACAACGAATGAGGCTAACGTCGCGCGTCTCACACTGAGCACATGTAAACGTTGATCAGCAGGTGAAACAGTTTAGGGTTATGTAGAGACGTACCGAGGCTTGGTGAACAACTCCGTAAATCGATGGATGAACGTTTCGCCTCCGAGAACCTTCATCTCCTCGGTCAATTGAGCGCTAATGTAGTACATATCCCGAGCAGCTTGGAGGCGCGAATGTCGAAGACGTAGAAGCGATCGCATAGCTTGTGGGTAACGATCTTTCTTCATCAACCATCGAGGAGACTCCTATAGTCACGGGAGATGAATTCAGTCGCAATTCGTAAAGTGAGTGGATTCAACCGTACCGGACAGAAGTAGATTCCGATAGCGAGGGGCACAGCCTAGAAGTAGAAAGTTGCTCAGATGCTGAGCTTTCTTGGCGACGTCTTCAGACATACAGGAATGAAAGCGGATCCCAGCTGCAAACGCCATGCGATTGAGCCAGTGTCGATGACAATGACATTGGCACAGAATCCAAGGAAGATGCCGAATGCAGTCCATAATTGCCATGACATGACTGAACATCGTTGGACCGTTAATTAGGCAGGTGGCAAGTCACTCAATGGCTACACATACCTAGTGCGCCTCTGATATTAGTGGGTGCATTTTCAGCAGCGAAAATGGGCACAGTGGATCCTTTGGCGCCCATACCAAGGCCCATGACAATTCTATGAGTTCCATCGCTGGTTAGAAGAAGAGCTCTGGACGTCATCGATCACTCGGCTAACAAACATACCTGACGACGAACAAAGTTTCCCAAGACTTAGTGAAACCCGAAGCAATTGGCGTGGCAATCAAACAAAGAGCAGTGATAAAAATTGTCCCTCGTCGGCCAAAGTAGTCTAGGGGATTCCAGCATCCGGGATCAGCAGCATAAGACGTTATCGGCGACGAGATGGCTTACTGTTGAGCGGGTCACTAAGCCAACACCCCAAAAGGGCAGAACCCAAGTATGGTCCAGCATTTACCATCCCAACAAGCCATTCATCTGACTGGCTGCCGGATGCGATTCCAAACTCTGCAGGGAAGGAGAGGTTGGCACCGTTACTTCCGGTTTGATCCCCTAAACGCAGAAACGCAACATATCAGCCCACGAGATGCAGATCAACTGTGGAACTACTGACAGCCTTGCACGCATGCTCCTGAAGAAAAGAAGAAGACTTGGGTCAGTAGGCATTCCAATCTTGTTGCATGCATTCGAGACATGCCGGTAGAACAAATAATGATTGTCAACCACATCCACAAGGGGTGACTCCATTTGTGATCTCGCTCGTGTCGAATGTGCTGCTTATCCTCCTCGGTCAATTCGGAGATCTCTTCAAACTCGTCGGGTCGTTGTGCGAGAAGTGCTCCCTTTTCCAAATCAGGCAGATATTCCTCGAGACCTTTCTGGGTGGCGAATAATTGAACATCGCTCAATAGATCTTCTTTGCTGAGATTGGCGAGTACGTTCTTAGGTCTAACTTTGGCGTTGCCCGCTCCGGTCGGGACGATCTTCACCTGTTGTTGATCGCCATACTTGGTCTCGCGGACTGCTGGACTTCCTTCCAGATGAGCCGCCTCACTGAGAATAACCTTCTTGTCGTCGGACATTGTGTCGAGGTTGTTTAGAATCCTGGGCTGTTGTTTTCGGTGGCAACGGACCGTTTGCTCTCATAAGCATGAATTCGCACAATATATACCAAGTCGGTGGCTGTGAACAAGAGTAGGGAAGAGCAGCTGCCTCCATGATCAAGGCATGTGGAATGTGGAGTTCATCTTGGGACTCCAGCTGGGGCCAAACAAAGCGTCTGCGTAACGAAAAGCGGAGACGATAGTTTGCAAAGCCACTTGGCATGACCGTTTCCAAGCGAAGATTTTTATAGTGTTGCGGTAACGAGAAATGGAAATGCTTGGTAGCGTTTGGTGAACCGGTTATACCAGTTGTGCCAGTTAGAACCTAGCTGACTTCAAAAGAGCTATCAGAACCTTCAGACCAGCAAGCTCAGAAAATTCGGACTTGGAAGGATGACGTACGTACGCGAGCAACGCAGCTTGAACTTGGCAGGCAAGGCAGGCACCTTCATTTATTTCTCATGCAGAGAGAGAAAGAGAGAGAGGGAGAGAGATAACAGGTCAAGCAAGAGAGAGTATGAGAGAAGCTGTGAGAGAGCATGTGCTACCACCAGCATGAGATATTGCTTGCTGTGATATTCCTTGATAATTCCCGAGCGGCATTGCGGAAAGTTGTAGCCGCCGGGCTTGGCAAGGGCATGCGGGCTCCACCAGCTGCTCCACCTGGCTACACATATACGATAGCTTGGTAGCTTGTTGAACTCTTTCTAAGATTGTTGAGCTGCTTGTCCAAATAGCTGTTGGAATTTGCAGACTGCTGCACAAGCGCTGCACATGTACAGGCCCGCTGTGAAATCTTGTAAGCAAACTGGCGGAGGCAAGACAGCTGGCAAGGCCGTTCGATTTGGATAGGGAGCATTGGATTGGACTGCTTGGCGAGATGATGCTGTGATGTAATGTTCTACCCCGAGGATGACCTTAAAAACCGATGCTCTGTAGCCTCGAATAAGCTCTCAAATATTACAATAAGCGACATCTTCTCTCTATTGTCAGTAAGCTTAACAGTAGTATCAGCTTGGCCTGATGATCGGTCCGAGCGTCCGTGTCTCACTTTGCCGTACCAGTACTTGTAGACAGCAGAAGAAACAGCAAAAGAATCGTAAACAGCTTCGTAAACGAGAGCCCAAACGAGTTGTAGAAAGTTGCAAGCGTACTCAGAGTCTACACATTGCGCACCCTGTCATCAACAAGCACCGCAATCGTTGGAGGACACTGCTAGTTCAGAACCTGCATAACGTGAGAATCGGATTGAATGAGGTGAATGGCCGTCGTAGGGGCGGCCTAGTTTTCGCTGTATTCGCAGGCCAATGGCAAGCGTACCATCCAACACGCAAATGATGATCATAATGGTAGTTTGGACTCTCATAACACTGTATGCAATGCGGCGAGGCCTCACTGGGTAAGCAGCGCATCGTTGTTCGTCTTGTCTGGGGAATCCCCGACGGATCTTGCCACGCGTTTGCCGACCCTCTTTTCTGTTGCTGGATGATCGAGGAACGTCGTTCGTGGTAGTTTGTACGCTGTTCAACGACATGGATCGAACGGACGCGATATCGCTGGGTCTCGATCTATCGACCTCCTCTTCTCCCGCGCTTTAAGCTACCCTCGCGCACGCTCTGTACCCTTCGATGGTTCATTGCTCTATGCTGATTTCACCAATCCGACTTTTGAATCTCCACGGCGTCCGTACGAGATTGAGATTTCACGAGATTCTGTCTCACGTCCCACTGTATCGCGTCGCAAGGCGAATAGTTTTCTCCGCTGACTTTTGATTCACCCGGTGACAAGGATACACTGGAATGGGCAACGAGAATGATCAGCGATGAGGGATTCTGTGGCGAAGCATGAGTGAAAAGGGTAAACACATACATCTTTCAGTGTGGATATCTTCCTCCGCTTCCGCACCGCATCCAAGTAGCAGTCCCTGTGGACAAGTTTACGCCTAGCCAACGACCAACCTCTCCTTCGTCCGCTTCACCTCCTCATTCAACGCCTCGAACATCGCTTCCAACTCCCGTGGATCAGTATCGCGCGCCCATAATGTCGCCAATAACGATTCCACCGATTCTTTGAGCTCGTAGAGGGATGTGTGATGATTCGTCCATATTGCCGCGCGGCTTTCTGTTTCTACTTCCGAGGCTGTGCGGATACGAGCTGGAGCGGCGATTGCTGTTTGTGGGTGAGGTTGTGGGACGACGTATGTGCTGTTGGATGGTCGCGGCGGGGAGAAATCCAGCGGTGCAAGAGGCGGAGACGTAAGTGCCAGTGCATCATCGTTTCCTGATCCGTCTACTTGATGCATTATATGATTCGCCATCATGCCTGGGTGCTGCTGATGGAGACCGTCGATGGATTGCATTTCACCCGCTCCGGGATTGAGGATGCCTGTTGAGTGGCTTTGGTTGTTGGCTGTCGCAGTCGGATGTATGTTTGCCCCGATAGACTGTTGTTGTGGTCGAAGCTGTGGATGTATATGGAGATGTTCTACCAATGCATGACCAGGATCATCAGAAACCTTCCTATGCATCCTCAAACTGACAAACTCACGATCACTAATTCCGTTCGGCGGTAGGTTCTGGCCAATCCCTCCCGCATCTCCTGATATTGCACCTGCTTGCGAATGTGGCGGGAGAGGATGTACAGATGCTGTTTGTAAGACATGTAAAGCCCATGGTAACCGTTGCTGATCATGCGAGAGTGCTTCACCGTCACCAAGTCTCTGCTCTGTTCCTGCTACTGTTTCCGATTCTATCGCCTGATACGGATGTGCATTGGGATGTGTGTGTATATGCGCGTCCTGAGATGACGACACGGATCCAGCTGCGGGTCGATGTCCTGACACAATCATAGATTTTCGTCGTCGAGGAACTTTCCCTGCCGCTTCCCTCCTCCGTCTGCTCTTCTCCATTCCACGCTCTCGATGTACCGGACATTCCTGAGGGGGACAAAACATGCAGCAATAAGCGATCAGCAAAGCAAGTGGAGAGAAGCAAAGCAGCTCACAGAATACCTGGACACGCCATCTGGCTTGAATTCTGTTTCCCTACCGCAACGTTTCCCAGCACCTTTATTGTGTGTACAGAATCCAACCCCGACGGGCCTTTCGATGGCAGTCCGGGGCATCCTTGAGTGAGATGGGCGGGAGAGGGTATATGGCGAAGAAGGGAAGATGAATCAGGAAAGTGCTGGTGAGAGGGATGATGAAATGCAAAAGCGTTGATGGATGCTCGGGTTGTTCTTTACGAGCGGAATTAAATCCTTAAATGGTAGAAAAGACTGGCCGTTTTAACCTTTCTGTACTCTTTCTGCTTTCTGTCATTCTGATTTTTCAATTTTTGAATGTTTTGGCGGCCTGGACTTGTTTTGGCAGTTTGCCCTTCGCGGCCTGCATCCTTCACCTCTCGATACCTCCTACCTGCATGTTCTGCAAGCTCGTTACTTGGACAAGGCCTATTTACTCGACCGGAAACAAAGCTGACAATGACTACAGACGGCAGAAATGTGCATGTACACCAGATATTTTCTAGCCCCCATTGCGCGCAAGTTCGAAAGAGCAGCGCATGAATTGTTGTCATCATTGCTGAGCTGGATGTCATAGTACAACTGGAAATTAATATGCTTTGCTGTCGGAAGTAGGTCGTATGCATTGTGGTGGCGGTTGATTCTGTAATGATCTCATTTCTATTTGGCTGCGATCTGCACAATGAAAGATTTGTGTTCTTTCAACGAGAACAAGTAGGCGAAGGGGGGCGGTTGTCGTTGAGTCTTCAATTTGGCAAGTGCGGTACGCAGTGAATCCATGTAGCTTCTGTCGCTGCCGAAGCCATGGGATATGTTTCGCCAAACTTCATCGTCGTTGATACTTTCTGGATAGAGGGAAATTTGAGCGAGAAGTGGAGCAGGGATCTCGACTCCGATGACTGGGAGACCCGAGATTCTTGCTGCATCGATAAAGTCTTGAACTTTATCGTAATAAATCGCCTGGAAAAGGTGAGGTGACATCAGAAAAGGCTTTGAAGGTTGCCCTTTACACAGAATGTTGAACCTACTTTATTGTGTTGTCTCCTGCCCCTTTTTTCGTCTTCCCGAGTCAAAATGATGATTTCGCTGTCGGTCGCATTGTCCGCTATAGGAGCTGCAACAACAGACTTTTCGTTGAGAATATGCGAGTGGCCAGTGTCTCCCAAAGCCAGCGCTCTGTCTATTCTTCGCTGCTCCGCCAATGCCGAGATCAACCAGTTACACAGATCACTGCGATTGACTATGCAGTGACATCGATAAATGACGGGATCGGGCAGATTCTCTATGATATAAGGGACTTACTTTCTTCTTCTGTTCCCGTCCCCTTCAAGACAGGCTTGACCTTGACCGTCGGTCGATTCAATCGTGGAATAACGATAAATCTACAAACATGCAGATTATGAAGTCGGTAGGTCATAGCGTTTCGACATTCGTACTCACAATACGTTTTGGTCGCTGCAATCTTTCGTAACCAAGTCCAAGCCTCGATCATCATCATACTGCAAGTCAGCATTCAGTCCTGCTCGCCACAGCTCGCCCACCAATTCTAGCCGTAGATCGAGTTGCGCACGAACAAGGTCACGATCACGTCGTTCCCGATCAAAGGTCGCAACGTATATGTCACATCGCGAGGGCGACCACAATCCAAATGACTTGTCCGGGATTTTTGGGTCGCGGAGAAGCTTTTGTACTATGGTGCTCTCAATGCGCATGATCCTCATCGATAGATTGCTGTTATTATTAGAGGGATTAGACCTTACTTGCGCAAGGGGTGCTAGCCTTGAAACTCACTCTATAGCCAAGGAAAGACCGACGCCGTGTATCTCCCCTCGGGCGTGTCTCTGCGTCGGCATGCTGAAGTGCTTCAGGAGATAATCATATCTGCCACCGTACGCAAGCTGTTCATATGGCCTATGCTTTTTGCCACGTCTATCATCTTCTTGAACGCATTCGAACATGGGGCCCCCAGCGAATAGCTGTTGTAATGGCACAATTAGTAAGATAACAAGCAAGGCCATCCAAGGGAGCTTACCTCGGAGTACTTGCTCATAAACGGCCGGACCAGGATGGGCGTGGTGATACCCAAAAGCTTAGCCGAAGCCAACAGCTCTTTGAGGTCCGAAAAGGCGGGTTCTAATCGACGCCTCGCACCAGGGAAGACAGCGGTAAATATGCGCTGAACTTCGTCGAGTGAAGCTAATCAAAAACAAATTAGCCTTGAACGAAATCAATGCGATACATACTATGACTCACAGACCATGAGACAAGCCTCGATGTCATCCAAAGCTTGTTTGGAGATGTGAACCTTATCAGAAATCTTATGCCTTACGGCTTGCGCGGAGAATGGAGCCCCAATATCTTCGAGGATTGCCTTGACATCGTTTCTAGATGGAGACGGGATAGCATCCAGCATGACTTCAAGTAGGGTATGGTGCGATATGTGAAGCTGGAAGCGCTGCAGAGAAAGCTCTCGAAATTCGGTGATGATCTTGTCCACTATCCCCAGCAATTCTGCTTCGCTCGCCATGTTCCTGAAAGGTGTGATGATGTCAAAATTCGCTTCACCTGTCGATTTGGGCTGGCCACCGGTGACTGCCACATCGGAATAACGACAGCCGAACTGGTATCTCTTCATGCGCTCGAGACCGATATGACTGGCATGCCTGGCAAAAGCCAGCACTCCGTCGTTTGGTAGTTGCACCTAAAAAAGACATACGAGTCATCGGCAAGGAACTATGCACTCACAATTCGAAGACCTTACCAGCTTGCCTTTCGCGTCAAGAAATCTCGCAGCCTTCGACTGGTCTCCAAGAAGTAATGGCGTGACGGGGATGAGTAATGGCGTATTCAGTTCGATGGCTCCATGCCTTCGGAACAACTCGACCAGTTTGCATTTGACTACACGCAGCCAAGCAATAAGGTCGTTCGAGCTCGTTGAACCAGCATCATACGTGAGATCATTCGCCTTGCTCTCCGTGTCGTTCAGGTCCGACTCCACGTGGAATAACTTGTCGATCAGACGAGGATAATGGACCGACGATGGATGGGCGACTTTCCGGATAGCCTATTCAGGAAAGATATTCTTTAGACAGGGCTCGAGTCTTGAATTCTGAAGTCTCGCTTACCTCCGTATAGTATGAATCTTCCCGCCCCTCCGGACTGCAAACGTGCTGCGAGTCAGTACGCAAACCAGATGAGAAGACTGCAGACAGTTACTTACAGCAACGGGCTATCGAGAACTTCCTTTGCTTCTGGTCTGGCGCTTACATCATGCGTGAGCAGCTTCCGTATGATTTGCGTTTGATTTGGCTTGTCCGCAGCGTTCCACGACTCTGGGAACTTGATGCTTGGCAGGCGGAGATCTCTCAGAGTTTGCACGCGCTCCATACCAGTGCCCATTGCATGACACATCTCGAAAAAGATGATCTACACAAACAAGGAGAAATTGAGCCACGGGTGGCAATCCAACTTAGCCGGAAGCGACTTACGCCCAAGGAGTACATATCTGCTTTATTCCCATATGTCCTGCTGAGAAGCACCTCTGGTGCGATATAGAGGGACGTGCCGATGCCTGAACAATATGGGTAAGTACACAACTCCCACATATAGTCGGCAGAATTTTTACCTGAGGTCATGTCGGTCCCATCAACAGACATACCCATTGCCTCGGCGGAGACCAACAAAGGATCGGTCTCTGTCGTACTGAGACCAAAATCGCAGATCTTGATGTTTCCTTCTGCATCTGTCGATCAGAGATGAGAGCACTAAATTGGGGTGTCAAGTGCCAACCAGAAAGGCGCTACTCACCTAACAGGATGTTGGAGGGCTTGAGATCACGATGGACGATCTTGATAGAAGCAAGATAGTCCAAAGCATCCAAGATCTGCCTGAACAGCGTCCAACACTCTGCTTCACTCAAGCCTTCGCTTATTGCCTCTCGCAAAGTTTCTTTCTCTACGAACTCCATCTGGATATATAGTGTTCGTTTCTTGTGTTGCGATGGTGCAGGCGTAGCGGGGATGCGGGCGATGGTCGGAATTCCTGCTTTCACTTCGCTCTCGTCCGATGAATTGGTCTCTTCATCGCTGTCTTCGTCCGAGTTCTCGCAAAACCGTACTAGCGGGAAACTGCGATTGCTGACAGATAACGAGTCGAGGTTCGGCGGTGCATAAATATCGGACATTTCATCCTGATTGGTAGGGGTGTCGTTCGAGTTGTCAGAGCTCCTACAATATGATCCACTCTCGTCGTCGTCACCATCGGACGATTCAACCCGGTCGTCTGTCTCCTCGAGCCAGCATTGAATGTACCTGGATCAAGGTAATGTGAGCACTCCGAAAAAATACACAACGAAGGCGAAACTCACCTGACGATTCTGACGTGATTGATGTTGCTAAGGGACTGTACTTCGCGCAACACCTTTTCAACGTTATCCTCTGGACGCAATCGAACTTTCTTGATAGCATAGAAGCGCTTTTCCAATTTGTGTCTGGCTTTGACAACTTGGCCATAACCCCCCTCGCCCTGCAAGTGGCAAGTCAAGTATATCAATACCTACTGGAGCCGATTCACACATCCTTTCTACTTACGAGGAATTCCACTTCTTCAAAGTCATCTTTGTATCTTGATTTACTTGCGTTGGAGTGCAAAGATCGAGCCTCGTTATAGTATTCGGTTAAGCTTTTGGCTGCGACCGGGGACCTGTTAAAGAATGTCGTCGATGGGGAAGCTGTAATCGAACTCAATGAGTTTGGCATACATAATGAGCACAGTCGCAACTCACCTGATAGGATCGAATTCGAAAGGGAGCTGTCTATCTCTTGCCGCAGCAACATGATCGTGCCTTCTTTCGCAGTCTTCCGCTTTCTTGGAATCCTGTGAAGTAGTCCACGCAAAACGTCCAATGTAGCATGATGCGGTGGGTCCTCTAGTCGAAGAGTACTTTCAGTATATTATAGCCCGGTAAGACACATAGGTAGTCACCTTCTTCTAATATCTGCTCAAGGCTGTTGTATCGCATGATACTTTCGCTGCCAAAAAGCATCTGACACATGACAACACCAACATGCCACAGGTCACGCTCCGTATTAAAAATGTACGGCTTTTCCACTTCTTCGGGTGCGAGCCTAGTTTGACCAATTTGAGCTCCGTGAAAGCATGAATGAATGGGTAAGTCGAAAATCTTACCAGCTTTCTGGCTCGCGTTCCTCTGCATACGAGCCAGCAAAAGGATTCGACCGGTCCATATCCACTAGTTGCCTCTGATAGCCGGCGCCAGCCAACTTGACCACAGGTTGGTGACCGTCCGTACGGAGAATGATTTGATCGGTATTGATACCTCTGTGACAGATTCCATGAGAGTGAAGAACGGCTAGTCCAGACAGCACGTCTCCTACATATCGCTGGATGAAGAGCGACCGAATCAGCCAAAGCGTGTCAATATTGCATTCCAGGCCACGCACCTTTGTGACGTCCTCGCTGAAGCAGCCCACCGCAGCTAGCCAGGATTTGAGTCGCCCGCCTTCAGGAATCCTCTCCGTAAGTACGTATATTCTCGGCCAATGACCAACCAAGTTCTCGAGCTGATAGATATCCAAATCAGCCGAGATCAGGCGAAGTATTCAGTGGAAACATGCGAACCTTGACAGCATAGATGGAAACGATATTCGGATGCCGCACCGTCACGAGATTTTCCAGCTCGGAAAACAAGGCTTCAATCTTCTTCTTGCCTGGCGGAGAGAGGTAGTATGCCGATGCGAAGTCGACGATTTGAAGCGAGCAGATTGGAATCTTTCGTTTCGTAGCCGCGGCCGAGTGGGTATTCTCTACGCCACTGGCTGACTCCATCACAGCTGCCTCAGCATCATACATCATCCACATACCCTCTTTCCTTCCGGCACCGTAAGGTTTCCAAGTGTTGCACGGGATACCGGACTCTCCAACAATGATGTTTCTGCCAGGAAAGGTGATTCGTTTCTCCAGTAGGGAGCCAGCTGGCAAATTTCGTTTTATTTGAGCTCCCCTCTCGCGTCGGGTTTTCTCTTCCGCTTCGTACTGTCGCATTTCCGTTTCGCGGCGAACCTCTTCTTCCCGCAACTTGGCAGCGAGTTCCCGACTCTGTTGTTCAGCCAGCGCCGCTTGTTGAGCAATCTTCTTCTGCTCCTCTTCTTCTTCAGCCTTTTGTACAATGGTGTGTCAGCAGGAGAACATCTCGCGACGTGTGAGAATACCCACTTGTCGTTTTGCAATGTCTCTATGTGTTTTCTGTTCCATCAACGTAGGCACAGAGTTCGACACCGGCAATGGAAGGTGATTTTCTTGGATCCAATCTTCGATGAAGCTTGTTATCTTGATATAAACACCTAGTCAGACCTGCACCGCAAAATCTTGGTCGGTAGAGCTTACTTCAAAGAGCATCTGTTCACCCTTCTTTTGTCGCGCTTTCTCCTGCACGAGCTTGGTAAGGGTATGAAGTTGATTATTCGAGATCAACACTGGATCAATCAAAGTCAAGGTCGGAGGATCTCTGGGGTAACCCTGTCATCAAGTCCGACTGTGAGCACAACTACGAGCGTCCATGGCTCCGCAACGCACCTTGGGTAACTTCCCCTTCAGAGTCACCTGCACTTGGTCCTCGTGGCGTTTCAACTTGACAGTCCACCATCCCATTTCGCCCTTGGTACCCCAGGCTGTCCTGACTGCAGGTAAATCTTTCCAATCTTCCAGGAAGATGGATCGCATAGACTCCAGCTCTTGCTGTTGAGCACTTCGGATGCTGAGCTCGTCCTCCATTGCGACCTAGGTTCCCTTTCGCATATAGCTCCCGTAGGTGATGTCCAGTCTGGTAATAGTGTTGGTGCGTTGCCCGAAAAGAGCGAACGGTGTGATTATGTCGCGAATGTTGCGAATGCAAGAACGAGAATGTGTCTGCTGAACCAGATCGCAGCGATGTGTGCTTGTCGGAAATTGGCCTCCAGATGGAGGAATTCCTTAAGCTGTTTCCATTGTGACAACTAATGATGATTCAGTTGATAGTGAAGGTCCAGGTCACCGAGGAAACCTACGGAAATATTTCTCAAACTGATATGAAGATAGGTACAGCCATCAATAGCCAGTAACTGGGAATGATCGAAATGAGTCATATCGCGGAGATTGCGTGTTACACATGTCCGTCGTGTTCTCGTCTGTGTTCTGTGTCTGTCTGTCGTCGTGCAAGCATGTAAGAGTAAGAGACACAGAAAGCATCATCGTCTTTGTCACTGTTTGGCAGATGTATATAATCGTTTCAAGTTTTGGTGACACCCGAGAATGCTGGAATAGATGGCTTAGGCGGGCTTGCGGACATCGACTAGGGTCGATACAAAGCCAGGCGCCGAAGGAGCTCCCACGTAGCTTCCTACGTCTTTCAGTAACATTAAAGCTAGACCTGACTGAAGCGGCATGCATAGCAGATAGGCCGTTCATATCACAGACAATTCAAGTCTATAAACATATGGCATATGAATACCTCGCTCTGAGCCTTCACAGAGCTGTTTACATTGCTTCGGCGTCTAGATTTCTTCATTTCTTCGGCTCGAGCAGCGTTATCTTTGACAATTTGACAATCGGAACAGATTTGACTCCGCGCACCTTCATTTGTTTCTGAATTCAAGTTGTCAGTCCAGTCGAGTCAACGCAATTGTCCCAACAAAATCTGCAATCAACCAAAGGTGCGGCAGTGTCTGTTGAGATCACAACTACCTACTTCGTTCGACGGAGAATTTGCCAAATCAGACGCAACCTCGATAATGGTCAAGCTTTCCGCTGCAATGCTCAGACAGGCCCGATGTGGTACCATAAGGAGGGTGCAGGGAGCTGCGAGAGGTTATGCCACTCCTGCCGCCGCCACATTAACGGTGAGTACGTGTTCGTCTTGTTCAGAAAAGCTTGATTGCTGACTTGAACTTCAGCCCAACACTTCCTTCAAAAGCGTTACTCATTACGACGACAACGCCCCTCAGTCGACGTTGGACATGATTCACGAGCACACTTCATACCTCCTCAACACCTACGCACGACCATCGATATTGTTCACCCATGGTAAAGGATGCAAAGTATTTACGACATCACCATCTTCGACCTCTTCCTCCGGCGTGCAGGAATACCTCGATTTCACCGCTGGTATCGCTGTCAACGCACTCGGACACGGCGATGAACAGATTGCAGAAATCATGAAGGACCAGCAACTCAAGTTGACCCATGCTTCCAACGTATACTGGAACGAGTATGCAGGAGAGCTTGCCAAATTGCTGGTAGAAAACACGAGGAAACAGGGTGGATTAGGCTTGAAACCAGAGTCAGCGCCAGGCACCGGTGCAAAAGTGTTCTTCAGTAATTCCGGGACGGAAGCCAACGAAGGAGCACTCAAGTTTGTCCGCAAGTACGCCAAGGAAGCCAATCCCTCCATGGCGGCGACAAAGACAGCTATTGTATGCTTTACCAACGCTTTCCATGGTCGTTCGATGGGTGCATTGTCAGTCACACCGAATCCGAAATACCAGGAGCCCTTTGCGCCTCTTATCCCCAATGTCCGGGTCGGCGAGTTGAACCAACACGAAGGCCTCGAAGAGCTCATCGACGAGAACGTCTGTGGTGTTATTATCGAGCCTATTCAGGGTGAAGGGGGGCTGAATGAAGGTTCTCGGGAGTGGATGATCAAGTTGGCCAAGAGGGCCAGGGAGGTTGGTGCTGTCTTGATCTACGACGAGATTCAGGTGCGTAGCAAGTTTACCTACACAGCATCCAGCTCGGCTGACGACTTTTTCTCGATCCAGTGTGGTCTCTTCAGGACAGGGAAAATGTGGGCCCACTCGGATTTCCCGGCGGAAGCGCAGTACGTACATTCAGTCTGGTGCTACTCTAGGGGTATATTCTCATCAGGGTACTACTCCCGTCAGACCCGACATCGTGACGATGGCGAAACCACTCGCTAATGGTTTCCCAATCGGAGCGATCATGGTCAGGGATCATGTCGCAGAGAAGATCTCTGTCGGTACGTTTCTCCGAGTTTTCCTACTCAACGAAAACGTTCAATCTAAGCTAAAACAACCACTTGATTCCTCCTCAGGCTCGCACGGCACCACATTTGGTGGCCAGCCTCTTGCCACTCGAATCGGTGCGCATGTGGTATCCCGCCTCTCCGCACCCGAGTTTCTTTCAAGGATGAACGACACCGCTGCACACTTCGATACTCTACTCGACCGTCTACCCCGACTGTTCCCTACCATCATTCCAGCGCCCGTTCGAGGCCGAGGATTCATGCGAGGTATTCCATTTGCCCACGCCGACGCTCCTGCAGAGTTGGTGAAGCGTGCGAGGATGAGAGGAGTGTTGTTGTTGACTGCTGGCAAGGATGCGGTCAGGCTTGTTCCCAGTTTGACGGTTACCAAGGAGGAGTGCGAACATGCTGCTGGAGTCATTGAGAGTTGTCTTGTGACGATGGAGGAGGATGGTTTCGGCAAATAATCTACAGTAGACATCATTATAGACTGGAGACATTTTTCGGAAGGACATGGCATATGCACTTGCATATTAATCTTGTGCGAAATGAAACGACGTCAGTCGATCTCCTCATTGACCCATTGTCGTTGCTTAAACACTTTGTTGTTCACGATGCCAACCCAAAAGACGTAGTAGTATTGTGTTGCATTCGGATTATCCGGACCGGATGAGCGAAGAATCAAATAAGGCGGGATTTTTGATATTCGTCGAGCTAGCGACTGCTCAGCCACTGTCCCCTACCGGCCAATTAGGTGATAGGGCAAGGTGATTCGGAACCTCTGTGGACGGCAATTCTGCATTCAGAATATGAGCTGGTTTCCGAATAGGTGGGATAAGATGAAGACGTCGATGGGCGATTTCACGGATTCCCCCAGATTTCACCATTGCCGCCCGAATAAACGTTGCCTCCACTTTACAGCTCGGGGAAGAACAACCACCAAGCACGCAAGAACGGATGCTATTCGGAATGTGTGCCTTCAAAAAAGTTGGGTCCAATCGAGTTGAGTGCATCGCGCAAACGATCGTGGGCTAAGCGGCATCGTGTTTGTCTGTGGCGACTATCGAACAGCGTCTCTATATGGTAAGTCATAATTAGTATTCAGTGTCCATTGTATCCACTCTATACATCATTACATCCTATACCCCTACTGCTACCTACGCACACCGGTCTTGTAAAGTAGACGAACAGAGAGTGCCTGGTCGTGACGCATTACTCAGAGTCAAGGTGAGTTGTAGTGCAAAATCCGTACTCTGCATTCCGCTGATGTCTGTTGGCAGCAGTCTCTCACCGCCGCTTTCACCTAGTCTGTCTTTCTACCCACGTGGACCTTTGCGTAGACAGTACGTGCACACCGACCCGTTGGCACTCAAGCTTTTGCTAAAGGCGTCCAACCCCCTTTGATCTCGCCATAGTTTACAGACATCATGGCTTTCGAAACCGTTTCCCGCATTGCCTCCCTTCTCTCAAACCACTTGGTGGTATCGTCATCTCTGCCATTTGCTTCCGGCAGCAATGACAAGCTTTCGGTCTCTCAGCTCTACCCACACGTCGACCCTGCATCGCTCGTACCATCTTCAGAAAAGGAAGGAGCTCTCACTTCGCTTCTACTAGCACCTTCAGCATCCTCCTTCACGTCACTACTCCCTTCCCTCGGTTTGTTGTCCAGTCGACCGATTGCTGTCCACGTCGGCCTGCCAGCATCATTTGATCTCGCACCGGTACTTGCGCTGAGGAGCTCAGGTTGGGTCATTCTCAAGTCTGAATCCACCGGCCCGCATGGAAAGGAAACATACGACACCGCCTTGCTTGCCAGTAAGCTTGCCAAGGACAGCAAGCGAGCTGTCTTGCATATCTATACAACAGAGGCACAGTCGCATCAATCGAACGGAAATGGATCGGCTGCATCAAATGGTAACGGTGTACATGCCGTAGAGGAGGACTTGACCGATGAAGCGATTACCGAATACTTCAACGCGGAACCCATCTCGCTCAACGGCTTGACGCCGACTGACGTCTCATCTAGCGAGACTGAAGCATTGGCAGATTACGAAGCTTCTGCTTTGGCTACGCTGAAGCTTACTCGACGAGCTCAAAAGCCATACGTTCACACCGAATCCGGAGAAGGTATTGAGACTCTCATTGTCGCTTTCGGCCTTAACGTTACTCCTCTCGTCAAGGCTGTTCCTCATTTGACCAAGACCGGAGTACTTTCGATCAATCTGCTCCGACCCGTCGCCACTTCAAAATTGCTCGCCGTCATCCCGACTTCCGTCAAGAAGATCGTTGTTCTCGAGCAATCGTACAAGAATGCCACTCGATGGGGCGGTGTTTTCCTCGACATCTTAAGTGCTGTGCAGAGTCGTGCTGAATCTCAAGGCGAGGAGATGCCCGAAATCGTTGGTGGAACTCTTGGGTCGTTGAAGGGTAGCGAGGAAGCTGTCCAGGGCATTCAGAAGATCCTTTCATCCACTGTCGATGAACAGATTGTTTTGGGCTCTATCCCGGAAGAGGACGAACTATTAGCCGAGCCCCATGTTCCTGCTCATGAATCATCGTACACCAAGATCCTCGATCAGACTTTCCCGAACCGATTGGAAATCGTCAACTCGCCGTCGCTTGTCCCTGCTGTCGGTGAACTCGCTACTCGACCAGAATACGCCTTCGGAAGAGTCTCCGCTTTGTTGGACAAGAAGGAGGAGTTGGTCGAGACCGTCAAGGCTTTGTTGAAGGATGGCAAGACACCTGAACAGCTCCACAAGGTGGCTGCCAGATGGCTTGTTGGGAAGGACGACAAGGATTCGAGAAAGGTTGAGCAGCTGGGCAAGGATCTGATTGATCAGCTCGAGGCTGCCACGTCTTCGCCCGTGTCAACCCTTGCCGCGCACGCACTGGAATTGAAGGAACATTTCAAGCCAACATCGCGATGGATTATCGGATCTGATGCCTGGTCATACGATCTCGGTGCATCCGGTCTGCATCACGCTATCGCTTCGGGCAAGAACATCAACATGCTTATCATCGACACTGTGCCTTACACTGAGCGAGGATCAAAGGATGCCAACAAGCGAAAGAAGGACATCGGTCTCTACGCTATGAACTACGGAGACGTTTACGTCGCCAGTGTCGCAGTTTACTCGTCGTACACCCAGGTTCTGCAAGCATTGATCGCCGCTGATGCCTACCCCGGTCCTTCCGTCGTCTTGGCCTACTTGCCTTACGGAACCAACGAGAACGCTTCCGCTCTTCAAGTCTTGAAGGAGACCAAATTGGCTGTTGACAATGCATACTGGCCTCTCTACCGGTGGGACCCCAGTCAGGAGGATGTACAGGGCGGTAAGCCCTTCATACTCGACTCTGAGCGAATTAAGGACGCCATGAAGACATTCTTGGACCAACAAAACCACTTGTCGCAGTTGACTGCTGCCAAGCCAAACATCAGTCAAACCGTTGTTTCTTCCGTTGGCACTAATGTCAAGGAGGCACGAAAGGAAAAGGCTCGAGCGGCTTACGAAAAGATGCTCGACTCGCTTGATGGACCGCCTCTGGTCATCTTGTACGCATCTGACGGCGGCAACGCCGAGAAGGTCGCCAAGAAGCTTGCCAGCAGGGCCAAGACTCGGGGTGTCGCCACTCGGCTGTTCACCATGGACGAGTTCAACTTTGACGATATCAAGCTTGAAGAGCACGTCGTCTTCCTAACGTCTACGGCCGGTCAAGGTGAAGCACCCCAGAACGGTCGAGTTACCTACAAGGCCTTTATGGCTGCGACCGAATCCGAGGACTGGGCCAAGGTCAACTTTACCGTCTTCGGTATGGGTGACAGTCACTACTGGCCCCGAGCGGAAGATGCGCACTACTACAACAAGCCTGCGAAGGACCTTGATGCCCGTCTTGAAAAGGTTGGAGCTAAGCGTATGGCCGCTCTCGGTCTCGGAGACGACCAGGACCCGGATGGAGCGCAAACCGGTTACAAGATTTGGGAACCCCTACTCTGGAAAGCTCTCGGTGTCGATTCCGTCGAGGTTCTGGAAGCTGAACCAGAGCCCATCACCAACGAGAACATCAAGATCGCCAGTAACTACCTGCGAGGTACTATTCTCGAAGGTCTTGCCGACGAATCGACCGGAGCTATCGATCCTTCTGATGCTCAGTTGACCAAGTTCCACGGTACTTACATGCAAGATGATCGAGATATTCGAGACGAGCGAACTGCTCAGGGTCTGGAACCCGCCTACTCGTTCATGATTCGATGCCGAATGCCAGGTGGTATCTGCAAGCCTGAACAGTGGCTGGCCATCGACCAGATCTCCGATGAACACGGTAACGGTACTTTCAAATTGACCACTCGACAAACTTTCCAGTTCCACGGTATCATCAAGAAGCACCTGAAGCCTGCCATGCAAGCTATCAACAAGACATTGCTCGACACCATTGCAGCTTGCGGTGATGTCAACAGAAATGTCCAGCTTTCTGTCAACCCATCCTACTCGAAGTTGCACGAGCAAGTCTACAACTTCTCCAAAGCGCTCTCTGAGCATTTGCTGCCGAGTACAACTGCGTATCACGAGATCTGGTTAGACAAGAAGTTGGTTGGTGGTGAGGCTGTCAAGGACTTTGAACCCTTGTACGGACCTTACTACTTGCCACGAAAGTTCAAGATCGCTGTCGCCGTGCCTCCCGACAACTCGGTAGATGTCTTCACCAACGATCTCGGCTTTATCGCCATCACCGACGCGAACGGTGAACTTGCCGGTTTCAACGTAACCGTTGGAGGTGGTATGGGCGTTACCCACTCGAACAAGAAGACCTATCCTCGACTTGGTGATGTTATTGGTTTCGTCACGCCCGAGGAAGGTTGTCTCGTTGCCGAAAAGGTCATGCTTACGCAGAGGGACAACGGTAACCGAGCCGATCGAAAGAACGCTCGACTAAAGTACACGGTCGATCGAATGGGTTTGGAAGGCTTCAAGGCCGATGTCGAACAGCGTTTGGGTCACAAGCTCGAAGCTGCTCGACCCTACAAGTTCGACGCCAATGTAGACAACTATGGCTGGATCAAGGGACACAACGGCAAGTGGCACTTTACCATGTTTATCGAAAACGGTCGAGTCGAGGACAACCAGCACCACCAGTTCAAGTCGGGTCTGCGCGAAATTGCAGCCGCTCACAAGGGCGACTTCCGTCTCACTGCCAATCAACATTGTATCCTTTCCGACGTCGCCGAGGAGGACCTGCCAGAAATGAAGAGACTACTCGCCAAGTGGAAGCTTGACAACATCGACCACACCGGTTTGCGTCTTTCGTCGTCTGCCTGTGTCGCTTTCCCCACCTGTGGTTTGGCCATGGCGGAATCCGAGCGTTATCTCCCTGTGCTTGTCGACAAGCTCGAGAAGATTTGCGAAGAGAACGGTCTTCGAAATGACTCTATCGTTATGCGTATGACGGGTTGTCCCAACGTAAGTCAACTTCGATAATTTGCTTCCTTGACACGTTACTCACTTTGCTCTTGTAACTTTTAGGGTTGCGCGCGACCATGGGTAGCTGAAGTAGCATTCGTCGGTAAAGCTCCTGGAAGCTACCTGATGATGCTCGGTGGTGGATACTACGGTCAGCGGCTCAGCAAGCCATTCAAGGAGTCCGTCACCGAGCCGGAGATTTTGGAGATCATGGGCCCGATGATCAAGCGATATGCATTGGAACGAAATGAAGGCGAGCACTTTGGTGACTGGACCATCCGTGCTGGTTACATCAAGCCGACTTTGAGCGGCAGGACATTCTACGACGACAGTGTATTGGCATAGGGTGTCTAACATCTCTGCTCAAGCGGGGAAGAGACAATATCAAAAGGAGTGGACTGGAAAGTCGCATGCATTCATCGCAGTGGTTGTTCTTGGGTTTATATCGCTTGTAATTCACGTTAATGATCAAGGATCAAATTGTATTTGTATGTTTACCGGGTTCATTATCATATTCTGACGTTTTCAGTGCAGCGAGAAGCAAGAATGGTCACTCCGCTTTCTTCATGCGACCGACGGTAGAAAGATTAGCATTCACCACTGGAGTTCGGTCAGTTCAGAACTTCTTTTGATATCTATGAGCTCTTAGCTTGCTATCTGTTCTGTATTTTCTTTAACCCCCTGAGCAGCTTCATGGGCTCTCCTGACGAACCAGCTGTTCTATTTCCGATACAATTGATATTGATTTCCTGATCTTCCATTACTTCGATCGCCGAAGAACTCGATAGGTCGATGTGGTCACTACTCACTACTGCGACTCGCACTTCTTGAACTTCTTCTGTCAATACGTTAAGTAGCGCTGCGCTAACTGCTATCCATCTCGATGACACCCATTCGATAACGCCCACCTCTCTTCCGTCGACATGTCAGGCTCTTCGTTATCGCCTTCCTTCTCACGAATCGAAATACTACAGCAGCAGCTCTGGTAACGGCCCAAGGCGGTACCTATCACGAAATGGACCCTTGAAAGGCTACACGGTATCAAATAGACCGGAATCAAGTTACTATCAACGCCCATACTCGCATCTTCTCGGTAGCTCGATCTACGCACTAATCAGCTACGCAGTCTGCGCGATATCACCATACTTCTCTTAGTCCTCTCTGCATGTGGACGAACGTATCGACTTATCCGTTCTCGATCTGTGACGCGAATCATATGCTCGATATAGATTGAAGAATGACGGAGTGGAAAAAATAAAGGTTGGCATAGTGAACGCAGCATAGGATCTACTGTAGCATAGGTAAGACCCCTGATACCACTATCATATATATCATGAACTCTTGTTTCCTCTCAAAGCTTGTACCGTTAAGATGACAACATTCTGCAGAAAAAGTCCTGCAAACACATCAGCATGAGATATCAACACGGCGCCGCTCGACTATTTGCAGCTACCATCTTCATGTCGTATGCTTCTTACGTCGGAGCGTCGAGCACCAATACCACAACTCCAGTTTTACACAGTCATGCAAGGAGGGACCTTTCCGATTCGACCTATAACCGCCTTGCGATTATCCATGCCAGTGGTGCGTTATCCTCTCTCGGCGCAGATCCGGTCGCATACCATTGTTAATCCTGTCTCATCTACCAGTCGGCAGCGCAGCGACCATGTTAATATTTCCAATAGGAATTCTGGGCGCACGAGGACTTAGGATTATCACGGCGAAGTGGTGGTGGGCGCATGGTAAGTCCAGGGATGTCGCTCGCTCTCCAAGCTCTGGGTTGATGTTGAAAGACATTACTCCAATTGCGCTCCAGCGGCCATCCAAGGCATCTTCGGGCTGGGTTGCATCATTGCCGCGTTTACACTGTGGGTAGATCAAGTGAACGTTCTCGAATCTCTCGCTGAAGGAATCGTTCCCGGACACAGGGGTGTGATTTTGAACGGTCCAGATAACCACTTCAAGGCCGGCCATCGAGTACGTCGTCAAGTCTACTAAAGCGTCAGACAATCATGGGCCCTGTTTGAAAGAACGGTGCTGATCCTCTCTCTTCCACACAGCGTACCGGACTTGTTCTCCTCGTCATGGTCGTCGTTCAATCAATACTCGGAATAGCCATCAAGATGGCCTCGAAAACCAAAATTCAGGATCCCGACCGTGTGCCCTCGATCAAGAAGCATCCTCTTCAAAATCTTTTCCATGTCCTCATGGGGGTACGTCAATAACTTCCTGGACCCGCGTGCGATCCGTGATACTAATCAGTATCGCCTCGTTCCAGCTTGCGATCGTAGGACTTGGTTTCTGGCAAACCTGGTCAGGTCTCGGATTGATCAAGATGACGTCCGGGGGAGATCTCATTACACCCTTGGTGGTCTACGTTCTATGGGGAGTGATTGTCGGGGTACGTAGTCTCGTGGCCTTTCGAAAGATGTTCCGTGACTCATAAAATGGTTGCGCTATACAGGTCGTCACATCGTTATATCTCGCTGGATTGGGTGAGTTTTTCTGCACTCTTCACGAAAGGAAGGCGCTCTGACTGACCCGCTGTCGCTACAATTCTAGGTTTGATCCCTCTGCAACTGCGCAAAGAAAGAGAGCGTCGAGAAGATGCAATTTTCTACGATGATGACGAAAAGTATCCGCGAACTGCCACTATCGACTACAGCAGATCCGTGACCGGTGGTATCTCCTCTGGGCCCTTACGCAACCGATACATGACACGAGAAACGCCAGCGAGCTCGAATGACATTAATTTGGCTGATCCAATACCTGTGACCGGTATCGCGCCGTCTGCTCGAGTCTCAGCCTCTACCTTGGAGGAAGAGGTTTTGGAGCGTCAAAGACAGACCAGCACGGCTCCGTTGATAGGTCGCCGCGAATAGGGAATGTTTTGCGATTGTCCTGGATCCAAATCTCGATAATGCGCAACACGATTCAGGAAACAACAAATGCTCTATAGTTCACCAGTTGTATGTATGACAGGCCGCAACGTCGTATACTAATTACCTTTGTACTTTCTATGACTACCAGTAAGCAAATCACCATATACATCATGTTGAAACATTCGAACCACGGGCTTATCCAAAACAAGGGATACGCTCAACGACTGCTTGTCGGCCTTCCATTCCGACACAGTGACACAATGACTACCTTTGGCGTTTCAGGTCGGTTGGTCCATCACGCTTTCAAAGGCATTTGAGTTTTGTTTTGTCGACTAGCGCAAACAGCTGCGGAAATCGCAAGGCGTCTAGAAAAGTCATTCACAGGAATAGGTAAAGTATATAGCGAGCGTCTTCCCTAGCAGCTGTCCTAGTGCGTCGACTCACCATCAACTTGACCATACATAAACTCACCATGTCTCTATCCGTCGACGATCAACTCCACAACACTCAACAAATGCTTGCTGACATTAATTTGACGGCTACGTCCAGCGAGGACAACAAGGATAGGGTGAGTCGTGCAGGTTGTAGTGCTGCAGACCTGACCGAGCATCTATTGACAGCGTATCATTCTTTTGCAGAAAACTCCCACACTTCTCACCCTCCCGCTTGAATTGCTTGGAGATATCGCCATCGTAGTACGGGAACTCGACCTGGAGTCCCTTGCGAGTCTGAATGTCTGTTCCAAAAGGCTTTACAGGATCAGCTTGCCTATACTGTGGAAAGAGGTGATCTGGAGAAACAATACGTGGAATAATGTGCAGAGTCAGGGCAGCAATCCATCGGGATGGCAATTCGTTGAGTAGGCTAAGACCAGACGCCAGGAGGTCGCTTCTTTGTTCTCACCTCCTGTTGTGCTTTGCACTCGCTGTCTTCAAGGTACATCTACTTTACTGGCGATACTCCTTGGTTCTGGGAAGGACTAGTCAGCACTCTGCCGGCAGAAGAACGGGAGCTAGGAAGTGAGGTCCTGGTCAACAGCAGATGGCCTGCATTGCGGGCCGTATTTCGTACGGAAACTTGGATCGATGTCGAGGTCCCAAAGTCGGTATGGATTACTCTTCGAAGCATCTCCGACAACCCGTCGCAAGCGGGATCTCCACTATCGCACATCATCAAACACACGTACAAAGCTTGGAACCTCTCGCATCCAACTCCTCATCTCAATCCGACATTCGTGTGCCCTTACCAGGTTATGGATTACGGTGCAGTCAAAGCGCATTCTTTGGAGGGCGACTCGACGAAAGGATCAGACAATCAAGAAAAACCTGCTGCGCCGAATCCTTCTTCTACGATCGTCGCATCAACTGCCATGCAACAGTTCGACTCCACACTGGACGCCGCTATGCAGGTGGACGCATTCCCTCTAAAACGACGTCTCGAGATCCACCTTCTCTCTAATCCTTTGAAAACGGATCAATACAGCCGGTTGACACGCGCTGATATCATCTGGGATTTATTCCAACAACTGCGACGGCATTTCGCGCCATCCTCACTGTCATTGGGCATACCGGCGTTTTATTTGCTGCAAGTGCTGCCTTGGTTGATGATCGTAAGCCCTGTTTTTCGTTCTCAGGAACCCTCCTCGAATCAAATGCTTTTGCCTGACCCATTTTAATTATCAGGCGGGATCTACAGATGAACATGTCCAAGTGCAGCCACCTTCTCCACCACCCTACGTCGTCGAGGTTGGTGTTCGTGCACCTCATAGCTTTCCAGATCTACTCTCCGACGTCTGCAAGATGCAGCAGTATATGGAGTGGTTATTCGATTTAATTAGTTTTAAATCCAATAAAGACGTCACTGTGATTTTGCCCTTGCGCCTCGAAGTAACTACATCGTATCATCCTACTCTCCCACGACCTTCTAGGATGCACGCCGTAATCGATCTCAAGAGTGCAGAGACCAGGAAGGTGGCATTACTATCCAATTACTACCCTGGAGGAAGCGACACCAAGGGCTACCGAGATGGTCAACAGATGACTTCGTCGGAGCTCGCTGCATGGAAGAACCAGATGCAGTTCAGTGATTCCCAAGTAACACATGCGGCACGATCCGACTACCGGGAGAATGAGGAGGACGATACAGCCGAGGGGGACTGAGAAGGAGATTGGCTTCTGCTGCTGGCTAGATATGTGAACGGAAATCATGACGTCGTCGAAGTCGCTAGAGGCCGTTAACGGATGAAGCGTTCAAAGGTTACTTAATTCTGTGGAGACGGTGTCGTCGAGGTGCGCGTGCTAATTGCCTGGCTCGGCGTTTAATGATGGGTCATAATGCCTAGGAGGGAAGGTGCTCTGCTGGCGTCAAGGCGGTCATGTCATCTCCAAATTTGTAGGAAAATCACTACTGGAGGTCAAAAACAGTGCGAGTTTTAGACAAGGATATGAAATCATGTCGAAAATGTCATGTCTGGCACAAAGAGAACCTGCGGGTGCTTGGAAGGCTTCGCTTACCAGCTGTTTGGTTTGTCACTCGACCAAGAATTAGGAGTCTTCGAACATCAAGGATCTGCAGCTCAATCATCTCTTTTGACGAAGACTACTCGCATAGTAGCTACGCACATCGTCGCACCGGACCACCGCCCGGAGGGATAGATATTTTGAAGTAAGCTCGGGCGCGTCACGGGATTGGGGTTTTTGAGGAGCTGCCAATCGTCAGCAGCATTTCTCGCTATCGAGCAAAGCTAATCTCCTACAACAACGGCGTGCTCTAGATCCTTTCTTCCTTCCAACTGTCCTCTACCCAAGAACCCATCCACTAGTACCCCTCCCCCGTTCGACCACACTGGGTGGACCTTTGCATTTCGGGTAAACATACAGAAATGGCTCCAGTTGGAAGATGTGTCATCTCAAGTCAGCAGCAATATACTTTTCCCGTCTTCCTTTAGGAAATAGGCTTTGATCTCAACTTTTCGGTGAAAGATAATATGATGAGACTGGAGTGCTGGAGACTGGAGTGCTGGAGACATGCGCGTTCTGGTTCAGAGCGAGACTGGCTGGTGATCTTGGGAGCCGGATAATAAAGTGTGCGCAGCAGACTTCCGCTCGGCCGGTTCAATGAACGCCTTCCTTACCTGGTATATAAATGACAAACACCACTCACTTGGTTCACGAGGCCACACTGGTAGAAGCATGACCTCCGGCTACTAGTGAACAACTCTCAACCTCCATCAAGATGAAACAGCAACACGGTTTCGGACCGATTCCTGCGGCGACTATCGTCCTGTGGTGCGCTTCATATGTCTGTGCGGCCAGCACGTACACCGCAAGTCCGGCTCAGCACATTTATGCCAAGAAAGATCTCTCCGATTCCGACTATAATCGCCTTGCCATTATCCATGCAAGTGGTGCGTCGCGAACCTCTATTACTGACATGTGTCGCCACTGTTGCTCAATGGTCGCGTCCTATCATTAGTCGGCAGTGCGGCCACGATGTTGATATTTCCGATTGGTATTTTGGGTGCGAGAGGTCTGAGAATTCTTACAGCGAAATGGTGGTGGGCCCATGGTAAGTGAAACCAGAACGCTTTCACCCTGAATCCAATTGACGATGCCGCTACTTCTTCCCTCATCAACCAGCGGCTGTTCAAGGGATCTTCGGACTGTGTTGCATCACTGCTGCCTTTGTTTTGTGAGCAATCAGATTGTGGTCAGATTGTGGTTGATACTGGATATCAACTCAAAACGAAACTGTGCTTAGGGGCGTCATACTGACCGGCCCAGAGGATGACTTTAGTCCCGGTCATCGGGTACGTCTACTAGGTCTTGAGCGTGATCTTTATATACTGTTAGACTTCTAGTCCGCTAACGTCGTTCCCTCTCTTGCAATCATCCAGCAAAGCGGACTCGTTCTCTTTATCCTGGTAGTCGTGCAATCTATGTTTGGACTCGCGATCAAGCTGGCCTCCAAAACAAGGCTTCAGGACCCAAGTCGTGTGCCGGCGGTCAAGGGGCATCCTTTTCAAAACTTGGTTCATGCGGTGTTGGGAGTAGGTCATTCTTCTCTTCGCCGTCCCCCCCGCCGACCGTATCACTGAAGGTCTAGCCACTGAAATCTTAGCTCGCTATCATGGGCCTGGGCTTTTGGCAGACATGGTCTGGGTTCGGACTGATCACAGAAGCGTCTGGGGGCGAGCTGGTTGCCCCTTTGGTCGTGTATGTAATCTGGGGCGTAGTTGTCGGAGTGAGTGTTCAATCTGGCTTCTTGATCCTTTCTCAGTCTCCATCGAGTACTCACTACGTTATGTACGGCATGATTGCGTCTTCAGGTTGTTACGACAATCTATCTGCTCGGATTGGGTAAACTTCTTTCACCTCCATACAGACTGGAACATGCCCACTAATTCGTGCTGCTGTTCTGCCTCGCAAGGACTGATCCCTCTCCAACTACGAAAGGAACAACAACGTCGAGAGGCGGCACCACCTTTCTACCACGAACACGATCAGAAGGTTCTTCAGACTTCCAGTAATATCGACCGTACCAGTCTCAACAGTTCATACGAGGTAAATGATCCCACCTCTACTGAGGCTTTGCGGCAACGCCAACACATCCAACGATTTGCACGCTAAATCCAACGATGTCACATCAGCGGCAATGTTACAATTGCAGCAGGGGCTGGCGTGACATCAGCACCATGGCCATGGAGGAATGACTACTAGCGAAGGGTACCATTGACTGGTTACCTTGAGGAGCTTGTACGGCTTTTCATTTTTCGACTGAAGAGAACATGAATGATTGAGTGAGTGAGTAAAGAATCAACCTAAATTTTCCAAGTTGTATGAGAGGCCGCCTAGATTTTAGACTCTTATCGATTCATCTCAATATCAAGCCACATTAAGCCTTGTGACAAATTCGCTGTGTCTGCAGTAATACCCCTTTCGCCCCGAACAACAAAAATCGATGACGGATACAGAGTTTCGAAGATGGCGACAACGAGTGCGACCTAGTTCAATACACTACACAAAACTAGAAATTACTAGATTAAACGACGTGTCGTGACGGAAATGCGGCACGACGCAAAGGTTGTGATTGTTCACGGAACCAGCTGGTCCAGATTGTAGGCTTGGATACCGTTTGCAGTAAGCCCGTCGAAAGAATGTCAAAAACCAACCCAACCTTTGGATACCCTTTCCATCGCTGTCAGGTGCCACTCGACAAAGCCCGCTGTGCGGTGAGTCTTATGCGACAAGAACATGGTCAAAGCACGTCTTCCAGAAACTGAAATATACCGACAAGAGATTCCAATGCATCATGCCAAATGTTTACAACGCTCCTCTCCTTGCTGCTCTCAAACAGCATCTTTTTCCAACTGCCGTATCCTCCCTTCAACAAGGGCAATCACTGCCCGCACACCCTGCAAGAATCCCAAATCCGGGCCCTCCCCATCCGCCAATCGCGTATGCGCGAAATCAATCAAACGAATGGTGAACGGTCGTGGAAGTCGGTCTTTTGCGTCCGAGTCAGGGATTCTCTCTTCATCCTCGCTCTCCTCGTCGTCGGATCTGTCGATGCTCTCGTCCTCTTCAGCGGTGTTCGTGTGCGACAAGGCGTCTGTTTGTGTAGCGCTTTGATTATTTATGAGCTGTGCATGCAACCGTCGAGGAGATACCGGCGGGCTGCCATCGAGCAATCCAAACCCTTGCGACCCATCACCCCGCTCCGCGCCAAACCCGCCGAAAACATTCGCAAAGAAGGATTTTCTCCTCTTTTTCCCCTGCGGAAGCCCATTCTCTGCACTTTCCTCCTCTTCCCCCTCAATATCCGAAAACCCGTCTTCTTCAACAGCATCATCTTCATCTAACCCATCCCCCCTACTGACGCCGCGATCAGTTAATCGCCACGCCTGTTGGAGACGGGAAGGGTCACCTTCGTATATAATCAACAGCGAGGCGCCGATGAACCGGATTTCCAAGTGGGAGATGAGCGTGTAAAATCGCTCGAGGGTCTTTTGTAAAGCACGGAGAGAACGGATGGTGTTGAGAAGATGAGAATCGGGTTGTGGGCTTTTTGTGAGGCCGGTCGAATAGGTGGATGTGACGTTAACGCCCACCGATCCAATCGCATCCTCTTGATGCTCATTAGGCAGTACATCGCCCCTGTCTCCGCCCTCTGCGTCATTCTGACCATGCTTTATACCAGCACCTGTACCAGCAACGTCGCTGGCGTCCAAAGGGAAATCCAATACCGATTCCGGTTCCGTTCCGCCAAGCGACCAATAATCCACAAAGGCGCCCGCCAATTCCTCTGGTTTCAGTTTCCCGCAGTCTTCTCGTGATCGGGGCACGTATTTCTCCTCTTGTGCGTTCCATGTCTATCACAAGAGACGGAGAAGATGGCGAGGTCAGGACCATTGTTATCTTGTGTTTAAAACGGTACTACGGAACGCAACGCGACAAACACAACGCAGCCGCCGATGACGACAATGGAAACAACAACAAAACGTACCTGAAACCCAGTAATTGCCATACCCGTCTTGGTAGAACTCCTCACACGCATCTTTTCCTCCATTTTCAGCCTCTTTGCTTCAGTCAGAGAAGGGTCCTCCGGGTCGTACAAGGTCGTTCCGAGTTTGATATCCATGATGCATGGGCGGAGGAACGGAGTGGTCAGATTTTGGATTATTATGCACTGCGTAGGGTAGGGAAAAGAGGTGAATAAGCAGAGCGGAGGGTTGTGGTTGGATGGGAGATGATGGTCGATGCTTTACCTCGGATGACGCTTCCACCGGCTTGCTCTTCACTTTTGTTTCTCCACCAGCGTGTGGACTACCAGCCTCGTCACTTGCCTGTGTTGGCGGCTCTTTCGCTGTACCTGAAGGTATTGGCGCACTCTCAACCTTTAATGTCCCGTAGAACTTTGGTAAGAACTTTGCAAGACCCGCCAGCAGGATTTCGCGTCTGATCAAAGAGTGCTCGGGTTCGTTCTGTTGCAAGTTTGGTGCACCATCGTCTGCGGTAATTGTCGTTTCTTGAGTCCCTGGATTGACGGCCGCAAGGATCTGCAAGTTCTTTGGTGCGGGTGGTAATGAATGGAGTAACTGGTAGAATGCGATTTCACGTGGTGCTGCTGGCTGTGTTCAGTTTGAGGGGTCACACAAAGGGCAATGTAAGACTACGTGTGTATTGTATATACGAAATGTAGGCGCGAATGACGAACATCATAAGAGGAGGAGGAAGAGGAGGAGAGGGAGGAAAGGAAAGGTTGAAACGAACCTTGATGACCAACGTCCCCGACTCGTCTGAGCTCACACCCGCATGTCCACCGATCTGATGTTTCAGCGGCATACTGCAGTAATCAGGCGGTCCTCTCTTGATTGCTTGACTGGGTTCTAGGAGGAAATGCTGAGTTAGGTAGTCTGTTCAAGGTATATAGGAAGGGTAAGCTATTATGGTAGTAGACGTAGCAGCACCCACCAGCCCGGCCCTCCACCTGATCGGCCGCCGGCTAACTTTGGATCCGAAACGCGAGCGCCCTGGCTCAATGCATGGGCTCGAGCATTCTTTTGTGAAGAACAATAGATTTTGGAGAACAATAACGGTCTTTTGCATTCTCTCCTGCCTGCCATCTCTCTGCTTTACCCTGGTTGGTATATCGACAAAGAGAGTATTAGATCCTGGTGATCCGTTGCCTCTTCTTCACAACTCACAGCGATCGAATCAGCTGCACCTTGTGAATCACCACCGTCTCTTCCAATCTTTTCCATTCCGTACAACTATCAGTCTCACCCACCGATTACGGTATCGCAAAACAGGCAACGCAGAAGAAAACAGGAAAAGGGAACCGATCCTCTGACAATGGAGCTTTTCAATGTTGCGCCTTATTACAAATGCCTTGATGTGATAGGAGAAGGAGCATACGGTGTCGTCGTGTACGTCCTTAAACTCTCGACCACTCCTGCCATACAGTACTGTCCGTCTAATATACTCCTTCACATATCTGCATTATAGCTCGGCAATCCATCAACCATCTGGAACAAAAGTAGCTATCAAACGAATCACACCGTTCGAGCATGCCATGTTCTGCACCCGTACACTCCGGGAGATCAAGCTCTTGAGGCATTTCAGGTCGGTCATTTGCAGCAGTTGCTGCTCGAAAAAACTAACACCCTGACCACTTGGTGCGGCGTTTCCATGTGTCTAGGCATGAAAACATTATCGCGATTCTCGATATCATCCGGCCGCAGTCCTACGAAGATTTCAAGGAAGTTTACCTAATTCAAGAACTAATGGAGACTGATCTGTACGTTTCGCCTGTCTCCGTTGCTACATGCTGTACACTAATCCCGTTGGTATCTGGGTTGATAGGCATCGAGTAATTAGGACGCAGGAACTAAGTGACGACCACTGCCAGTACTTTATCTACCAAGTACGCTCCTCCCTCCTCACAGAGACCCAACAACCAACACCTCTCTCTTCCTCCCACCGCAGACAGTCCGCGGCCTAAAAGCCCTCCACACAGCAGAAATCCTTCATAGAGACCTAAAACCTTCCAACCTCCTGCTCAACGCAAACTGCGACCTCAAGATCTGCGATTTCGGTCTCGCCCGAAGCAGTGCGCACCCTCCTCCTGACGCATCAGGCGAACAGGGACAGGCGTATATGACAGAGTATGTCGCGACGAGGTGGTATAGAGCTCCCGAGGTCATGTTGTGTGAGTCCGAGTGCAGCGAGGTTTTGTTCAATATTTCAAGGCGGAGAAGGGCAGTGATGGCTGACTTTTGTTCGTTTGGTGTATATGTGGTGCGAGTCTAGCGTTCAAAGAGTATACAAAGGCGATTGATATGTGGAGTGTGGGTTGTATTTTGGCAGAGATGAGTAAGTTCGAATGTCAACCGTTTCAAATAGATGATAAGGAAAAACTGACGTTCGAGATCTCCTGTTTTCTGCGTTAGTCAATGGACGACCGTTGTTCCCTGGTCGAGGTGAGTTTCTGAACAAATCGCGAGAGTTCGGTAATAACCAGGTTGCTGATTTTCGACATTCGTCTTGACTGCAGATTACCACCATCGTTAGTCCGGCCTGTATAATCCGCGTTTTCTTCATCAGCTTTCTGATTTTGGGACTTGCAACAGAACTATCGTTAATTTTGGATGTTGTTGGAACGCCAAGTGTAAGCCCCGATAACATAGCGTGATCATTGAGAGCTGCTTGCTTACATCGTATTACCCGTTGCGCAGATGGATGACTTTGACGAGATCACTTCTGCACGATCAAAGTCCGTCTCTTTTCCTCCCTCCGCAAAACTAACACAACGAGGCACTTACCACTCCCGTCACGACTTGTATTCGTAGAGACTATCTTCGCCAACTGCCATTCCGCATGCAGAGGAATTTCAAAGAAATCTGCCCAAAGGCGACTCCTAATGCAGTGGACTTCATCAAGAAATGTTTGACGTACGTGCACTGTCCGGACTCAAAGTGTAGGCTGTTCAATAAAAGGATTGGGGCTTATATCTCGATACTGTGCGATTACAGATTCTCCCCGACGAAAAGGATGACGGTACAACAGGCACTCGAGCACCCCTATTTGGAGGTACAGAACTTTCCAACTTCGCACTCTTCATACACTGGACCCTGCCGAATCTGACGACTTGTTCACTTTCTTCGTTGTAGCCGTACCATGATGACCAGGACGAACCATCCGCAGACCCACTCCCACCGCATTTCTTCGATTTCGATTTCGTGCCAGAGATGCAGAGTCGGACCGTGCTCAAGGGTACGTCATGACACTCGCCGTCTTTCTGTGACCTGGAGGGCGAAGAGCTTGCATGCTGATACCCGTTCTCTTGGTGCTTCGGCAGAGCTGATTTATAAAGAGATCATGGTGGCGCCGAACGTCAATTCCCGCTAAGACCGGAAACTCGGGATTCAGCCCGGATTCAGCGACTGGTTCGCTTGAGTGTCTTTATTGTAGTTGACTAGCCATCTCTTTGTGGCTAGTCGATCGGTTTAGTCGTTTTGTAACCTGTAATCGGAACAGGTCTTAGTTATAGAATATAGCAACAAGGGGTCAGTGGGTATCGTATGTGTTTTAGATTTATATGGCCTCGTCTTTTGCAGCAGTATCACCGTACTAGTCCCGACGGGTCGCCCAGCTGGTCGATCGGAGCTCCTCATTGAGCGGTGACTGCAGAACGTTCGACTGTTCTCTGCATAACGTCGCCAGATCTCTTTGCTTCTGCTCTTGATAATATCGTGGTTTTGGAGATATCACTGTCGACGTGCATTCAGCTGGATCTATAGTGATATGACTATGTCCTCAGACGACCGTTACGCCGTAGTTCTGGGGGTTCTGCGACTCAACCGGTCTGACCGTGTTCCTACCGGATCAATGCGACTAAGTCAAACGTACAGCAGCTGGAGCAGGGTCTGATATCCGAGAACTTGGTGCTTGTCGGCGTCGATGTCCCGGATGAAAGAGGAAGACCGCAAGATAGGAGCTCTCAGCTGTGTTTCGGCAATTTTCGGCTTTCGGCCCATCATCCACTCCCTTCTTGTGAAAGGAGGGGCTACGTGTACGCTTTTCTTCACACTCTTCTCCGCGTCGAAGCGCGGTCGCAGCCGTCGCCTCGCAGGAGCAACACAATGTCTCCATCGGGCAGATATTCGACCTGGCCCTTTGCTTTGGCGTCCTTCAATGAAATCTTGAAAAAGATGCTTCCTCCCCCTGGCACAGAAGCCCGAAACAGCCGATAACGAAACGAGAGCTGTTGGACCTGTTCGTGTGGGAGGCTTTCAAACCCGATCATGAACAGCTCATCCTTTCCACTCCTGTCTCGTTCAGAATCGAATACGCACTGGACTTGATAATCCTTTACGTTATAAGTTGATGCATGCAGGCTACGCCTCACTTCCTCGGCCTTCTTCAGCAGCTCATGGGCGAAATCTCGAGTTTACTGCTTGCTGACCGTATCATGACTGTGGGCGAACTTGGTCGATCCAGGCGCAGCAGCTGGTAAATGCTGTATGTGTTACTTGCAGGCCTCTGCGCGCCTGAATCGGCGGACAAAGGGAGAAGATGCCTTTCGACCCAAAGGCATCCTTACGGTTCCCGCCACACCATCGAAGAAGAAGACCGCTTGGAGTTCCCCCTATCTGCTGCCACAACACTCAGTGCTTCTTGAATATAAAAAGGTTGCCCGTCGCCTGGTTGTAACGACGTCGTTTATCAAAGATTGAGTAATAAGCCATATTTTCCTTCGACATTTACTTACGACAGTCTGACGTCGGACCCTGACTTTCTCTGCTTGTTTGGGGTAGAACGACGAGCATTGGTATCTCTACCAGCGTGAATTTATACCAAATAGTATGACTCGCACCATATCTTTTTTTGGTAGAGACGTGACTATAGGTAGCATCCGAAATGGCAAGAGTCGGTTCGAATTATACATGGGCAGACCGCCTTCCGACAGCCTTTTCGACTATCTTAGTAGTATAGCGGAAGACAGTATACCAATGTTGTAAGTCTCTGTGGTGTCGGAGAATGATCTCATGTTGCTAATCATGTCATTTCACGGCTGTACCTTCGGTTCGACTCTGCACAGCGAGAGAGCTGTCCGGAATTTCCTTGAGGATCGACGTGGCGACAGTATAGATTCACGACGCACTTCGTCGAAAACTACTCCAAGAAGCGCATCTGTCGTCCAGACGCTAGAGAGCTTCAGAGGTCAAGATAAGGGATCATTGTCAACGCCCTCTTGTTCAGGCAACACCGTACGAATTTCGTCCTCTGGACGTGGTAATTCTTTGCTGAAACAGGCGGGGCAGCAGAAGCAGAAGGTGACGGAGCAGAAACAAACTCAGGGTCATGTTTCCACTCCGTGCTCTAGCCCTGCTGCTTCACCGTGTGCTAGTCCTGCAGTTTCCGAAGTTGGAAGCCTCCTGTTAGATAGCATGTAAGTTGATGTCCGATCCCCTATGACTGGGATGACGAAAAACGTATTCTCAACGTATTCTCCATGCTCACAGCATTTCTCCTGATGCGAGGATTTATAGGTTCAGAGATGAGGAACCAGGGAAGGTTCTCGAAGCAGTGAACATATCTGCTTCGGGCGACTTGTCGGTAACTGCATCTCTAAAGCAGCACTTCTTTCCACTTACAGGCCGACCAATCAAGCTCAGCAAATCGCAACTACCTCGTATTTACGGGGGAGATGTAGCGGTATACGATGGGTCGGACTGGGCAATAGAGCCTCTGAATATTGTGAAAGAGCTGGTAGCAAAAGTGGAATTTGAGATGAAAGGGGAGCCAAAGACTGCTCCTGTCCCTCCAGTTGTCCTGCTGTATTTGACGGTCCGCATCAGGAAGTTCAGCGAACAGATAGACAATGATAAGTCTCACATTCGTAGGTCGAGGCTCCTCACTGATATCACGCGCAGACAATGACCCCCGCTGATACGATGCTCTACCTCCGATGCGCAGCTCCAAAGTCGTTCAACAGCATATCAGCTAATGTGATACAGGTACTCACCAGCTTAAAGAGCTGTAAGAAACGGGATGGCCTGCAGTCACCACTGCAGCTTTTGATTACCCTTTTGTGCATCGTTGAAAGAGCGTGCAAGCCGACGAGCAATGACCTTGGACCGCTAGGCAACGACAGTTCGTGTGGGCAACATGAACCACCTTCCGTTGTCAAGGAGGAATGGATAGATTCAAGGCGGACTACGTTAGGTAATAATTCAATCGCATCATCCGATGGGCCCGACGTTAAGTCTAAAGAAAGTCGACCGTCAAGTAATTCCGTCGAGTTTGATGTTCAATCGATGATTTCGATGCCGCCCGATTCCCCCGGTGGGCCACCGCCCCAATCCAAGCTGGTATATACTGCAATGAGCACTATCGGTAGTGGTTCTGAATCCCGGGAAGCGTCGGCGAGACAGTTAGAGATTGGGATGGAGGAGAAGAGAAGGACAAAGGGTCTTACCTGGGTAGTGCGCGATTCTCTGAAATTGGCGAGATTGGCTGTACAAGACAGAAGGCGGTGGATACGCGACCGTAAACGGTTTGAGACGAACCGGGAGCTCGACGGGCCGCTTGCCTACAGCCTGAGGCATACTCAATTCCTCGAAAATCTCGAAGACCTCCTTGGAACGGTCCTTCGTTATCTTTACGATGTCAATGAGGCACTTGTCGGTGAGTCCGTTTCTTGCATCGCGACGAAGTGAACGAAGGAACGCTGACCGCCGCATCTATCCCTGCCATAAGCTTGGTCAGGAAACGTCTTGGACAAGGAAGACGTTGTTAGGCAGGAGGTAGTGCGTCTCGTGTCTTCGCTGGAGGGCTGCCAGTTTGAGAAAGACCTGAAAAAGCCCCTCGAGGATTTGGAAAAATTCTTCGACCGCATGCAATCCATGACCAATGAGATTCAGTAGCCCCCCAGATCACCAGAGACCGGCGAGTGGTTGTAACGTGCCGCATCATGGATTCCTTTTTATCATCACGTTACTCGGACCGAGTGTGCTTTGTATGATGTCTTGCGCGTGTGTATTGTATGTAATTTATGTAATAATACTGTGAGATAGCAAGACGTCGTGCTGGGTTCGGTCATGCGATTCCATGGCAACTCATGTCAGTGCTCGATGTGACTGTAGGCTCACCCCGCATCGAGCACGATTGGGAGGCGGTTGAGTTTGTCGAGCTCATAACATCAACAACCTTTTTGGCCGTGCCTCCAGGTCGCAGACAGTCGCATGCGCCCGAAATCCGAGTCAAGTATTTTCTAATACCTCTTGCGTCTTTATCTGGATTCCGTACCGTCTCAAGGCTGCCACGAACCTTGAATCATTACCTAGCAAAGATCCAGTTTGTACATTCTGTTTCCGTTGTGGCATGTCGAGATACCCTAAAGCATGACTGTATGAATCGAATCGCTGTTGGAGGATCTGTGGCCGGTCGCCATGTTGAAAAGAGAGAGACAGTCCAGGCTTTTCCTGCTTCTGACAGCCACCATGCAGGTTCTGATCCATCCAGTTGAAACCAATTTGGTCGGGCTGATTTGCGTAATAGTTTTATGATGGACAAGTCGCGGGCGGGGACATCCAATTCGGTCAAAAAGGTTACAACACTGATACATGGCAAGCCAAAATGATCTTCTTCCATCCGCTATTCGTCTTCCGTTGTCGTTGAGTACTGAGTTTACTCGGTGTCTATTATCTTGTAGCCCTTGACCTGCAATTGATTCAGACACAAGTCAGTCCAGTTCGAGCGGACAAGCGAGTCTCAAAAAGCAGCGGCAACTAATGGTCACCATCCAACTGTTCTCTGTCACTACGAGAGCGAACGTAGAGTAACCTATCCCAATGGCAACCACATACCTTGTTGTCCCTAATCATCCCCGTATACATCTCTGCCAGATACTGACACTTCTTGTAATGGTTCACACCTTCTCCTCGCTGACACTTGACAAGCTCCTCACGAACGATTCGAGCTTCCATCGCCTTGATCCATGATTCGCGGATATGTGTGTCCCGTTCCGATAGGGTGTCTAAAAGGAGGATGGACAAATGGAGTTAGTGGTCTGCAGTGCACAGATCTGAAAGGCTTCGAAAGCGCGGTGGCACAGCTGGTTTGCCTACTTTTGTAGTCTTCGATTGTGGCAGACATGGTGAATGAGGAATGAGCTGATCTGTCTCGTGCAGGAAGGCTAAACGACACTTGTAAACTCTGATACTCACTTGAACAAACTGTGAAGCAGCGAATGGGAGATGTTGGTGTATTCCCCAGGTTCGGATCCGAGACCGAGTAGCAATCGACGGAATCGACAAAAGCGGCGGCCGTCTCTTCGACCCAGAGTTGGCTATCGAGCAAGAGGAGCCAGTTTTTTGAGGCCTACTTTCAAGATGTATCTCAAAAGACTCACTGAGATTTGCGCTTGCAAGAATGACAAGCTCAAAAGAAGCGCGATTTCGATGGGCCTCGTCCGTTAGCTCGCCTCCCTGACTGAGACGCCCTCTGCTGTCCAACCGCCGCTTCCTTCCCCTGGAGTTCCGCCTGTCCCGGTCTCCTGGCTGGCTGACGCTGGTCATCACCGTTAACGACCTGTTCACCACCGCCCCTCCCCGCGCAACCATACGTTTTGGCTTTTGCGAATCCGGGTTTCCCTCAAGACAGTCAAGACTCTTGCCTCACCTTTTTCGTCAAGACAAGTCGTCGTCGTCACCAACCACGCCATCAAAATGACCAACTTGAGGATTCAAAAGAGGTTGGCCGCCTCCGTTGCCGGTGTCGGAAAGAGAAAGAGTGAGCGTCGGATACGGAAACCAGCATCAAGGCAGTCAATTGCAGAGGAGGGTAGCATGGATCTGTGGCAAAGCATGGAGGAGAAGGGTTGAAAACGGAACAGGAAAAAATGGATAGGAAGGCTGCAGAACGGTTTCGGAGAGGAATTATTGGGAAGAGATGGAGAAAGCGACACCGCCAATGCTACAGATCCTGCCACCCTTTTCCCAGACGTAAGCCGTATCACGAACGTACGCTGACAAGGATTTTTTCACTCCACTCAGTCTGGTTGGACCCCCAAGAGGCCACCGAGATCTCCAACGCCAACTCCCGATCTGGTGTCCGAAAGCTCTTGAAGGATGGTCACATGTAGGTGTCATATTCCGCTGGACGTTCTGGAAGAAAGCGTGGAGGAGAAAAGAGGGAATCATATTTTGCGTGATTGCTGACGCGGTGATTCTCCGATATGCAGCATCGTCAAGCCCGCCACCATCCACTCCCGAGCCAGGACGAGGGAGCACGCTGCCGCCAAGCGATTGGGCCGACACACCGGTCATGGTAAGTAGCGCCGATTTAACACAGGAAACGACTTTAGACAACTGATCGCCTCTACCTATCTTTCAGGTAAGCGAAAGGGTACGGCCGAGGCCCGAATGCCTACCAAGGTTCAGTGGCTCCGACGAATGCGAGTCCTCCGACGACTGCTCCGAAAGTACCGAGAGGCCGGCAAGATCGACAAGCACTTGTACCACTCTCTGTACTTGAAGGCAAAGGGAAACACCTTCAAGAACAAGCGAGTCTTGATGGAACACATCCACAAGGCCAAGGCTGAGAAGACCCGAACCAAGAACTTGGCTGAGCAGATGGAAGCTAGGCGTATCAAGAACAAGGCTATGCGAGAGAGGAAGCAAGCCAGGTTGGCCGAGAAGCGAGCTGGTATCCACGCCGTCGAGGTTGAGGAGTAGGTCGTTCTCTACTTTACGTCCTTTCCGAGCAACCGCTGACCAAGATCGATTCTGCGTTAATAGGACCAAGGAATAGATGCATTATAGTCTTAGATAGGACCATAGTGGATTTGTATTTGCCTTTCCTTTGTGACTTCGCGCGCCCTTGCCTTGTCTCTATGATGTTATGCATCACGGGGCATGTCTTCACCCATAACGCTCCGTCCTGATTGAGGGCACCTACGACCGTGCTCCCATTCGTCGAACCGAAGTTCATTGGGGTTTTGTTGCCTTCAGCAGCGTCTGGAATCGTGGGATTGAGTGCGGCACCACTTCAGAGCTCGGTATAGCAATCAAACAAAATATTTTTGCTAGATGTTGGTGTGTTTCCGGAACGAAGTTGCATCGTCTGCGTTGTTGTCGCCTGCCAAGCCACTTTACGACTTGCAGTCTGTCACGGTTGGATCATTCTGTTTGAGAGGCACGCATAGCAATATCTGCGTTTCAATAATGCGTCTCCTTAACGCGCTTCATGAGGTCAGGGACTCCTGCATTATACATATGCAAGCTCTCTGCACTCTGCGTGGATATGGGGAGCTGCTAACGATCAAAGTTCTTGTTTACGTGTAGAAGAGCTTATTCATTGGTAGTAGCTACACGCTGGTGGGACTGGTGGCCGACTACCGACTACACGAGGAGCTACCTGAGAGTTGAGAGTACAAGTAGCTCCTAAGGGGTCGGATGCAAGATTAAGAGGGCCTCCACTTCACGAAGCATTCGAGCGTTCATGATGGACGATGGAAAGCTCTTGCTTATGATTTCAACTTCCTCGTTGAGATACTTGTGATATTACATATATCTCCACAAACATCAAAAGCAAAGCCACTCCGAGTTCGCTTGCGTCTCTACATTACCGAATAATCTCGTCCGCTACTGAAAACGTCATGTCCGCTAGGTACCTCTTCCTACCGGCCGTCTATGTCACAGGATTCTTTCGGCTGACCTTATTCCCCTTGCTTGCAGATACGACTTTTACCAGACCGAGAAGGATCTTATCGTCAGCATTTACAAGAAAGGTCTACCGGCGGATGAGGTACACGTGAAGGCGACCAGCAATGATGTAAGCGAGATCCAAAACGTACTCGACGTGGAATGACATTGATCAACAAAATCAAAGGTTGAAGTTCTTGTAGGAAGTGACAGCATCCTCAAACTATCGCCGTTGAGCGGGTCTATCGTAGCTGATCAAGTGACGCAAAAGGTTTATGGTACAAAGGTAGGGAATGCACTCTACTTTACCCTTTAGGCTCGACAGGAGATGCTAGTTGGTGATTAACGATACATCTTATAGGTTGAACTAAAGCTACCAAAAGCGACCTTCGGTAATTGGTCGAGCTTGGTCGGAGCTATAGCACAGACCACACAAGCGACCCCGACACCAACGCAACCACCAAAAGCCGACGAGTCGACTCCTACCAACGCAGAGCACGATACAACTTCCGCTACCAAACCCGCACCAACAAGGAAAAACTGGGATAGTCTGGCGAAAGAGATTGATGAAGTGGAGGAAGAAGAGGACGTGAGTCTATTCCCGTTAACCTCCGACCTGGAATTTCATTAAGCAACAGTGCCTCTCTGCAGAAACAAGGGCCGGACGGCTTTTTCAAAAGCTTGTACTCTGGCTTGGACCCGGATAGTCAACGAGCGATGCTCAAGTCATATCAAGAGTCGAATGGAACGGTTCTGAGCACGAATTGGACGGACGTGGGGACAAAGTTCCAGGCTCCTCAGCCACCAGCTGGCACAGAGGTGAGAAAGCTTTAGCAACGGTGGGAGCGGTCGTATTAGGAGTTTCACGATGCTGGTGCGGGGATCGGCAAGGCCGGGTGGTTAGATTAGCATGGACGTGTTGTAGCGATACCGCTTGCATTTCAAGCGTTCCACACCGCCTTTTGGCGGATTACGGTCGAGAAGCTATTCGAACCGGTTTCATATTGTACATTGTGGCTTGTAGGCATCGTCACTTTGCCCTCTACAACCCCCTCCTCACCAACACACTAGCTGAACGCTGATCCTAGTAGGCCTATCGCTGTCACCCACCACGCACGGAACAACGCCTCCTTTCCTTCCTCCTCGATAATCGTTCTCGCAGCATCCAACGCACCCGCGTACGGCTCCGTCTCGGGTCTCAGACCAATCACATCTTCATCTGCTCCTGCGTATTGCACACCGTCTGGTAGCGCGCCGCCGTCGTTTTGCGACGAGAGAGAGTATGGTGAATCAGAGTTTCGTTGAATAGAGAGACCTGTTCGTCGTACACAGGGAATGTGAGTACGTGTTCTTATAAAGCTGGAGATGCGTGGATGAGCCGAGGACTCACGAGTAGTGATTACTTCCAACGGTGTTAACAGGAATGCTGAACCGAACTGGAAGAGCAGGAATACGATGAATGATCCTGGACGGTCATACGCATCTACAGGACAGATGAATGACGAAACACGACATCAGTAAGTTGTTGCTGCTTTGCGACAGGGCAGGACAGCCTTCTTACCGACAGCGACACTCCCAACCAGGAGAGCCTTGATGGACCGGGAAATTACCGTCACCCACACAACATGCAGACCGCTAACGGTGAGCAAGCCAGGTGCGAGGTAGAGCGTCCATGGTTTGTTGTATTCATCGGGAGTCAAAATAAGTCGTAGAGATTGGCGGGCGTCAAAGGGCAGTGCGTATGGGGTGATGATACATCTAAGAGCCGCATATGCGTGAGCTCTCAGTGTCACGAGAACAAGTCGGTCACTACGTACCGGTTGATGATCACGGTCATTGGTAGGGTGACCAGCGTCATGAAGACGGTAAAGATACCCATTCTACATCGTCAAGAACCGAGTCGACGTCAGATGGCCCAGATGTCGCGCAGTCATAGAGAAAACCTACCTAATTCCTCCCGCTTCAGGAACTGTATACGATCCTTTCGGCCCTCGAGTAGCCGATGCTCCCACAAATACGATAGAGGCGATGGATACGATGGCAGAAAAAATGATGTTCGGGATGGCACCTTGAGGATATTACATGTCGTCTCAGTCGAATATCGCTTGAAAGGGCGCTGATTGTAACGTACCTTTGTACAGGCCCTTCCAGCCTTCAATCCGTTTCGTTCTTGATAGCGTTCCCCATAATGTGTTTAGTGTCGGTCCGACTCGAGAATCCAGACCGGATTCCAGGCCGACACCTTTTGGATTGTAGTTCGCTCGTAGTCTGTTACACAGCATGATCAGGAGGTGCAGTAAAAAGTGGCGAGCAGAGGTGCCTACCTGACAAGAGCGCCCTGGAACGGCATCACAATAGCCGTTCCGATAAACACACCGATGACCATGAAGATACATGCCAGAATGATGGTGCCTATTATTTCGCCAATCCCCATTTCGATTGTTATCCGAAAAGTTGAGGCAGCAGGTGGGTCAACGACCTATATACTGATCTGAGTGATGTTGTCGTGCTTTCAACGATGATGAAGGCGATGAGATAATGTTAGGCAAGATGTTCACCGCTTCAGCTTGCCTCTTGCTCATGTTCAGCGGACAAACAAGGCAAGTGAACAAGGAGGGCAACAGAGTCCAACAACGACGGCGATGCCCAAGCTGAGCTGCTGAGCTGCTGAGCTGCTGCTGCGGGTCAACCGGGCGCCGGAGATGACGTGTCGACTCGACTCGCTTCGCCAGCCCCTTTCCTCGTGCATTATTCGCCCCGTATGCCACGCACCTCGTTCTCGCAGTCAGCCGGCTATGTCAGATGGCCTCATGGGCACAGTTGTCAACGTGGACAAACATGCTCGATGCGAACAACTATTACACGACGTGACGTAACGGTATACAACCTGAAGGGGCCACCTAGCAAACAACAATCCGGCTTCATTGTAGTACTGGCCCATCCCAATCCCCTCTATCGAATCGCTTCTCATCAAAGAATTTGGCAGACTAGAAAGACATGACGCATATCAATGCCGTATCTTTTAGTAAGTTGAACAGGTTGCTGAGACTCACGATCTGTCGTCCTGCGAAATATCTGCCATCGAGATCCTTCAAGGCTTTCCACGCACCAGCAGGTCCAGAGAAGACAACAAAGATTCGTACAGCTTCAGACGGGTTTGCCGCGGGCGGGTACAATGCATGTGGGACTAGTCTTTCGACGATACTGTAGCATTACCGAGCGATGCCATTGTTAGCTCTTAAAGTGAAGAATTATAGCGGTTTTTATCCGACTCACCCATGCTCCTTCAGCTTCTCCCCCAAATCCTCCATAGTCTCCGTATCTGCCTCCTCAATACTCGCGAGCACGTTGATCAGGCATACAATCCGACTAGGTTCGCCATACTTGGCCCTCTCTTCTTGTTTCCTCGCGTCCTCATTCAAGTTGACCAATCGGCCTTTTGCCGACGTCGATTGGACCCAGCCACCCTTGTTTTTCTTGTTGGCTCCTTTATCGGCGTGTTCTGCGGCGAGTGCATGGACGATACCACCACCTGCTCGACCAAGTCCTTGGCCTTCGACATGTCCCATTTTACGCATCACTGGTATCAATGAAAAATCAGCTTCGCGATCCGCGCGCGCAGCAAAAGCATTTCACTCACTTCTTTCCGCAAACGAGCCTTGTCTGGCAAATGTTACAACCAAATATTAGCTCTTTCGCTGACTCCCAGTCTCCACGAACACTTACTCGGCAGGAGCACCACCATTCACTCCCTGTTCTACCTGTCTCGCCAGCAGATCAACAACATCCACTGCATCCATACCACTCGTATCCAAAACCTCTGGCTGAACAACGACGGGGTTTCCAGAACTACTACCAACGTACTCCCCGATCCCTGGTCCAGTTTCCACTGGCGCGGGGAAAGTCGCAGCGAGGCGCTTGGCGATCGCTTCTGCCGCCAAACGTCGTGTTTCGAGCGCTTTTTGGAAAGTATCGCCCTGCATCGGTGCTACAGGTGCAGATGCCGGAGGTGGTAACGGAGGCGGTGGCGAGTCCGACTCGCTCAAGTCCACGACTGATGTTGTTTGAACGAAAGCTGCAGGCAGTTTCACTGTGGATGCACTGGAATCCACAGACTGCACAGATTTCACAAAGCCGTATGGGGCACCCTGCGGCACTGCGGATTTGACAAAGGATGGGGCGTGCGTGGAAAGGCTCGACGAGGGAGGTGGCTGGAACTGAGTGACGGGAGCAACACCGGTGGACATGGCCAGTCGTCTTGCATAAACCTCGTCTGCCGTTTCTGATCGACGAATTGCTACTGGAGGTGCGGAAGGAGGTGGCACAGTTTGTGGTTGAAAGATGGGATGGTAAGCGGACCCACTGATACTCGGAGCAGTAAAGCCTTGAGGCGCACGCTGTTGGGTTTCCTCTGCGGAAATCCCGGCAGAGAAGGGAACTGGAGGTTGCATGCTTTGCGTTGCACTGTCCGGCTGAGATGCATAAAGTGACGAAGGCGGAGCAAACGCTCTTGGTGCTAGAGAGAAAGACATCAACCTCACGCTGTGATATCAAGGATGACGCAACTTACCATCTCGACGAGGTGCTTCCTCTTCACTATAATCATCCTCTTCATCCTCACTATAATAACTTTTTTCGCTTCCTTCCCTACGACGTCGATCTTCATCACGCTCCGCCTGAGCTCGCGCTTTCCGTTCCTCGCGTTTTGCCTTTCTGTAATCTTGATACTCTTGCAGGTCGTTTGGTTTTGCTGGGTTGTAAGGCTCATCAGGGATGAATATGTGCTGTGGCATCTCGAATTGCTTCTTGTTCTACGAAGCATGTGGCATCAGGCGATGATCACATCGGTTCAAACAAGAACGGCACTCACCTTCTTCCACTTTTTCTTCTTGTTGGGTCCACCTGGACCTGCGCCTGGAGCGCCTCTCTTCCTGCCACCGGTAGCGTTTGAGAAGGCATCATTCTGACTCTGTCCCTGCGAGACATCAAGGGTCATTGCCGGTGGCCTGAATATCTTCTTGCCATTGCCGTCCGGCGTCTGATCTGCACTAGGCTCGTTATTGCTATTGTCGGCCTGACTGATAGATGATGGACCAGGATTCGGGTAAAGACCAGGAATAGCGGACGCCGTAGATGTGTTTGCCAAAGTTGTACTGTGATGTATGACCGGAGCCGCAGTGATTGAAGGCGCAGCGGAAAAAGACGCCGAGGTGGTTGCGATCCTGACAGGTACAAATCCCGCCGTCGGCGGCTTTGCAGCTGGTTTCCTCCTCGAAGCAGCAGCAGGTGCGAACCGTAAGGCCGCCGACCAGGCCGCCTGTCCCGTTCCGGACGAAGTGGCGGCGGTAGTCGCTTTCCCTGCAGGCTCGTCAGGCTTGTTGGCATCTGTTGTCGGTCGAAGCGGTTCGAGCAAAGAAGGTTCATGGTAATGACGCTCTCGTCAAGCTCAGTTACAGATCAACATGGTGAGAGGACAGGAGGGTCTACTCGTACCGCTAGTCTGCTCCTGAGGCGTATATCCTGGTATTGTCAACGCTGCGCTTGGATTGCCCACGCTCTCCTGTCCCGGCGACGGTTTCTTATCGTTGGATCCCGCGAGAAAGCTTGTTCCTGCGAACAACGACATGTCGATGAGTCGGAAGGAGGGATTCGTAGGTAGGTTATTCTTGTGGCTTCTCAGCTGTCTACTCGATTAGATGACAGTGGTAATCGCTGTATTGTAACGAGTGCCGTTGCACCTTTTATCATTAGTCCTTTGCCATGTTGGTTGTCGGCGAGATGAGAACCGCGGAAGCAAACTTTTTGTCACTTGAGCATCAATCAGCGCCTTTTAGCCTAGCCTGCTACTAAGATGACCATATCCACTTTATCAGGATACACTGTTCGCCACTGTTGCATACCCCTTCCGCTATATCATTCTCCACTCTTCTCAAAATGGTCCGTCTTATTACACACAACATGCTGACGTGCCATGTCAGTAAGTCATTGCGGCATTCCTGGCACTCCGCATCTTAAACTAACCCTGAACACGACACACCTTAGAAAACTGCACAAAAGACAACTATCCACTCGTATTTCAAGACGCAGCAGTAGAAATCCGTCCCGCCGAGCCCAACCTTGGATTCATCGAGCGTTTCCTCCCAAAACTAGAGTGGAGTGCGTTGGTTTCGACGGCAAAGGCTTTGGGCAATGATTCGCTGCCGGACGAGATGCCAGAGGATAAAGAAGAGCTGAGGTCCGAAGAGTTTTTAACAAAGCTGCATCATGTGCTTATGGAGGTGAGTGTGTTGAGCGTGCGCATCGGGTGTATGAGTCGTGCTAATCTGTGGGGTGTGACGTAGACTCATGTGGAAGAGGGTGCCATGGTTTGTCAAGGTTGCGGTCATGTTTACCAAATTTCGTCGGGTATCCCAAATATGGTATGTTGCATCATTTTACCGGAATTCGATCTGCTGAACTGATTATTACCACATTCTCAGCTACTCGCCGAGCATGAGGTTGGTCGTTAGAGGTGGTGTTTATAATGCATTTGAATCGCCTTGCATTGTCAGACTGGAGTTCATGTAATGTATCATATGGGGTGGGATTTTTCCGCTTGACGCTGGCTTCGATTTTCCAGCATGGAGACTCGCGCACACCTGGGTCACTCTATCTTCGCCATCGACGAACAAGCCGCCACGACTGCCGCACAAAATCCAAATGTCGAGATACAAATGCAATATCGTTTCATTTTGTGGTCGAGTACAACCTAAGGTCTTAGTTACCGCTCAAGAGACCCTGCTTTTCCAGGTACTCTGCAATGATCTTGACGGCACCTTCAACATCACATTCGTTTGTCTTGATGTGGATCTCAGGGCTGGTAGGGGCCTCGTAAGGAGCAGAGATTCCGGTGAATTCTAGATGGAGAGCAAGGTAGTCAGCATTCCGATTCTCGGTAGAGAGACGACTTCTTCAGACCGAAAGTGCAACCCACCCTTGATCTCCCCGTTCCTGGCCTTCTTGTATAAACCCTTGGGATCCCTCTCCTCGACAACGTTGAGAGGAGCATCGACATAGACCTCGATGAACGGGATAGGAGGGTTATGTGCTTCGTGCAGCTTTCGTGCGAGTTGTCGGTCCGAGACGTAAGGCGAGATGAAGGCCGTCAAGGTGATGCATGCGGACGAGGAGAACAGGAGCGAGACTTCGCCGATTCGTCGGATGTTTTCTTCTCGGTCCTTGGGCCCGAAACCGAGGTCCTAGAAGTTGAACGTTGAGTCAGGTCCTGCGCGTCAACTTGTGAGCGGATAAGCCTGAACGAACCTTGTTAAGACCGAATCGGATGTTATCTCCATCGAGTCGGAAAGCATGCAGCTTCTTGTGCAACAGGTGCTGCTCGAGAGCAGTAGCGATGGTAGACTAGACAAAGAGCCGAATATCAGCGCTGCTCGAATTCACAATTGCAGAAGAGACAAACTCACCTTTCCGCTGGCACTGAGTCCAGTCAACCAGATGGTAGCACCCTTCTGGCCCAACAGCTGGGATCGCTCGTCGTATGAAACCGCACCTGAGGGACGATGTCGAGGTCAGTATACTGCGACAAGCCTAGAGTTCCGAACGACCGAAACGGGACCAACCTTCGTGGAAAGTAATATTAGTCGCCATTTTGTTGCGTTGATCAGCTTGTGAGGGAGGTTGTTGTCCGCAATGAGTCTATGAAGTTAAGAGTGCTGCAACTGAGAAGTTGCTAAACATCGGTCGTGCAATTACGCACCGGGAAGCTAGTACGACAGTAGTATCGGGAATGAAGATGCTAAAGTGCGCCCGAATCACTCCGACTTTTTCAATATCACGAATCCGGATTGCGCAAGACGAACAAAGTAAACACGGTACCATATCTCTGCGAGTCATGCTACTGGTCCCGTATATCTAGAAACAGACGGGCCATGCGATATGCTCATGCACCAGTTCAATGCGATATATTCGCCTACAACCTGCTTGTTCTACACGTATGCCGGCGCTGAAGCATCACAGACCACTAGCTACTCCTAGACGCAATAAATCGCAAACCCGGCCATTCCTCGGGGAACGCTTCCCGGATCGCATGCTGCACCTGTGCCCGCGTCGATGCATCATCCCACGCAAACTTTAATGGAATCTCCAGCACTCTCTTCTCCGGCCGCAAGTTGCTCGTCGCTGGATCTGCCTGTAGATCCTGGCACAGGAGCGAGGTGGCTTCCATGACTTGCCCCGAACGACAGAGGCATTCCACCCAGGCGCTCAGGTTGTTCTGATTTACAGGAACAGCTCCCTTGGTTGCCCATCGCCATATCCGCCTTCCTCGCGCGAGTTGTTTCGAGTAACCGCATGCATCAAAGATGATGCTGAGACTGGGTTGGAACGCCTCGTGTTTGTCATCCCATGCGTGTCGATCGACTAGTTCCTGCCATACAGTGAAACATTCCGACCAGGCGCCAAGCTGATTGTAGGCATCCATGATGGCGTTGAGGAGCGGTATATCGACGTCGAGGAATGAGTCCAGCTTAATGGCACCGTGTAGCTTCCGAAGGAGATGCAATGTCTGAGATACCGTCTTGTCATCTGCCGACGGGATCATTTCCACCAGATCCGACTCGCTTAACTTTTGCCGTCTCTTGCGCAGGAACGAAGTGAACCTCGATATAATAGTCGTGTACATTTTCGCATCCATCCTGAATCCGGCCCGTTTAATATCCGTGATGAATTCCGCTAGCAGGTCGGGCGGCACACGGGGTGATTTCGGCAACGACATGCCGGCAAAATGATTGATGATTTCCTGGTACTGCTCGTATTTGAATGCTTTTCTGTTGAGAGCGCGTACCCACGAGTAGATTTTGAAAGCGTCGTAGTGGTCCTTTGTAGATTCCATCAACCGCTTGATGATCCTCATCTTGTCCACCTCTGATACTGTGAGTCCGCGTTCTCGAAGATCGTCCAGAAACGACGTAGCCTGTTTCGCTACATCTTTGCTCGTTTTCGCCATCATTGTTAGTATCGCCGCTGATATTTGTTGAGTTGGCGTGCGTCCGTCGCCGATCGTAAGCGCTTGGGTCAAGACGTTTGCGTTAACGTCGTACACGCTCAAGAAATAGGTAAAGGCGCTCAATGCCGCTTTCAGATCGTTGCCACGCTCGGCATCGCATAGCCAGAGTATGTAAACAGCTGCTGTCTCATCGCTCAGATACTCGTCTGCTGCAAAAGGCCGATGCAGTGATATGTCGTAGTATATTGACGACAGTACCTGTTGAGCGATATGCTTTGGTATTGTCGACTTTGCTCGCGCAAGGTGCTGCATGATTACCCGACCGACCGTGTCGTCCGCCTCGACGCCGAGAATCGTATTCCATTCTTCAATCCTGGCATACACCTTGTTGGTGTACGCATGCGGTTCGTCGTGAGTCCAGAGCGAGGGCGAGTCGACTTCTTGCGCCAGGAGCGGTGCGATGGCGTGGTATGTCTCGCTGGTAGGTTGCACACCGGCGGCCCGCATGTGCCCTACAGTAGACTCTACAGCAGTCAATCCTCCCCTTTCCCCCGCATAGACGACGAGCTCGTTCCATCCCGCCACATCCAACCCGTTTTGAGATCTCTGAGCGATATCGCGATCGAGGGATTCTCTGGAGGTCGATTGGCTTGACGAGGAATGCCGCGTTCGGTATGGCTTTTGTGTCGATACATTGCGAGGCAGGTTGGATTGACTCGTAGTCGTTGTGCGTATTGCAGCCTGAGATGGTCCAGCTCTCGAGGCAAAGTTGCCCGAATACCATCTCCTACTCGGCTGGTTTGGAAGCTAGAGGGGGTTCGAGAATGATGAGTTGCACATGGCAGAATAGGATAAGCCGCCTCCAACTTACAGAAGGACAGATTGATGCTGATATTCCCACATTTCGGCCACATTTGGACGGCAATTCCTGATAAGTGGATACCACGGTCGATCCAGAGTGTTGTTGTCGCAAACACTGACTGAGCGTGGCGGTAGTACGCGAGCCAATCCGCCGGGAGGAAGAATGCATAGTCCTCGAATGAGCTAGAGTCACAACCTGCCCGCTTGAGCTATAGCAAGGCGGTAGGTATGTATGACGAACTTGTATGAAGCTGAAACCCTGTCGATCACTTGTCACTTGGCTAAGCGCGAACCCCCATTTAATAAGCGCACGTTCCTCTTCCCGGCCGCGCTTTGTCTTCTGGCTGTGAGCAGGGCTTGGGTGGGAGAACAGCGATCCAATCCGAAGATCGCCTTTTCGGTATTCAACGCTGCTTCACAAGTAATAGACTGTCTTGTGTTTGTTTCCAGTCAGCAAACATCGTCTGCGTTTGATCGTCTCACATATCGCTCATCATGCGTCCCTCTGCTCCCGTCGAATCTTTGATGCCTACCGGTAAGTGCGAGTGGTACGGCTGAATTTTAGGGATTTCTTCTCGACATCTCGGTATCCCGACAATGGCGACAGTGACGGCTGGACTTTCGTGGACACGTATGGACGTGGAAAGGGAGAGCAGGGCGGGAATTGATTTGCTGTGGAAGGATGGATCACCAGAGGGAAAAGACGTTTGTCGGCGGGAGACGGTCACGGAAGGAAGTCGCAGGAGGGATATGGACGGAAGCTTCACAAGAACCGCAACGGCTTTTACTGCTCGACATGACTCGGAGGATGCATCAACAGGACCAACTCCTCAACCTGCGGCTGGAGCCGTATCGTCGTTCGCTAGGATCCGCTGTCATACTGCGTTACAGAAGGCTGACCTCTGGTATCATTTCACATCCGTCTGCTTGATCTTTCTTTTGCACTACAGGCAAAGCCTACGTGAGTGACGCAAACGATTGCTCGTTTATACTATTTAACTTACCGCTCCTTGAATTCTTTTCCTTGCTTTTCACCTCAACTTTTCGTGTTGCCGTACCCTTGACGTATTTAGATTGGCTGGTGGGGAAACATGGGTGGTCCTAAGCAGAAGGGTGTCGTCACCTACTGTAAGTGCATTCGGAGTTCGGAGAGAGACCGCGCGGGCAAGGGAGGACAAACGTCTCATATCCATCCCCTTTGTACAGCCGTATCGCCATTCAGACAGCGAGCTTTGAAGGGCACATTGCACGGATACATCTTCAACGGTTACTCCCGAGCTATGCGACAGGCACCTTACATGTTGATCCCATTCGGCATCGGTACGTCACCGGCGTGCATTTCGAGGCAAGCGGACCTCGGTTCTAATTTGGCTTTATTTTGATGATAGGTTACTCTGTGTACGCTTGGGCAAAGTCAAAGAGCGCTTACTACAACTCAAAGGAGGTAAGACTCCGTCTGCACCTCATCACGCCATGCATGTACTCATATATTTTCTGATATAGGGCCACCACGCCATGGCTGGTCACTAAACCTGGAACACCAACAAAGTGATGGGCATCCACCTCGATTCGGCATTTCCAGGGGATCGTAACATGGCAATGTTGGAGTAAGAGCTCGGAAGCCGCCGTTTTGCGCGCTGTGTAAGGGTGTTGTAGATAATGTTGCTTGACGATGAGGATATGACCAAAAAAACATCAATCTCCACGATGGCCAGAGGGGCGCGGATTGGCAATTCAGCCTGCTCTGCATTATATTTTCTTTGCCTCACAAGTGTTTGACTTTGATCTATTGTGCAGAGATTCTTGTGGGATGTGTTGGCATCGACAGTGTGTCTACCGTGTCTGACAAGATGCCACTGATCTGAACTGGGAGTACTGGAGCACTTGCCGCGAATATGAACGGCCAAAACTTGTTATTACCATGATTCTGATTTCACTCATCAGGATCGGATGACGCGGCGAGTTGACCGGGCGGTGATCGATAGAACTGCTTTGAGCATGATAGCTATCATGAGCTTCGGACGGCGCCTAATAGCCCTTGAGTGAGGCGGTTCATGTCACAGGTATACTTGTATTCTCCCTACGTTCATCTGTTCCGCCCAGGTATACATACAAGACCCTGGGAGACCATATATCGTTCCGTAGCTGGATATTGAAGCGGTATTTCGAGACCGACGGCGCCTCTACATAGCGACTGGTGAATCCCAATCTATTACACGGTACACTCGCTCATGTCTGAACTCCAGGCTGTTGCCGTGGTTGGACATCAGGTGAAGAAGGATACCAAGCCTTATGTGACATATAGTATCAAAGGTAAGCTATGCACTTGCCATGTAGTTGCCTTTGATGGATGATTGAACCACTTGTTTTTTTCTCTTGCTTTCGTAGTCAGCACTTCAACGAGAACATGGCTGGTACATCGGAGATACAATGATTTCACAGCGTTACATGCAGAGTTAAAGAGCTCGACAGGGAGAGAACCACCTGCAACCTTGCCACCCAAACACTCATGGACCTTGTCACGGAATGTAGAGGATCCCAAGGTATGTCATCTTCTCACTCTGACAGGCAAAGGGCAAGGCTGATGATTGGCATCTGTCCAACTCCAGATCATAGATGAACGGCAGAAGGGCTTGGAAACATATTTGAAAGCGATCCTCATTCATAAAGATCCATGCTGGCGGACGGCATACGGCTTTCTCGACTTTCTTGCCGTTCCTAGTAATACACACAACATGAGAACAGCCAATGCATCCGCCACAGCCTCAAAGCTCGCGTCATCACTACCCTCGGCCGCAGGAAATGACTCGACGTTGCTTCACACATCGACGAGCTGGATGACGGAATACACTGCGCTGCAACACGTTCTGCGGTCGGTTCGAGCATCACTGTTGAAGAGGGATGCATTGGCACAGCTGGGAGACGCTTCGGGATCGCGATCGGCAGGCGTGGATGCCAGACGGTCGCTCAAGGATTTGAAGAATCGTTTGACCACCTTGGAAAAGGGGTTGCCTTTGGTTGAAGGACTTGGTGAGGGTGAAAGGTCTCGAAGGGAGGGCATGGTCGGCAGTCTAAAAGACGAGACGGCAAACGTGGAGAAGATGGCTGAAGCTGGTATCCGGGTTACTCCTCAGTCCAACTTGGGCAGCTCAGCTTCACCGGGCGGATCGAGAACGCATACGCCTGCCGTGAATGAAGCCTCGCGAACGGCACTTTTGGGGTCAGCTATTACAGCAAATACACCTCCCTCGCGGGTGTTTGGCACCGCCACTCCGCAATCAGGACCGCAAGAGACCGTTCAGACACGGCCTTTGGATGATACGGGTCTCGTGCAAATGCAGCACAGTCAGATGGATCAGCAGGATACACAATTATCACAGCTTTCCGCGATTTTGCAGCGGCAGATGCGGATTGGGCAGGAGATCGGAAGGGAAGTTGATGAGCAGAATGAGCTTCTGGATACTATCGATAGTGAAGTGGATCGAGTGGGAGGAAAGTTGGGCCGGGCCAAGAGGCAGCTGAATCGGTAAGTTCAAGACGCAATTCTCCCTTTGCGATTATAGTGAAGACTTATATTTCGCTGTGTTTTAGGCTTGCGTAAATTGCGGTCTCTTTGGCTATGATATATCATCAGGTTGTATACTTGCAGTTGTAAGATGTAAGATGTACTGGCTCTTCAATAACAAGCTCTCTCATGTTCGCGAAAAGCGAGGTGAGTGGCGTGGAGCACGGGAGACGCCGTAAGAGATGTGAGGGATTCGCTATGTAGCTTCGTAAAATGAGAACATTCACCGCAAGGCGAAAGGGTGTAGTGGTTAAGATATTAACGGGAATGTCCATCGACTTCTACTTAGCCACAGTTGTCAGACGCATCATGTCATCACAAGAGCTGTCATAAGCTTCATCATAGAATCATAGATCCAAAGGCTCTTGTTTACTTTATTAGCTTGTTAGCGCGCGAATCTACTCTTGCAAACAGGAGATATACATACAGTACTACCATCATAGCGAATAACATTTACGAGTAGTTTTACCACACAGTACTTGCGTATCCCGGGAGCCACTTGACCTGTCGATCAGCGATTCAACATACCTCGCTTTCTGCGCGTATCCCGCTGTCCGTCCACAGCATCGGACGTCAAAACACAATTCGGCTCTGGGGACAGTAACATACATACGGTGCGAAATCGCAAAGACGTCGTCGACATCTACATGTTGCTATGGAATCCGATGGAGATGACAGTGACGGCGTTGCTCGAAAGTTGAAGGAGGATGAGTTCGAGCTGCCGAGGGTGATGTGGGTGCCGGACAAGGCGGAAAACCAGGAAGACTTTTTGCGAAAAAACAAACCTCGTAAGCTGCCAAAGCTCTCTGTCTTTTCAAGCCTGGGTTTATTGAAAGATTGCGTCCATCGGTAGACAACTCATTTCGTCCTGCACCTTGCACCCAAACAACCGAGTCATCTCGCCTATTACGGGATTCGTTCCGCGAAGTTTATCAACGCAACGACTCGATTACGCCGATGTCATCGACCGGTACCGCGACTTTCCACCCAGGAGTCCTCGACTCGACGCCATCAGGTAGACGTCCTACTCGCCGTATACGATCTTTACCTTCCCCTTACTCCACATCATGTTCGAATACCAATAGCAGCAGACGATCCACAGTAAGCGGAGCTTCATCCAGTAGAACGGAATCAGCACCGTTATCGACGACGTCTGCGAGACACCTCGATGTATCCAATATCAGCTTAGCCACTGGCCAATCAAACATGGGCTCACCAGGAACAGACAGTTTGGGGTCTTTGATGACACAACTTGGCGAGCGGTTCTCCCGCCGGAACGAAGCGCGCAAGAAACGGGCAGAGATGCAAGAGAAAGTGAAGAGTGGAAAAGAACAGATCAACATATCCCGTATACAGCAAATGGAGAAGGAAAGGCGAAAGGATTCTGCTCAACTAGGGGATATGACAGCAAAGCCATCACGGAACCCTCCAGCCTTTGATCAAAGAAATCAGTCTTCAACAAAGCAGTTTTTAGAGCCTCAGTCAGCTCGTCAAACTATTCCCGGTATCAAAATAACCTCTGGCAGCTCCTCGGAAGTCCACATGGATAGAAAGCGGTATCCTCTTGCGAAAGGAGATACCAATCAGCATACAAACGCGACAACCCCGGCCATACGCACAGCGGACGCTTCATCAGTACAGAAGCGTCAGAAAATCGAGCAGTCGTCCTTTGTCGACGCAGGCGCGGCGGAAAGCATCCAAAAACCGATCGCGATCCAGCAGAACAACATCCAGTTTGCCCACAAGCGACAACATATACAGCATCAATCATTCCCTGCGAAATCGGCAAATCAAAATAATCCAGTAAGCCGATCAGTGAATCCGGCCAATCATGCAACCTCCGCACGTCGTCAACAAACATCGATATCGCTACCCACATCGGCAACGGCCCCGACATCGACCATCGCAGAAGCAGACAATGATATCGGTCAGCATCATAAAAGCGACACATCGTTTGAGTCCCTGAATGATATGGATGGCCTGTTCAACGGAGGAGGAGAGGAAGTAGAAGCGTTGTTCAGGGCATGCGACGGATTCTAAAGTGATCCACGAGGCATCTGCCAGATAATGATGGCTGAAGATCGAGGTGCATCTTGACAGGACGTTGCGGTGCCTCTACCTCGTATTGTAGTCTTGGCAGGAGTGGGAAAAGGGCTCGATTCGGTTTTTTTCTTCTAACTGTATGATTTCGCTAGATCTTTGTAACCCACTTGTGGTGTGTACAATATTCGCCTACAACTTTTTTTACTGCATTCCTGACGCCTGAGCCGGTTGTTGGCCTGTCTGTATGGCCATGTAGCTATGTAGCTAGCAGATCTTGAGACCCTCTTAGACACTCTTCTTCTTGGAGACCCTCTAGTGAAGCTGTTTGGTCCCGCGACACGAAACTGTCGCGACGAAACGCCGGTCGCCCGGTCGGTTATTATTGAACTTGAGATCAAACAGCTTTCCCCCACGTTTCGTCATTGTCGTTGTCCGTCTCGTTAGCTACACGCCGTTGCCCGTTATTGATGGCATCCCGCGAACCGTTATCTCTTACTTCCCAGTGTGGAAGGGAACTACTGCGGTATACATGCAGCAACCTGATAAATCGACCAGTCGCAAGCACATGCGGACTCTACAACGGTCCCTTGAGCGACTCCTCTAGCTTTATCTCGCATTCCATTTCGCGTTTGTTGCACTTGCTTCGTTCCGTCATGTCTGCTACAGAATTTTCGCTTCGCCAACGTCCTTCGAAACCATCAGAGGATATATCACAGGTGGAATCACGGCAGGCCAAGTCAACGGGCTCTACCATCACGTATGAAGAATCGTTGAAAGAAGTACCTTGGCAAACCGACAACCGGTACATTCGGAATGGCTACCGAAGAAGGTTGCGGGATGTTAAGAGCGTACTATTCAGTTTGATCGGTTGTGAGTTTCTAGTCCAGTGAGCATCGGGTTGAAGAGCTGATTCGTGATCAACGTTACAGATTGGCATAATGAAACTGTTAACATACATTCGCATCTCTGGGGTGCAGTAGCCTACCTCGCACTTCTGCCTTTGCATTTCTCGACTCATGTTACAGGCATCGATCTGGCCTTGAAACATCTTCCAGCATGGACACCTACCACATTTCATATCGGAGAAACAGTAGCGTCAAAAGCATCCAGCATGAGTGCAATACCCGGTAGTGAACTCTTGATGCCTCGGCCTCAAACTCTGGTGGATACCCTTGCCCTATCGATATTCCTCTGCTCAGCTGTTGGATGCTTGACGTTGAGTGGATATTTCCACCTGGTACAGTGTACGAGCAGGGAGAGGTGTGATTCGGCACATAGAGGAGACTACGTAGGTTCACATATCTAGAAGAGACTATCTGCTAATAGAATCCTGATCATCATTCTTGTGATTGTAGATCGGTATCGTTATCCTGATCGTTGGCTCATTTTGGCCATCTCTGTATTACGGTCAGTTGATCAAAAATCTGCGCACTAAGCGGAGTGACTGACTCCGTGCCATACGCACTCAGGGTTCCGAGAAGATCCAATACTGCAAGTAGGGTACATAGCGCTGATAACTAGCTTTGGGTTCGGTAAGTCTCAGTATATCACACATCAGGCAAGCAAAGTCCATTGACGTGACTGACCGCACGTTCATTCTCTAGCCGCAGCATACGTGAGTGAACAAGAGGTGGCGACTCTCGACTGATAACTAAAGCACAATCTGATGATGACCGTACCGTAGACTGTGTTGACTCCAGGGCGGGCCACTCCAGCCCAGATCTGGCACAGAACCCTCACTTTTATTGCACTTGGACTCTCGGCCGTTTTACCGATTGGTCATCTCGTTGTCCAAAAGGGGTGGGACTGGGCAATGCGAGAAGGTGGTCTAGGAGGTTTGGCTGCAGGAGGGGCATGGTATGTCATCCGTTCCTTCTGCCAGTCTATGATGTGTCACTGATTCCCAGCGAAATCGATTCTCGCATCTCAGTTACATTCTCGGCGCTGTGCTGTAGTAAGACTCGCTTTCGTTTTCGCTGTTTCATTCCTCCAATACACTGACCACAATGCTTTTTCTTCCAGTGCCGCCAGGATACCCGAAAAGCTCTCGCCAGGGACGTTTGATATGGTCGGATCGTCGCACCAGATCTTCCACTGTCTCGTTCTGGCGGGCAGTTGGTGTCATTACTGCGCTATACGTGGCATGGCTCTTCACTGATCGCTCGTGAGAAGTCGAGTGATGCCTCGTGTTCAAGTTATGGCCTGCTTGCCCGTGGCGAGTCATTCATTTGTCTGACCCCAAGGAGGAATGGAAGACAATGATCATTCGTCGTGCGCCAGCCCAGCTGTCTAGTATGCATCTGTGTAAAAGCTCAATGCCCCGATATCCTTTCGCTTCAACGGTGTCGCAGTGGGTGAAACACCTCATTATACAAATAGATGGTAATAAGTGCAATGAGGTACCTGCTTAACAATCTCGACTATTATGGGTCGCGGTGTTGCAGGCAGACACTGCTGCGTAAACTGCAAGATCATACGCCACTCACATGGCCCAGCATCTTTCCCCAAACTGCGTTGCCGTCATAGATGACCAGTCAGTTATCGATCAGTGATGTTGCAGTTGACTTTATGACTAGGTCGCGGGACTGAGAGTGAATGATGAGAGAATGAGAGACGACTTAAGGCAAACGCGCTTGATTTGCAGCGCTTGTTTTTGGTTGAATTTTTCATTTGCGTGTCGGCTTTGTCAATGACGCGCTGTTTCGCCCCAGCGTGCTCCCGGGGTAAGGCATCACCCATCCTCCTTCCGATCCAATCGTTCTTTATCATCGTCCTCATAACCCGTTAGTGGGGTGGTCGAAGTGGCGGTGCAAGGGTTTAAAGGGTCTCTCACTCGTCAAACGCACAACAGCGCTTACCCGCAAAGAGCGTTCTTGTCTTCCGCGACAATCCCCGAACTTGGCAACTCGTTCCTTACCACCACATCGGCTCGATACCGACATCTCTTCTCAAGGCTCACTATCGTCTCTCATCAGGACGTCTTGATCCACCATTTGCCTCGACTAGGCCTCTCCATTGCTCATCTTCACCACAATCAGGACATAGGTCGACCCGTTGATTCGGAGCTCGCCCATCGTCGAAGAAGCAAGGAAGGAATATTATTAGCCGGACAAAGGGATTGTGAGGATATACCACCATCTTGACGACAAAGCAGTAGGAACACGACGTTGAGGGAAGGACTATCAACTCGGACGAAAGAATCAATTCAAGGGTACTGAACCGTTTACGTCTCTGTCGTTCGGACACCGACAAACAAGCGATTCAAGGCAACAATCGATTGGACTTGGAACTAAACATCTCCAACTTCGACGCCTGCACTGCGATTGATCCTCCACAAAGCCGTTCTTAACAGCAAAAGGCGTTCGGTGCGAATCGTTCATACGCCAAACTTATCTTAGACACTCGAGGGACACCTTTATTGGTAGTTACTTCTCGTTTGAATTCGACTCTCCGACTCTTTTCACATCACTCTCAGCACTCTTCTCGACTTCCTTCTCGCCTTTTTTCGCATTTCTTTTTGGTCCGTCTTTCGACAGTCAGCTTCTCATCTCTCAGAAACACTTTATTGCGACTCTCAGCTTTTAACAAGTCGACTTTCAACACTTCTCTTTCAAAGTTTTTTCCATCTCTACTTTCAACCTCTTTCAGTTGTCTGTCACCTTCTTAGAAGACATTCAACAGACGTCCGGTACCTTTCGGAACATCACTACATATCACCAGTCAAGGTAGAAGGCAAAACTCGAACTTTCGGGTTTCATCTCCGCCTCGACACCGGTACTGAAAAGACAGGAAGACTGAAGACGAGTTACCTTTCAGGTCTTGTCTTTTCTCCTCCTTCTTCGACGTATCTCTATCAGCACATGACCGCAACTATCAGTTTCAGGCCCTTTGACGGCCTTGATAATGGTCGACAGAACGAGCAGCATCAATACCCGTCTGCGGAATCTCAAGCTCCTTACTCAGGAAGGATGATGAACGCCAAGGCTATTGCCCATATCAAGTCGAAGGTATCTACTCCTAGCAAAGTTTCCAGCTGGAACTCGTACGTGATATCTGTTTTCGTCATACGCCATGAAACCAACTAATCTTGTCTATGCTTATGTAGCGGCTTGACGAGCAGCTCTAGCTTCGGCAGTTCAGCCAACTCGTCCCAAAAGAAGAAGGCCCCATCGCACGCCAGTTACCATCATAATGCGATTGTTGGTCGACAGACACCGTTGCACTCGCTCAACCACTCTCGACGTCTCGCAGCCAGCAGACGAGCTGATGTCTTTGGAATGACGGCGCTTCACAAAGCCACCCGTGATATCACATCAACTCCTTGTCGACAAAGCACATTGTCTACGTCGACTGAGGTTCCTGCTGTATCGCACATCGGTGCCGAAGACGTCGAAGATGCCTTTGACGACTTTGAGGCTTATGACGAGAATTGGGCTGAGCTCAATTCGAGCCGTCGACGACGCGAGGAAACTCCTGTCGAGTCGATTGGTTACCGTTACCACAAGCAATCTCCTAGCGACCAGTGCGACGTGGCAAAGGTCAGTCCTTATCTATCACGACTGGTCACCAGTCTTTTACTAATCTTTGTTGCATTCTGCATTCCTTTCTTGCCGCTCTCCTTTCTTCGCTGGATCCCCTTTGGTATGCGACCCGATCTGAACTCTCGTCGCCAAATCGGTCAACCTCTGCGTGATTACGTTGATCCCCCCGCCATCGCCTTGTCGCCGTGACGACACTGTGCATGTCACAGGTCGACCGAATGGTTTCGACTGATGCCGGTTCTTTATTGAGCAGGACGTTCTCTCTCGAAAGCAACGGTCAGCCTTACTCTGCAGCGGGTGCCACCTCTCAGGTGTATAGGCAACTCTCGGTTGGTCATGCAATTGGCGATGGATACCAGGTTAGCTACGCGCCCAGAGAAACGTCGGGTTTCGAAAACCATCTGATCGGAAACAAATTCTTTGATTCTGGCATCGCTCAGAACGTTTCGGTACCTCAGGTTCAATTGCAGCCTGCCCCGGAAGTTACTGGTATTGCCCTCAGCGGATTCCTTGCGGAAGCTACCTGGAAGTTGGTTACCGAGCCCTTTGTACCTTCTGAACCTGTTGGTAACAAGAGCCTGGATTCGAGCCCTGCTTCTAGCGGTGTTCAAACTCCGGAAGTGCCGTGGCCTGCAAGGGATCCTTGTGTTCAGAGCTACTCCAAGTCAGTACCCAGCATTGACGCCTGCCGGTGCCTTCCCTTCGCTAATACCGTATGTTCCTGGGAATTTTGCAGCCTTGGCAGGGATGTTACCGCTAGTCCTACGGCCGACAACCTCCATCCGAAGTATTTTGCAAAACTCGGTATCCACGGTTACGAATACAAGGAGTCAATGTCGCCCGTACGAGAGGCTTTCGCTTACAACACTCCCGTCAAGGAACCGTTGGCTCTTAGATACAATCCCTACCAACTGCCCACCCGCGTTCCGGCCTCTTTCCACGACTTTGTCAATAAGACATTGAGCCAGACCCTGCTCTCGCCTACGGCCGTCTTCTTGTCGCTTTGGTACATCAAACGCTTCGCGATCCATACCGGCGGCGACGAGTACGGTGCGCTTCTTCGACGAAGTCTGGGTCACATCTCAACCAACCCCGGACTCTCGTTCAATGGAGAAGATGCAGCTCGACGAATCTTGACACTAGGTCTCGCCAGCGCGAACAAGTGGTTGGACGACAACACCTTTACCAACAAGTCGTGGTCCGATGTTACGGGTCTTAATAACACTGAGATCAACAGATTGGAAATGCTCGCTCTCGGTCCCTTGTCTTTCGACCTCAGCATTTCGCTCGACGACTGGAATGTCTGGCTTCAAGACCTTCACGACGGTATCGTTCCTTGTACACACGATCGTCCTTTGGCGCGACAAGCATTGTCCCAAGTCTGGCAAATGCTCGACAAGTCAAACCAACGGTTCGAAGAAGAGATCGTCAATCGTCAAGGTTCACCCGTCGTGTCTGCTTTCGACAGCCCGTTCTCGGCTTCCGCAGATGAATTCGGTCTGGTCCAGACTGTCCCTGACATGATGGGCTCGACCTTCTACCCCCACCAGTCCGGTATCACTACCGGTCACCCTGGATTTGATGCAGCAAGGGAAAAGTATATGCAAGGCATCGTCTTGCCTTCCTACGTGGCTCAAATTCCCGCCAAGTCTCAATGCGAGACAACTTCAACAACTGGTTATCCTCAATCTGCCCTGACCTACGGTTCTTCGTACGACCGGGCGGTTTATGCCGATAACCTGTACTTGCGATCTCAGCAGCTCTTCGATACTCAGCAGCAGCAACAGCAGCAATCGCACCTGGCCCCTCGATCCTATGGCGACCACGTTGCGTCGGCGGATTATTGGGCGCAGTCCGAGTACAGCGGTTACCCTTACGTCACTTATGACAACCACCCGATGGCATTGCCACCCATTCGCAACATGGGTTTGACAGCCTGAAGGGTATCAAAATTGCCCTTGCGCAACTCCCGAGGAACGGCGCGTGTCGTACCCTCGTTTTTTCCCAAGTCTGAAGGAGTGATTGATGGATGGAGAACGGAATGTGTGTGGTGGAGATGGAGATCTGCAAAGTGAAGATGTGTGTGAAGGATGGCAATCAACACACGGATGGATTGATGGATAGCCGGTAGAAGGAATTGCTAGAACAGCACCGTCGTCGTCGTCATTCTCATCATCAACATCAGCATTGAGAAGGGATATTAATCGTCTGGAAACCCGTAATTTCATCCTGTGTGTTGCTCTCTTACGTAGTTTATCGCTGTGTTCACCAGCATTTTGTACATCATGTAAAGAATCTCCCCGTTCAGCACGACTAGCTCGCCTCATTATCAATCATGATTCGGCTTTTTGAAAGTTTTCGCCTTGTGCTGGTTATAACCTGGGCCGCGGGGCTACAAGATGCGTCGATTTTTGTCGAGCATCTTTTGCCATTTGCTGTCGTACAGGAGATCAGAGGCCCTCAGAGGCGAGGATTGTTTGTACACGGCCCTCTTGGTCTGTTCGATGTGCACCGGCTTCCATCAAAGAAGCTCATCACGAATCCGCACACGTTCAAAACAAGTCAGTCGCGAGATGAAACGTGTTGTTCGTTGCCATCATTCGGTCGATCAATTTGCGCATCAAATCAACAAGATTCTGTTATAATAAAAAACGGATGACAGTCAACTGTATAGCTATCAGCATCGAGCACAGACGATGACAAGTAGTAGGTCATCTACATCCCGGTCAACCAGCTGAAGGACTCTTGCATTCTCTTGCGCAACCGTAAGTGATTGCCGTTCAAGCCACTTCCAAGCATGCTCATCAACACTGCCTTGTGTATCTATATATACAGCACAGACACTGAACCAGTAGTCCGACACTACTAGGATGCGATAGCTATCTCGCCTTCTGTAACGTGCTCAAATAACCAAACATCATCCTCGATACGAAATCAGGATGGACCACGCATCACCCCTATCCTCACCTGATGCTTCCCGCAACTACCAGCATGCGACAAACGAGATACCCAATTCGGAGACACGACACATCGAAGCTTCGCTATCGAGTATCTCTGGTACATCATCACATCTTATCCGCTCAAGAGAGCCGACAGTGGAATATGCCGCAAGACCGACGACATCCATGATGGAGAATTCGGCTGCTGTTAGGCGTATGGAGTCGGAGATCGAATGGCTCTACGAACGGAATGCCGAGCTGCAGGACGAAAACGATCGCTTGAAGCAAGAGCTGACCAAGAAAGATCGCGAGCATCGTCAATCGAAAAGGAGATTGCAAACACAATTGGATACGGTGCATGCGACGCTTCATGATGCGGAGAGACAGAACCGATCATTGGAGGCCACCATCAGATTATTGAATCAACGATCTACGGAGGCTGTGGAAGGAGCACGAAGATTTTCGGCGGAACTCGTCCGATATCCTCCACCACCTGCGGATTTTGGCATACCACGAATGCAGGGACTACCTGCAAATTCATCAACCACGGATAGCTTGTGCACCACCGTCTCTACCGATTCCGTTTGGAAGGATCAAACACCGAGTCCCCCAGTCATGGGTGTCGAAGACAGCGTGTTCGGTCATCGACGAACTGGAAGTATCATCCTAGAACCTGGTCACCAACCCGAGCGGCGAATCCGCAAGAAAGTCTCTTGGCGAGACGAGTGCGGTCCATCAGCAGCACTTTGTCAGAGCTACCCTGCGACACCCGTCGCTTATGCAGCCTCCAGTTCAGAAAGCCCGACAAGACAAGATGCACCATCGAACGAGATCACACCAACCAGGTCGCCAACTTGCCCTGATTCGCGCTTGACACCCGCGCCGCCTAGCCTCACGCAGTGGTTGGGACTACAGTCGGAAAGGGTCAACAGGCGAAGCGATCGTCGACTTTCTTCCGCTACTCCACCTCTTGCTTCAGCTGCGAGCCTGTACGAGGAACTAGGTCCATTCCGACTACGTCCGTCTGCGAGCGAAGTTTCCTCGCAGTCTCGACATGTTTCCGGTGCGAGCGCCTATCACGAGCTGAATCGAGTGGGTGACGAGGAAGGCACGCTGCCAGTTCTACCCGATGCGGTGGGAGGAACCGACGTTGATGTGCCGCTTTTGGAAGAGAATGAACACTCTGAGAGCCCTCATGATGCAACCTACTTGGAGCGGTGCAAAGCGATACTTGAAGATCGGGGTAGCGACTTTTGGATGCAGATGCAATTCTGGTGTGTTGTTGGCGTCTTTATTGCTGGAGTGTTGTCGAGGGGTACAGACGGCGTAGTGGAGTTGGGAAAGCGGCGTTGAAGTTTTCGACATGTAAGTGGCATGCGCCGGTAGCGGTCGAAAGCGGGAAACGGCAGGCCGAAGCTGAAACTTTCTTGATTGGTCGTATTGGTCGCATAGTATAGTCCTCTTCATCTGACCACCTTCCAATCAGATAGCGCAACTTGTTGAACTGTAGTCGCACTCGGATCGTTGTTGTGTCTTCCATCTTGATTTATTCCGTTTTCTGTCTACCTCTGCGGGCCGTGTCTCCTGGTAGCTTCCCCAGGGGTACGACGCCATCGTGGGCTGCTCGAATGGCAGGCATTTTCGTACTTTCTATCGTATTCATGGCCGTCTGAGTTGAATCATATGAGGCTACGGTTCTGCTACTACCTACTACACTACTACGGTTCACTTCAACAATGCTCCGGCAATGAGTCATGGATTTTCGCTCATCATGATCAGCATCCGCGCTTATTTTTTGTCTCACAAGTGAATTCATAGCCATCGGTCCTCAGGAAAAGTATTTGCGGCATGCACAGTCCGGAACAGACGTCACCGCTTGGAAATATACCGAGGAGGGTGGCTAGGGTGGGTGGGGGAGGGAGATTCGATTTGTTATACAACTATACACGTGAATGCTCGTATTCTTGCCTATTCCGAGTAGACGCTTCCAATATCCACTCCCAGCCATATACATTGGCGTTTCCTCACCACCGATAACTGAATCACCGCCCGTCAGAAAACCATTGCGTCATCATCCCACTCAAAATGGGCCTGGCAAGCGGACTTTCGTCAAAACGTTCATCCATCGCAAGCATCGCATCTCTGAGTTCGTCAAGGAAGAGCAGTCTACCAAGCACACCAGATGATTCTCCGGAAGGTAGAATAGCAAGCGTCGTTGCGCATTTTTCGGATCCCGATTTGGTCATCGCAAGTACGGAAGCGGACGCAGCGTTGGACAAGGGATACCTGAGAGGCTGGGCGGGTGGTTATGGTGGCGGTAACGGTCGCAAATCTGCATTGACGGAAGGGGAACGGTTCTGGCTGGTGAGCGTTCAAGCGTGTGTAGATATTTTCGGGTCTTACAGATGCTCTCATTTTCCACTCAGACGAGACAGTGCATCGATCGGTATGCATCGACCGGTATGATGGCCGTCTCTCCTTCCGCTGAAGCTATCCCATTTTGATTAGATTCCTCGATGCAACGAAGGGAGACGTATCCCAAGCCATCCAGCGTCTGAAAGACACTCTGATCTGGAGGCGCTCGTTTGGAATAAACGAGCTGTTTGAAGAACCGGATGCCAAGGAGGAGGTATGTTGAGATCACAACGTCCGGCCGCACAAAACAAATCTAACAGATCACTCGAATCTAGGCTGCTAGAGGCAAACACTTTTATTGCGGCTACGATGTAACCGGTCACCTTTGCCATTACGTCGTATCTTCGAGTGTGGAAAGCAAAGGTCCCGACCAGCAGATCAGACATGCAATATGGTTTGCAGAGATTGCGCCGGTTTTCTTCAAACCCGGTCAAGGCGCTCTGACGTTACTCGTGGACTTCAACAATCCGACCTCCAATAGAAAGTAGGTTCAGACATCGGTGTAGCATGAAATAGTGTGCTGATATGTTGTTAGCAGGCCATCTTTGGCGACAGCGCGTCAGGTAAGTTTGACATGGCACTCAGGAACGCAAACGTTCGGTAAGACTCATGCTCGTTATGTTGAATGCTTCAATTACAGTCGCTTTCAAGTAAGCAATTTAATCTTGATGCGCTTATTCGACAACTTGCACCGTGATTGATATGCCTTATACACATCCAACAGTCATGCAATCACACTATCCTAATCGGCTACACAAAGCCTATTTCCGCAATCTATCGCCTATCATGAGCGCCTTTATCCCTCTCACGTATCCTTTCATGGATCCCAAAACCGCTGCCAAAATTCACATCGAGCAAGACCCGCTGCAGCAAGGCACGATTGATGCCCAGAATCTACTCCGTGAATGGGGCGGAGAAAATACAGTAAGCCATTGTCTGTATCACAGCTTCGACGTGACTTGATCTCTGATGTTCCGCTTCGGTTCTTATTGACCAGTTCTCCTTCAAACATCCCGAATACTATCACGAATTAAACGCGGCATATGAAAAGGTCATGGCGGAGCGTCTCGCAAGATGGCGAACACTGGGTGGAGTGGTAGGAGAAGACGAGTTCAAATTTTTCGAAGGGGAGGTTCAGTCGAGCTAGTTCCGCGACCATCTTCCACACAGATGTGGAGGCTTGTACATCTCGTTAGATGATACATTTCTCTTTCTAGGTGCATTTGCGTACAAGTATGCCTCGAGACATTAAACTGCGCCTTCATTTAGGTACATGAACGAATCCGCTCTCGAACGCCGTCCTCGGCTGTTTAACAGGTTCTCTTTCTATCAAATGCACAAAGATCCCGTTGGCTTCACCCACTTTGCAAATCAGTCAGTCACTCACTTCCATGCATATTCATTCCCCATCGTGGGAACTTGAAGTCAGCCTCAGCGCCTTTCATGATTTGGAATGAACAAAACAGGTTCTCATCTACCGTCATGATACCTGCCGCATTATCTAAACATTTTTGAATAGCCCGTCAGTTTCGTTAAATTGCCGTGGACTCTGTCTAGCAATGAGCATGCTGGCTGGGAGAAACACTGACCGCCGTTTGTGTAATTTGGCGCACTGAATATCGTGACCAGTTGTCGTTTGGCGAAAAATTCGTACCCATCCTGCACTACCTGTGAGTAGCCAGAAACGACTTGAGATGCTGAACTTGGAACGTTGGAAGTTTCAGGGTACACACCTGATGTGCTCGGCAAATGAGATCCAGATCAAACTTTTGAAGAAACTTGGAAACAACATCTGCTCCAAAGGAATACCTATGACGCATTCATGCAGGGTGCGTGAGGAAACCCCATCTCGGATGGTTCAAAGTGTGACTCTCTACTACGCACCCTGCCCCCCGGGCGCTCTCTGACCAGCCAATCACATCTCTATCCGGGTCGGACCACAAAATATCGCACAGCAACCCTGGAGACATGAGAATTGGCGAGATGATGAAATGTGAGCATGAATGGGGCGATTGATCGCTAGCCTTCTGTATGGCTTACCTCCGTCCGAAGACTCAGTGGGTCGCACGATCCGCCTTATTTGTTCCAGACTCGTGATTTCGGGACTCTATCGTCGGTCCAGCGGTCAGTTTCGGGGACAATTGCGCGATGTCACAGGCGGACCACTTACCAACCCTCCATGCATACAGATAATCTTATCACTGACGATTGCCACTGGCGGCAGGCAATTGAAGGTGTCACAGAAAGTCTTCCAGATTTTCAGGTCGTATCGACGTTTGCCTGCAGGAAGAATGGTGCGTTCGTCAGCGTTTTTGATGTGTACGTTATCCCAAACTACATGCATTCGTCTGCAAAGCCATAACGAGAGTTGACGCCGGCGCACTCGTGATTTCCGCGGAGGATGAAGAAGTTTTCTGGATACTTGATTCTACGGAAAGGCATTCCGGTCATTATCAGGCGAACCATTGCATTGGAAAAGGAAGGTACTTGCTTGTAACACAACATCAGCATTGCGGTCTCAATGTTATGTTTCCCTCTGTCTACATAATCACCTATAGGAGCACCCCATTGTATAGTTCCGGGAAGCAACTGTAAGCCATAGCACGTTTTGGGAGGAAGCAAGGGGATCAGCAGTTACCTAAAAACAAGTAGTTTGCCTGGGGTGGAAATCCGCCGTACTCGAACAACCTCAGCAGATCGTAAAACTGCCCATGAACGTCACCGCAAATCTTGACCGGGGCCTCGAGCTTCACTAACGATGGTTGGGACATCAGGACCTCACGAGCCGCCATGCAGACGTAAACCACCTGTTCTCGCGGCAGTATTACCGCTTTATCCGTGTTGCCTTTTCGAGCTACAAGCCGTTCCGACAGGTCCAAAGGTCATGTCAGCGCATCCATTCAGCACAGCAAGGGCAAGGTGCGACCACTTACCCGCTAGCAGCGTATCAAGGATTCTATCCAAGTTGAACCTGAGAAAGTAGTGGTCTCGTTCGAGTCTTGCTCTCTCTGCCTCCTGACCGACATTTGGCGTGCCCTTCGACTTGTCTGGAAGCCTGACGCTCATTGTGGAGAAGCGGGAGTCCGTAAAAGCAATAGGGCGAAAGACGTTGTTGTCCTCAGATAAAAGCGCCTGAGCCTCCTAACCTTGACTTGAAGGTCCTTGGACGACCTCATGAGCAGCTGGGTACCTTCTCTTTTACTCCAAATGACCTACTACAATCCACTATTCAGTGTGTCTTCACCCTATTCATGACATAATGGGAAGAGGAGAAAGGGGTTATCACTCAATTTTGGCCTTTTTTAGGTAGGGAATAGTTGCGGCTCCTTTGCTTATCACCCGGAGAAAGGTGACCTTTTATCGCAGCTCCCAGATGGTGAAAGCAAGTCTCCTTTGAAACAACCTCTTTCATTTCGAAACTGGGTTCCAGACATCGTTTCCGCCCGGATTCATATCCCTTTGAGAGGAACTCAGCTCGAAACCCATCGCGAGCAGTATAATAGCCTCACTGTGTGTACATATGATGCGCACCGGCAATGACTTTCCCAGATCAGTACCTTCCGACATCAAAGTCACGGTTCTTCGTGCTGAAATACGTCGAGGACATGCAGGTCCTCTCGCCTTTAAAATCTACAGGAAATGTGTCCTCGCATATGATGTCACCTCGCGGTGTTGCATCGCTAGCGAACTCAATTCTCTCTTCTCCCAAGCGACTGTTCACTTCCAAGCAGACGAGTAGCAGAGAAGCCGAAACGAGGAAACACCTCAAGATTGAGGTAGTCACTCAGCCAGTTATGAAGTCGGCTTCTCGGCCGCTTCCTCGTTCGGCCACCCAGCTGCTGACGCTACTTTACGAAGCGCTGACCCAAGCGAAAAATTGTGAAGTCAGTGGCCAGCCCGTTTACCTGCGCTCCTCGGAATATCAGTGTTCGCAAGTCGCTTACCAGTATTGCCTTTGCTCTTGAACGTTTGCCATTTCTAGGTGATGAAAGACACGTTCTGGAAACGTTTCAACAATCAGCAGGATGGACATCGGTCGTACACCGTTAATGGCATAGAGAGCACGCTGGAGACAGTAGGTGTGGAATGCAATACTCACGTGAGTGCACAACCCCGCAAAGTCTTTGCGACGTCTCTGCCACTTATCTTAGTCGTTTCTTTTAGGAGGATTGTAAACCAGTTTCCACCGGCCGATGGATTCTGCTTCGAAACGGCTTCTTCTTGTTGAGAGCGTCGCATACGATCCGCTGGATCGCCAATCCAGCCAAACAGACGTTTGTAGGCGAACAAAAAGATGACGCTCCGTCTATCGTATGGGATTGGAAGAGCCCTGCGGAAAATTGGAGATGGAATGTATATCAGTTTGGATCAACTGGACCAGAGATCTTGGTCAATGTAGAAGAGTGCGACAGTGAGAACATTGGCACTGACAAGGCCACACAGGAGGGGTCGTAGAGGAATACATTTTGGGTTTTATGTCTCTATTGTTAGCTGCAGAAACCGTGTAAAATTGCAGAAAGTAAGCATACATATGTCAAAAAAGCTTGATATGGCGTCCTCGTTTCTCCTCTCGACTGAAGTTGTCCTGGCCAGTGTAGTAAGATGACAATATTCGCCCGAGTGGGGGGAGAAACAGTTCCTTGTGAATTACTCACTCGCTAGACAGAAATCGATTCGGTCTCCGCTGACCGCTGATCAGTCACGCTTACCAGATGACTGCCGCCACGAACTCAAGAGAAAGTGGACGCGGCGGCGAAGCTGAGTCGTGAGTAAGCCATCAACCTTGATGAGCTGCCAACTCCTTCGCCACATGTGCACAAACCGATGTGATAGCACGGAAGACAGAACGGCCCGAACCTCCCGTAGCTGCTCTCCGGGTGGTGGGATAGATGCATGGTGCTCACTACTTGCCCCTGTCCCTATTCCCCTGATCCTCCGGATTGCAAAGCCCTGGAACACCCTCTGCGTGGACCTTTATCAATGGCAAGCCTCCTCCCTATGGAGGAGCTCTAGAAACTGTCGGTAACGCTGTCGTTACCTCGTGAACCAGCTCGTGAGCCCTCTGCTACTAGTGGCTTTACCAATTGGACTCCTGCCACGTTGCGATGGAGGCCGTGAGAGACGATGCTGGTGTGTGAGACCGCGCTATGTACCAATGTCCACTGCCTGACGTTACCGTTGCGAGCTGCGAGTAATCACCACTAGGGAAGGATACATATATGGTTCTAAGGAACAAGCGGTACGGTCTGACAACTGATAAAAGTTGCCGAGAAGTTAAATTTATGATGTCGCCAGCTCAGTCGCATCATATGATGGTCACCATGCATGATGTCGCACTTTGTTTCCGCTACCACGTCATCAGGATCGGGATAGTAGTAGTGCAGCATTATACAGATTTGGACCGGCAGAAGACAGTTGAACTAGACCTTTACTGGCGAAAGCAGAGGCTGTTGCGACTGTGTGAAGCGGCTCGGTCGCACATCTTCCTTGCTGTCCACAGCACACGATGAGGGAGAATAAGGAGGGACGAGCAATGTGGGCTTTGTGAGCTAGCTGAAGCGGGACCATCTTATCTGACAACAGTATAAATAAAAGCTGTCTCGATATAGCACGATACACGATCAGGACCTTCAGGAACGCCAAATAGCAACCGGTTCGCTAACTAGCGGCTACGCAGCTGGCTAAGCCGACGGCGCAAAAACCGGTGAGCATGGTGAGCTGCACGGTGAACTGCTTCGTGGTGCAACGATCGTGACGGTAGCTCGTAACTGATGGTTGACGGGTACTGGCGCGGTTACTTGTGCACTTCTTTCGGTTAGGCCAAGTCGGGCGTTGACCACAGCAGCTACCACAGCCACCAGGAGCGGTAGGAACGTGGCGTTCATATAACGCTCACGGCTCAGCCGGGCCACTCGAGCCGATAGTCGTGAGTCTTGGACCTGTTGCTGGAGGAAAATATGCTCACATCTGGCTCTCTTCCTACTAGCGTCGTCCATGAAAGAGAACGAGACATCGCTGCGACATCGAGCTGGCCCATGCATGGGATCCGGACGAAAGGCCCGGGGTGACAGTGGGATGCAAAGATGCCAGGTCTATACCCTCCGCTCAACCGGGCCGCTACGTTGTAAACCAGCTGGAGCAGCTGCTTGAGCACATTTCTCAAGAGGACTCCAAGGGTGCTGGTAAGTCACACCGGGCATATTTAAAGAGGGTGCCGCTATCGGGGCTGAACATCTGCTTCTCTCGTCCCTTCGCATCGCATTTCCCCTCACTCGCCAGTCCCCATTCTGCAATATCTAACACAGCTTCCATCATGGTATCTACTACCGCAATCGCATCCCTTTTCTTCGCCTTGCTCGGGTTGGCAAACGCCTCACCCATCGACAAAGAGCATCAACAGGTGAAGCGGTGCACCGCCACCATTTCTTCCTACAGCGATGTTGCAAATGCCGTTGCCTCTAAATGCGCAACTGTCGGTAAGCAACTTAGGCGGGTTCCAAAGTGGAGCGATAGGACTGACTCACACGGCACCTTTTTCGTCGTGTATGCTCAGTTGTTAATTCTTTCGTCAGTAGTCGTCTCTCGGTTTCTCATATTCACTGACGTTGACTGGAGTTCTTTCTCCCACGTAGACCGTCCCCGGAGGCAAGGCGTTCGACTTGAGTGGCTTGACCACCGGAACGACCGTTTCAATGGCGGGAGATGTCGTCTTTACCGCGGCCGAATGGGATGGTCCCATGTTTATTATCGATGGCGAGAGTATCACATTCCAGGGTAACGGTCACCAGTTTGACGGACAGGGAGCCAAGCTATGGGATACTCTTGGTAGCAACGTCGGGACGACTGGAACAAAGAAGGTATGTCACGGAAAAAGCGCGGCCAAGGAATTTGCAAACGACTTATGCTTTCTCGTCACAGCCTCAATTCTTGAAACTGAAGCACTCTGGAACCTTCAGTGACTTGAAAGTCATTAACAGTCCTCGACAGGTCTTCTCCATCGGATCCAACGCGGCTCTATTGACCGTGGACAATGTGAACATCGACAATTCAGCCGGCGACAAACTTTCTTCGAACGGAAAGCCCCTGGCACACAACACCGACTGTTTCGACGTTTCGGCAAGCAACGTGATCATCAAGAACTCTCGTTGTGTCAACCAAGATGATGCTCTTGCCGTTAACGCCGGTTCTCAAATTCAATTTTTGAACAATTACTGCTCTGGTACGTCTCTGCGTCCAGTTACCGGCCCAAATCACTGAGCTATCGTGAGAACTGACTTTTTTACGTGCGATTGACTTGCTAGGTGGTCACGGGATCTCTATTGGCTCCATTCAGACCGGAAAGATAGTGTGAGTTGCAGCGTACAACGTATGGGTATCAGAGACGGTCACTTATATGTGCAAGTCCCCGCAGATCCGGAGTCACCATCAGCGGCAACACTGTGGTCAATAGCGACAACGGGCTCCGCATCAAGTAAGTTTCGAATGATCCGCACTTTTCCTTGTGATTAACGCTAATGAACGCATGTGTTTCCCTTAGGACCATTTCCGGTGCCACCGGTGCCTCAGTATCTGACGTGACCTATACCGGAAACACCGTCACCTCCGCCAACAAGTATGGAGTCATTATTCAGCAGGACTACGAAAACGGATCGCCTACTGGAATCCCAACGAATGGCGTCAGTATCAGCAACATCAACTTCAAGGGGACCAACACTGTCTCTGTGGCATCTGGCGGTCAAGAAGTCTACGTTCTATGTGGTAAGTAATTGGGAATGCGATCAAGGTACTGCTCGGGACGGGACTGGTTTCTGATGCAAGGCCATGTATACATCACAGGAAGCGGATCCTGCAAGGGCACGTGGGACTGGTCCGGCTTGAAGGTCAGCGGAGGCTCCAAGGGTAGCATCACTGGTAACCCTCCTATCAAGAACTTCTCGCTCTAGGAAATGGATAAGAAACAATCGCAGTACTGAGGTAAAAAAGGAACAACGGCTCCGATGAATCGCTTGGGTTGTCTCTGCCTTGACAATTAAACAAAATGCTCGTCAAGTAAAATGTGAATTGATACATGTTTCCCTAAAAGTTCCGCTTCTCAAGCCGTTCGAGGAACCAACTCCGGCACCCAGTTGTTGCGGCCAACCGTTATTCGTCACCCTCCTCCCTTTCATTCTGTCAACTCGGTCGCGCGCGCATATCTTTAGCAGCGAGTATTGTTGTTCGGTTGTAAGCCTGTCGTGTCCTTTCTGCCGCCTGGAGCCCGCGCGGGTAGATAGGAACGATTAAATGCTCGACGCCGGTTCTCATGAAAAGGCTGACCGAATAATCCCATATCGCGAGAGACGTGATCTGCCTTACAAGGGATTATACTCGATAAAGCTAGGGTATACCATGATGACACAGACACAGCATGCCACACGGTTTCGTCCTTTCATGACGACTCCCTGCAAAGGGTGATCAAACCGGAGACGCAAGTAAAAGGAACTCCGTCTTCTGGCCCCGCGTCTCTTTGCGTCCCTGCGAATCTTATTCGCAATAGCGACAGCTATAAATCTTCGTGACCTTGGCATTCTCGAGTAACCTAGTGAAAATCCGAATTGCAAGCTCTCACCCCGTTCCATTTCCCTCAAATTCCCCAATCTTCTTCCCTGAACATGTTTGCAAAGATCGCTTTCCCGGGATTCTTCTTCACTTGTTAGTGGCATCAATTTGTGAGAAGTCGCAAAGCTAGTCGCAACCATGTTGACGAACTTTGCCCCTCGCCCAGTCCTCGCTTCTCTTCTTCTGCTCTTGACAACCGTTTCGACGCCCATTGCCAAGGATCTATACTTTCTGCAGGTGACGTCGAATGATAGCTCCACCTCGGACAACAGCACATCACTGGTGACTGCCGCCATCCTGAGACTGGGCACACTCGGGTACTGTCTTTCGGGTAACAGCTCAACCCCCGTGAATTCTGCTCACATGACAGGTTGCACTTCCGCCAAAATCGGGTACGACCTGAACTATGGTCTATTCAGTGATGGCGAGATATGGGGAATCGGTACCGGAGACCTTGGTAAGACAGTAGTCAAGGGACTGACTTACCTATTGGTTTTCCAACCTCTCGGTGGGCGCGCATACCTCATACACTGTTTCATCAGCTGAGACTAATGAAAGTGACCTGTGTCAGCGGCTGTCTCGGCTTTGATCAGTCTTACCTTTGCCTTCTTTGCATGGTGTTGCGGTAGCCGAATAATGGAGATCATCGCCATGATCTCGACAACCCTCGCCTCGTTGGTCGCATGGATCGCATGGATTAGTACGATGGCTTTGTTTGCCATGGCAAAGCAGAGGATACGGAAAGCTTCCAATGTTGACCTCGAGGTCAAGCTCGGAAATTGTCTGTGGATGAGTTTGGTAGCTGCTGTCAGTATGATCTTGAACCCTTACTCGAGCAGTATGGCTGATAGTGTCCTCATCCCCTTGCGCAGGTCTCTCTCTCGATAGCCATTTGCTGCACATGCGTAGGAACCGTCGGTTCCTATAAATCACGCTCGAAGAAATCCAAAAAGTCTTCGAAGCGGGAAGCGCAACCTTATCCTTATGGGCATGAGGAGACTAGGAACGTTGAGACGAGCGACTCAGCTGGCTTCCCTGTCACGCTGAAAAGCGCGCAGCCAATGACCAACAGCTCGACCAACTCCACAACCTGGAAGTAGAAAAAAAGGACAAGATTTAGATGCGGGTGGATAGTTGCCCACTGATGGCTCCCTCACCTGTCTATCTGATCATGTAGGCTAAGATCTTTTGAACCTGTGCTGTATTATGGATTGGTTTGCATCGCTGTATAAAGTAAAATGTATTGCTCTCACAGTGAGGGCTGCACTGCGTCAGCAGCTATTAATGCCTGCAGATCATAGATGAGGTATGAGCTTATTGAAAGTGGGTAATTTACTCATGAGAAAGACTCGGGACGCTCTGCAAGTTCGGTCCACTGCACGTCCTCCTGTTACCGGATATTTCGAGAACGTACTACCCGGACTGCAGCTCAAACGACGACAATCCAACCGTAGATTGGCCCGGTGGTGTATGGCCCTTCCCGCGAGTCTCGCAATCCACATCTTTATCCTTGGACATAGTCTCCACTGGCTGATACACAAGGTACAAAGATACGTATCGCGATATGTTGCCCCAACCGAAATGCTTTCAACCAAAGCAAAGCCGACAAAAAACCCCGCTGCTAGTCCTCTTGCTGACCACCAACGAGCGCTCTCAGCCCCGCCCTGATAACCGTTCTTCTACTGATTCCTCATTGAAGTATGGTTTGTTTAAGCCTCGATCTGAGCGGTCTTCTTCGACTTCCTGGTGGAAGGAGCGTCGAGGTCCTTGGCGCGCGGGACTTCGGAAGAAGGGGTGGAGAGGATGACTTCAACGTGACAAGGGTGACCCTGGTAAGGGTTGATTCGACCGTGGGCTCGGTAAGTCCTTCGTCGGGTTTTCTACATCATTCGGTCAAGGTCAGTAGACGGTCCAGATGGGAGTTTGCATCGTTCGGGCTTACAGGAGCCTGGTTAACATTGATGTTCTTGATGACCAATTCCTCCTTGTCCAAGTCCTTGGCTTCAGCGTTGGACTCAGCGTTCTTCAACAAGTTCAAGATGTGTCGAACAGACTTCTCGGGCCATCGACCTGTGAAATAGAGGTTTAGTCAGCCTTATCTCACGCCATGACTACGAGCCAGCCAGGTGATATTCAGCAACCGTTTAGAGCACTGCTCCACTCGTACTCCATCTTGCCCTTTTCCTTAATCACCGGTTCCCTCGCGCTAGCCCGAACCTCAACCACGACCCATCTCTGCTGAATATCACCCGACCTTCAAATACCACAAAAACATACCCTTGGTAGTCTTAAACTGCTTGGCTTGCGAAGCTCGGCCGATACCACCAGCGAATCGTCGGAAAGGAATGACCTGCTTGTGCTCCTTGACGTCGGCCAAGTAGGTGAAAGCGGTCTGCAGGTTCATACCAGTCAAGGCAGCGGCGACTTCTCGCATGTTCTTGAAATGGGTAGGCAAGTACTCGCCCCGGGACAGGGCGTACTTGTCCGGGTTGGCGGCGGAGACGTGGGCGGCGGCGTATCGAACCATTTTGTCTGATGATTGCGAGTTCCAGTAAAGACGTTCCGTTCAGCGTTTTGAGACGATTGCGAGTGGGTTTGGTGTTGCAGAACGGATGATCGGAGTCGTAAAAGAGCAAGGGAAAAAGTAGAGCCAAGATCAGCATTTCTGTACCGATCGAACATGCTTCACTCATAAGCCAGTCGTTGGTCGTCCCCCTTCCCAGATTTCCTTCATTCCGCTTGACCACATTCCTGCTTCCTCCATCATAGCCATTCCCTTTCCATTCCCTTTCCATTCCCTCCTCTGGCTTCCCTACTGCTTCGCACATCCATCCCCTAACCTTTCCTGCCTCACTTCACGGGGAACGACCAAACTGAAATGCCGGTCGGGAAACTGAATGTCGATATTCACCTTTTGCTAAAAATCCTACCGAAACAAAGGGTCCTTGCCGTAGATGGATTTTTGGGAGAGTCTCTTGACGTTCGCGAGAAGAAGCCCTCGGGCGAAGCGGAGACGGCGACGACACTGTCGGCGGCCAGGTCTTCACCGTCACTCACGACGTCTCCGCCAGTGAGGACGAATGCAGGTTAGACGCGGTACCACTCTGGGCTATTGGGCTTCTGGCACGGAGGAAAGCGCAAATTGACGCGCGTTTCTCGACGAAATCAAGTCGAATCTTGTTGTCCCGATACTTTTGCTCTTTTCTCACCAGTCGTTTTACAAAATCTCGCGCTTGACCAGCTGCTTGACCTATTCTTCGTTTCAAATTTCCACAGCTCCTCCCCCTCCCCCGAGAGCTTGCTGATGGGTGGCGCACAGATATCTACACAGTCAGATTATGGTATACAGCTGTGCAGACATGTATGGTATTTCTCGCGAGTCGGACAACGTATCTCTCAGTGTTACACGGTCCGCTAGATACGACATGTGATGTGAATACTGGTGTTAACCTTAGACATTCAAGGGGCGACAAGGCGACTACGATCTCTACGCGAGCCATTCCCTCGTGGATGAGTTCGTGGCGCATAGAGCAGTTAGCTCTAGCCTATGTCCACTGTCGCGTCGATGACTAGCCTGCTGGACTGCACAACATGATACATTTTTACTACATGATACATTGTTACTCAAGCGCGAAGGTGTCAGGACACGTCTCCATGCTGATAGGTGCCGACAGCTCCAGCGTTCACGTCTCTACGGCGTTGACAAGCAAAGATAGGCGGATTTTCCGCTGTGGAGGTAGATTGTTCCTGTGTATTTTGTTACGCTTTGCGGACGGGAGGAAGGATACTGGCGGCTCAGCTAATTTGGAAACGTTGTTCAACGGCCTACCGTTTCAGACGCCTTGGAACTTGTCATAGCGACTTGCACCGGAAAGCTGATAGTGATACTTGCAGCACCGTAACACTTGTTGAACGCTCTTCAGCTCGCTCTTGTCAGGCTTCTGATTTTGAATTTCTCAAAACGGCCATGTCTCGGCAAAACATTGGCGGGGCACCAGACTCCCGATCGCGCCTGATGATCCCTACTCCCTATCTTCAAGAACGAACAGGATCCTTGATTCTCGTAAATTCAACAAAGTTATTTTCGCCTGAAATGCAACACGGCTGGGGATGATTAGGAATTGAATCAACTCACACGATTCGAACATCGATATCCCGACGTTACACACTCCTGACGGAGCATAGTCACCAGTGACCGGCAAGTCATGTCGCATCTGCCCAATGGCAGAACGTTTCGGAACTCGCTGGATGCGAACGAATGGACAGAGATGGAAGCGTACGAGTTGAATGATATCGACCCGGAGGATGATGAGAGAAAACCCGAGGCTCAAGCGCTATTGGGCGAAGATGATGAAGGGAAGGAGTCCATGGGTGCTGTTGGACATGCGAACGGAGAAGGGAAAGACGCGCAGGATGTATTCTCCATGGATGAAATGGTCGCAAGGGTAAGTTGCAGTCCATATCACGCAAGGCACCAATTCACTTCATTTCAGCGTATCATCGACAGACCGTGCCTTCCACCGATGACCCGTCTCTTCCGTCACTTACTTTCCGTGCGATACTTCTGGGAAGTGTGTTCTGCGTTCTCGGTGCCGCGGCGAGCCAAGTAAGAAAAATAGCCTTATTTGCCTGGGTTGAAGCGTTGACCTTGCTGACATGTCACTTTAAAGGTCTTTTATTTCAGTAAGGGAGCTACTCTGCCTTGTGAATGCCGTATCACTCATACTAAAGCTTTCTCTGTGTATCCTGCGATGACATGCAACAGAATCAAAGTGAGCCGAATTCGAGCCTGTCCCTCATCGCTATTCACACTCTGCTCCTTGGAAACCTCTAGTGCGCCTTCATTTAGCATATACTTTGTGCTTCTCACCACATACCCTCTAGGACATTTGATGGCCCAGTACGTGCCACGGAAAACAGTGTTCGGCGTTGACCTCAATCCGGGTCCTTTGTGAGTTCGCTGCGTATGAGATCATCGCACATTGGCTAATCAGGCCACATATAATAGCTCAATAAAAGAGCATTGTTTAATGTTGGTCACAAGCGTTGCTTTCATCCAAAAGGAATTCTCTTATGTGTTGACGCATCCTTTTCCGTGTAGTGGCATCATTGCCAGTTCGGGAGGAACATCGGCATACGCGTCCGATATCGGTAAACAGGTTCTCACCGCAGGTCATACCTCTTTATGCTCACTTCCGTTCTGCCTCGTTATAGTCATCATCCTCAGGCTGTACTACCACAAGGCAATGGGCCCCCTAAGCAGTATCGTCCTGCTAATTACCACACAATGTACCGGTTTCGGTCTCGCTGGTCAGTTTACCGGTCGGCTCGTCTACAATGCACGCTGATGTCGATCTCCTGCAAGGTATGGCGCAAGGAATCTTGGTGAAACCCGTCGCCATGTATTGGCCGTCAACGCTTGTGACCGTACAGCTGTTTACGACGTTGCACGATACACAATCGCGGATGACGCAGAAACGCTTGCGGATCTTCCTGATTGTCGGGGGCATATGCTTTGTTTACCAGGTGAGATATTGCAGCTTACCAACGTTGAGGCGGTTGTGGATAATCATACCATGACAACAGTTCTTCCCCAGCGTGTTCTTTCCTACCTTGACTTCTATCGCCACATTGTGTTACGTAAATAACAATTCCTGGCTTCTGCGTACGCTTGGTTCTGGATACAATGGGCTCGGCATGTTCAACTTTAGTCTCGATTGGAGTACTATCGGCAGCAACGGACCTCTGTACACGCCTTGGTGGGCCCAGTTGAATTACTTTGCGGGCCTTATCGGGATGATCTGGATCGTGGTTCCTTTGCTGTTGGCTACGAACTTCTGGTATGTAAGACATCTGTTTCCCGCGCCTGGGCGTACTGACATGTATGGCCTACTAGGCAAGCTCGTGATTTTCCGGCACCGACTAGTGCAGGACTGTTCAACAGCACTTTTCAACATTTCGATGTCATGGCCGTGCTGAACGACGACCTATCATTGAACGATAAAGCATGGGAAAGCGCAAAACCGTTATTGTTGACGCCATATTTGTGAGTACATTCAGCGTATGCGGTGTACCGATACTCAATATGGGCTAGTAGTGCTTTATCGTATGGCTTGAATTTTGCAGCGTTGAGTGCCGTGCTGGTACATGTCTACATCTGGCATCGAGAAGATATCGTTCAGGGTGAGTCATCGTCTGCTCGCGGGTGGGACAAATGCTAATCCCATTGCCTGTAGCTGTTAGGAGACGCCACTTTCATGAAGATATACATAACAAGCTTATGCAGGCGTATGATGTCGTACCGACTTGGTGGTATGTCGCCACTCTTGTGATCAATGGTTTGGCGGCTGGTAAGTCGCACGGAAATCAAAAGGCGTCGCACCCGTTCCGCACTCATTGGGGTTCTCGCACCATTCTCCTTATACCAGTCGTGCTCGTGATGACCACGGATTTACAAACCCCAGTCTGGCTTCTATTACTGGCCGTCGCGGTCGCAGCGATATTCCTGGTCCCGATAGGCTGTATAACAGCGATCAGCAATACCACACCTGGACTAAATGTCTTGACAGAATGGTAAACATCGTTATACGATAAGTATCTCGGTGCCGGCATTAATTGTTTCGTTCGCACAGGATCGCCGGGATACTTCTGCCGGGAAAGCCCATTGCCAAGTGAGTCCACAGGCGTGAAGTATTGAGGAAACAGTCCTGACAAAAACTACACTATACAGTGTCACCTTCAAATGGTTGGTAAACATTCTGTTCAGTCGCCGTTGATAGTGCTGACTCGGTCTGCCGTGCAGCATGGGCTACATGTCGATGTCGCAAGCAATCAACTTGCTATCGGACCAGAAATTAGGGCATTACAGTATGTGCGTCAAGGACTCAAAAAGTCGAACAAGCGTTGATATCATCTTCTCGTCTCGCAGTGCATGTAAATCCGAAGCATGTGAGCGCAAAAGGATATTGAAAATCGAAAATACAAGCCTAAGATCCCTCCATCGCAGATGTTTCTATCTCAGACGCTAGGCTCCATCATTGGCTGTTTCGTCAACTACGCGGTTCTGGATCAGGTGATAGATGCGAAGCAGTCTTATTTGGATGGTACCCTGGTGGATCCAACAGGACAAGTGGGTGCTCCCTCGCGTCCGCCAAGTCTGCGTTTCCTTTTAGCTAATACTGTTCCTTTCGAATACATTGATAGTGGGATGGAAGGAAGCCTTTCATCTTCATGAATGCCTCGGTGTAGGTCTTGCCGCCTGCTACGCGTACGCCGTAACATTCTGCTGATCAACATCCATGTTTCAGTATCTGGGGATTGATCAGTCCCACTAGATTCTTTGCCGGGAAATACAAGGTCGGTCACCTTGGAGTTGCACCTTCTCCGTCGTCATTATGCTGAGTGGCCGTTTGCAGATCTTGTATCTCGGGTTTCCTCTCGGCGCGGCCGTTCCTATCGCTTGCTGGTATCTCCACAAGCGGTATCCAAACAGCCGCATCAACTTCAAAAAGATCAACTTTGCCATTGTTTGCGACGGTGCATCTACCGTTCCCCAATCGTAAGCCGTCGGCGCACGTCCTCGAAAGGATACCCTCACTGACAGTCCCATGCGTAGTCCCGCAAACGTCATCGCAACGTCCTTTATCGTTGCATATGCAGCCAATGTATGGCTTGTGAAACGATATCCGGATTTCTTCAAGAATTTCATATATGTCGTCAGGTATGTCACTTCATTCCAACCTACCTCGCGGAATTCAAACATTGCTAAGAGATATACAAATACTGTAGTTCGGCACTGGATGCTGGAACTTCACTCAACGCACTGACCGCGTATGCGTTCTTCAGTGTTCTATTTACTGGTATGCGGATCCCAGATTGGTGGGGATCGTCCTCGATCGATACAGAGCATTGTACGCCGGGATCGTAACGTGCTGCAAAGATACATGTGGCGTCAACACCAAAACAGGATTAACAATCAACACACAGGGCATACCTCGTACACTTTACGTGCAACTCATGCCTGCTCCTGGGCAACCATTGCGGGTGCTTCTTGACCTGCACTCTCCTCCGCACTAACGTTCCGTTCCGGAGATTGATTAAGCCTCTCATACTTTGCCCTCCGCAGGGCCTTCATCTGTTCCATGTACTCGTCGAAAATCCCTTCCAACACGCGTAGCTTCGTCATATTCTCGGGCTCATTCCAGGCTATCGCGTTCTCCTGCGCCTTTTGTAAGCTTTCCGCTTCAGACTCTTTCGTTTCCACGGGGAACAATTGATAGATTCTCGTGGATTTGTCACTACCGGCAAATAAAGCAGGCTGGCGAGATCAGAATCGAACAGTGTAGAACACGCGCTCATGTCGTGTACTAACCTGGGTGGCGCTTTGCTTCCCTGGGAACCCGGCGCACGTCGCGGGGATTTTCTACGCTTTCTTGAAGTGCCGGCACCCTTTGACGAAGTACGGGAATACGAGCTCTTTTGCGAACCAGTCTCAAACGCATCTACTTCGACATCTACCGCCGATAGATCCGTAGCGTCATTTCCATCTTTACAAGGCATCACCAAATTGCGCGTTAGCAGTCTGCCCAACAATAAATGCTACAAACGAACGCGGCACTCACCGTTCGTGGACCTCGACCCTCGCCTGGAGCCGGAATAAATCGGCGCCGGCCTCCCGCTTCTCCCACCACCACGGGAAGCAAACGACCCGCCGCCACCGCCACGTGTACTCGTCGTGGCACCAACCCGATGATGCGCGTTTGCACGCCTGGAGAACCCGCGGTCTACGGGCAGGGGCATCATATTCCCATCGTCCTGCTGCGGCATCATTCCCATATCATCCACCGGCATCGGCATGGCGGGGAACCGGGGGTCGTTGGATGTTGATGCCATGGCTGGGTTGTCGAGTGAGAAGCTGTGGAAGGGTGTTGCTGCGTAGTTTGACATTGTGTTCCAGGGTGTTGCGTTCCCTGCCAACGGGTTGAACGGGGTTGCGTTGCCCGCCATTGGGTTGAATGGCGTCGCGTTGCCCATCGTCATCGCGCCAGGTGGCATTTGTTGCATTTGCTGTGGCATATTGGTCATGCTGTTCGGGTCCATCCCGTACATCTGTTGCTGCTGCTGTTGCTGTTGCATAGCTATGCGCTGTTGAAGCTGCAACTCGATATTTTTCCTTTCCTGAAAAGGAATGAACTCGTCCTGTTTTGTTCCCGGCGGCAGGGTAAGCTAGCTATATAACACGCGATACCGGGACAAGAGAACCCGACTCACTAGATTCTTGTCTACGAACGCGCCAGGTGGTTTCCCCGCGCTCCCCCATAATGCATAAACAGGCGACGACGTATTCAAATGATGAAACTGCGGTGGTGTATCCGGGTCACGCCAATCATACGCCCTCATATCCTCCGCAAAAATCGGCAACCGCAACCTCAAATAACACTCGCACCCTTCCGGCCGATCCTTGAACTGTTGTTCCACCACCGCTCCCCATTTCTTTGCTGCGAAAGCAACAACCTCGTCGAATAGTTCCCTCCCACCCGCAGGGATCCCCTTGATCTTGACGCATGTCGGGTCGAAGAATTGTTTCTTGTGTTTGATGTGTGGGAGGAATGCTTCCAGGTATGTCTCGATGCTGAAAAATCGGACGTAGACGGTCATTGTGTGTTTGTCTGCTTGTCTTTCCCCGATTCGGAGGCTATGAATGACTCCTCCACTGATGAAATAGTGTGAGAGGGTGTCGTAAATGACATCCGGCTACCAGGCAGGGGAAACAACCTCAGCCATCAGTCCTGCAACGCATGTACGTCCAAGGTTGAATCGCCTCACCGTTGTGTGATCCTTGACGTAGCGGATCTCGAGTTCCGGGACATTGATTGTCATTTCGTGGAACTGGGACTTTATCTCCACGTCCATCTTTCCGACAGCACTATCTGGACCGTACGCGTTCTGTGTGGCGATCATCTTGTTGACTATGTTTGCCAGATGCCGTAAGAAAGAACGTTCGGAGTGAGCGTTTGCGTATTACAACCTCGATGAGACATACGGTAATAGGATTCGTTGAACCAGACGTGATTTGTTATACTGACTCCCTTGTCCTCCATACTGGACTCGGACATCCATCAGTATCTTCTGCGTGCATCACGAGGAGAGACCAAGAAAGGACACTCACTAGTAATCTGTCACATCACACTTTGCAAGATAATGCACCAACGCCTTCCAATCGTAATCCGACCACGCTACCGGTCTCTTGGAACCCTGAGCCGACCCAGGCTTAACATGCGTCTTTGGTCCCATATAAGCCCACAGATCCTGATTAAATCCACGTTCATAAGGCGGATACCGTGTAGGTGCATATGGCAATGCTGGAGGAGGCTGCGCATACCCAACGACTGGTTGTTGAGGGATAAAGGCGCCGTAAAACCCGTTCATGGTTGTGGGAATTGGTGCATGTGATGGTAGTGTGTCGTCTCGAACGAACTGTTGAGCCAATAATGTACTCGTGGTAGGGAATACGGATTAGAAAAGAAAAGGGCAAGAAAAGAAAGAAGACGAGATGATCCTAAACGACAATCAATCGAATTCATCCTAGTAGTTTGCTTCCGACGATATACGTTTCTGAATTGTTCAAAGTGGATTCTCATGCATGGTCTGTTACCATACTGGTTTATTGTTCGACATCGATACAAAACTCTCATTCACATATACAACCGACAAACCAACCCATCCGTCATTCCCTCACTCCCTCAATCAATAAGCCTCATGTTCCGCCCTCCGCGTATTCAGATAATCCCTCATCGGCCCCGCCGCAAACGTCGCCACAAACACATTCCCGACAAAGCCCACAGACGGACGATTCGTTCCAGAGTGATAGATCAGGGATCCTAATGTTTTCGCATGAGAGACGGCATCCTCGTACAGGTGCTTTTGGCGGAGTTTGAAAAGGACGCCTGGAGCGTGCGCGCGGGGGAAGAGGAAAAGTTGTGTTGATAAGTGTATGTACGATTGTGAATCAGGAGGAGGAAAAACATACCTTCGTTTGTATCTAGTCGATTACGTTCCTTGTCCCATAGATGTAATTGATCTACCACCGTTATCGGCAATAAAGGGTTCTATTCCGGCGGGGGGCGCAAGCATGAGAAACAAGGGTAAAAATTCCAAGCGCCGCACACCCACCCCCGCCACCGCCACAAACGACAGCGACTCACGTTTTTCTGCATCTGCGGGTGCGCATGGGTCGATAGGTAACTGATAATCTACGCACCACCCGGATAAAAAAAGGGTCAATACCACCCATTCACTCACTCACTCTCAACGCTCGAAAAAAAACAGACACATCCCAAACTCACCTGACTCGCCGTGATTCCTTCCTCCATCGCACGTTTCACCGTATCCCTCTCCAACTTGCCCACTATCAGATTCGGATACCGCACTCGAATATCCACGAATAGGTTGAGGATCGCTATCTGCAGCTCATTCGCTAACGGGGCAGAAGCAGGCGTCAGTATCGTCCCTGCTTTCTTTGTGGTTGTCTTGATGAGGAGGAGGGGGGAGGGACCTACAGGTATACGCATAAACTTTATAATTCGTCTCGAGTATCAAAAACCCTTTATCACCCGCCTCGGCCTCCCCTCCTCCGACACCTGGTCCAACAACAGCCAATCCACCACCGGAACACAACGTTGTCGCCAAGCCGGTCGGGAAGAACTGATCATGCCGACGTGTACGACGACGATGTGTTCCGCCTTCCTCCTCCTCCGTGACGCGGGAAGCGTGGTGTCGGTAGATCAAGCCGTATGCTTCGAGGTCGTCCAGAATTGCTGACTGAGCGGGTGGGAGAGCTCGCGCGGAGTAGCCCTTGAAGATGGGATTTGGGGTAAGCGCGAAGAAGATGGATATAGGTGGAGTGAAATAGGCGCCTTACTCTTCCCAGTTGCATGTTACCGAGCGTGAAGAATAGTTTCAAAATCTCTACGCCATCGTCCCCGCCATGCCTCGACTTTGCCTATACACCCACACGACCCCGCCGAATAAAAGAAAAAGAAAAATTCATCAGCCCGGGCACGCGCCGTCACGTCCTCTGCCGCGTCTCCAGAACCACACGTCTGAAAAAAAAAGTCAATCACGCCCATACACGCACAGTCTTGGCCGCCACGAAAAACATCAAGACCTGCCATATCTGCGCCAGCCTATTCTCCAGCAAAAACTGGAAACCCTTGGATGAGATCTGGAGTGTTGAGCGACCTGAACGGCGGTTGGTGCTGTTCGAGCGAGCAAGCGAGCGAGCGAGGGAGGGGGGAATTCAGGGAATCACACAAGGCAAGGTGGAATAAACATTTGTGAGCCTCGTGCTTGGTGCTTCTCCGTCGTAGGTAGGTAGATGCCCGAGGGGAAAGGTAAAAAAAAGACGCACGTCTCAGCCATCAGCCCACTCTCCACCAATAGATCCAACACTTCCTGCTCTGGACGATCCTCCACCGCTCCGCCACTCAGGGAATCAAGCCGTGAGGAGACCATGTATTTCAGCATTGCCTGTCGTCGGGGTTGCGTTTGTTTGGATTTTTTCCATTTTTTATTGATATATTCAGGGTTCGTGGTTGGACGTTGCACGTTGGACGCCGGGACGGAGGTATGGGCCGGTCGAAGACGCGGTGGAGATGGTCGGGAAGGATATCAATTGTGACGTATGTTAGCGACCATGCTAACCCTGAGCAGCGCAGAAGCGGAAAGTATAAGGATGAAGAGTGTTTGCCGTACCTCCCAGGTACTATTTCCATACTCTACAAGCTCATCCACCGTCGGCGGCGGCGGCAGCTCGTCCGCCTCTCCATCCACCTGCATCTCCTCCTTGTTCAACGGGGAGGAAGGAACGTACGAAACACCAAACGCATTCGATTCACCACTACGCTCAAAGACCCGGATTCATCAGCACAACACACCCTCGCGCGGGATAAAGCCGCTGCGCGACGTACCCATTCGCTAATGCGTTCCTCAGACTATGGCGGAACCCTGCGTGCATGTGCACGTATAAAACTCCGCGGCGTGGGACTATTGAGAGGATTCCGAGGGATACGAGGGGGGATAGGCGGGTTTCGAATCTGTTGTTCCGGATGGAGGGGAGGGAAGGTGAGTGATTTGTGGTGTGGTGGTGGGTGGTAGAGTTGGGGTGAGACGACGGGACGTACTCTGCGTGCGGAGCATGTGCGCTCTGTTTTATCAGGACTTTCAAGTCTTTTGCTCGTAGGTTTGTCGACGACCATAAGAGGGACATGACGAGCTGCCTCGGTATCGGCGGCAGCAGCCTACCACAAGGCATGTCACGAGAGAATATCAGCGCCTCTCCTCGTGTCACAACAAGACAAAGACACTCCGAGTCCTCAGCGCTCTTCCTCGCTCCTCTGGAAAACTGCCTGCGGCGCTGTCTCGCTCTTGCTCCTCGCTCGAAAACACACTGACGCTCCCTCGCGCTCCGGAAGACACTGATTCTCGCGGCGCTCGCTCCTCGTCTGATTCTCTCTCTCGCTCGACTAGGCCGGGACGTCCTTCGGCGGCCTCGACAAGTCAAAGTCAACGACGCTCGCTCCTACGTCGCTCGATCAAGTCTACTACGATCGACCATCCTACAACGGCCTCGAGAAGACACTGGCGCGGGTTGAGAGAGGCAGAAGCGATACTCTCGGCGCGTCCTACGACGCCTCGAGAACGGCCTCGACGAAGCCAAAAGCAATACGCTCGCGCGGCATACGCCGCACTCGGGAAGAGTCCTTTGGACTCGTAGCCTGCGGCGCAATCTCGCTACGCTCGAGGAGCATACGCCGCACTCGGGAAGAGTCCTTTGGACTCGTAGCCTGCGGCGCAATACTCTCGCTACGCTCGAGGAGCACTGACGCTCGGCCGCACGGCGGCGGCCTCGACGAAGCCAAAAGCAATACGCTCGCGCGGCATACGCCGCACTCGGGAAGAGTCCTTTGGACTCGTAGCCTGCGGCGCTTTCTCGCTGCACTCGAGGAGCACTTCGAGGAGCACTGACGCTCGGCCGCACGGCGCCGGCCTCGACGAAGCCAAAAGCAATACGCTCGCGCGGCATACGCCGCACTCGGGAAGAGTGTCCTTTGGACTGATAGCCTGCGGCGCAATAGACTCGCTCCGCTCGAGGAGCACTGATGCTCGGCCGCACGGCGGCGGCCTCGACGAAGCCAGAAGCAATACGCTCGCGCGGCGTGCGCCGCACTCGGGAAGAGTCCTTTGGACTCGTAGCCTGCGGCGCTGTCTCGCTGCGCTCGAGGAGCACTGACGCTCGGCCGCACGGCGGCGGCCTCGACGAAGCCAAAAGCAATACGCTCGCGCGGCATACGCCGCACTCGGGAAGAGTCCTTTGGACTCGTAGCCTGCGGCGCTGTCTCGCTGCGCTCGAGGAGCACTGACGCTCGGCCGCACGGCGGCGGCCTCGACGAAGCCAAAAGCAATACGCTCGCGCGGCATACGCCGCACTCGGGAAGAGTCCTTTGGACTCGCAGCCTGCGGCGCAATACTCTCGCTTCGCTCGAGAGGCTCGTACTGACTCACCTAAACAAACCGAGACACACACCCTCACTCGCATACAGCGTCTCAAAGAAACTGGTATGCCTCCCATCCAACAAGAACCGCATCAACGGCTCTGCGGCCTCTCCCAATCCCCCTCTATGAGATCCGTTTCCATAGGTCGACTGGAGAGGTTGTCCGTTGGCGTCTGTAGATACCGAGGTGGTTGTTGAGAATTGGTTTGTGGTCGATGTGCCGGATGGACCTGTGGGACCTGTGGCAATAGAGTTTAGGTGTTGGATGGAGGTTGACATTGTATGTGTGATGCCTGTTTGAATAGTTTACTGGCTTGAGAAAAGGAAAAGGTTGATAGACTCCTCTCGATATCATTTCAGGGAGAGGGGCACTGGCTGCATGCTCGATCACCCAGGCGGAAACAAATAAAATCCCAAAGGCACCCCTTTGAACGGATGTGATTTTCTTAAGACTAGCCCCTACTTTGTGAGTTTATCAGCGTAAACAGGAGTTTATCAGAGTAAACAACCCAATTCTCTCCTTTCCCAGAGCCAACAACCAAAATGGACGCCCTACTAGCAAACGCAGGGCCAATCCCTGAAAAACACAGCAACAAGCCAAAACCACGTAGAGCACTTGCACATCAAAAAGTCAACCGTGGCAACGCAAAGGACAGTATCGATTCATCCCTCCATTCAATCCTCCCACAAACACGTCTCGCACCCTCATTACATTCCCACCTCACCAATATACAACCATCAAAAGAACTCGGAAAGATAAAGGACAAGAAACTACGTGCTAAACTCGCGAGCGAGCAAGTTTCCCAGAAACGTGCACGAGGGGAACGAGATGATGTGCAAACATACTTGAACAACCCTGCTGTTCACTCATACTCCCACAACAACGCATTCGGGGACGACGACGACGAAGACGATGAATCAGACGTCACAGGCGAGCCAATGGATACCGGGATCGAAGTGGATGAAACCGCAGGCGAAAAAACGTGGCGTGTTTCACAGGATGAGATTGCGCACGCCGTCGGAATATCAGCACGCACGAAAAAGTTTGACTTGAAGCTCGAGACGATAGGTGATGGTGGATACAGTGTTGATTATACGCGGAACGGTCGGTGAGTCTGCCTTTCTCGTTCTCGGGGGAACCCAACTCCTGGCATCACGCCGCGCGCTCGATACTTACCCCCTGACGCCCCTGACGCTTCCTCGCGCTCGGGATAGGCATCTGGCGATCGCATCGACCCACGGGCATATAGCGACATTCGACTGGCAAGCCGGGAAACTGCATTCGGAGATTCAAGTGGGAGAGAGTGTGAGGGATATAAAGTACGTCGTCGCGAGGCTGCTGCCCTCTTTTATTCTTCCGATGACGAGGCAGGGTTTTTGCTGAATGTCTCGTTTGGTCTCTCCGTGTCGTAGGTTCCTGCACAACGAATCATTTTACGCCGTCGCGCAGAAGAAATACGTGTTCATCTATGATGGAGAGGGAACAGAGATCCAGTACGTTTATTGTTTCCCCCACCCTCCCCTCTTCTTCCTCCCACCACCCTTCCATGAGGACAAGACATTAAATCCGTCTTACATTTGTCCCCGAGTAGTAAGATGAAGCAGCATATCGATGTAACCAAGATGGAGTTCCTGCCTTACCATTTCCTACTAGCGACCGTCGTAAGTCTCTCCCTCTCCCTCACAACCACACACCGTCTCTTCCCATCTCCCTCCCATTGCACTACTAACACCTCCCCTGACCCATCCACCCGACCGGGGAATAGGGAAACGCAGGACACCTAAAGTACCACGATACATCGACCGGTCTGATGGTCGCCGAGCATAAAACCCGTCTAGGCAGTGTTCAGGCGATGGCGCAGAACGCACATAACGCAATCATCCATCTGGGACATCAAAATGGTAAATGTTTTCCGCCCCCCCTCCCCACTCCCCGGGGGGGAGGGTCTCACATTAGGTCAAGCAAGCGCTGATCTTTTTTTGGGGGGTTTTGTTTGGGTCGGCGTGTAGGTACGGTAACGCTCTGGTCCCCGAACCTATCAACCCCGCACGTAAAACTGCTCGCCCACACGGGCCCGGTCCAGTCCATCTCTATTGACCCATCGGCCTCGTCCTGCGGAAGGTATATGGCCACGTCCGGTGCGGATGGGAGGGTGAAAGTCTGGGATAATAGGAATTGGGGGAAGACGGTGAGGGAGTGGAGTGTGCGGAGTGGTGGGAAACATGAAGTCGAGTGGAGTGGGAGGGGGTTGTTGGCTGTTGCTGGGAAGGGAGGTGTTTCGGTACGCGTTGGCTGGCTCCTTTGCATAGCATGTTGGTGTTGGGTTGGACGTTTACTGATTGATTGCTTTGTCGTGTGTGATTAGGTATACCGGGATCTACATGCATCATCCACAAAACCACCATCCTCCTACCTCTCCCTGCCGCTACCCGGTCTCGCACCACGGAGCATCCGTTTCTGCCCATACGAAGACATCCTCGGCGTCGGTCACTCTTCCGGCTTCTCCTCCCTCCTCGTCCCTGGCTCCGGTATCTCACAGTACGATTCCGGCGAAGCAGATGTCTACGAATCGTACGGCAGGCGAAGAGAAAAGGAAGTACGAGGCGTGATGGAAAAGATTCAGCCGGATTTGATCACGATGGATACCAATGCGTTCCTCGGTCGTGTCGGGGACGGAGGGGCTGCTCATCGACCCGTACATGGTCCGAATATCCGGGAAGTGCCGTTTTACAAGAAGACACGAGCAGAGCGGCTCGAGGTTCTCGGCAAGGCGGATACGGAGGGTGCAGGTGTGGCAGATGATGCCGAGTCTGGTGGTGATGAAAGCGGTGGTTCGGACGTGGATGAGGCTGGGAACCCGGTAAAGCTTGGCCAGGGTGCTAAACGACGGGAAAAGATCAAGCAGGAAAAGGAAAAGCACAAGATGCGCGGGAAGAGCAAGAGTTCAAAGCGGTTCTTGAGAAAGAAGCGGAAGAATGTGATTGATCCGACGACTGTGAGTTTTCTGTTCGCTTCCATCTGTGTGCGGTTTGCCCGTGACTTACTCCCGTGGTGTGTCAATCAGGTGGCCGTCAAGGAAAAGCTGGATAGGGAACGGGCCGAGCAGGATAAACAGCGCAAGGTTGCTTCCGGGGAGTTGAAGGTGGACACGGGTGCGCTGTCGCGGTTTGGTTAAGGGCATGTACAAGCGGCTAGGTGGAACATGCGAGCAGTTATCATGATCATGAGTCAACACATTTCAAAAATTGGTGCATTAGGCTGTGCAGACGTTCGGTAACGCGTGCACGCGAATCTCGAGGATATCCTCACAAACAACCGACTTGGACGAGACAGCTCGAACGGACGTTCATTCAACATACATGCTACCAATCCAATATGGCAATTTTGGTCTCCCAACGCATTCTCTACAACGTGATATTTGTAAATGTTACATTATAGGTCAAGAGTCAATTATAGATGCGTTATTATGCAGCAGTCTTCCCTCTCAGAGCTGCATCCTCCATCAACTCTATCGCTTTTCGCATTTCTCCTTGCGTGAGGTGTATACCGTCAATGACGTTGATCGTGTCGCAGGCGAGTTTGAGCGCTCCCCGGTATACCAGTCGTTTAAAGTACCATCTATCGGGAAGGAGTTGTCGGAACTTGTCATCCATGCCTGCCCATCTGTCGGTAGACGACAGCGCTTGTATGACTGACTCGGACGAGTTGGCCTCTGCTGGATATATAATGGTGGTCGGCGAGGCTTCATTGAGAATCAATGGCAGGTAAAAGTTCAAGTTTAACGGGTTCATCCTAAAAGAACGAATTTGAGAATCAGAACAGACTGAAAGTCGCGTTACGACAATACTCACCTGAGATCAATCTCTTCCAGGGTTCCTATCTGTCGCACACTCCGCAACACGCTGGATGAGCGTTCCTCTCCTAATCGACAGCCAATCATCATCAACTTTCGCAGACCCTGAAGGCCCTCGATGCCGGAAAGATTCTCGATAAAGTTGTAGTTCATGTTCAAGATGCGCAAGTTGGGCACCCGTTGACCGAAGCCTTCTGGCCATTCAGACAAGGAGCATGCTGCAGCTTCGAGATATACGAGTGAATAGAGGGGCCGAGTAGGAAAGAATTGCTTGGAAAGCCGGTTACCTGTAGAGATCTTACGGTCAGCTTGGCTCAACACGAACTACACATGTTGTACTCACCCGAAATATATAGACGTTTCACGTCCCTCAGATCGGCATATGACAAATCAAGATCACTGACGTCCTGATCCCGTAAACTGAGGTATTCCAAGCGTACTGAACTATGCTTGCTCGAGCGAACGAGCGTCCGGATCTGATTGCCGTCTGCGTACAAAGAGCGTAGACGAGGGAATTTGGACATGTCCACTGTCTTCAAACGGTTGTGGGACAGGCGCAGCGCTCGGAGGCTTTGCGCTGGGATTGCTGGGTTGCATTCCGACAGTCGGTTGTGATCTGCAAGTAAAAAGTAAGTGTACTGTACAGCATACGCGACGGCAAGGAGATATCTTACCCAGGTTCAGCGTTGTTAGCGCCTTGAGACTCTCTAGGCCTTCCACATGAGCGATCTGGTTACGCGATAGATCCAGGCATTCCATATCGGGCCTAGCATATACATATGCGATTAGCGAAGCGTTATTACAGTTCCAAAATGGGAACTCACCATTGTGCGGCGCTGAAATCGACAGTCTTGATCGCGTTGCCTTTGCAGCTAAGCTTGACGAGAGAATCGATCCCCATAATATCCTTGAGATCCTGCACTTGATTATAATCAAGCCGAAGTTCCCTTAGATGTTTGAGACAGCTCAGAGCTACCAAGAGGGGTTAGCAGGTGAAGATTTCGCAGAGCTAGGGTAAGACTTACCATTGACGCTATCAATTTGATTATGCGACACGTCCAAATATTGCAGATTGGCAAGGTAGTCGACTGATGATACGTTTGTCAACCTGTGGTTACGTATGTCAGCGCTCTTGTCATTGTAGATAAAACGAGAAAGCCTACTTGTTAGAGGAGATATGGAGACGTCGTAGCGAAGCTGGTAGACCGCTAAGATAGCTGATATGGTTGTTGTTCCTGGATGTACATGGGAGGTTAGAGTGAAATTTGAAAGAAACAAGAGTCGGACTCACAAGTTCGCTTCGTCTAGATCCGGGCAAAACTCCTTCAACCGAGCAACGCTATCTACCCCTCGTTTGGAGAGATCAATCTTTGTCAACTGGTCCCAATGAGGTTCAAAGGGCTGAACCTCGGTGATGAGCTCCACGAGCTTGTCATGGGCGACCCCAAACGAGCACTCTGTCAGGAAGGTTGCATCGGCCTTGTTTCTCCTCGTCCCTCGTACTCTGGTATTGAAGCTCATTTCGGATGTGGCATTTCGTGACACAGGATCCGGTGAAGGGTCGCTCAGCAAGCTGAGTTTGCGAGAGTGACCCGAAATAGAGGTCTTGGAAGGCGTCTCCGTGTCTGGCGGTAAGCGGGTACTGTTAGTTGTGCACTGCAATGTCCTCCAAAAGAGCAGACAACTCACCCCCTTGTAACCCAGTCAGCATGTTTTGAATTCGCTTGGAACGAACCGAAGGCTGTATGATCAGCTGACTCTGTTCACCGCCACTGGATCCATCTTGACTGTTGAAAATGTCGTCTTCAGGTGCGACCGCAGTCCAGTTTCGTTGTCGACGAGAGGCTCCACCTGCATGTCTGGCCTTGTGCTCTCTGATCTTGCCATGGGTCTGGCCATCAGAAAAGCTGACGCTTCGCCTCGCCGAGTCTTCCGATGCAGATACGATTTTGATGGCTGACAGAGGTGTCGTAGGTACTACTGCCTTGACGGCAGACATTTCAGTGCTGCCTGTCTTGAGTATGGACCGCACAGCTGGGGTATATAGTACAGGGTCTGTCTGTAATGGTGTCGGTGCGCTGACGGTCTCGTGCAATTCCGGTCGCTTGTGCACTGGTTTTTGTGGAGTCTTCTCGTTTCCGCCATTTTCGAATTCATCTTTTGTGGGAACGGCACTTGAAGTGGCTTCGGCGGTCTCTCTGTTGATGGATAGATAGGCAAAATCGTCGATGGCGCTGCTTGAGACGGCAGGGTTGTAAATACGACCATCAGACGAATCCCGCGGCTGACGTTGCGAGTCGATTTGCTGCTCAAGGCCACGTCTTGACACTTCACTTTCCACGCCATACACAGTCTCTTCTTGAATCGCCTGTGACATGGAGGCTTCCAAGACGGGCGACAAGTTTTGCCCTCTTCTCTGCGTATCTTCCAACCGGTAAGGAACCTCTGGCTGTGGGGTGCTCTCCTCGTCGCGCAGGCTCTCCATACCCGCAAAGATATCCATACTTTCCGCACTCGAGCTTTTACTCTCGTCAACACGAATCGAGCTTACTTCCTGATCGGCATTTCGGGCATTCCGGGTCGCCTTGACCCATCCACGAACCGGATCAAACACCATATTACCGACTTGTCTTGGGATCTGGGGAATATCGTTGAGCCCGATCGTCCGCACGCCCTGAGCTCGTCCATGTGGTGCCGGTGCTGGTGGTCCTCGATGCTTGACAAACGAGGTGGATACGGCCGTGGTAGCAGTGTTGGCTGTCGATGTTGACGAGATGTATCGATTCATATCTTCCTGCTGGACTGGCGGTACTCTCGGTATTTGCTGAATCGGCCGCCCGGGCTGAGCAGCTACATCTTGCTCGGATCGCGTATAAGTTACCGACACAGATGGCGACTCGGCGATTGTTCGCAAATTTGTTGGAGCTGCACCTTTGCCAAGACTGGCGACGAACGATGAGCGCGTAGACGAGCCGCTGCCCCGACTTTTCACGCTGCCTTGCAAATCGACAGAACCAGCTCCAGACAGTTGTCGCGCCGGACCGCCTCTGATCGTGCTCTGCGACGATACCGTCGCCCCTTCCCCGGAATACCCTGGTCTGTTCCCACGTTCCTGTGCCCAACCATTCTTATTACCCTCCTCTGAACCACACCTCGACTCCTGTGTTTCCGTCCTTGCATCTCCGTCCGTACACGCTCCAGTTCCACTTGAATCGCTCACTTTCCGTTCCTTGATCTTCTCGAGCATGTTGATCCCTGCAGACAGGTAACGAGACGTGATGGTACTGCTCGACGAAGCCGTTCCGCCGGAATTGGACGAGGTGACTGTACCGTAGGGCCCTTGCTGTCCCTGTTCGATGACCTGGCGTTTGTTGTTACCGACAGCTAACGGTGGAGTCGGAGGTAGCCCTAAAGGATAGATGATCAGCTCCTCCACAACTCCTGCAATAACAATCAACAACTTACCCTCCTGCATAGGTTGCTTCCCCTCTGCACTAACACTACTCCTACTCCAACTTGTCGTCCACGTGTCGCTCTTCTCGCTCATCTCTCCTTGCCCCTGCCTAATACGCTGCAACAACTCTTCTCCCTTTTCCCCCCAACTCGTCCGCTGGCCCTGCGGCGGCACAGATGGTTGTCCATTCGACCGATTCGCGACATCCTCGTCCTCGACACCGACATCGGAAACCGACGAGCTTTGTTCCGGGTTTTGTTGCATTCGTCGTGTGTAGCTCTGACTCGCACGGGACCGCGAGGCGGAAAGAAAGGAATCCGCTGTATGGTGGTATTGATGTTGGTCTCGCGCATCTTCTGATCCGGAAGCAGAGTACTGGTATTGCGTTGCGCCTGTAGCGGCATGGCGCTCCTCTTCGGCGCGCACGGGTGATTCCTCCTCGTACTCTCCCGCCACCTGTTGGTGGTACCTGTGCCGTCCAGAAGAACTCGACGGCGACCTACTCAATCGAATTCTCTTTGCACTTCTCTCCTCTAAAACCTCGCTCTCCTCCTCTAGCTTTTCACGAGAACCACTCGCACTCGACGCTCCATCTGATCCACTACTCGAACTCCACTGTTTCGCCAATTGTGGATTCCGATGGCGTCGTCCTCGTTGGACGCTCGACCGATCTGCATCAGCCGTAAACCCGGAATCACGTCTGCGTTGTCCTGCCGACAGGGTTCTATGCACCGGGGACGGTGATCCCCCTCCTGCACCGGCACGTCTAACTAAATCCTTCAACGGCGTCCCACCCACCGTGATCCGCTCGATCAAATCCCTGCTCTGGATCGTATCCCACCCCTCGGAATCCACTTGCCGCTGGAAAAGCCTGAATGGGAGTTTCTTCCCACCCGCGGCGGTCGTTGTCGTCGTTTTTGTTGCTGGGGATACTGAGGACGAAACGGAGCGTGAGGTATGCGTGACAAGTGTCTGTGCCGACGGACGTTTCCGTATCGGCGAGGGCGAAAATGTGAATTCCACATCCCGCATGGATCCTTCTTCCCCGGAGAATCGACGAGGTTGTCGAGTCATTGGTTCCCCATCATCACGACTTTTCCGCAACCATGGTAGAGAAGATTCTTGCTGACCGCCCTCGACCGAGCTGTCGCTTTGACTATCATATTCCGCGCCTGCATAGCCTTCGTCCGGGTCTTCCCGTGCCGAGTCGTATCGAAGCGCGCTGTCGGTCCGTGATAAACCGGCCTGAGCAGGGTCACCTCCGCCGGATGATGGGGAAGAAGAAGAAGAGGAGACCATCGAGCTGTTGGCGCTGGGCGGTGTCATACTATTACTCAACCGACTAGGCCTGACGGGAACGTAAGAGTGCGATGTTCGTCGTAATGGAATGGTTGAATGTTGATCTGTGGTACCAGCAGGCGATCCCATCATGATCGGCAACGCATTCTGCCGCTCTTCATCAACATCACCCTGCTCAACCGGCTCTTCTGCTTGAAGTCTCGATCCGCCAACCACCACGGGCTCTCGAGGAGGATCAAACAACCGCTCCAACTCGAGCCGCTGGAATAATCCTCCATCAGCAGCAGCCCCACCGATATCCCCTCCACCAGCGACAAACGGATTGCGTTTCAACCCGGCCGCTGCAACCCCTTCTCCGCCAACCGGAGCGATATCCTCATTTTCCGGCTTTACGAGGAACGTACCCGCCGGGATGGTCGAGGTATCGCCTATGGAGCGTCCGTCGTGAGCTGGGATTGGGATTGTCATGCTCCTCCCAGATCCGGAAGAGACTGATCCAGAGCGATGGGAAGTAGGTGGTGAAGGTGCAGCATCGTACGTCACGTTGACGCTGGACTGCTTTTTGCTTGTTGATTGGTGTGATTGCGATACCGAGCTCGGATGTGGATGAGGAGAAGGGAACGTTGTGTGCCCCGATACAATCCGCATTCCACTGCTGCTGTTGATGTTGCTATTTCCTTGGTATCCGGACGCACGAGCAACATGTTTTGTCGAATCAAATGATTTATGCGTGGTTGTTGGGGACGACGAGGATCCAGAATGATTACCGGACGCGGACGCGGATGATGCGGATCGCTCGATCCATTCTTCTGCCAAATCCTCTGTCTGCCATGCAGGAGCGTATCCTCCTGTGTCTGCCATTCTGCCGGTCGGTTGTTTACCTGAGTGTGATTATCCGTTGCAGGTTGACTATGATGTACGCATGTCCGTTGCTGTTTGGTCATTCGGGTTGGAGTCAGCGTGCTTCGTACCGTCCTAAGTATTTGACCTACTCACTGGTCAATAATCGTGTGATGTGTTGCTATTTTCCTGCTGTAACCACTGAAAAGATACAAGAATCAAAGTGGAAGAACAGGAGGTAACCCAAAAGAAGACTGTTTCAAAACAAACTCGCTTCTTCAAGATTCAAGATAGATGATCATGCAACAATAAGGGTGCCTCCGAAGTTTATCTTGACAAAAGGTAAACAAGACGTAAAACTGAGAATTTCAAGTCATTTATAGACCTTTTATTGACAACCATAGGGCGCACCTTGCACCTCCTCCCTCTTCTTGAACCATGGACGATAAACATTGACTTGTTCCAAGGAAAAGCCTATCTCCCGCGGCCAAAGCAAACCACAACCAACATGGATCCACACAACAAATCCCCTTCTTCTCACTCACACGAGGAGGAAGAACACCACAACCACCAACAACCGCACCAAAACCCAGAAGACGATGCAGACCTACAATCATTCATTCAGTCTGGCATGGGAATCACTCTACCACCGCTCTCCATGGGCATGGATACGGTCGCTGATCAAGAGTCTCAGCATGAACATGAAGGTGTAGCACAGGATCATACAGCAGCAGAGTTCGAGGTTGCGGATTTTCGAGAGTTGATGACCGATGGTCCGGGTGAACGACGTGAAAAAGTTGTTTCGAGGCAGGAGGAACAGGAAGGGTCGGAACATGGTGCGGAGCGAGAAGGTATCAGAGGGCAGAAACGTACAAGGGAGTCTTCTGCTGCCGGTGATGCTCAAACGCAAAGGGACGATGAGGAAAGGATAAACGTTCAGCAGGAAATTGGCAATGATGATGAGGACCAGGCTCGACATTCCGATAAACGACTCCGGACCGCGGCACAGTCTCCGGACGGAACGACGTTACAAGATGCTTCGACGAGCATGACTTTACCCCCCTTGACACCACAGCAGGAAACCATCAACATCAACAGCAATGACGAGAATCACAATCACAACACCCTCGAGGAGATGACGCCTGCTTTGCACGATGTGGATCATGCACAGGGTCAAACTCAGCCTGGTGGAAAGCAGGAAACAGCAGAAGAGCGAAAAGTACGACAACGGGAAGCGAATCGGCTTGCTGCTGGCCGAAGTCGCGGGAAGAAGAGGGATGAGCTGTACGTCGATACTGGACCTCTCTGGATCCAATCCGTGTCCCCCCTTCTGCATTACGGGAATCCTGGCTGATGACTTTCCGGCTTGAATCTTGCATTGATAGAGCAATCCTAGAAAAGACCGTTCAAAACATCCAAGAAGAAAACAACCGTCTCCGCGCACAATTAGAAGCGCTCGTCAGTGCGGCTCATCATCAACAACCACATCAATCATCGACTTCTACCACCGGACAACTGGTCACGCGGGATGATGGAGGCGACAGTATGATGCACTCCGCCAGTATACATGATCTGGGTGATGTAGATGATCTGGTTTCTAGTCGGGCGCACGAGGGTGGAACGCCTGTACTCGGAGAAAGGCTGGAAACCCAACAGCAGCAGCAGCAACAGCAGCAGAGGGAGGCGTCGTCGGTATCGGGACAGCTGCAGAGCGGGACGAAATCACTCGACCTGCCGCTCGGATTCGGAGTGGACGGAATGGACATGCAGCTCCTTGATGGGCTCAGAAGGCAGGTGGACGATGCGAGGAGGCAAGTAGCGGAGCTGGAAGAGCGGATCGCTTTGAAACGCAACACCGACGGTGCCGCGGGAACAACACCAACAACAACCGGCACAACGATGACCGACCATGCGCGATCCCTCGCGGACGCAAAGACCCGTACGTACGCCTTGACTCAAGAGAAATCGGCGCTGGTGCACTTGATTGAGAGTCTGAAACGGGAGCGGGATGAGACGGATTTGGAGAGGGAGGTGCTTGAACGGGAAGTGGCTGCGCGGAGGGTGTTGCTTGCTGGGATGGAGGATGTAGATGTTGATGAGCAGAGTGCCGGGGTAGCGGATGGCGGGCAGATGGCTGGTGGCAGGTCTACAGGTGCTGGCGCAGGTGGCAAGGGAAAGAATGGAGGGGAACCTGGGAGGGATGTTGGTGTAGAGAGAGCGTTGATGGAGGTCAGAAGTTGGTTGGATTCCGCGCTTACTGGATGGCGAAAGGTGCGTATCGATACATCGACGAACATGCGATCGTTTAGGCTAACAAGTAGGCGTCTTTGGTAGACTGGAATCATTCAACCTCCTTCGTCGATACTCGATAACATCCCGAACCCACTGATCGATGCAGCGGCAATACAAGCACACGTCCAGCAAGCACTGCAGCACGAACCGCTCCTCGGCGGTCCATCGCATACGCATACGCCGCTCAACACGCACGAGCATGATGAGTCGCAAGAGTACGAGATGGATGCGTACGGGCATGGTGGACCGTCGATGCATGTTGACGATCATCATTCGCGTGTCAATGGTGCTGGACAGGAGGAGGGACATCATCATCATTCGCCGCATGATGACGATGATGGAGCTGGTGATGGAGGGATGTTACAGACCCATGTGGGCGGACATGGTGCTGATGATGAGACGCACGAGGGAATGCTCGAGTCGCTCGAAGGAGTTGGGTTGGAGCATATTCGATTCTACCACGAGTCGGGATCTGTGTAATACATAGCTGTGTGCGGTAATTAATTATTTAGAGAACGTGGTGAACAGGCCTATTTTAGTTCCCTGTTTCCGTTTCCGGGTTTCACAAACTATTTATCTATTTATGGCTGCCTTTCCGTTCTTCCGGGTGCGTCCTGGCCCCGTCCTGGCCCCGGGCCGTCAAGTCGGCGGGTGCTATTTCATGTGAATTGGTAAAAGAGAAGAAGAAGGGGCACACAGCACACACAAATATAAAGGATCGGCGGTCTCGTTAATGTTTTCTTATCTACACGTTTCAGGTTCAGCCCAGCTCCAGTTTGTAAAAATGCTCGTCTTGTCTTCCCTGTCGCTGGTCGCCTTGTGCCTCGTCGCTCCAGCCAGCGCTCAATCGACACGTGATGCATCGGCCCTGGCAGCATCGTACGATCTTCTACAAGAGTTTACCTATACATTTCCCTCGGCATCGACGCTACCGACGTTTGCAGACACCACACCCGGCCCTCGTTCAAGTTGGACACGAGGAAATAATGCAACGATCAAGTACATGCGTGAGCATTGGCTCTTGAACAACAATAACGTACAGTTTGGACGACAAGATCTGGGATTCGTTCGGGATCCGGCTCAAGGAGCCACGACCAACCACAAGACTAGCCAAGATGAAAACCTCGTCCTTGCCGTAGAGTACCCCGCAGGTTCTTACAGCCACGCAACAGGAGGCGCACAATTCATCACCGCTTTCCCGAATTCAACAAGCCCAGGTCCATCCGCAATGCTCCTCACCTATTCGGTATATTTCCCCGCCGACTACAACTTTGTGCATGGTGGGAAACTGGCAGGGTTGCGTGGTGGAGATTCAGGTGGATGTGCTGGTGGCGAGAAGACGGACGGAACGACATGTTTCAGTGCCCGGTTGATGTGGCGTGACGACGGCGCAGGGGAAGGTACGTCTCTTCTTTCCCGCTCAATCATTTGCTTTCTTGACTAACACCCGCCTCCCGATAGTGTACGCATACCTCCCCGAGAAAATAAACAACATCTGCAAGCAAGGCAATGTTATCTGTGATCCGACATATGGTATATCCCTCGGTCGAGGGCAATTCACCTTTCAGCGCGGCGCGTGGAACGATCTGGCGCTGTACGTGCAGCTCAACAACCCTCCTTCCGCAAAGAACGGGATCATCCAGTACGTTCCCTTCACCTTCCTTTTTTTTTCTTTATAATTTCCCGCTGCTCGTCCTAACACCCACTTGTCAACGTAGGCTATACCACAACGGCAACAAAGTCATCGAGTTCAACAACCTCGTCCTCCGCACATCCAGCAGCATCCCATCAGTCAGCGGGCAAATGTTTTCCACGTTCTTTGGCGGGAGTGATACGTCGTGGAGCACGCCGACGAGGCAATTTACGTATTATAGGGACATGCGGATGTTTGCCGGTGTTGGGAATGGCTCCGCCCTTGCAGGGACGGCGACCGGGACAGCGGTGGCAGCTGTGGGAACGGGAATGTCTGTAGCAGGCTCAAGCACCAACACGGCGGGGCAAGGGACGACGACCATGAAGACGACCACCGCCCAACCGACGGAGCAAGGGAAGAGCACCTCGACGAGCCCAGCGACGAGCACGTCGGCAATCGCGGGGACCAGCGGAGTCCAGAGTAATACCCAGGCCACAAGCGACGGGTGTAGCGTCACCCAATCGCTCGGGGTTGCAGGTTCGATTTACTTGACAACGCTCGCGGCGCTCCTCTTATTCTGAGACCAAAAAGTATTGGGTTCAAGTACTGTAGCATACCGTTGTAATGATTAGTACCACGCATAATCACGCCTGCTCATGGACTCTATCTATTACTATTATATCATTAGCCTTTTCCGACTCTGGAATAGCACAGCCACAGGCTTTTCAGCTCATAACGGAGGCCTTGTTGCGCAAGGGACGCCCGAACGTCCACATCGGTTTCAATTCGTGGCGCGCCGTGAGAGAATGGAGGCTCAGCACGCCTGCCCCAGTTCACCGTCGAGGCAGTACATGAGAGTGATTCGAAACGCGTATGTCAGCGAGAAACTTTGGCCAGCAATGCAGCGATCCGAACGGAGACTGTCATTATCTGGCCAGAAGCGCCGGGCTTTGCCGACGGAAAGGGTGGAAGCTATGAAGCCATCACAACATATGCATATACCAAGTCTAATATTCAAACAACAAACGCACCAAAACTATCTGGCCCATGGAGCTTTCGTAGCCTCCATCCCATTTCCATTCCCCTTGTTAGACACGACCGCCGCATCTTCTTTATCCAACCCCAACTGACCAGACCCAGCGCGTATATCAGCTCCCCATGTGTACTCATCCAAGAACAAATGCTGCACGACCACGCGTTTGCCCAATACTTCTTCCTCGTACATCTTGAGCAAGCCTTTATGTATTTTTCGGAAATTAGGCATCGTGGTTGATAGCGAGTTTAGTAGCGGCTATATTACGAGCGAGAGCAGAGACAAGTCTGGTTGAGCTCTTTGTGCCGAGTGCAAGAGCCGGATGACACGACGTGACTCACGGAGTGCTCGAAGAATGGACCGGTCTTGAACTCGAATATCCGACTCAGCGAGACTGTCCATAGATCAGTGACAACAGCATTTGGATCCTTTGCTGCCACTCGAGCCTGTTCCAACGCTTGTGGTGGAGTCGTATCCGTTCCTGAAAACGAACGGCACGCAACAATTCACTCAGTGCAAGCGAATATACCCAAAGGAGTAGTAGGCTGGAAGGAAGATGAAAGCAATTACTCACCGAGCAGCTGCGCCGAGCCCCAAAGGTAAGGCAAGAAGCAGAAATCGTCCAAACCCCATACTCCATGTGAGCCTGCTGGTTCTAGCCGGTACTTCTTCTGCAAACTCGTCACCAAGGAGAGATACCTGTTGTACACGAGTCCAGTAGTATGTCTAATGAGTACCGATGGCTTCACGTACTCCAAGTTGATCACGTACCGAGGGAACACTCGAAGCACCAAATCATCCTCCTCCGCCTCCCCAACCTCCGCTTCTTTGCAGTCATCCCTTAGATGTCCAACATATCCCATCTGAGCCATTACGAACAGGCTCAACACGAAACTCAGCTCGTGACCTGATCCGTAGTCAAGGCGCACAGGATGACCGAATGCATGGGACTGTAGTAGCAGCGGAAGGATATGTGAGGTGATTTCCGGCGGCGTGGGTAGTGATGTCGGGAGACGCTAAGAAACGTCGAATATGGGACATAAACACAGAGGTCGGGTCGCAAGATCAAGTTACTTACTTCCTCGACAAGTGCTATATACTTTCTGAAAGCCCTGTTTCCGAATCGCTGCGTTTCAGGATACAGCTCGACCTCGTCAGACCACTGCTCCATCGTCTTCAGCAGCAACAATATCTTGCGTATCCGCTACGGAAAAAGCAAGAACCCGTACTCGATTCAATAGAGATTCACATATACCAATTCTCCTCCAGTTCCACTCACCTCGCTACACCCATGCTCGGCCGTATCACCCTGCACAATCTCTTTTCCTACGATCCGTTCTGCTCGGTTTTGGATCCACGCGATGAACGCTTGATACCCGGGAGAGCGTTTCCACAGATGGATGTCTTCTTCTGTTCGTATACGTTGCATGATTGTGTCGGTTTTAAGGACACAGATAGCTCGTGAACGTAACGGGCTGTCAAAGACATCTTGGAAGTACTACCACGTTGTCATGTCGTTTGATTCTCTACATTAGTAGCGATCGAGTACTGCTGAGTCATCGCTTCCCTTTGCAGAAATGCGTGAACATAAAGTATATCATTCTCAAGTCATCTGATAGACTCTAACAGGCGTAGACTACAACAGAAATATCTCAAGTTGCTCTTCCATAGCAGCGTCATCACATCCGCACTCCCACAATTAGGCGAAGTACTGCAAAAAAACGGAAAAAGTAAGTACCCAGGCACTGCGCTGACGGAACGACCTGCAACGAGACACGTACGAAATGATCCGACTTTTTCTTGGCGGCGACTTCCATAATACCACCATGGAAGTGCTCGTGATTGAGCTCCTTGGCACCTTCCCTCAGGGCAATCATTCCTGCCTCGACACAAACCGCTTTCAACTGAGCGCTATCATTTGCAAACATGACAAGTCAGGGGTCAGCTCATTGATCCTCACCAAAGAGATAAAACCACAGAGCAGTCCAAAGAGCAGCCCCAAACTTACCCATTAAACTCATCCGTACTCCTCGCCAACTCTTCAAAGTTTACTTTCGGGCTGACCGTCATCTTTCGTGCGTGGATCTGCATGATTCGAGCACGTGCTTCTTCATTCGGCAATGGGAATTCAATCTTTCGATCCAGTCGGCCTGATCGAAGTAGCGCCGGGTCGAGGATATCTATACGGTTGGTAGCGGCAATGACCTATCCGAGGCAAAGAAGGGTATCAGCAAGGTGGACAATGTGCAGATGACCATGTAACGCACCTTGATCCGCTCATCACTCCCAAATCCATCAAGCTGATTCAACAACTCCAACATTGTCCTCTGCACCTCTCGATCACCACTCTTGTCCGAATCGAACCGCTTGGTACCGATCGCATCCAGTTCGTCGATAAAGATGATTGCTGGGGCTTTCTCTTTCGCCAATTCGAACGCGTCACGCACGAGTTTGGCACCGTCGCCGATGAACATCTAAAGCGCGGAACGGAACGAGCGGTGTCAGTTGAAAAGTTTGGGCTGAGAAAAGCTTTCAAACGCACCTGGACAAGCGATGGGCCAGCGAGCTTGAGGTAACATGCATTCGTCTGGGCCGCACAAGCACGTGCTAGTAATGTTTTCCCGGTACCTATAATATAGCGAGCGAGGTGTTCAGACCACTTGCATAGGATGACGCTATCGGACGGAGCTTACCAGGAGGACCGTACATCAGTGCACCCTTGGGTGGTTTGATACCCAGCTTCTTGAACTTGTCAGCTTGCTGCATAGGCAAAACACTGCACAGAATTCAGGAGTATGATCAGTAATTGTTCCGCAACAAATTAGCATGGCGCGACTTACATTGCCTCTACCAATTCCTCAATCTGCTTATCCAGTCCACCGATATCCGCATACGTGTCTGTAGGCTTCTCATCGACCTCCATAGCTTTGACTCTTGAATCGTATTCTGGGTACCCACCGGGAAAGCATTAGTGCCAGTCGCGCGATATGGGTAAAGCACAAGAGGGATACTTACCAGCTGGCAGGGTATCGAGAACCAAGAATGAATCCTTGTTCACGCCGATAAGGTCTCCCGGTTTCAGCTCTTCGGCGGGCACAAGACCGATCATGGGCAAAAAGACGGTCTGTGGGCGGATATCAAGTTGGTTCGAGTCAGTACCAGACAACGCAAAAAGCCGAAGTCAAGCAAGCGCGCTTACCTGCCGTGATGAAGTCTTGATGACCGCACACTTGCCCGTCTTTGCATTCTGCTCATTCTTCACCGCGCCTTCCTCATCCCCTTCATTGTCCATGTCCAGAATCTCGACGACGTTTCCAACGAGGTACGGCAAGACCTTGTTCTGCTTGATCTTTTGCGTATTGTCCGTGATTTGCTCAATCATGGTGTTTTGCTCGTGCATCAGGCGTAATTGCTCCTGCTTCATCATCTTTGATTCGGAATGTCGGCGCGAGGTCAGCGCAGATCTAGCAGAGGTGGGGTATACCTTCGGGGAGCTTACCCTGCATTCACTGTCGATCATTCTTATCTGCATGCGTATATCCTCCGGGGACATCTATCACGAGCGCACATATCATCAGTCATCCACCGCGGGTCTCATGAGCGCCGTTCCGACCTACTTCCAACACATGCTCCGGAACATCTTCAAACCGATCAACCTTTTCCTCTTCCTGCTTCATGTCTACATCATCCGTACTCGTAGGCGCCGCATCTGGAGCAGGTGGTGCTGTTGTAGATGTTTCGGTGGATTCATGCTTTTCGTTGTTGCCCTCTGCTGGAGGCTGCGAAGGCGGATCGGAAGACGGTGCTGACATATTTACGGCTGTTGATATATTGTAGGAAACTAAAGCGCCGTTACTGTCAGGTGATTTGTATACGACTAGTTGAATGGAGGCGAACAGAGCCAACAACTAAGAGTCGAGGATATCGCCAACGAGAGTGAACGTATAGTGACGAGAGCTGACGCAGCGACACCGAGACTAGGAAGCAGTATCGGGCGCACCTTGTTCAATAACGGAAAACGTATGGCATCATCTCCGTACAGCCTTCGTCATCTCCTCTTCCTCTTCCTCCTTCTATTGCTAGTTGACAAGAACGAACCCTGCTTTCGTCAATTCATACAGCGAGTGGCTCTTCAAATACAACCATGGCTCACATTCCACCAGCAAGAGCGCCGCCGCCGCCCGTTGATGGCGAGGAAGAAGAGGGTGCTTCAGCCAGTAAGTGTCGACCATCTCTTGGTTCTACTGTTCCTACACCTTTCAACTAATCTCGTTGACCCCTTGTGTGTAACTCGGACCCACAGACGAGCGCCTACTATCCGCTGCAAAAACAGACAACGAGGAACTACTCGAAGCAGCATTCGCGGATCCATCAGTAAATGTCAACCACCAGGACGGACTCGGGAACACTGGTGAGCTCCTTCAACTCTGCATTGGATCCACATCGAGCGATCTCCTAATCCGTTACTTTCGCCCCGTTACAGCATTACACTACGCGTAAGTCTGCACACATATACCTTGAGCTAATGACCAAGAAAATCAAGCCTAAACACCCACACGTTCCTGCGCATCCAGGATCATCCATGCATCAACCAGCGTGCTGGAACATATCCTCTGCCACGACGAATGCGATGTTGATCTGCAAAATAAACTGCAAAGAGAGACACCGTTACATCTTGCTGTAAGCCTTCTTCCTCCCTTGACGTCTCCTTGTAGCTCCCTGTAACGCGGGACCATGCGATCTGGTAGGTACAAACCGAGGAGGAAGGTCGTGAGGGACTGCGACTATACCTAGGTAAGCATTGATCTCTCCCCCCTTCGGACGACCGATCTGACTGTTCCTTATTGCTAGTCGAAAGCCTGACAGAAGCAGGCGCAAACCCACTGTAAGCTTCCCTCATCTACCAACGCGCCATCCTCTGCCTTTCACTCACCCATCATTCCCTCACCCAGGATCAAGAACAAACACGGCCTCCGACCTATCGATCTTCTACCACCACCTGCACCGCCACGTCGTCGTCGTGACGGCGGCGATCCGTCAGCAGTCGACAATGAATCAGCGTTGGACGGGACAGAAGCTGTTCGTGCTGCATTGAGAAGAGCAGAAGCGGAGCATGCGATGACGGCCGGTGGTCCAGGGAACGATGATATCGCGAGCGGTTAGTCTTTTGTTTTCTCCTTGCGTGCGGTTGCTCTCTTGCTGACGTTTGGCTCTGTATGTACAGATGACGATATTATTGATGCAGATGACATTGCATCTGATTAGAACACTCGAGAACAAGCTCGACATTAGACGGACGTGTGAACGGAATTACAATTATACGAGGTAGCAGTTTTCGGGGGGTTGTATCTTCTATGCATATCTGGTTCATCTTCATCCCAATCCACCCACCCAACGCGATCCCTCCTTCTCACTTTTCTGCGTCTGCATGTCGTCGAGCATGTTCCGTTGGCCGGGCAAGAAGGCTCTCCCGCCTCTCACGTTGATACGCCCCTCCCGCGCCATTCAGCGTCATCCGTGACATACTATGCGGCAAATCACCACCCGACTTTTTGCGTTCCATCGGTGGCTGCGATGCAGGATGATGAGCAGCATGTGGAGTAAGTTGTTGAGATACCGGTCCGAGGGGTTGAGGGTCGTCCCAGTACATCGTCGTGGACCGCTTGAAACCACCGCCACTTGTTGCAGGATGTGCAGTCGTAGCCGGGGTAGGTTGTCTCGCGCTCATGGTCGAGTTTCGGTGTTGTCGAGATGACGGGCCCGTGCCGTTAGGGGCGTGCTGAGCAAGAGGCGACGAGTACATGGCAGGGTAGATTTGGAAATGCGGATACACCATGTGCGGATACATTGGCGGTTGAGGCATCCCTTGTACCGCTGATTGCTGAGTCGGTTGTTGTGTCAATACTGCAGGCGGAGAGCATTCCTTGTCGATCAACATGTGGAACAGCAGCAGAACATAAAACGCCGTGTTGCCCGAATTGGAGATTGGAATTTGATGCGGAACGGGTATAGACAACTGGCTGAGCATCCCACGTAGAGAAAGCAACTGGGCAGGATCCCTCTGCGGCTGTGACTGTAAATGGTTGAACGATTTCGAGCGATAATGCCTCAACCCTGCCGGTCTACCTCCGCCGTTGTTCCCATTCTCGCCCAACGCTGACCCAGCTGGAGAATTCGGAGAGTTTGAGCCGGATGGACCATGGCTCTGCGTAGACATTCGGAACAAGCAACGTTCAAAGTGCGGCAGATCGATGATCATGACGTTTGCCGGGATGTGTACGTTGTGAAGGTCGTGCAGTCGAGAAGCTTCACCTATGGCAACAATAACGAGCGTGTTTGGCTGTGAGTCGCTTTCAGGGGAGGACAAGGTGGATATCGTTGCACTAGGAAGAGAGTGGATTAGTATAAGGTGTACGGCAGCGGTAAAGACCGACGGTAAGAGCTCACTTGAGAACTTTTTCCAACGCGGCCATACTGACAGACTGCGTCTCGCCATGCGCATAAGATCTTGGCATACTAGGCATATGGTGATTCGTGTTTGTTCTCTGTTCACGCGGCTTGGAATCAGTCGAGGAATCTTCAGCCAGAGGCTGTAAGCTCACTTGCCTTGTCCAACCAGTCGGAAACGACGTAATGAGCTCTTCTATAATTCTCATCCGGTATCGGAGGCCATGAATCCTGAGCAGGTCAAAGATTTAGCTTGTTAATTCTCGCGGAGGACCATGCCAAACGCATACTCACCAGCGCATCTATATTCCTATCAAGCAAAGCAAACTCAGCATTTCTGGCAAACACTAGCAGAAACACAAACCCCGAACCTACCTGCATCTCATCGCCGTTACTCCAGCCTCGAGCACAACCCCGTTCCCTCGTTCCCACCAAACAACCTCCAATGCTAAAAACGTATGATTCCTCGAACTCCACATCGCCTGCACCTCCCATGGATCGCCTGCACGGAGTTTTTTTCGCTTGGCGTTGAGTTCCGCAGAGGGAATGGTCGCTTGTAGGCGTTTAAAGGTGGTTAGGTCGTTGATTATTCGGATGAGACGGGGTTTGGATTCGAATGGGTCGATAGGTAGCTGCAGCAGAGAAAAGAGCTTCAGTAAAAGGTTTCCAAACCCCGTGACGAGCAAATGAATGGCACGGTGCGGAAGAAACGCACCTGGTTTGGCAACTTGGGCAAGCTCTCTCCGAATCGAACTTTAATCATCCTCGCAAACTGCTGCACTGTCCCTCCCAACGCTCCTTGTCCACTCGACCCATTACCAGCAGCCGCATGCCCATCCGGACCCGCACTCCTAATCGCTACATGCCCTCTCCCCGTTTTCTTGTCCGTCACAACGATCGCTCCCCATCCAAACGCGAGGAAATCATTGAATGTTGTAAAGTAGGATGCGAATGAGTGATTCCACCTGTGCACGATTGAGCGAGCGTTAGCAATGCCTCTCCGGGTGAGCCGATTCGAACGGCATAAGATTGCAGAAAAGGAAGGAACATGCCATTGGAATCCTTTACGCTCAAAGTATCCCCTAGAAGCCCATTAAACGTGAGTGGTCGCCGAATGGGAGAGCCTGACCATCGCACTCACATAAACGCTGCATACACATCGTGCAAGTCGACATCGTACTCTCTCGGATTCACCAAAAGCGCATCCGACATGGTTGCTCGTGTCCTCGAATAATGCAGGTCGTAGAAAAGAAACGCACGGTCCCCGCAACTCGTAAAGAGGAGTGTTGAGCTGTAAAAGGCGCCTTGACGACTAGTTCCTTGAACTTCTAACCAAGAATTATCCAACTGCCACCGAAAATCTGAAAACCCCAAGGACTACAAACACCCAAGTGAGTGAATGAGTGATCGAAAGTCCAACAAGCAACCTGAAACACGGATTGCCCTGCTGTGCCGCACTAGTCGTTCGTTTGTTCGTTCCGTTTCGTTCGTTCCGCTTCGTTCCGAAGGCTTTCAACGAGAGCGCTGACACTACAATCCCGTAAAGATGTTCGGATGTGCTGATTGACCGTCCGACAAGGAGGTAGATAACTTCAACTAAATGTATTGCATAATATGTAGGTTTACATCATCATCACCCTCGGACCACGTCTCGCTTCCGTAGTCGTCGTCCTCGTCCTCGTCGTGTTCGGTCGACATCGCCGTTTAGAATGGCGGATGCAGAAGGGTACGTTTACGGAATCACAGACGACAGAAGATCCATGTACCCCTGTGCTGTACGCGTACACGCATTCGACCGGTCCCCGAAGAGTATTAGTAAGAATGGTACTCATGTAGCATGTAGAGCATTAGGTAGGCACTAGCATTTTAGCGAGGAACCTAACTTGAGTACGGGTGTGAGTGGTACAAGGTGGTTTGACCATGAAGGACAGATAGAGTAGTCAGCGATCTTCAATGTAAGCAATCATGATCTTGCAATGAGAATGATAATGAGCTGACTGTTGGTTGCAGGTCTACTGCTAGTACAGTCGGCAGATGCGGATACTTTAATTTGATATGGCCGCCGGGACGCCCTATGTGGTGCCTCCTAAACCATCGGAAGGTCGAACCGAGACATGGACGAGCCACCATTGTTCTTTCTTCCTCCATTCTTCATTGTTGCCAATCCACAATCCCGTGCTCGCTCCCATACATCAACCGCATTCCACTCAACATGCCCACTCGCATAAACGCATTATAACACAACGTACAGAATGAACGACGTCAACCTCTTCCTCGCCCACATCCTTACGCCGGGACAAGCCCACCTGGCCGCACTGGGACTGACACTCTCCTACGTCGGTTCACTCTACCTTACCAAACCAGGAACAACCAAACGCCGCACACAGAGCCGTGCAACAAGCCCGGAAAGCAAGAATACATCGGCATCGGCAGCTTTGGGAGATATCATCAGCCAGGATGAGTATGCGCAGCCGGAACCTATGGATGGAGCGCGTTCAGAAGGGTTCGAGGAGCCGCTGCATAGGGATCATCCGGTGGTGATCAAGTCTCGGATTAGAGCAGTTTCCGCTGCGACTATCGTTGGATGTGCTGGTGTTGGTGCCGTCCTTGGTCGGTTCTTGGTCACCTCGGGACAATCGTGGACGTGGAAATCCATAGTGAGTCTGTCCTTTTCCAGACCCTTTGACTGATAACTGACTCGCTTCCATCAAGATCAACGCCACATCCACTCTTCTAGGATTCACTCCACTATCTTTACCTCCACTGCTGACCCGCCAATCAATCCTTCCATACATTCTAGCACCGCTCCTCTTCATCGGTCCACTATACACGACATACCTGGACAAAGCGCTCCCATTCCAGCAATTCGGGAGGGCGGGTCTCGGTCTCGGTTCTCCAACGCGGCACGACGGAATGCTTGATTGCCTTCGAGTGTTTTGGACGCGCAGAGGAGGTGACGAGGTAGATCCGGTGGAGAGGATGAAGATTCGAGATCTGGAGCAACGGCGGTGGATAGAGTTGCGGAATTGCGTAGCTGTGAATACCCACTCCAGTCGCTCATACCATTGTCGCGGGAAACTGACCTTCAAGATGCTGGCGCCACACAGGGTCCCGCATCGGAGGAAATCGTATTCAGATCATGCATCATTGCAATCTACCAACTCGCCGGATTATCCAACAAGTTTCTCGTATTCGTCTCCCCGCTGTGGTTCGGCGTCGGTGAGTCCTCTTCTTGTATTCTTTCTTTGCTGTACGGAGTGTTCGCTGACCGAGCGAGACCCGATATGCAGCGCACTTGCATCACGCGTATGATGTTTTTGTCAAGGGTGGTAGAACAAGACAGGCGGCGATACAAGCGACTGTTACTTCTCGTAAGTGTCTCGTACAACTAGTCCTACATGTGTATTTTCTGCTTGCTCACTCGCTTCTCGGCTGCCTCACAGTGTTCCAGTTGACATATACCACCCTCTTTGGCTGGTTCGCAGCACATCTCTTTACCAAAACCGGTATGCATGCAACGCATCACGATTGAAAACTGCCTGCACCGCACGCCCTGACATTTGTACGTGTGCTTCTTCAGGCTCAATCTGGCCGCCAATGGCCGCACATGTGTTCTGTAATATGATGGGATTCCCGAATCCCTCGTACACGCTGCAAGAGAATCCGGGACATAGAGGACGTGAGTAGCCCTGTATGGTTTGGCCCCGGGCGTGCGTGCGTGCGTGAAATTGTGCTGATTCGTGTGGGTTTGTAGGTGTTTGGGTGGCATACGTTTTGGGTATTACGGCTTTTATTTTTGGACTGAGAGGGTTGTAGCGGGTAGACTTTGGTGGTAGTAATGGACGAGCTTCCGACAGTCACGACCACAGACGCTCAACAAAGGCGGTCATGACGATACACGAGCATCAAGGTGTCACGACAATGTCAAAGTGGGAAACAGCATATAATGTCATAGACTAGCAACAATATATAGATAGTGGAATAGAAATGTGGACCTAATTTGAAACTCACGAAATCACGGTAAATTAAAAAAAGACTTCGCGAGCGATTAACATGGACCTTTGCAGATTCTATCTCCGACCTGTTCAAGAACCCTCCACGGTCAACCCACCACTTCCCGCTCCTCACAACCCTCCCGACAAGAGCCCAAGACACTCCGTCCTTCACACCAAAAGGGTGTACATCGGCCGTATGTGCCCGTGCTGAGCCCTTGTCGAGAGCGTCGATGAGGAGAGGAGAAGAAGGGGAACCACTATTCGTTTCCAACTGCATACGCCAATATGCTATCGTCTGTGTAGGAGTAGGCACGTGACGATAGGGAAGATGTGTGGGGAAGACGTTCTTGGGACGGTCGTTGGTGGGAGGTCCCACCCTGCGAAGGAGAAAGTAGACAAAGGGGCCTGCTCTTATACCCCAACAGTGACTGGAGGATTTCGATCGCACAATCTGCGCTTGGTGAAAGTTCCAGTGCGCTTTCTCGATGTTTGTCGATAATCGCGCAAAGTCTTCGACGACTTTTCAACGTGTCGACCATTCGTATTTCGGGCTACAGCAGACATACCGCCAAGTTTACCGGTCTCTTGCGTCTCTGGTTCTGCTTTTTACACACTGATATGAAGAACCTGAGGATGTAGCAGGTTCATGTCGACAGCTGTAAAGATGCGAAATTATCAGGTCAATTCGTCATCATATTTTGGACCGAATGATCGCGTCGCTGCGACGCGTTTATGAGACTGAGACAATCAAGGAGTAAGGACAGCTGTAAGGAGTCAAGGGATTGAACTTCTTTTCTCTACCTGACCCTTGAAGCTACATCAGCCGTACCACTCTACACGCAACAACACAACGCATCAGCATGTTCATCGCACTGATAGGAACTCCGAGTGCGGGTAAGAATACTATTGCTCGGTACTTGATATCACAGCATGGTTTTCAGCGGATACGGCTTGCCGAGAGTCAATCGAAGGACACCAACGGACATGCATCAGACGACACGTCTTCAGTGAGTTTAAGACTAGTTTTTCTGGGCAAAAGCAGTACTGATATCGAACAGTCTCCAGATGTAAGCGTTCTTCAACTAGGAAACGTGCCAATGTCTTCAAAACCGGCGGAACCACTCGTCTTTCACGATGTGGATACGCTTCTCACCTCGGTGACCAAGACATGGCAAGTCAACTATGTCACAACCGACCTCCAGCGCGTTGAGCAGGTCGAACGGTTCGTCAAGAGACCATTTTTTTTGCTCGTTGCGGTGGACGGACCATTAATGACTAGATTCGAGAGGGAAAAGGCAAAGTGAGTCCGACTTCTTGTTCAGGACGTGATGAATTCACGCTCAAACTATCTGCTTGACCAGATCAGAGCGCAACGGCCAGACCCTCGACCTACACGCGTTCATAAACCACCATGACGACTTGATGGCACATCTCCCCGTAACACAGCAAAGCATACAAGCATCCTCCACGACGGCTTCATCGGACATACCGCCCTCCATTTCTCCAAATGCAACAGGTGGGGTCCAACTCCAGAAATCCGGGCTAAAGCAGGCACTTGCGTATGCTCAGTTGTCGATCATGAACAATTTCGCGAGCGTTGATGAGCTGGAGAAGTATTTGAGTGAAGTGGATTTAGTAAATGCCGAGCGACTGAGGCCGGGATGGGATACGTACTTCATGGTATGCCTCTCCAACGCTACGCTCGATTCAGTGTAAAAGCAGCTGATCGGCTCCACATAATCAGACACTTGCTTCGCTTGCATCCTTGAGATCAAATTGCATGAAACGCCGTGTCGGTGCGCTTCTAGTCCGGTCGAAACGAATCTTGTCGACGGGCTACAACGGGACCCCACGAGGATTGACGAACTGCAATGAAGGTGGATGCGGGAGATGTAATGGATCCGCAAAAGGCGGCGAGGCTCGTAAGTGCATCTCTGGTGTCGTCTCACAAAATTGGCCTAAGGAGCTACTCCTGATACTCCTTGACTATACAGTAAACGAATGTCTCTGTCTTCACGCAGAGGAAAATGCACTGCTCGAGGCGGGACGCGAACGCGTAGGCGAGGATGCGATTCTGTATTGCAACACGTAAGACGTTTCCCTCCGGAAGCTGGACGCAACGGACTGAGAGACCTTTGTTACTTTGACAGCTGCCCGTGCCTAAGATGTTCGGTCAAGATCGTTCAGACGGGCGTCAAGGAGGTCGTGTACAACTTGAACTACTCGATGGATGCTCAGAGCGCAAAGGTGTTGAGGGAGGGAGGAGTGACGTTGCGTCAGCTTGTAATGCCACATACTTCTACGTGATGATAGCATAGCAGGCTGTGCTCTTGTGCCCGAGAAAATACATGGCATTGATATCCATCACCTACACTACGTAAGAAAGTCGTATTGTAGAGCCCCTTACACCCCTATACGGCCCATAAACCACATTACGAAAGACTGATTTTGCGATCGCGGTACACGCTAAATTGGGATTTTCTGTGTGGAGGCCGCCCGGCTAAAGAGTACCCGAAGAATGAAGTTGCGAAGTTGGAGTAAAGACTGAAGTGACAACGTGAAGAGTGTCAGTATCTACTGGACATCCATCGATTTGAGAAGCTGCAGAATGGAGACCACGGGGTACTCCCTTACCGACCTTCCCAACGAGCAGCATTCTTCCACCTCCGCCACTACCACTGCTCACACTGCTGCAGCCGAGGAGTCTGGCTACCGGTATGCAGACGGCGAACAAATCTGTGAGTCGTTGTCTTCCTGCGTAAAAGTCTTTCCATCGGAGCTGATGGCCTGCACAAATCCAAAGTGAGGTCGCATCAGCGGGATGCCGAACATGTAGACCGTCTAAGGGAGCTGCTAACGGATGTTGCACGAAATATACAAGGTGAGTTTTGTGGAAACGTTTGAGCTGTCATAGTCCAGGAGTGTCTTATTGTTGCCTCGTGGATGTAATGCAGGCTCGAGATGGGTCATTGCTCGCTCCAATCTGTTGCAGGTGTTGAGCAAGTTGCTGTATTACGGCCTGACATTTGGTGCTGGTACGTCCACTTTTCGTGGCTGTTGATGTACGGTCGGGTTTGAATTAATTCTGCATGGTCCCGGCGATAGCATCCCAGACTTTGGGAGAGGAATACGTAGAAATTCTGCCGTACGCTATGAAACGGCATAACTTTCCTTCCCGACGTGTGAGGTGTTGCGGTCAGAGTGGACGTCTGCCAGTGACCATTGCTGATTCCTAAATCAAACAGAGACGACTCCTCTCCGTTCTCGCTCTTTCCTTGATACCGTCGATCTGGCGTTCGATGGTGACAGCGCTTCAGCCTGTACCTTCTTCTCATCGGGGAGGACAAGAACGGGAGACGCGTCGTTCGGCACTACACAGGCTCTTAACCTCCGAGGTCGTAAAGCGTCTTCCTGAAGCTTGGTTCATCTATTTTCTCTTGCGGAGCAGGAATGTAGATTGGAGCAAGAGCTTGTTCGGGCTGCGATATGTACGTCTACACGTCTCTCAGGCTACTTGAATGTGAAAATCTTCACTGACATGTTTTTGGTTGGATGGTGCACAGATCACGTCCGTTCCAGAGAAACAGGGAGGATCACCGACATATGAAGCTGTTGGAGTTCTGCTAGCTCTGCCGATGCTGCAAAAGCTGATAAGCGGGTGGCGAGCGCATCGAGCGGTGCAGGAGACTGGTACGGATGTCGAACCGCCACGGGACCAGCGCTCCAGTACCGGTGACGCGTACCTTATCGATTCGCAACCCGCTATCTCCCTCGGTACGACCGCCACGGCTGCACCACAGGACCATACCATCCTTCCACTTGCGCAACTTACAGACCCAACCCGACCGCAATGTCCGCTGTGTCTGGCTCCCCGAGGCGTTGCGCCCGAGAGCGGTGGAACCTGCGTCACCGAGTGTGGGCATGTATTTTGCTGGGGTTGTATACAGGAGTGGGGTCATGAAAAGGTGAGCATTCGATGGCGAGAGGAATACACGTCTGGCACTGATGCTGTTTCATGCGGGACGGATCTCAGAAGGAATGCCCGCTGTGTAGGCAGGCGCTCAGGCTGGAACGCTTGATACCGGGGTATAATTTGTGACGAGGCTGATAGGCTAGAAGGGTAATTCGTTGTAGCCAGGGCAGCTGCCAGGACGGGTCGTTTCCCTTGGGGTCCATGCTGTGCAAGCGAAAAGAGACACGATGCGATGTGGGCCGTATAAGGCGTATATATAGCTACATATGCAACCTATTTTTTTGGCTGTGCTCATATTGGTCAGGGCGCGCCCGGTGACCACGGCCTATTCCATGTTCTTTGTTCATCATTCTCCTCCTCCTTGTTCCGTCCGAGATGGATGAACAGCTCCTTCTTCAGCTGTCATCTACAACACAAGGTACGTCTTCTTCCTCCCTCTCAGTCGCTTCTGTATGCTCATTCTCCGTTGCAGATGCTAGCATGCAGTCTGGCAATCGTCGTCCCTCCGACTCGGCATTGACGACTCCTCGCTCACGTTCCGGTCCGCATCAGTCATTTCAAGCTCTAAAGCCGCTCGTCTCGCCTCTTACCAACGGTGGACTACCAAATGGAAGAGCAAATAAGGGTGCGTTTGAAGGCAAGGCGAATGTCGGGGTTGGAGGAGGAAACAACGGCGGAGGTGGAGGGAAGCCGATTATGGAATGGTTGAGTCGCAAGTTGGGACATGGGAAAAAACCATTGACGGCAGGAGCAACTATGGCTGGTAGGCCTCTACCTACGGTCGCTGTCACTGGTACGCCGCCTTCAGGGACGACTTTGAGCAGTGAGACAGCCATTACGCCGCATCCTTTGCCTACACCGAAAGCGAAATCCCCAGCAACCTCGTTTGTGCGGCAGGCTTCTTCGCTTGGCATCTCAGCATCGCGGAGGAAGCAGACGGTGGTCAACAACACACTAGAGGTCCCTAATCGTCGTCGACGTTCATCTCATCACCCTTCGTCCATCAAATCTGCGAGTGTGAGGTCATCCCGCGCTCCATTGTTTTCTCCGCCAAGATCCTCTGTTGCCCGCTATCCACGTGCAGCGACATTCATGACCCGCTCGTCCATGTCCCCCGCATCATCATTCATCAGCTCGCGTCGATCACGTCGCTCATCCTCTGCGGAAACGGAACATTCGCTGGCTAGCTCGTACCTGGATGTCAACGATCCGGATTCAAGGTCCTTTGTGCCGAGCGCAGACGCGGATGAAGATGCGTCCTTGCGTCCATTTCCGCCTTCACTCCATCCTTCCTCGCCGCATCGCCGCGCAAGCTCCATCGTTTCCTTCTCTTCGCCCAATCGATGGGCGAGCTCCATCGCCTCTGGTGCGTACTCGCAGAATAGTCCACCGCGCGGCAATCGCATAGATCACGACATGAGTACCCGCAACGTTCCTGGTGACAGGGAGCCTCTACCCTCTGGCTTTCCTCTCCGTCGCTCTTCCGATTCGACCATGGCCACCCAATCGTCCCTCGGTGCTCATTCGCGCACATGGACGAGTGATCAGTCCCGCGGTACAAGGAGCGTCGATACTCGGCCCACCACCATCTTGAGCAGTCTCGACCTGCCGCGGGTGGCTCATATAGCGCAAGTTCCACCGCCAAGAGTCGTGCCACATCATTGGGACCACCATCGTCCTCCATTTGCCATGCTAGGTGGCGGCTCATCGCTGGCTGCTTCTCCAAGTATCCTCGATGCGCCATCCTTGTCCTCGCAACGTCGTGCTGGACAAATTCATCGCACAATGACCTGGGATTCTGGACTTTCCGCAAGTCCATCGGTGTCCTCGCCGTTGGCTACCGCCATCTTTCCCTTTCCAAGCACGATGGATATGAGAAACGATTCTAGATTAAACGACAATGTACGGCACGCACCGCAGCAATTTCAATCCTCCATTCTCACTCCTGTCCAGACGGAAAGAAACGCCGAGGACCACGAAGGCAGATCAACATATCCAAGCCATGTCCCACATCACTCTCACCCTCATCCGCGGGACAATCCTCGACCACTATCGCCGCCAAGCGAGAATGCGAGCGTGCTCACTCTTGCCAGCTCCACTTTTACCGATGCCAATCGAGCTGCGGAGAGGCATCATTCGCGATCTGCAATGGGACCGACCACGACGGCATACGGTGTGACGGGACAAACGAGAAGACCGCTATCCGGAGACTATCTGGCTCCTCCTATCCATTCAGCGATTGGGCGGGACCACATGCCCACTCTGACGGATCACACATATCCGACAGAGCTTGACAATGAGGACGAACCCGACGCCTACAACCGTCATCAAACTCCCGTCATGCTCAGCTCGTACAACGAACGTGACGGATCCTTTCGCTTCGAGTACCACCGTCCGCTAAGCTTTTTTGATCGAGCGTCGTCGTACTACTTTAACCCAGGCGGAGGCGGCGCAGGAAGTGTACGAGCAAGTGTTAGCGGCGCCGGAACGATGGATGGAGGTCGACGCATGTCATTACGCTCAACGGATGATCGTGCCGGATGGGCGGTCGACGATAGGGCTAGTGTAACGGCTATGCGGAGACGTGGATCGTGGGAGAGTGGAGAAAGCAGTTTCAGTTGGGCCGGCGCCGGTGGTGGTAATATACCCACTCCGACAATTGGCGCGATGACGACACCAATACCGATGTCATTGGCAACTCCCATTCCGCCAGCCCGGGATTCGTTCTTCTCTGAAACCCCTCTGTATCTCGGCGAACATAATGTTGTCGGAGAAGGGGCTGTGCGTGCAGCGTCTGTCCGGTCGGACAGAGATGATGACGGTGGTGCCGCTTTCGCTATAGGCCTAGCCCACAGCCTAGACGAACTGAGCGTACACGAGGGAACGGCGGGTGCAGACGCAGCGATGGAGATGCCTAAGAACGAGAAGAAGATGCGTGTCTCCACGGCAGTGGGTTAATGCCAGTCTCAAAATTCGAGTTTCCGCTCGTACACTACGTGCGACCAATTGTACGAATAGTTCCACTGGATGGACAATATTATAATACCGCTTGTTCGTGGCCCCTTTGTGGATCAAGCTGTCATTTGCACATCAGTCTGATCGAATGCAGCTGCACCCAAGGCTGTGAGAAGAGACCATCGCAGGCCCTTCTCTGGGATACTGCCTGGACAGTCCGTTCTCCGCTGACGAACTCGTCCGCCCGTATCAACGGCGCAGGCTCGTGCACAAGGCATTTTACATTTAATTATATGCGAGAGTCCTCCAGTGTATATCACCGAGATTCCTACAGTGTATGTACCCATTTACGTCTATGTATACATGAACCTATAACCCCTCTTCTGTGCCATTTTCACGTTATCCTCGCGAACATCTCTAGATTCTTCCGAATAACTTGCCGCCCAAAGCAAAGAACCTGCCAATCATCAAACAACTCGCACCACTCAACACCAAAGCTCCACTGAATGCACAAGCGCCCCACCACCGATATCCCGTTTCCGGGTCTCCACCCAAGATCAGGCCCACGAAGGGTTGACAGACGGAACCGAGCGCTTGGAATGCGATCATATTCCCCACTCGGACGCCTACCGATTCCGTCGGACCGAGTTGTGCGACGACAGCAGGTTGCAGGGAGACATGACCGCCTGAAGCAAATCCGTATAGGATGGCGAACGGAATGAGTCCACCGAGCTGTTTTCAGATAAGAGCAGGCCGTCAGGGCGTTGATTACACCTTTTGACAAGGAGATTGCTTACTGATGTGCAAAGCGGAAAGATGAATAGCAAGATTCCCGCCAGTGTCAAGAACGGCAGAATGGTATTGGTCCGTCCCACTTTATCCGCTGCGAAGTGACAGAGTTCACGCATCAGTAATCATCTCATGGCGAAAGTCACGCCAAACCGACTCACCAACGAATCCTGGGAGGATACGTCCAAACATGGAGGCGGCATTCATAATTGACAAAAAGTACCCGTTCGCCGGGATCTTGTAGTGCGACGTGAACACGTCCATGTACGTCTATATGGGTAACAGCGTTCTCGATGAGTTTTCCGCTTGCTCGTAGACTTGAGGAATTTCTCACAAACGGCGTATACAGCCCAAATACGACCAACCCGAATCCAATGACAATCATCGTATACGCGGGATTCTTGAAAGCGTGTATGTCAATCCACTTGACCTGCTTCCATCCGCCTTTACTTTTATCCCGGACATCTATTGCTGGAGGCAGTCGTGTACGGATGGTAAACCAGGCGATGGTGAGCATGACAATCTCTATGAAGAAGATGACACGCATGGACCATCCGAAGCCGATTCGAGGGATGAGACGCTGGATCATGATTGGGAAGCAGACTGGAGAGGTAAACGGGTTAGTTCGTGGAAACAAGAGGTGGGGCGATGTGGACAACTTGCCTCCGCCCGTTGATGAACCCGCTGCGGCCCTACGTGAAGAAACGGTTCAGCGATATTCTTTCGATGATTGCGCATATCGCAGATGGCAACCTAATACTTACAGACCGAGCGCCATTCCTCTTCGTTTCAGGAACCAATGTGAGGGACAGGCGATAGCCATGTTGAATACAATGCCCATGCCGATACCCATGAAGAGACCTGTATTTCGTTGATCCAGGAAGTAAATAGGCAAACGAAGAAAAGCAAGACCGTCAACACCGTCGCATACAGCGTACCGTGTGATGCGAGGACTCACCTTGGGCGACGAAGAGGGTCGCAAAAGAGTTTGCAAACGACAGACCGAGCTGTGATGCAGTGAGCATGACGGCGCCGACGAGGAAACATGGTCGAAAGAAGCCCAGGTCGAATAGCTTGCCTGTAAATGTTCCGTCAGCAACGAGGATTAGGGTCGGTTTCTCGACGTCACTCACCCATCGGGAGACCTGCACCAAAAATACCGACATACTGCGCCGTTCCGATCCAATTGATTGCAAAATTGGAATAGTTTGAAAGATATGTTTGCTTGAAGTATGCTTGGTATACCTGAACAAGCTCACAAATGAGTGCCCCACTGAGAGCAGAGTGAGGAGACGGCACTTACCCCATACGTGTTCAAAACTCCAAATGTCACCATCGTGCAGCAGAATACTCCCAACACCGTCAACCAAGCCTCCTTGCCTCCCTCCGGGAACGGCGCCTTCTCTTGCTTTTCCAAAGCGGCCATTACATCGCTGACATCCTCTTCATCTGCGCCACCGGCTGCCTTTTCTCCCTCGCCGTGCGCAGCGCTTGCACCTTTGGGTATGGTTCGCTGGGAGGCAGTTGTCGCATGGCGCATTGGTGTGGCGCCATGAGGAAGCACCGCCATTGATCCATCTTCAACGTATAGGATCGGCTCCTGGCCGTCGGTCTGGGCCATGTTGGTATGCTTTCGTCAAAGTCACGCTTCCTCTCCCTGCTCAAGAACGCTCCGCGAATGGTGTTTAATTCAGCTATCGAGTATAAGATACATTGTTTGTCATCCCTGCAGCATACACGTCGACCTTGGACATAAACTCAGCCCACGATACTGATCCACCTCCCAAAAGATCCTCGTGACTCGCATATCTCGGTAATAATTTATCCTTTGAGTCAACCGGGGAGGGCGGCGCGCTCGAGCTCTCGGCAGCGTTTTACATACGAATAGGATGCCGAGCCACGGCTCACGCGGGGCTGGGCTCCGACACTGTTCCGATAAAGGCGGTTCTAAAAGCCGATCTCCACTGAATTAGACGAGGCGAGGTCGAGTATCATGTGTGCATAGCTGTGTGCATAGCTGTGTGCATTAGGTAGCTCATTAGGTATTGTAAATGGAGAAGACGACACTCAAATGGACTGGTGAGCGGACAAAGCTCGATCGAGTGGTGAAAGTGGTGAACGACGGAAGGATCGACATGCAAAACGACAATAATGAAGCGTTTGCTGTTCCCTGGAACAATGCTCAGATGAACCAAGCAGATATAGCTGCGAAGAAAGGCAACAAGGACAAGAGGCTGGAAGGCATATATTGCATACCAGGGTGTAACTCTATAGGATACAAGGTGCACGACTATGGCGCGCTTTTGAATGCGGGCTAGGGCAGGGCTACAGTGGTTATCAACCAGAACAAGTGATACATCCGTCCAAGATCGTTTGTCGTTGATCCTCGGCCGGTTGGTTGTGGTTGCTAATGCGTTACAGAAAGAAAGAGTCCCTAGAAGCCCAAAACGAGAGATAAGCCCAAAAGTAGCGTGTGGCGGTGGTATATAGATGTATTCGTTATTCGTGTGGATTATGTCAATGAGTGTGGTGAATAACCGGAATCGCTTAGCGTTTGAGACGCTGGGACGACCGGGATTTATTCGAGGGTAAGGGTGGTGTTGGCGATGTTTACCGCGGTTCCGTTGGCGAGCGATGCACCGACGACGACCAACTTGCCCATTCGAGCGACAGCTTCACACAGCTCGGCGAGGTTTCCGTTTCCCAAATCAATGGTGATGGTGGGAACGGGAGCGGAAGAAGTGGAAGTGGCAGAAGTCGAGACGGATTCGACAGCGGAGCTCGTGGCGGTTGTAGTTGGTACGGCGGAGGAAGACGAAGACTCGGAAGACTCAACCCTAGCGCTGCTGGATGGTTGAGCGGAAGAGGTGGCCTCAACCTTGACCTCTACAGGGACCGAGGATGACGAAGGAGCAACCCAGGTGGAAGAAGGAGTTTCCGAGGTGGTCGGTGCAACCCAAGTGCTGGTAGGCGCAGGAGCGACGTAAGTCGACGTAGGCGCAGGAGGGGTGTATGTGCTCGTAGGCGCGACCTGTGATGGGCGAGGGAAAAGGACATCAGGATCGGGGTTCTCTGCATCTTTACAGGGATATACACTCACGTAAGTCGAAGTAGGCTCAGGGGCGGGAGCAGGCGCAGCGCCAGCAAAGTCCCACGACATCTGGAACACACCGACCGAGGGATCGGCAAAGTGGTTGAACAAGGAAGGAGACATGTCCAAGTCTCCGTAACCACAGCCTGGGCACTGGTCCATAATGGTAGCCGTGGCGGTCTTGCCGTTGGCGGAAATTTCAATTTGCTTGAAGCAGTTGGGCCCAGGGTAGCCTGCTCCGTATTGGGGCGAGTTCAAAGCGACGATAAAGTCGGAATCAGACGAGACTTGTCCACATGCACCGAGACCTGGTAGGATGAACAGGTAAGCACTTGAGCGGACAAGGGAGAGACCAGACAGACTTACCGGTAGCATAGTAAGTAGCTCGACCTCCGAAACCCCTCTTGACAGGAGCGGCGGCGACGAGACCGGCAAAGGCGGCAATGGCGACAGAGGAGAACATCATCTTGGTTTTTGAACGGTTGTTGAAGTTTGACTTGGTGTGTGGGTGATTGAAGTAAGGCGTCGGGCCAAAGTTGCTTGTTTATGTAGTGTTGTCGGAGTTGAATTGGTCTGTTTCCTTTGTGATGAAGGAAATCCGACTATTGAAAAGGCGACAACCAGGACAGAATCGGATGGAGCAACGGCATGGTATCGAGATCCAGAAAAAAGGAGAGAAAATAAGAGAGCCATGGTCAGCATGCTGCCATCTTGTGCGGGACAAACTTCTTGAGCCACTCACGTTTTCAAGTAATGAAGGTGGTGAGAGAGTGTTGTTGGCCTAGGGCGGTCGTGTGATGATTCGAAGCGACAAAAGTTGTTGGTGAGATGAAGAGACGACCATTTTCCGGAAAGGGAAGCTCATTCTTGTCGCTGTTATATCTGTTGAGCGAGCTGTCCATTTGCCCCTTGCTTGATCCTTGGGACTGCTAACAATGGCTTGAGGATTGTAGGCTGAATAGGAGGAAAACTGATTTCAGGGTTGATCCTCGTCCATGTCGTTTCAAAATTCAAGTGACTTTGTTTGATGGATAGGTGCCTTTGGGCTTTTGTTCAAACCAGAGCACCGCAGCCCAGGAGAAGAACAGACGCGGCGAGTAGAAATCGGGGTACATGATCGAAAAAAAGATCCGTGGCTTCATTGTATAACCCCGCGTTTTCTCCAAATGTAATGTGCACCAATGTCGGGAAGAGCCAATGCTGGCCCGGACGGAACGCCCGCGAACATGAAAGGGGGGCTTCGCGTAGCAAAAAGAATTAGGGTCCAAGCCTCTCAGAGCTCGATTTGGGGTCATCGCCTTTTCAAAATGAAAAATTTATTACTTGAATCGTATTGAACAGCCTATTCCTACATAGATCCCCTTGTCCCTTGTTCACGCATGCTTTCCAGATGGCAACAACGCGGGCCGACAGCGCCTGTGTATCGTGAGCGGCAGTGGCAAAAAGGGTTACTTACGGCAGCTCTTACGGCAAATTACCCCGGGTAGTGCTGTCGTGCTTGCCACGATAGCTGCCACGATGATATATATCATAGAGCTGCCGAGTATATAGTAGACACCGCTCAGTTAGCTGCTCAGTTCCTGACATCCTCGGCCTGGAATAACCCTCGATCGGGGAGTCAATCAAGTGGTATAGTCAATAGCTTCCTGTATTCTATCTCCTCCTTGAATCCCTCATCAGCTCCCTTGTAATCGTTAAAGATCGTGGACCCTTGAAAATCAGACGAAACTCTAGCTACTTGACCCTGAAAGAAGTAACAGAGCGACATGCCCATCAGAAGTACGGTCACCGTTGAGTGTGCTTGACAGTTGACAGTTGCCTACCCTCGATATTTTACCGAATGATCGCTGGACGCTGGAATGATCGATTTGATGAAACGCGACAAAGGCGTTCTATTGTCTTTTGTGCCCGAACGATGCGGCTTGGTAATGAGGTCAGGCCTCATCGTTGCCGCCGCCCCAAGTTTGCATATCCTTTCTTCTTTCGTTGATCTTGGTACGGACTCTTTGTCTATTCCGCAACAACAATGCCCTCTCATTGGCACGACCTTTGGAGAACGCAGCATCGAAGCCGAGCAAAAATCAATTCCGTTTCGCTGGGCTGAGCAACGTGCGCGTTCGCCACCTATAGTTGCGGACATCGAGTCTATCCAGCGTCAGGTTATCTGAGAAGCAACCAACATGTATAGTATATTGCAAAAGTTATTATTCTAAGCCTCCTTAACAAGGCGTTATCAGTCGTCATCTATAGCCGAAAATCGTGGCAAGTCGTTGCGTAAAGTGGGTGATCCTGGAATGAGTGTCATTAGGGGCAAGGCGCAAGGAACGAAAGTATATTGGCCTGCTCAGGCGTCGATGGATGCGCCGTCAGGATAGGTGTTGTTGGGATTATTGTAGTAGACTGGAGTAGAGCCTTGTTGCACGCTATTCGGAAAAGAGAAACGATGATTAGCTTCTGGTGCAGCTCGTTTGGCGTAACCTCGACTTACGTTCCAGGAGGTCCTGTAGGGAATCCCCGCTCCAAACCTTCAAAGAACGCGGTGGCCATGCCGGCAGCCAAATGATACGAGATGTGACAGTGGAAGAAGACGGGCATCGACGAGTCGACCTTCCACCTGATCGCCAACCAGGTCGGTGAGGCGAATGCAGGGATCGTGCCAAAGGTGTCGCGAAGCGCAGGTGTCTCCAAGTTGAAGAATTGCGGGACGGCAAGTTGAGCTTCTGCTACCGAGCTCCACGTGAACTCGCCAGGCCCTTCGCCGATGATGAACGCCTTTGCATCATGTTTGTGAAATGGATGTGTTGGATTTCCCGCTGGAATGCGGAAGACGACGTCGATGACTTCGCCGTACGTAAGGGCCACGGCGACGTTTGCGTCCAAGAACGGCTGAGGGTTGATGATCGCGGGTGTTTCTTGCTCTCTCCATGCGAGGAAAGGGTTTCCGTCCAGGTTCAATGACCAAACCCGCTGGATAGGCTTTCCGACGTCCCAAATAAGCGTGTGATCAGCTTGAGGAGGCGGTGCAATCGCAGGGAAGGGCTTCAAGGTAAAGTAATTAACGCTGGTGGCGTTGTTGAGGACGTTTCCGCCGTAATCAAACGACGGCTGGTTTGTAGGCGGCGAAGTAAACGTCTTACAGCCGCATAGTTCAGGCAATCCGTTGGCAGGCGGACTGCACGTTTCCTTGTCAACATAAGAGAAGACGGCATAGGCAGAGATCATTTGGTTTGGCATCGAGTTTGCAGTTCGGATTGTCCAGTCACCCGGGTTGTCGAGCTTGACAAGCGCTTGGACTGACGATGCAAGCGGTGGTCAGGCGCCAGCCTTGCTCGTCGTGAACAATTGACTTACATCTGGCTCCCACAGGAACAATGAGAATGTCAACCTCTTGAGGCTCAACATACTGGCCATCGTTCGCAAAGACGATGAACTTGTGTCCATCGATGGCAATCTTTTGCTCCACCAAGCCTCCAATGTGAATGACATTGATTGCAGCATAACCGTCCTTCTTATTGACTTCGATGACGGTAAGAGGCTACCCAAGTCACAGGCAGGACGTCAGAACAAGAAATTTGACAGGTCGCATCGACTTACGCTCGTGGTGTTTTCGCAACCAAAAAATGTCAAGGGATTCGCTTGGTCGGGGTACTGGGCTGTGTAATTAGGAAAGGGACCCATGATGACAGTGCTATTGGGGAAAACGCATCCCTTGTTGGTCAAGGGAATGACTGTTGGAGGTGCGACTGCCTCCATCAGGGCAACCGGTGGACAGATACGTTGTCCTCGTCCATTGATCAAGAAAGAATCGACACAGCTACCAGAGACCATTGTCAGACATAAAAACGAGAAAGGGCGATGTAGTTTCACTCACAGAGGCTCAATACCAGTCTGGTGATAATCTGCATCGATTTCATCATGCGTAAGCTGGCTCCAATCTGAAAGCTGAACGATCTTGGGGTTACGTTCCGCCTTGGCCATTTGCTCGAGCTCGTCGACATCGGAGCTCAAGGTGGCGAACGGCTTCGCGCGAGACGGGGAAGGATGGATTAGGAGAGGACCTCGAAGACCGTCGTCCAATTGGCCGCGGTAATGTGAGTGGTACCTAAAGGGACGCGGTGAGCGAGTGTTATCTTATGTTCGCCAAGTAGCACTTACCAGTATTGACCGTATTGAAGAGGGGTATATGTGTAGGTGTAGGTTGCCCCAGGATCAATTGGGTATTGCCTGCAGAAGACTTGAAGTCAGCAGCCGATGTACGTGGTCAAAGGAAGATAGTCGCAAACTCACGTCACACCAGGAACTCCGTCTGCCCAAGGGGTAAACGACTGAAAGATTCCGTGGGAATGAAGGGTGCATGGCTTGTCGAGCTGGTTGACTACTTCGATCTGTATCACGATCGTCTGTCAACAACCTAGATGTTTCACTTGGACAAAAGTACTCACGGTCAATTCTTGCCCTTCTTCCGCTTCGATCAGAGGTCCGGGCGTTTGACCATTGATGAGAATAGCCTCTCTTGGATTGCCGTTGGTATCCACCCAGCCTTTCGTAAACACCAACTTGTAATACTTAGTGGGCAAGCTGTAGGCTGAAGCGGTGGCGGCGGATGGAGCAGCGGTGGTCGTGACGTTGGAAGAATACGTGACCGTTGGCGCGTTGATGGGTGTCGATGAGACGGAAATGGAGAACGTTGAGGTCGGCTCAACTGTGGCGGGTGCAGAGGCGTCGTACTGACGAGGAAGGATGTGGCCAAGTGTGGGACCGAGGAGCAGCAATGCCGTGACCAGTCCGGTACGCAAGGAGGGCAGATGATGAAACATGTCGCCAAGGAGCAGTTGCAGGGCGTTTCGAGGAAGAGGATGGCGAGAAGTTATAGAAGTCCAATGGTTGACTGCCGCTGGAAGGCAACTTGAGAAGAAGGATGGAACTGTCAGTCAAGTTTTATATACCTCCTCGTCGAGACAAAGCGCCACTTACTGATCGATAGCAGAATTGCCTCACTCGTTTGCCGCTGGATCCACCTGGTCCAAGAATACGATACGCTGGCTGACGTCTATAACAGTGTAGCTTGCGATGAGATGATCCAAGAAATCGTGAATGCTCTGTGATTCTCGATGGAAGCCGTCGACCGAGGACCGAAGTACATCTTCCCGACGCCCGAGCTTCTACTCGCGAGCGAGACCGATATATAGGTGCAGTCCTGATGGGATCATCCATTCCCGAGGTGTAGTAGTTTGCTATACAAATAGCGATTCCGGAGAGTACAACGCTTTCAAAGGTATTTTGAACAAGTTAGCGAGGCGTGTTGCTTTGGTGTCGGCATGTGCTAGCGTTCCCTTCTCGCATTACATACACATGATTGGCGATGTCGATTCGTACGCTCGTCTCGTCCATCGAGGCATTTCTTTCCAGGGTGAATGCCGATTGGATGATGAATAGGAGCTGCAGGACAGCGTTGTTGTGGCCAGATTGCCCATATGGTGCGGAAGCGTCAACACCTCCTTTACCGCTCCAGCTTGGCGTGTGATGGCAGCCATCACAAGGCCGACGGTGTCGTACCTTGCCCGATTCCGCCTTAGCGAGGTAAGAAATTGGTCGTCGGAGGCTCCGAATCCTGCTGATGCTATCTTGATGCCATGGTATGTACCAGACAGAACAAGAAGCCGAAGTCTTGTGTGTGCAGACGACGCAGCAGTTGTAATCGTCGACAAGGCTGCAGGGATGGCTAAAGGGTCATCAATTATGACACTACAAGACTGCTTACAATTGGCCTATCAACCTGCCGAGGGTACAAGCAACCCATGGAGGACCAGGTGCTCGGAAGTATCGAACAAGCTATTCAACAAAGAATATCTCACCACCATAAACAGGCACGAGACAGTCGATTCTCAATTCGTCATCACGCAATCGAAATAAACAAGTTCTTACCAAGCAGTAGTGCAAGTAAATCCAGAGAACAGGATTCCATAGGTTGTGATGCCCGAGCAATTCAATGTACAGCAGAGCAGTTTCACTATATCTTTCCAAGGATCCAAGGCCAGGAGCTGGTAGACGTTTGAAATAACCTGGCCTCTCATGACTTGCAGTGCCTTCATACTAGAAACTCTACAAGAACATGCGACGTCTAGAGTCTTTGCTTGGACGAAAAACTGTACGAGCCACTGCACAGACATCCGAAGCCAGGAAACGTTTGATGATGCCATGATCATGCATGGAGTCGAGCTGTTCGACGTCGCAGTATAGACTAGCTTATAGACTACAGACCAGAGAGAACGAGAGACCTCCAGAGAGATAAGCCAGTACATCTGGCAGTATACACAGACAGGGTAGCATGCCCGAAGGCCGACTCCTCGGTTTCCGAGTTTGCCTGAGAGAAGATCCGATATTTGGTCCGACACGGTATTTCCTGCTGTATCCCTTCGGCATGACCGCCAGCTGCATCGCATCGTCTTTCTGCTGACGCATCGCCATTATTTATTTACCATGGTCTTGAGCCCTTACAGCTGCCCTTACTAGATGTGTGCAGTGAGTTTGCGATGAATGAAGAAGAAATGCATCATCATGTCATTATCTCGCACGTTGACCGGAAACAAATAGGGTATGTTTCACCTAACCGACCGGGGTTGATTGCTGCAAGTTGTTTAGAATTCTCGTCAACTTCTGATAGTATTCTGATGCCTATCTGAGTTTACCTCTAAGAAAAGTATAGTGACATCAGCAGAAGCCTTTACCATACCATACCGGCTGTCTGCTCTACCGGACACCCACAGAGTCTGCGCTGCGACAGCAATGTCCGCAGCAGAAGGCAGTTGTATCAAATGCAAGTACAGACCTCCCTCGTCGCAATTTGGCTTGCAAACGAGAACGACTAAGCCTTGTTCGTCATTCGTAGCTATCGACAGTGATTCCGTACACCGCATACATTCCGGACAAGTCGTGCTTGGTCTTGATGGCGCCTTGAAAGAGCTGGTAGAAAACAGTATCGATGCGGGCGCGACGGTGATTGGTGAGTTCAGCTTGGCTCGTCCCGTAGGTCCAGAGACTGACATGCAGTACGTTCCAGAGGTCAAGATCAAGGATAATGGGTTGGACGCGATAGAGGTTGTCGATAATGGCGCAGGGATCAATGAGGCAGATTGGCAGAGTGCTGGTATGTCTTGACGAAGCCTTCTGGTCCGAAACGCACTGATATGGTAAATATGAATATGCAGCACTCAAGCACCATACATCCAAGATTTCGTCGTTTGCTGATCTTAGCAACGTCGATACGTTTGGTTTCCGAGGCGAAGCTCTGTCCGCTCTTTGTGCGCTCAGTCAATCCGTAACCATCTGCACATCGACGCAGGAAACGCAACCGCTGGGACGAATCCTCAAGTTTGGTCGGGATGGCACGTTGGTGGATTCGAATGGGAAGATAGCTCGACAGGTGAGTGCTTTGAAACATCGTATATACCGGCCCTCTCTCGTTGACCTCGTCCGTTCGATCGTCAGCGGGGAACAACAGTCACCGTTGAAAAACTCTTCTCGCCGCTGCCTGTAAGGAGAAAAGAGTTTGAACGCAACGCGAAACGAGATTTCGCAAAAGCCTTGGGTCTGTTGACGGCGTACGCGTTGGTACCTTCCTGTCATCCGCGCATAGATGATCAGCAACAGGGTTCCGCTGCGGTGTCTCGAGGAATCCGATTGACGGTCGATTCGATCAACAAGACTGGGTACGTGTGTCACTAGCTTTGCTTCATAGTCCTGCCGAGGTTTGCTCATTATGTTCCTCACCTCTACTGCCTCGCGCAGGAAGAAGACGAATCATCTCAGGTCTGACGGAAAAGGCTCGCTTCGTTCCGCAGTCAGCGCCGTGTGGGGTGTAGCAGCGCTCGAATCCCTGATCGACGTCGATATATCGCTCGAAGTAGAAATTGACAAGGCAATGGCGAAACGTGAAGGATTAGAGGTCAAGTACGTATTTTTCCATTCAACGTCGTTCAACGTCGCTCATTCCTTCGCATGAATAGATCTCAAACCGTCAGAGTGACAGGATTGATTTCTGCTTCACTTTTTGGATCTGGTCGAGCGAGCTCTGATAGGCAGTATTACTATATCAACGGCAGACCTTTTGTCGCGACAAAGGTAAGACGATTAGCTATGCCCAGCCGGAAGAGATACTGACGCGATCCGCTTGGCAAAGATCGCTCGAGCAGTGAATGAGTTATACAAGTCGTACAACACCAATCAGTTTCCGTTCGTTGTGCTTGATTTGCAGATACCGTCAGACGCCGTGGATGTCAATGTATCGCCTGATAAGCGAGAGATATTTGTGCACAGCGAGAACAATTTGATCGAAGCGCTCAAGGTGGGTGCGTCGCATCTCCTCTGCGTATGCTATTCTCATCGTTCTCGTCAATCTACAGAATGGACTGGAGCAAATCTACGAACCGTCGAGATCTACCTATCTGGAGCAAAATATCCCAACTCCTCCCCGGCACTCCATCGCGGCCAAGGGAACGAAACCCCAGCCTTTGTTCCTGGCTGATGACGAGAACGAGGAGCCAGGGCGAAATGTGACTGCTGGCCAATCCGTCGAAAGCATCGCAAACACTTCTTCGCACTCTCAGAGAAATGCTCAGAATCCATCAACAAACGCTCCTCCGACCAGATCTCGAAATCGTTCTCCCTCCTCAACGGCAGCGGCATCGCATAGCTTGGCTCCTCGTCCTTCCACCCTCAATGAACTTGATCGACCGATTGGCATTCTCCAGGGCCATCCCAGACGCAGCCTGCCAGCGACCTACTTTTCCCCAACGCCGAAAGCAACACTAGAGTATGACGAAGGGGAAGACGACAACGAAGGGTTCTCACAGGACGAGGAAGTTCGTCTCATCCTCGACGATTCTCGCTCGGCTCCGTCAGCGACTTTCAATCAGCCTGTAAGACGGTTGCTGCAAACGACGCTGAATTGCGTGATCACGCGAGGCAATGCCGTCGATTCGTCTATGCCAAGCGATGCACCGTTGCCAAACAACGTTTCAGCGAGGGCAAAACTCAGAGGACAGATTGCGGGGTTTGCCAGTCAAGGAGCTGTAATTGAGTTGGACGAACTTGACTCAGACTCGGATTCTGATCGAGTTGTCGAGAATGGTATTCGACACGTGGATAAGGAGCCTGTCGCGACGTCTCATTCCGTTTTGCGTGACGATGCCGATGAAGCGCTCATTGGGGACGGCACTGAAGTGCAGTCTACGTCTTCAACCCCGGACGAGTCCCACCAAACCCCACTTTCATCGAAGCCTATTGACCCAGAAGACATTGTGATGGGAACACAAGATTCAACGCTGGTAGATGACACGGCAGCACATATCATCAACAACAATCAATATATCCTACGAGAACAGGACGAGGACATTTCATATCTAGCGGACGTTGAGCCAGGCCATGCCGAGAGTTCAAACGCGGGAACTTTCCGAAGCGAGATCCTCAAGGCGTCTCTTCAGGGAGAAATCACGATCCGATGTGACATTGACCGCATTCGAGCTAGGGCTAGGAAGAGGCGGATATTTTCGGAAGCCGAAGCCGTGAAGAAGAAGAGAAAGCTGGACGAAAGCGACATGCTGCCAGATGCGGGAATCACGAATGCTGATACTGCTCAGGTTGACCGTGTGTTGTCCAGAGTGATTGGCAAAGAGAATTTCAACGAGATGGTCATTCTAGGCCAGTTCAACCTGGCTTTCATTATCGCGAGGCGCTCCAAACCGGCAGGAGAAGGTCGTAGCATTGATGATATTTTCATTATTGGTGAGTAACACTCTTCGGGACATTCCCACTTGAACTAACGGCGGTGAACGTAGACCAACATGCATCAGATGAAAAGTATAATTTCGAGACGCTTCAAGCCACGACGCGGATACGCTCTCAGACTTTGATCCAGTGCGTGCTCAAGCAAGATCATACTCTCTCGAGCTTATCGTTGCTCGTTACAGACCGAAACCATTGCAGCTATCTCCAGCAGATGAGATTACGGCAATGGAAAACTTGGATATCCTCGCAAAGAACGGGTTCGGAGTGAGCGTAGATGAAGATGCGCCCTATGGCAAAGGCGAGAGAATTCGTTTGACGTCGATGCCGGTCAGCCAAGAAACGGTCTTTGATGTAAAAGGTTAGTCTATTGTAGTACTCATGACAACAAGCTAACCGCGCTAAGTTTTGCCGTTCTAGACCTAGAAGAATTGATCTTTCTCCTTCAGGATCAGTACATTGGCTCCATGGTTCGCTCGAAAAAGGCTCGGGCCATGTTTGCCATGCGTGCTTGTCGAAAAAGTGTCATGTTTGGCAAGGCGCTTTCTCGCTCGCAGATGCAACAGGTGGGTTTGTTGTTCAGTGATCGTGTCGAGATACTGACTATTGGCCTGCAGATTGTGCGCCATATGGGAACGATCGATCAGCCATGGGTAAGCATTGGTAATGGCTGAGGCTGAGAATATGCGCTGACGCAGCCATCTCTTCCAGAACTGTCCTCACGGTCGTCCTACCATGCGGCATCTAATGAATCTAGCCACTTGGAATGATGACGATACCAAGGATACTTCCAAGAAAATCGACTGGTCTAGCGTCGACTTGTCCGACGAGTAACATCTGTCTCGTTGAGGTATTCCGTAACATTGTAATTCCTCTCATATGACATTATTTCATGGCGTCGTGATTTACATCGTCTACTATATCATTATCATGACGTTTCCTACAATCGTAGCACTTGTCGCATCTAGTTGGCCCAGGGCGCGGTCTAGGAGCGAAGTTTGTTAGTTTTTCGCCTTGTTAACGTCAAACGGCGATACTTACCCAAGAGAAGCCGGCAAACTCGGCTTGATCAGCTGCACTGAGCTGCTGTTGAACGGGGGTCAACGTTGGCTTTTCTTTCGTAAACTCGGTATCGAAGTCTGAAAACAAAAGTGTTAGAAGCTGCTCGATAGTGCAATTCAAATGAACGTACTGGAAACATCCGTGGGGTTGCCCTGTTGTCAAAGGAGATGATCAGAATTCGCTCGTGATCATTCAGCAAACGACTTACGATTGTCGGCTTGTAAGGAGGAGGGATTCGTTTGTGGTGGACGTCATCAAAGTTGACATCTCGGAAGAATGGATGTCGTTTGATCGCTTCGGCATCGTCTTCACCTGCGCCAAGACGCCTGATCGGATCTCGGAGTAGCAGCTAGAACGGATACCTGTGAGCCGGCTGAGACAACAAGTGAGGAGCGACCGGGACATACCTTGGTCAAAAGAGATACAGCGTCACCTGGCATGGACATCGGGTAAAGAGGCTCGTCCTCGAGGATGGCATCAAAGATTTCGTCTTCGTCGTCGCCCTTGAAGGGAGATTGACCAAGCAACATCTCGTATGTCAAGACACCGAAAGCCCACCAGTCGACGGCTCGAGTGTAACGCTGTTCCAACAAGATCTGAAGACGAGCAGTGTCAGTATCCAGTAGCCAGGGCACACTGATGAGACTGACCTCTGGAGCCATAAACTCTGGAGTACCGCAGAAGGTATTGGTCGTCTTGCCAAACCACATGCTTTCCTTGCACAATCCATAATCTGCGACCTTGATATGCCCGTCTAGCGTGAGGAGGATGTTGTCCAACTTGAGATCTCTGTAATGCAGCGAGTGAGAGGTGGGCCTATGAGAGATGACTGGCAACATACCGATAGATGATACCCTTGCGGTGAAAGTATTCCAACGCCAAGAGAACTTCACAGGCATAGAATTTGGCCTGACGAAGCGTGAATTGTTTCTTTTGAATGTGCAACATGAGATCACCTCCACTGATGTATTCCATGACGAAATAGATTCGCGTCTCGGTCTGGAAACAAGAGTGCAGCTCTAGCAAGAACGGATGTCGCTCCTGAGCAGCAGCCAAAAAGACACGCTTTTCGGATTGTGTGCTGAGAGAATAAGAGTATCAGCTTTCGTCGAGAGAGCATGCCAGGGCAACCTACCTCTCCACTTCATCGTTTTCAATAATGAATTCCTTTTTCAATACCTTGATGGCCCATAATTTCTGAGACTTTTTCTCCTCGGCCAACATGACCTTTCCAAAGTTGCCTTTACCAAGAACGGCAAGGAAATCAAAGTCATCCAGCCCAACCTTGCGAGCGACCTTTCCTGGTTGTTTTGCAGAAACAACGGTCTGAGAGCCAGACGATGTTGATGAGGGCGGGGACACCCGTTGTATCTGCTGTACAGGTGGGGTAGCCGCTTTTGGAGCCTGCGATGACAAACGATTAGCTTATAGCTCTCGAATAGCAACAATCTACCTACCTGAGGAGCTGGCCTGTGAACGGCTTCGAACGCTTGTGACGGGGGCTGCGACATTTCCGGTCGAGCATGTTCAACTGGCGGTGGTATCCTGGCCTGTGATGGTTGACGGTCCCCATAAGAAGCAGTGTTGACTTGTGCAGGCGGGGCAGCGTACTGAGCCTCAGCAGGAACAGGAACGCCATACGCGCCAGGCGGTGGCTTTGCTGCAGGAGCAGGAGACGAAGGGTACTGCACCTGAGGCGGTGGAATTCGAGCAGCGGGCGTCGGTGTTGTCGACGTCGGCGTAGACGCTGGCGGCGAAGGCAGGATCTTGGGAACGGGTTTTCGTGTAACTTGGGTCGTCTTGATGTCTCGCAATTGGGTCAACAAGATGTTGGCCATCTCCATGGTCATTCCACAGAAGTCCGGCACAAGATGGACGCATGCAGCGTGACACGTGAGGGAACACTCGGAGCATTTTCGCGCATTCTTTTTACCAAACGGCAGCATGTAGCCGCAGTGACAGCACCAACTGGCACTGAGGTTGCTGAACGGTTGGAAACGATGGGGAATCCGATGATTGATCTTTTCCTCGTCACCTTCCTGTGGCGCCAGAACAAAGTTAGTACACGCGACGAAAGACAATGCGAAACACTCACAGTATCGGCGTTGGACTTCGAGATGCACTTGGTAACGACCTTGGGATAACAACGCTTATGACATGCGTAGCGGCAGTCTTCACACTGGTATCCTTCACCTGTTCGCAAAAACTCTTGACAGAGGGCACACAAGATCGGCTGGTAGAATTGCGTCTGCACAAATTTGTGGCCATTCATCTCGTGCACGTCTCCTCGCCGTTTTCGAACAGCGCCTTGTCGACCCAAGCCTCCTACTCCAGCTTCCAGCGGCCTCTTTCGGACATTTTCCTTGACTAGAGGGATGGAGACAGTGAGTACATGGTAGACCGGCGAAATCAAGCCACGTACCGAAATTCAAATGCAAGCTCAATGCGCCAGCAGGCTCTACCGCAAACCACCCGTCAATCCCTTCTCCGCCCTTGGCGTCATTGCCAGATGCGCCGCGTGCTCCATGCAAGGTGGAGTCCGAGTTACTTCCAGGAGCATTCGGAGGTATCCTCATGCTCGCAGCTTTCGCAGCTGTGACCCATGTACCGGCTTGCCCCGATGCAGCGTTATCAGCCGCCGCGACTTTTTGTCGTCGTAGGGCTTCAGCAATATCGCTGATCCGGAACCAGACCATACCGATAGGGGTCGGATCGCCTCCCGTTTGTTGATCGTATACGGTGAGTTCGACTTCATTTGCCTTGTCGATAATAATCTCAAAGTCCTCGTACCACTTGTCATTGCGAGATGGATGGGAAACGCCACGTTCGTTGCCTTCAATCTTGATGACAACGGTTGTTTCATTGTGTATTTTCGAGGATTTTCGGGAGAGCGGGATGTGATTGAGATCCTTGGCCATCTTGAGCGAGATGGTGAGTTTTCCTGCAAGCGGTTTGCGCAGGTTTTCCTTTCGTTGCCCGTCGGGCAGGAATTCTATAACAGCTCACGGATGAGCTTTCTGCGCAAGAATGTTCAAGCCACAACTTACCATCATCCTCGGCGTCTTCAAACAGCCTGAGCGTCTCATACCTCTTCAATGCCCTCTTCAGCAACTGAATCTTGTTCTGACTCTCGACCTTTTTCACCTCGGTTTCGTTTTTCAGCCGCTTGTCTCCCTCATCGCGATAAAGAGCGCCCATCTTTTCGATTCCACGTTTGTACTGCTCCTCGACTTGCAGCTTGAACTGCAACTGGTGGAGCATGCGTGTGATTTTCGGGCCAGACAGGGGTGCGTCGTAACGGAGGAGGTCTGTGAAGGCGGTGTTAGTATGCAGGCGTTTGGACGGGTCATTGGAAAAACTGACCCAGCTGAGTATAGTTTTTCGCTGCACCGCTCGTCCCAATAGCTCCAGCTTGCCCTGTTCCTTCAACAACGGCGTCTCCTCGAACCTGTTGTACAGGGCCGTAACCTGTCGGCCCCGGTGGAGGAGGCAACGGTCGCTCTCCTTGCGCTTGACCGGTATATTGCTGAACGCTCGGGCTCGAGTATCCTCGCTGATGGCTCGCGTTCGAGCCCGTTGAAGGATAGGCGGAAAAGTTTGGTCCGGAGGGAATCGACGGACCGCGCGAGTGCTGTGCACCGAGAGGGGGTTGCGTAGGTTGTCCTGTATAGGCGTGTTGCATTCCTGGCCTTGATTGTGACCCTGCGGCTCCATGCTGGAGATATTGGCCTTGCTGCGACGGAACAGGTGAAGAGGCTCCACTTGCTCCGCCACCGCCGGCAGTCAACTGCAGCTTTGCCAACTCGTCTTCCAAGAATTTGATATTGGCCTGCGCATTTCTCACTTCGTTTTGAGCCTGTTTGATCACCGCTTCGTTCTTTGATGAAGCCTGAAGCGCACGGATATAGGCGTTCGCACCTTGCAAGTTCTTGCGCTCAGAGGTCAAGTTGACAAGAAGTTTTGCAATCTTGGGATCCGAGGAAGCAGGATAAGAACCGCCGCTCTGCGGTGGTCGGGTGTAGGACTGCTCGGAGTAAGTGGTTAGTTTCGGCAGAAGAGACATCAAGTCGTGTACTTACCATTGTACTCCAAGGTACTGACAGTCGGTCGGGCCAGTGTCGTTCCACTATTGAAGATGAGAGAGGGGGTAACAACAAGAAGAGGACAATAATGATGGTGTCTCCCTTATGTCGACCGTGACTGTCGACTCACTCACGCCTGTAGACTATCGGCGAGCGACTGGGAAAAAGCCAACTCTGGACGATTGCGCGTTTCCCTTTTCGTTTCTCTGTGTCGTGTTTCTCGTTTTCTCCCAGCTCTTCTCCCTTAACATACCACCACCGTACAGCTTACCGTACTTTATGTACGGGTAGGTGAGTCCATCTGGATTCTGCATAAATCGCACACTGATAATATAGTAGAACTACACGGACCAAGTTCCTTCACAAATGTCTAATAAATGTACAATACGAGAATTCCACCCCTGGCGCATCAGTCGCACGGTGATCTAATAATATATGTCTATGGTGGTTTCGTTCAAGGGAGGCTCGAGGCCAAGAGACGTGTCAGAATCGGAGGGTGAGGGAGCCGCCAACTACGGGTCGAAATCCGCGGGTATGTATACTCCCTTTAGCCACTCGTGATCCAGCATCTCACGTGCCGTCGCTCGTTCGTTGATGTCGTATTTCAGCTGTGGCACACCGCGATCAACTTGTCAGCTGCAGGTAGACATCTGAGAGACAAGCGCGACTTACCATCGGTAACAAGAATCCCGCCAGCTTTTCGGCTTCTTCCGGGTCAAGCAAGTACTTGTCGCTAAGCACGTCTCGTAGACCCCAATACCTGAGCTTTGCAATGTTTCGTAATTGACCTATGCGACGCTGCGTCAGTGAATGTGAGTACGTCACAAAGACGAGAATACGTACCTCGCCGATTGAACAGTTCCGAGCTGTATTTTCCGCTCAATGCGATCTCTAACAATGTTCAAGCCAGCGAATGTCAGCGCAGGCCATATACAGCCCAATCGAGTGTCACTCACGCCTCGGCATATCGCCCAACAACTCCAAAATCTGCGCTAGATGGTCGTCATCCTTTGAGTACTTGCTACTCGCCTCTGTATATGAATCATATGTCAGTGACACTTTAGCGTTCGAGCGCAGGATAAGACGTACGGGGATCAAACAAGTAGTCTCCCGTCAACAATTCGAAAGTCAAACACGCCATACTCCAATTATCCACTCTTTCATTCCACTTTGCGCCGATCAGGATCTCAGGCGCACGGTATTGCCGCGTTTGAATATCTAACAGGGTGCGGGTGACAAGTATAAGAATAACGGGACTATGAATCGGAGCGGAGCCGGCTTACCGTTCGTAAAATGATGGTCTACCCAACATGCGTTTCCCATATCGCAAACTTTAACCCTGATCATCTCCAGCGATTGCGGATCATATGGCGCCGGAGGTGGCAACGTCGTGGGATCATTGACCATGACGGATGTTTGCGGCACTTCGTCGGCGCTGTGCATGTGGCCGTGGTGCGGATCGTTTTCGGCTGCAAAGCGTGCAAACAGTTAGTTCCTTGCTCGCTCATCCGACTCGACGGACCTACCAGCATCAAACGACGGCCGCGAAACCTTGTCCGCGATATTTTTGTTTTGATCTATTCCGTTGGGTGTAGCGGAAGAGCTACCACTTTTACTGCCTATTGTCGGAACTCGATCATGCGGGGATGGAGTCGTGTCCGCCGACGGACCGGCGGATGAACTAGTGGAGTTCAACGCGGGTTTCTTTCCTGGATTGTGCAGTTGCTGGGATAGTAGAGACGGACCTTTTGTCGTCGGTACTGCTGTTTTCGTCTTTTCGCCAAACAAAGGGTCGCTGGCGTCTTTTATTGTCACGTTGCCCAATCCGTCCTTTATTCCCTCGGTTGACTTGCCCGCTGAGCCTTCCTTTTGCGTCGCGCCGTTCTCATTGTTGTTTGCAAGACTCGGTGCGCCAAAGCTTTTGCTCAAACTCGTCGTACCCTGGGAAATCTTGCTCATGCCGAATCCGTACTTGTCCATCATCGGACTCGCTCCATAGCTACTCGACGGACTCGGCAGCGGCTGCGATCCTGTGATAAAAATACCTTCCCTTCGTGGCGTTTGCGTGCCGCCTCGTCCCTCGGAGGGTGGTACACCGAGAATCTTTGTCGGCACCGCAGCCGGACAACTCGCCAGTTCCGCCGCCACAACGGCTTCGACGTCGTCGATGCAGATCAAGACATTCTCCGGCTTGAGATCGGTATGAATGATGCCGCATTCCGTGTGCATGTAATCAAGTCCCATGAGAACTTGTTTCGTGATTTGTTTGACAATGTGCTGAGGCACACCGCGATGCTGATATCGTTTGATTAGGCCGAGGAGATTCTCTCCCAAAACCTCAAACACCATGCACACGTGAGATCCATTTTCACCCTCGTGACGGAAATCATCAAGCAGTTGGACCGTGTGATCTCGGCCGGGATGATTAGGGCTGGATGTTCTGAGTTTATTGAGGAGTTGAATTTCGTCAAGCGCAGTCTCTGTGTAGTGACTATCTGATTTCACCACTTTGAGTGCGACGTGTCGATTGATTCTGTAGACATGAGATGTCAGATTGGTGGTGGCAAGCTGGGCCGTTACAGCACTTACGTATTGTCCCTTGCAAGCCAAACTGTACTAAAATGACCCCAGCCAAGCTTTCTCACGATCGTATACCTCCCGTTGTTGAACTCGTCTCCAATATGGATCGGATGATACCCTCCTGGTCTGTAATCCTCTAAATCCTCTTCTTCCTCTGTAGCAATAGACGGATTGACCATTGATGACGAGGCATTCGATACCGAAACGGAAGTGGCGGTCTGCATCGATGTCCCTGGGTCAATGTTTCCTCCGGATCCTCCGACTACGTTGACGGCCGACGGAGGTCCAGTCGAGGGTGGTGATGGAGGAGGGACATAGGAGGAAATGTTGTGCGAACTGGACGATGTATGGTTGATAGGTCTCGGGGCTGTGGTCGAGGACGATCCAGTGAGCTTGCTCATCGCGCCAGCGATCTTTTTGGACATTTCGACGTGACTGTGCCGTCGGTTGTGAATGGGTACTGCTTCGGATATGTATACTCTTGCCAACTGTTGGCGTCAACGGAGTTTGGCCCACTAGTTGATTCAGACGTCGATGAATGGATTCGTAATCTTTGTTGTGGTGATTTCGTTGCACGCCGTTCGGTTCGGGCTTTGACTGAACGAGGTCGGATCGATGCTCTTGAAGATGAGAATACAACAATGTCCACTGGATTAGTAGTAGCTGGGACTCGTCGTGTGTGGTGAAAGCTGTGGTGGATGGTAGGACGATGAGAGAGCGGTAATGTAAAGGGGATTGTATGCGCCGTATTCGATATTGATTCGTGCCCGCGTGACTGTGAGGTGGACGAACGACCGATGAAGTTGTGGGCCAGGCGAAACAAGCTTTGACAGTGACTAGGCGTTGACACAGGCTTTTACCAAGGGTGAGATGTCAAGCAAGACTACTTGTTAGAGTCGGTCACCCAAATACAGGTGGATGAGGACGAGAGCGGCAGTAGAAGTGTATGAATTCTTTTTCAATCCACTCACTTGGTTGGGTGGGTGAGGTTGTTGACCATTGCATATCATTATGACACGCGCTAAAACTACAGTACAGAGATAAGGGCGAGCCAGGGCGCGGCAATAAGGATCCTCTCAAAATCAGCCACGTTATTATTACCGTGCGACTATCAAGCTAAATGCTCGGTCGGCGGCTGATCAGTGGAGTGGCGGAACAGCACCTTGTTTGACATGAATGTTCTTCCACCTCTTCTGAAAGCCTTGTGTCGGGCCGGAGATGTGTAGAGCAGCTTGCAGAGCTCTTGCTTAAAAAATGCTCCAAGAACTTGTCCAATACCGCCAGAGGCTGCGGCTAAGAGAGGTCCAGTGAACAGGTCCATCACTATGCAATAGTTACACATATGATATGTTGAGGCAGACAGGCCGCTTTACCATCAACTTTCACCTCTGCATCCTCGCCAGTGAAAATGCTTAGCACTCCAACGAATCTATCGGCCGACGTCAAGCAGCTTATCCTGGAGCAAAGTAAGCGATGACGCTGTATCTATATGGGTACTCCTCCACCAAACAGCCACGCTCTAATTCAACGACAGCGCCGCAAGTTCCTCTGCCAGTGATATCACAGGTATTCCGTTCCGTCTTCCGTGGCAGAGAGCAGAACGCCGCACACGACCATGAATCGCCGACAAAGCCACAGCAGCGCGGTGGAATGGAAAGGCTTACATAATAAAATTGATTCGCTCCCGCGCTGACTATTCACTCCTCCTCCTCCTCCTCCCCCTCAGCTGCTTCCTCCTAATAGGGACCTGGAATCGCTCGTTGCCGTTCTCGTTGTTTCGCCGTTCTCTCCAACCAGCATCTCATACTGTATTTCGATACCGCCGCCGAAGAAGCTCGTCGATATCGGATGTGAATATTCGATATGCTCCTACCTGCTTCGGTGCGATGTCTAGAAATTCAGGGGCAGCGCAGCTTCCGCCGGAGATCACCCAAACTCGCGTTTCCCGGGAGATTCTAGATTTTAATGCGGGACCAGCGAGGGTTGTTGCTTTATTGCGACTTGTTTCTTGTTTGGCACAGGTACTACTCCAGGACGACATTCGGACATGAAGGAGAATTATGAGAAGTGCCCGGATGCTACAGTGATATAAAAACGTCTGCGATCTCGTCCACAGGCCACACGTCTCTTCGGTGCCTTCATAGGTCATAGGTTGATGTTGATCGGAGGCGTGATCGAACCGCTGCTCTTCGTACTCGGTCGCAAAGCAGAATGAGCGGCAGTCTGCGGCCGTGTTATCTTACAAATGTCTTGCAGCTTGCCTTGCGGTCTTTTCGTATCGATGGGGATGAGAAAGAAATATAAAAGCATCTGTCGAGTTGAAGCACACAGGTTTAGGCAAGACCTATCACTCTGGAGCCATAGCTCACAGAGCTCACAGAGGCCCAAGCTCCTCAGAACTTGAGAAGGCGCTTCAAATAGCTTTTCGGTCCGTATGATTGATTGATTGTCCTTCGGCCATATCCGATCCGATGATTTGATATGACGATTGTTGGCTTGCGAACTTGCAAGTCGTCGCTAGTATAAGTATTCGAGGTCAATATCGAGAACGCGGGATTCCGTTACCATCTTCCAACTTCGACGACCGAATCGGATATGGATTCGAACGACTTTGCCGAAAAGGGTAATCTGCCCTCAAGTATAGACGAGAAAGGTTTGCACTCCACCGCTGACATTCCGGAAACGCCTGCCAAGTCGTATACAAGTTGGATTCCCCGAATCAAGACCAATCGCTCACAAAAAGTCCTTCTGGCGGTTGCCTGCGTCTACTACCCTTTTTTGGCCTGGTCGGTCTACAAGGGACGTACGCGAGTGGACTTGGTCAGTGCCTCTGGAACAACATCGGCTTCTGATGCCTATCTACAAGGCTTGAGCGAACAAGGATGGTCGTTTGCGACTATGCTGGACCGGATCGACAAACCTACTGGCGAACAAGGCGTCTTCTTCTCCCAGACGGTGGAGGACAAGCACCACAAGGGAGACAAGCACGGAGATCATAAACGCCATGGACCGCCTTTCCGACACATCTCTCCAGCGCAAGCGGAAGAGATTTTCTTCAAGGTCCCCAATAATGATAGTGCTGCAGCGTAGGTCTGTCTGCGACTGTAATGCTATTCCTGCTAACGGTCGCCTTTTAGAGCTCTCTTTCGTTACACCTCTACGTACGTTTCCTCGTTTCAATACGGAAGAACAGACCCGCTGACGGTCCTACAGCGAGCACATGGCAGGTACTGGAAACGATCACCTTTCGGCCCTGAGTCTGAAAGCAGAATGGGAGTCGTACCTCGGCTTGCCTTATTCGGCGCCTCATGAGAACGTCTTTGAAGCCGGTTCCGCGGAGAATCAGGCAGCTGTTCGAGGTTTGCAGAACGCGACACAGCCACAGGTGTGGGTTGATACTGTGAGTCGTTTGGCAGGCGTGACAGAATACCGACCTGACCGCCCAAAATAGTACTATCCCATCATGAACACACCCGTCTCCCGATCGGTCGACATTTTGCTTCCCGGCGGAAACGGCCTCATCGAGTGGTCGGCCACATTGCGCGAGGACATTGTGGAAGGTGATCCGACCTCTGTGCTGCGTGACGAGGTCGCTGTGTTCCATGGTCTTTCGGTCTCGGGCAATGTCACGGCTCCACTCTTGTTTGTCGGTTACGGTACAAAGAGAGATTTTGAAGATCTCGAGCGCGCCGGTATTGATGCCAAGGGCACGATCGTGCTGGTCAAGTATGGCAAGGTTTTCAGAGGTCTAAAAGTCAAGGCTGCGCAGGAAGCCGGTGCTCTTGGTTGCTTGATATATTCGGATCCCGGAGACGACGGGGAAATGACCATTGAAAACGGGTTTGACGTTTATCCCGACGGCCCCGCAAGGAATCCGTCAAGCGTTCAACGAGGTAGCGTACAGTTTCTTTCTTCCGTAAGTTCATCGCTACACCTGCCCTACACATGCTGACCTTACGCTCAGTACCCCGGTGATCCCTCGACTCCCGGATACCCGGCCTATGCAAACGCCACTCGAGTCGAAGGCGGCAACCAACCTAGTATCCCTTCTTTACCCATCTCGTACGCCGACGCTTTGCCTTTGCTCAAGACACTCGAGGGCAAGGGTAAGCTCGCGCAAGAAGTAGGTCAAAGCGGTGATTGGCCCGGAGGTCTCAAGGACGTAGAGTACTTTACAGGACCTTCGGAAAAGCAAATCCGCTTCATCAATGAAGTCGATACCAAGGTCACACCGATCTGGAACGTCTTTGCCACTATTCCAGGACACATTCGCGATGAAGTTGTTGTTATTGGCAACCACCGCGATGCTTGGGTGCTCGGTGGGGCTGATCCCAGCAGCGGTTCAGCCAGCGTCAACGAGATCATGCGGGGCTTCTCTGCCCTTCTCGAAAGGGGGTGGAAGCCTTTGCGAACTATTATGATTGCATCCTGGGACGCCGAAGAATATGGCTTGATCGGTTCTACCGAATGGTGCGAAGACTTTGGCGCCTGGCTCAGCAAGAACGTGGTGGCATATCTCAACGTGGACGTTTCCGTCTCCGGCTCCAACCTTGGACTGAGCGCTTCTCCATCGCTCGCTCATCTTATGCGTCATGCTGCCATGCAGGTGGAGCATCCGACCGACAAGGACAGAACACTCTGGTCCATGCAAGATGGCGGTGATTGGAAAACGTTTAATCTAGTCAAAGGTTTATCGGCCGACATCGATTACGAAGAAATGTTTGCCTCTGAACTAAAGGTCAAGGCGCTGGGATCGGGTTCTGACTATACGGCGTTTTTGCAGCGTTACGGCGTGGCGAGTACGGATATGGGATACGGGTTTGGACCGAATGACCCTGTGTACCATTACCACTCGTATGTGCTTTCCCTGGCTGGCTGTACTTGTGCTGACACTCCGCCTACAGCATCTACGACTCCTATACTTGGCAGGAAAAGTATGGCGACCCCGGCTTCCATCGACATGTAAGTCAGGAATTGGAATATGTTCGTCACAAGCTCATCTTTTGCGACAGGTCGCCGCCGCTCGAGTCCTTGGACTGGTGACTCTGCGCGTAGCCAACGATATTGTTCTTCCGCTTAATATCAGTCAATACTCGCTAGAGCTGAGCACCTACTTGGAAAAAGTCTCGAGCATTGCCGCTTCCATGGGTGTGACCGATCAACTCGATTTTGCAAAATTGCACCAGAGTATCGTTGGACTGCAAAACGCCTCGTCTGAGCTCGATAATCAGGCCGCTGATGCTTTGAAAAGGCTGTCAAAGCTCGTCCCGGATATTCCTCATCATCGACACGGACACCACGGAAAGGGTGTCAAGGCGCTCTGGCGCAAAGCCGTGCGACTCGTCAAGAGTACCCTCGGCATCCAACGTCGACCCTCACACCCTGTGCGAGAATTCCGTGAGCGTGAAGGACAAGCCCTGCAGATTCGATCACACCACCACGGCAAACACCCTGATACCGGACACAAGAACAAGCACGGAAAGGGAAAGCACCCTCATCACGGCCACCACGGGCACAAACGACCGCATGCGCCCATGCCTAACCCTAAAAAGGTCAAGGCGATCAAGCAAGTCTTGCTCGAGATTCGAGGAATCAATCAGAAACTCGCGCACTACGAGTCTGGGTAAGCGTTCCACCTTTGAATTTGTGAATGAGGACTAATATTGTTATTGCTTGATAGGTTCCTCTCGAAAGAAGGACTCAAGGACCGGGAATGGTATCTGCATAAAGGTAGGTCCCGGCGCTCGTCTGTTTTATAATACTAGGGAACTTACCAATGGGTGGACGTGACTTTACAGGTACCGCTCCAGGAAAATGGCTCGGGTAAGTGACAGTCCTCCCGCATGCGAGGTGGACACTGACTGATCACTCGATGAATCGTGTATGGCAACAGATACGGTGCGACGACTGTAAGTAGACCATTGTCCCCACACAAAAAATGCCCCCGGAAAAACCGAACCAGAGCTAATCACAATTCCCTTCAATGACATGTCGCACAGTTCCCGGCATTGACAGAAGGTACGCTCTTCCCCTCGCTCCCACATAACAACGCATTTCGACGTTCCATACTCTAACCATAATACTCCCGTCACGATTTGCAGCGCTCACAATCGAGAAATCCACGTCTCTGGCGCAGAAGGAAGCCGATGAACTGGCAGAGATGATTGGTAAAATGGCTGAGCGGCTTCGCGCCGAGTAGGCGTTGAATCCGATTCCTGATCGTGTTTGAGAATGGATCGCAGGGTAGTCGAATCGAAAGAGAAACAAGGACGGAAGACGTGCTTTGCCAGAATTGTAACAGTTGACTCGTCGGAAAAGAAAACAAAGATAGAGAACCATGTGTGCTAAGCTACAACGCGACGGCGGACGTACAACGAACGACCCATTAAAGAGGCACAATGCGCTAGGCATCATAGTCATCATCTTCCTCTAGATGCCTCTTCACTCCATTCACACGCACATTATCCGCCTGCTCTTCCGCTTGACCCGCCGGTGTTCTTGCCGTCGGCACGTCTGTTCTTGGATTGTTTGGCGCGTCCGTGTCCATCTTGTCTCCACTACTGACTTCACCATCCTCATTACGCTCCTGCGAGATCGTTTTTGTTTGTTCGTCCCCTGTGCGATGCGATGATCCCTCTTCTTCTTCTTCTTCTTCATCATCATCGTCTTCATCATCCATCTCCTCACTCTCTCCATCCCCATCTTCATCACTATCGCTTCCTTCCTCGCCCGTTCTGAACAGCCCTAGACTCTCGGGCGCAGGATATCGCGGGACTAGCGTGAAATTTGGGTGGCCGAGCATGAGGTGTGGTTCCGGGAGTGCGATGTGTGAGTATGCAGCGGAGAGAGTTGGCAGAGGGATTTTGTTGAGTTCACGAGCGATGGGGAGGAGGTACTGTTTATAGAAAGGTCGGCTAAAGGGCTATGACGAGAAAGCGGATGAAGAAAAAAGAAGGAACTGGAACGTACATCTTTCGGCGCGGCTTCTGTGAATTCCCACCCAGACCTGGCTTGAACCGCCAACTCGACGTCCTCCGTCTCCACCCTACCCGGTCTATTCGCATGATCTGCATACGCTTGAGCGTCTTGTAATATATCGCTTGTGTATCCTGTCATACCCGGTAATCAGAGGTGAGGTCAGCATACCAGTTGCGCTGCGCGTGTAGAAGCGGGGAAAACTGCGGGGAGGGAAAGGCAAAGGGCTCACGATGTGCGAAATCTAACAGCTGGTGAAGTACTCTCTCATCTGCATCTTGAATCCCTCGTGCGGCGAGCATCAGTGCGATGAGTTTAGCATCGTTTGGAACTGTGAGACGCATGTCGGGGTCAGTTGCGCGTACAGAGGGAGGGCCGGGCAGGACAAGTGTACTGACGGGTAGGCGTAGAGGATGAAGTAGTTGCGTTCGCCATTGTTGCTGTGCTGCTTTCACCTTTGCTTGTAAGAGAAGAAGAAGAAGGGAAGAAGAGGAATATAAAAAGTAGAGACGATGATGATGATTGAAATGGTGGTGGCCTGCATGGCTCTCGAAATTCGCATCCGCGCGGTGATATCAGTTCGATCGTTGAACATGAATGATGTTCATGTTTCTCCAACTAGAGTAACATTCTTCTTCGTCTTCACTTGACAACAATGCCAGCCCCACCCTTCCTCTACACCTACATTCCTACGGAACAAGCCGAACCATGGATAACACTGACCTACGCACAGTCACTTGATGCCCGGATCGCCGGAAGGGATAAGCGTCAAATACGGTTGAGCGGGGAGGAAAGTATGGTCATGACGCATTGGTGAGTTTTTATTCTCTTGAAAAGGCGTTGTGATAAGGAAGAGAAAAAGTTCTGATGCTTTGAGTGAGTAGGATGAGATCAATGCATGATGCCATCATGGTCGGCGTCGGAACAGCCATCAATGATGATCCTCGTTTGAACGGTAAACATCTTTCTTCAAGTCATGTACACCCGGATCTTCCCTCTCCTTTGCTCGCCTGACCTGACTCGTGTTCTCAGTCAGACTTCTCTCCGATTCAGAACACCATAAAACACCACAGCCAATCATCCTGGACCCAAACCTCCGCCTGCCAACCAACGCGCGGATGTTGACGATTCTCAGAGATCCAGCGGTCAAGTGGAAAAAGGCGCCATGGCTGGTCTGTCGTGATGCCGACGCCGACGATGAGTTTGCGGAGCGTAGAGATGCATTAGTAAGAGCTGGAGCTAGAGTGATTCCGGTCCCTATGACAGGAGGTGCGTCCTCGTTTTTTTCTACCTCACTCGACATTGCTGAACCTCACTTCGACACCGCTCGTCCCGTAGGACGGATACAGTTACCAGCGCTCCCCGCTCTGCTCAAAGACCTCGGTATCCGTTCCCTGATGGTAGAAGGTGGAGCCGAGATCATCCAGCAATTCCTACAAGCCGAAAAGGTCGTCGACATTGGCTCTCCCTCCACCGGTGCTGATTCCCCGTTGGAAAGCGGTACGGGGCAAAGTCGGAGACGGCGACCTTTGGCGGATTTACTGGTCGTTACTGTCGCGCCTGTATTGGTACCTGGTGGGTATAGCGTATTGCCGTCGTCTTCCGAAACACAGTCCCTACCGACAACCACGCAGATTGTAAGGTTTCTTCCTCTTCGTTTGACCGCCCGACTGGGACCGCAAGGGATGTGCTGAACGTCCGCTTTTCCCCATCTCCTTTCCGCTCGACTCTGTTCGTTCATCCTACGATAGGCGTCGTACGAGCATTGTCATACCGAGATCATGGGGAGGGATGCAGTCATGGTGCTCCGTTCCGTAATTGCTGCCGATCCCGCATAGATCTGGTCGCTCGTAGATGACATGAGCGAGATAGACGGCGTAGAGGGTCGCTGTATACAGATAACAGGGCTCTGGGTTTCGTTTTGCACTATATGCATTGGTTCTTTATATGCATCTCCGGAAATACGACGAGTAGTCGAATGATGGCGTTCATGCGATACGTACAAGAGGCCAAAAGGCCACCGCTTATCGTTAGTCGACATACTCGCATCCTTGATGAAGAGGTATATGACAAGCATCAACGGAGAGAACACAACACAAATGCGGGAGAAAGGTCAATGTTGAAGGTCACAGTCGCGAGGAATATTCCCGAGAAGCGAGACTTGAAAGATGAACCAAAAATCAAAGAGGCACAATGCATAGTACCACATAGCTCTACGGGATACATAGTTGCATGTCGGTGCATGCTTTTAGACGTTTGTGCGGTTTGCGTAATAAACAGAAGCTAGGGGCTACATCATTGAGCAAACACAGAGGATGGAAGGATCACGGCTTGCCCAACCAGTGTAGGCAAGTCGGCTTGGTGAGAGTTGGTAGATTTCCACAAAAGGGGTGTTATAGGGGGTTACCACAAAAAGTTATCCTGAAAAGGAGTGTGGGGTCGTTTCGCAGAAGACCGACTTATTGGAAAGTAATGGTGGCGTTGGTAACGGTTGTTCCGTTGGTGGCGGATCCGTTAACCGAAGAAGCACCGACAATGACGACCTGGCCAGCTGCGGCAACTGCTTCAGCGATCTGGGCGAAATCGGTACCGTTTACGAGTGCAGTGACGGTAGGAATTGCGGCGGAAGCGCTGGAAGTGGTGTTCGAGGTCGAGCTAGGGACGACAGACGAAGAGGCGGCTTCGGACTTGGTCGCGGTCGGTGTCGCCGAGGAGCTGGAAGCCTCAGTGTAACTGGAGACTACCGATGAAGAGGGAGCCGACCATGCGCTCGAGCTGCTGACAGTGGGTGCGGCAGATGAAGTGGGTTCCTCAACGGCGGCCTCGACGGCTCGGGCCTGTAGATGGGGAAACAGGATGAGATTTAGTCCGTGCAACAGAAAAGGAGTGGAGATAGAAACGCACGTTGTTCGAGTTGACATAGTCCCAAGTCATCTGGAAGACTCCGTCGTCGGGGCTCGCAAAGTGGTTGAACAACGAGGGGGAAAGGTCCAACTCGCCGTACGAGCACGAGGGGCACTGGTCCATGATGGTGGCAGTCGCGGTCTTGCCGTTGGCTGAGAGGAACAAAGGGTAAGTCTGTGTACCCATCTTCGGGCTTCATATATACTCACCAGAGATCTGGATCTGCTTGAAGCACTCAGGACCAGGGTAGCCTTCACCGTACTGGGCGCTGTTCAAGGCGACAATGTAGTCGGAGTCAGTGTTGACCTCGCCACATGCACCGAGACCGGTAGCGTAGAAAGTGGCTCGTCCTCCGAAACCTCGCTTGACGGGGGAAGCGGAGACGGCGAGGGCAGCAACTGAAGCGATGGCGACGGTAGAGAAGAACATTTTAAAGGTTTTGGATAATCTATGCAAGAGGAAGGGATTAGTTGGTGTCGAAATGAAACCAAACTTGAAACTTACACTTTGAAAAGTAAAGAAGGTGGTGAGAGAATGTGGGTTGGCCTTGTGAGGGTCTGGGTAGTGATAAGTCGGCGATACGAAACTTGTTGAATTCTAAAAGATGGCAAGATGAGGAATGGTCAGATTCATCTTCTTTATATACCTGTTTGTCGTGACCATCGCTTCCCAACTCCTCGGAACTTGCTTCGGAAAAAAAGTGCTTCAAGAGCGTTGGGCGCTCTCGATCCAACTTTTTTTCTTTCTCGGGTAGCGTTTTCGAGTGACCTCAAGGTAGATGGCCTGGCCTTTCCTCTCTGCCATACCACCGGAGCATGCGCTTTCAGCGAGTCGGAGTAACCGAATGTCCGACATGTCGTTGCCAGACGAAGACAAAACGGCATCAGATCTGGTCGTGGGTGCTAGCAGAAGTAGGGATCGCACGGTAGGCAAAGGTGTCACTCTTTTTGCAAAATTGTGCGCTGCAAAATCGCCTCCGAGCCGCAGCAAACCCGAAGATGAGCATGCGCTCGGACAAGAGGGTTTGCATCCCGTGGTGTCTCGCGTCATTTCACATGCGTGACGATCCTCGTCATGCGAGTCTGAAAAGAGCGATGCTTCCGAAAGCGAGCTCGAAAGCGTAGCTAGAAACGTGTTACCTAAAGGCCCCCTTCCTTTGGGAAATTCTAAGCCCGCACTCCAGTGGAGTTTGGGTGGAGACCCTCCTTCCCCACCCGACAGACGGCCCCAGAGCTGAGAGCTCTCGGCATTCAGTGCGGCAGCCCTGCTAACATGCTCTTTTGCATGATGTCCTTCCCATGACTACTAGCAATTACCGAGGCTTCCAGCAGCTTCCAGCCCGTCCGTCATGAGATAATGAAAGAAATGCCCGCGGCAAACATTGTCCTGCTGGGCAGCCGCAGAGCCTATGCACACTTTCCTTCACAAGCTGATCCTCGATACCGCATTTCAGTGACGAAGGCACTTGGACCCCCCCTGTGCTGTGAGCTGACTATTTGACTGACGCATGCTACGCAGACTCTCTCCTACTCCCCAATGAGCTCCCCCAATTCCGGTGCCAATCATCTCGACATTCGCATTCGCATGCATGCTCTGACATATTCGCCCTGCGGACCGGGAGAATAAGATAACGCACCGCTAAGCTCTACGGAGGTTCTCTTTATTTATCAGCCTAGCTTTCATATTGAAGCTCGAAAGCTACATCATATCATCGAAGATTCGATGCAGTAACCACACCTTTTCCACTGTCCACTGTTGACTCGGAAAAACAGCGGCTATAAACAAACTAGCGGGTTATTAGATAATCGCGTTGTCTCAGAAAGAAGCGCATTTCATGTTGATGGGTGGACAGAGCTGTGGACAGCCTGTTGAGTGCTTCGAAAACTGCATAGTGGTGCTGTATTGAGAATGGTGGCAACCCTCCATGATCATGATGGGCTTCAGCCACCGCTCGAAGACATGGTAAAGACAGGAAACAGTGCGACGAGTGTTACCAGGGTCGTGTTACCCTATACCGGCGATCCAGTGACGATTCTCGCAATGAGGCACGATGCCCAGGTCAGGAACGGCGAAACGGCATGTGATCATGTCCAGGTCCGTCAGAACACTGCGGCGTAGTCATCAAGTAAACAGGGTGTGTGGAAAGCTTTTGCTAGTGGTTTCGTTTGCTTATAGCTCGCTCACTTCTGAACGTTGACCTGTCGCGCGTCGTTCTCTTTGTCTGCCGTCATCCCGTCATCGACCCCTTCCCACGAATAATGGGGAAGCAGCAACCTGCTGTGGCTTGGATATCCAGCTGATGAGCCGTGAGTTGCCACTCGAGGACGAGATAAGGGAGGTAGACGGGCAAACGGGTGTGTGAGCGATCGGGTGGATGGTTTGTGTTGTTCGCGGGACCGATAGCCGATATTGTGAGAGCGTGTAAGCATTCATCACGCCTCCCGTTATACTGATCAGCGTTGTCTCTTGATCGGCATGTGTCCTGCATCAAGCAAGATGTGTGGTGGGTCACGGACGTTTATGCTCGGCGGCGGACATGCGTATCTTGGCGGGTTAAATATTGTAGTAGCGGACAGGAGATCGTGGTCTCGCCGACTGGCAGCAATACCGAAAACATCGTGAAGGACGCAAGGCTCCACTACGATGCACAGGAGATGCATTCACCGCTACATCGGCTTCCTCGTCGCCTCTCGTCTTCGGACGCTAAGCGATATCATCCGTCCACAGCCCAAAACAACGTCTCGACATCTCTGGCAACCTTGCTCGACTCGTCTACTGTATTGGCATGCATAGGATGGTAAAGGATACAACTAGTCGTATGCCAGCTCTCGTCAAACGAGCACGTATTCGTGGCAACCTTCGCGGACCGCGAATGCTTTATCGATCGACAGATGAAACCGATTTACGCATTTTACAGACGGAGAGCAAGTGTGGCGCATGCGGAAGAAGGGTAGGTATGAGAATCGCAATTTCTGTACTTAAGTTGAATGACAATGCAAACGTATGCGATACAGCTTTCATGTAAGGGGATACAATTCACCAAGATACCATATACAGATGCTCCTTTCATTTATGCATTCTTCAGCTCGTCAATCTTTTCGCTCGCTTCGCTCTTTGACAGGTTGTCGATGTCGGTTTCCGTTTCACCGTGCTGCTTGGCGAGTACGTGCAAGAAGCCTCGCTGTTTCTGTGTTGCGGGTTCGCCGCCTAATCACAAGGATGTTAGCACATACGTGCGGCAAAAAAGAAGAGCGGAACGCACCAGTTGTCCATTGCTCTGGGTGCTCGAGGTAATCACTATCTCCTGGCTGCTTTGTCGGTTCCTTGGGTCCACCAACAGCGTGTCCCGATGCATCCGTAGGGAATGGCTGCGGCCCGGTCGTCAGCTGCTATCAAGAGTCTCTTCTCCATGGCGGACTCACATCATCCTTCAACTCGTCACTTCGATCAACCACAGCTCCGGCTCCCGTCTGACCGTGGTTCTTCTTTTCTAAAAGATCTTCGATCTTGGTGCTCGCTTCAGCTCGGTCCATGCCATCGACTTGAACTTTTTCTCCGGTTTCTTTGGCAAGAGCCGCAAGGAATCCTGCTTGTTTGTCTGTGGGTCCGGCGTCTGACTGCAAGAGGAGAGTATGTTGGTTGCAGCGTTTGAATCATGAAACGCACAGAGACTTACCATTGTGGGTGTATTGATGTATATGGGTTGGTGAGTGAAGACCGTCGCTTTGGAAACTGCCCTTTTGTTTATTGTGTAGAGCCGTTATATGCCTTATAGGGATGTCGATGGAGGCAATTAGCTAGGCAATTCAAAGTTGAAGCAGGCTCGATGCGTCATCGAAGCTCACAGTTTTGATCGTCGATCGTTACATTTACCCTTCATGTGATTATTGTCATTATACCGAGACTATATGCTGCCCTCAACTTTCAACAACTTTCAACAGCTCATTCAACGACTTGAGGGGTCATGCAAGCTGTCATTGATGCGTAGCGTTCAAGGTCTTTCGTCTACGCCGACCAGCGAAGAGACAAATCCATCAGGCATCATGCGGAACGGATCGTAGGGTAGGCCATTGCTGAGCGTGGTACGCCTGAGAAAACGAGCGTAAAGTCAGGTAAGCAGTATGACTGGTTGACATCGCAGTTTCGTACATATGATTGCTGATACATTGCCTTATTATCGCAGGCTTACTATAGCTGATGCACGCACACACAAGATCGTTTTGATGCTCAGAATAATGAAGCAATATTTCCAGAAACGCGGAGATCTGGAGACATGGAAATGGCGTTCGGGAATTCTCAACGCTGGCAGAAGATGTAAGCATCGCCTTGCATCTGTCAGCCGTTTCCCTCCGCATATTCATCTGGAATCGAATGAGTACACGCTCTTCGTATTTTAGCGCTTACCTATACCTCAGTCAACCTTCTTGAATCCCTACCCATTCTCCTTCTTCGCGATCCGTCAGATCTAATATCATGAGCCGAGGTATGTATCCTGCTGGCCCGCGGTGGTCTGAATAATTTGGGAGCTACATCGGGCTTTTTAAGTCAGGAGAAAGACGGCAGACAAATGGCGAAGGAAAATAGACGGATGCCGTAAGCGCTTCGATATGCCGTCTCATACCGAGAACGCAGAAGGCTCATACGTGTTGCTGACGCTCGGTATCGTATGCAGGATTTCCCCCGGAGGGTCTAAAGGGTAAGCGAAGACAAGACCAGTACAGATGCATCATGCAGATGTCGGACAAAACGGTTGCCGCGCGAGTCTTGTTTTGTAACGCTGCGTTGATCTACGTTATGGGCCACGCTAATTCCATTTGCTGCATGTAGTGTTACAACAGTCCATCCACCCGGTGCCACTGCTGCATCGTTGCTTCCATGCACGACTCGACTGTCGCACCCATAGACAGCAACTCTGCTCAGGAGTGATTCACATGAAACCTCTGAAGTCTGCTTCAGTGATCTCAGCCCGTTTATGGCTCGGCTATCGTTTAGGCAACTCGGCTGGCAAATCCTCCTGTGGTACTTTCTCTTCTTCGTCTGTTTCCGTTCGGTCCTACACATGGCGTCCAGCTTCGATTCTATCAAGTCGATCACGTTTGAGAGTGTATCTCACAATGAGATCTGATTGAGTCCCTCATTGACCGTTGGCAATCCTACATGTAACCTCTTGAGAAGAGTTCACGAAAAGTAGACGTGCGAGATGGTCGGCCTGGCGCCGCTTTGTCACGTGGCGCTTGTTTTGAGAGACTTTCTTCTTACCTGGGACGGCTCTATCTTCAGAAGCCGTCATAACGACCCTGCCATTGTTCCCACTGTTTCTTTCACAAGTTGGGCGGTTTTATTACGAGAGACTTCTAGAAATTCTATGAGCATCTTGGTCCGAATCTCGAACTGTTCTTCGAAAAGTCGAGGTAAGTTGGAAACAACTTGATCAAGGTATTACACGCAGCTTCCGCGCCAGTGCTGGCTTGACTGGTACCTGTTTCCAGCGTTGTGTTCAGAATCGAAACAGTGGTACCATCCTCGAGGATAACTGAATACCATTCACACCCTTGACAAGGGGCCTGTCGACATCGCCAAGTTTTCGAGTACGGGATCGATTTGCTTCTCCACGAAGCCTCCAGGGGGAAACGGATCATGAGCTGAACCACATGCATATTCTTGCGAGAAGGTCACTGTGCGGCTTTTGCGCAGCGGCTGAGGGTCGTACATCATACATTGCATGAACTTCGGGAACACTCCCTGATCGTTTCCAGGGATTGTCGGAGGAGGGCCCGTCGTATTGAAGCACTCGACATGGCCTCTTCACATCCAGACAGGTTTGATGGGGTAGAGAGGCAACCGTTGGGCATAGTCCCGTTCTTGCCAGAGTCGGATTGCACCGTTGTCACGTTTGGAGTGGTCACACATTACTAAAGCATCATCTAACATCTAACTCATTTCCTCGCCGAAGCGCGGATCCTTACCCATCGAGTCCTGAAAACAGCGGACAGTAGCGTATCTGTCATCTCATATTAGCACTTGGGGACGCCATGGGAGAGACCTGTTCATGATGTCTGTGAATGCAGACCGAATGCACGGAATACTTTGTACTATTGTTATCCCGAATGTCAGGCACAAGAGTTCCCAAAACTAGACTGTATCGACGATGCGAAAATTTCACATCTTTCCGGCATTTGCGTTTCTTTTTATGAGCTGATAAAGGAAGTCCTCGGCATAGCCTCTTGGAAGAAGCATTCAATTGCACAGCCCTCAGATATCTGTAATATGATGCTCTGCAGAGGTATCAGTCCGGATGACTTGTCATGAACGAGCAAGGAGCACTTCTTCTCTAGGCGATGAAAGGATTACCGCAGTGGATCGGAAGACATGATTGAGGAGAAGAACGGTCGAATACTTTCTTGAATACATCACGGGAATGAATTCCATGGCGTTGCTAGTGCACTTTTCCGCGATGAATGCCTGCCACGCTCTATGCAAGATATCCAAAGTCGCAGATGAACGAGTGGTGGCGACATGCGACTATCTGAAGAAACTCTTACAGCTGAATCAACCGAATGCTAGTCCACGCGGGCAACTCTCGCCTGAGCGCTCCTCTCACCCTGCCACTTCCCGTTTTCGAGCATAAATAAAACCAAAGCGCATTTTTCCTCTATGCGCTTATCCCTTCTCTGAGGAGCGGGCGGCGTTGCAAGCCTCTGAATTTTATTATCAACAAGTCTATTATCTTGTCAGCTACGCACACTCCTTTCCCTTTCTTCCCCAAAAACCCATATAAAACCACACATATCAGTCCTTCCCAGGTCTCTCCTCCTCGTTTGAAAGGTTCAACAGTAGCTGTGATTCGACTTGCCGAACCCAGCTCAGTTTCACCCAGACAACAGGCTACAAAGCAAAATTACTACGTGATCGAATCAACAATTTTTTTGAGGATTTGGTGAACAACAGCCCCGCCGTTCGTAACAGAAAATCAAGCAGGTGAGAGTTCAGGTGGGATGGCAAAAAAGAACTGCAGCTGACCTCATTCCGGTAACGCCGAAGACTTCCAACAAGTCTTTATCCACCTTTCATAACAGACAACCCGTCTAATCAAAAAGCAAACAACAATGTCTGCCGAAGCCTCCTCTACCGCCCCAGCCGAGCAGCAGACTCCTGCTCCTGCTGCCGCTCCCGCTCAGGAAGTCAAGACGGAACAGTCTGCACCTACCACCGATGCTCAAGGCCAACAACCCGCCTCGGCCGCTCCTCAGCAACCTTCCGGTGGTTCCGCATCGCTCTACGTCGGTGAACTTGACCCTTCCGTCACCGAAGCTCAACTCTTCGAAATCTTCCACTTGATCGGTCCTGTTGCCTCCATCCGAGTCTGTCGAGATTCTGTCACTCGACGATCGTTGGGTTACGCATACGTCAACTACTTGAACAATGCCGACGGTGAACGAGCATTGGACACGTTGAACTACTCTACCATCAAGGGACGACCATGCCGAATCATGTGGTCTCAACGAGACCCGGCTCTCCGAAAGTCCAACCAGGGCAACATTTTCATCAAGAACCTGGATGAGAACATTGACAACAAGGCTTTGCACGACACCTTTGCCGCTTTCGGTAACGTTCTCAGTTGCAAGGTTGCTACCGATGAGAATGGTCGATCTCGAGGTTACGGTTTCGTTCACTACGAGACTGGAGAGGCCGCCGACGCTGCCATCAAGGCCGTTAACGGTATGCTCTTGAACGACAAGAAGGTCTTTGTCGGTCCTCATATCAACCGAAAGGAACGATTGTCCAAATTCGAGGAAATGAAGGCTCAATTCACCAACATTTACGTCAAGAACGTTGACCCGGAAACGACACAGGCCGAATTCGACGAATTGTTCAAGCCCTTCGGCGAGATTGTCTCTTGTGCACTCTCCATGAACGACGACGGCAAGAACAAGGGTTTCGGTTTCGTCAACTACCAGGATCACGAAGCAGCCAAGCAGGCCGTCGAGGCTTTGAACGACACTGACTTCAAGGGCAGGAAGCTCTACGTTGGTCGAGCTCAGAAGCGAACCGAGCGAGACGAGGAACTCAGGAGGAACCACGAAGCCGCCCGAATGGAGCAGGAATCCAAGAACCAGGGCGTCAACTTGTTTGTCAAGAACATTTCCGACGACTGGGATGATGAGCGATTGCGAGCCGAATTCGACGCGTTTGGTACGATTACCTCTTCCAAGCTCATGAAGGATGACAAGACTGGAACTTCTCGAGGTTTCGGTTTCGTCTGCTTTGCCTCTCCCGACGAGGCTTCCAAGGCCATCAACGAGATGAACGGAAAGATGGTCTCCGGCAAGCCCTTGTTTGTCGCACTTGCTCAACGAAAGGAAGCTCGACGAGCCCAGCTTGAATCTCAAATCGCCGCTCGAAACCAGCAGCGTATGGCCATGGCCGCCGCCGCCGGTCTAGGTGGACCCGCCAACTACATGGCTCAGCAGCCCATGTACTACCCTGCGCCTCCTTACAACGGTCGAGGTGGACCTATGATGGCTTACCCGCCTCAGATGGTGCCTGGTGGCCGAGGTGGACCTGCTGGTCGATACGGCCCCGCTGGTCAACCTATGGGTGCCTTGCCCGGTATGCCTTACGGTATGCCTCCTAACGGTATGCCTTACGGCGCCATGGGTGGACCCGCTGCCGGCGGATTCCGAGGTCAACAGCCCATGGCTGGTGGTCGACCCAATGGTGCTCCCCGAGGCGCACCCAACGGTGTTCCCGTCGGTCCTGGTGCGCGAGGACCTGCTGGTGGCCCGGCTTCCGGTCGAGGTCCTCAGGGTCAGGCTCCTCAGGCACAGGCACCCGCCCCTGCCGGTAAGCTTACCCCTGCTACGTTGGCTGCTATCCCTGCTGCCGAGCAAAAGCAGGCCTTGGGTGAAGCTTTGTACCCCCTTATCTTTGCGTGAGTCCACTTGTTTTACCCGAGTCTTGTCCGAAACTGACCCAACGCACTGCAGCACTCAACCCGAGCTCGCCGGCAAGATCACCGGTATGCTCTTGGAGATGGAGAACCAGGAACTCCTTGTCCTCGTTGACCAACCTGCTGCATTGAAGAGCAAAGTCGACGAAGCCTTGGCCGTCTTGGAGCAATGGAACACCACTGCTCCTGCCGCTGAGGGCGAGGCCGAGGAAGCTGATGCTCCCGCTACTGCCGCCTAAGGCTGCTTTCCACCGTCACGTCTTTATAATGGAAAGTGGGCTCGGGACGCGTCATATGAAGGCGGATCGCTGGAGTGCAGGGGTCTAGGTGCTTTCTACTGTTTTCTACTTTTTTGCTATGTAACTCGTAGTGTTAGTCGACGCGCAGTCAGCCTCTTGCTCTTGTACCACTAGGTCTGCTTTCTTTGACTTTTATTTCATACAAACAAGGGCGGGGCTGCTCTGTTTATATTTCTCTCACTGTGGTTCCTCAACGAACCGGAAGCACAAGCATATGATCGCTGATAACTATAGGTGATTGACTATGACAGTTACATGGCTTGACCGACATGCCGACTGAGATGCCGGTCGTTTCGACCACCCGGAACGAGCAAAACGTCCGTGTCCTCGTGATGATCTGAACTGCCGTTATTGCTCCAGCCATCGCGAAGGAAACTGCTGCGGCGTGAAGTGTAATCCTCATTGTCTTTGTACGTATACGAGTCGGCAGCGAGAGACTGCCTGGCCACGTCCGAGGTCTGCGAGGGTACTGGTCAGCAAAGGGAGGGCAGGCGGATAGGTCGAAACTTACTGCATGAGGTCCAAGAGCAAAGAGCGAGTTTCGCGCATGCGACAATGCCATGATCGATTTTCGATAGGCCATCTAGCAAGCAGGTCGTCAGCATTAATTCTCGCCCTTCCCAAATCAAGATGCATACCTGTTCCGCCTCGTACTGCTCCAACTTGATACGATTCTCTTCACGGCTCTTCCGATGAATATAGTACAGGCCCATGAGAACAGCGGCGATACCTGTTGCATACGAGTGTAAGCTGCACGTTGTGAGGTTGAATGCATGAGGACTCACAGAGTATGATGAGCACCGCTACGATTGCGTATACCCATGAACGAGGATGATTTGGGTCATCGGTCGCCTTTCGGCAGGAGCCGTCAATGCAGTTGTAGGACAAACATCTGAAGCAAGGCCCTCAGCACGCCGTCCACTCGACTACCGAACCGGAAACGTACTCTTTGTTTGCTGTACACGCGTCGCCGATCTGTTTATCCTTGTGACAGGTCGCGGTTGTGCCATCGCAGTAATACCCGTTGACACAGCTAGGAGGCAGATTACTTAATTGAAAGAATCGAAGACCGAGCGAACACACGTACTTGTCTCGAGAAATAATGCTTGCATAAGTTGATCCGTCCGAGGCGTAGGATTCATAGGCATGGTTTTCAAAAACACAGGGTTCGTCCATAGTTGCGTTGGCCCAGCTGGAAGGGCCGTCAGCCCATGTTCATGAGACATACGAGACGACCAAAACTTACTAGCAACGGAAATTCAGGCATACCGACCCGTTTACATTTCGCTTGCCAGCGAGATCCAGATAATTGGGTGCAAATGCACATTCGTCTAAAAGACAGCAAGACGCTGAGCACTTCTCTACGCGGCACAATCAGAAACGGCGACTCACCGTCTCGATTCAGCTGGCAAAGCTGTCCAACGGGAATCTTATCCTGACACGCATCTCCTTCGTCGGGACAACTGCAAGGTGCGTTTCTCATCAGAGCAGCTCCTCGCCGGACCATTCACTGCCAACACTCACAATTGCGTCGGTGAACATAGTGGGGGAAGGTCGTCCCAAGCTACGCCATTGTAACCAAAGGGATACTAACGTATAAACAATTAGATTATGACGGATAAAAACCGCGACTTTCAACTCACATAATCCTTTCGACAACCCTTGGCTTGACAAACTCCTTGGTCATTGCAAAACGTCCGAGCATCACAGTCGCTGACAAAGTTTCCCGTTCCCGCGATCAGTTTGTTGTTGCTCTGGCTGCACGCTCCTCCCTCCGCCACTCGGTCGGCGGCGGCGCACGTAGAAAGACTGGTAATCCACAATGCCGCCAGGGCAGGTATCAGATGAGCGAGATACATGGGTCGTACGAGTCTGCGATGAAGGGGCGCAACACTTGAGAGGGCTGAAGTAGGAACCCTTATACCTTGATCATGTTGTGCGAACGCGACGAGGAAAGACTGCGTGCGAACCGCGAATCGAATTCCGATCACCCAAAAGTCTGTCACCCGCACAATTCACACTGCTGACATAAATAGCCCAGCGCAGAGAAGGCCAATACAGTATTCAAATGGTCATCAATCATCATAAGGATACACAGCATGCCTTATCGTTCAACCTAACGTGGCATGATATCTATTCATACATTCGTGAAGCCTGTGTTGCTTAGCTACAGAGGAGGGCAGTCGGCGACTGTCCATATGTTTTTCTACGTCGACTTTAGTGACACCTCGGACAGCACCCTAAGCAAGCCGCATCAGTAATTTATTCACGCACGGAAGCGACCGCGCCGCAGCACTCACTTGAAAGCTTCCTTGTACGCATCTAGTAACGCCTTTACCCTCGTCCTCTCGCTCACCAACGCCTCGTCCTCGTGCAGCAGATCCGGGAACAAGTCGGGCTTGTACAGACTCGTCACAAGTCTCTGCTGTACACTCTCTTTGGAAAAGTTGACCAGCAGGTGCATGATGGCTTTCGGCACCAGATCCTGTATCATTTGGCGGACAATGTTAAAGTATGATGCGATGAGTGATCGAATAAGGGTGGTTTCCATTTCCTCTCTTGGCGTGAGGCGGAGTCCATGCCCGGAATCAGTCTGCAAAGCCACATTAGCGTGACGAGAGATTAGACAAGGCGACCGCGACTCACAGCTTCAAGATGCTTGCCCAGACTCTTCATGTCGTAAGCAGGGCTCGAATCCAGTCCATGCCCTCTTCCAACGTTCATACCCGCACTCGTCGCCTTTCTCGTGCCCAAATCCGGCAACAGATCACGTGCAGTCCGTCCATCATTCCTCTGCTGGATACCTGAACCGCCTACACCTCCGGAGCCTGCAGGTCCTCCTGGCCCCCCAGCTCCGCCGAAGAAGTAGTTTAAGAACGTTTCACGCGTAGAATGGGGCGATGTGCTGACGTTGCTCATACTCATCAACCCGGATGGCGGAGCGGACGTGATGCCTGATAGAGAGCCGGCGCGGTACTTGTCCGTCTTCGGGTCGCCCAAATGTCGCGGTGTAGGCGCAGCGGGAATCGGTTGACGTCGATCGCCTGGTTGGGAGTGGGATACGGATCGGCTCTTGTGGTTTGTAGGATTTTGAGTGCCGTTCATGATACCGCCGTGCTCGCTCGCGTCGGAATCAGAAACATCGTCATCGGCATCCTCCTCTGCTGGAGCTTTGATGAACGGGATGGATTTTGATCCTGCTGGCAGTTCACCTCGAGCGATGGCGGCTGAGCCAGCGACAAATTCTGGGTGGTTGGTGTTAATATACGCAGCCTGGATACTGATGAGACTGCTAGCATAGTCCGAGGTGGGCCCAAGACGCTCTCTCAGCAGTTCTGAAACAACCTCGACGATCTGGGCATGTAGACGTGGGAAGCGTTGGAGTTCCTGATATGCGGGAGAAAAGTGAGTACATGTCGTTGGAACATCAGGACAGACACTTACTGCGCTCGTACAGTTGTGACAAATCTTCATCAACTCCTCGTATACCAGCTCCACACATCGCAAACTCGGCGACTCGAGTAGTTTGATTTGCGGCTTGATGAGCAAATCAAACGCTATCTCCGGCACAAACAAGCTTGGTCGAGGACCAGTAGAGTTTCTGATAGCCGTTCGGATATCCTGTGTCGTCAAGTTTTGCGTAGGGTCCACGGATTCGAGAGCCATGCCAAACACGTCGTGGAAAATGTAGTATATTCGTGCACCGCCGCAGAGCTCTTTGGTGGAAAGCTCCATTGATGTTCCGTCAATCGAGGCAACAAAGTCTCGAGCGAATTCTGTCATCAGTTTGAGTACGAGAGACCCCTGCTGATGTAACCCAAGATGGAAAGCTCAGCACAACTCGAGGAAGCGACGCTTGCCTGGTCGGTGATCTCGAAGCTTACCCTGTGCTGCTCGCCAAGGAACGTCGCATCGCCAAACGAGTTGAGCTCCTGTTGAGTTTGACCCATCAGAGTGTTCAATCTTGCTTTCATATCCGGCAGTTTATCCCTAATGTGGTTCATGAGGACCTGAGAGAGTCGCAAGTCAGCTCGAGCGCTTTCATTTACAGCGAAGCGTGACGAACGTGATTCAACGACTTTGCCAGGTATTTCGTCCCGCAACGATGAGCCAGGTTTCGATATGCTGGATGGTTTCTGAAAAAGTCCTCTTCCTTTCTCAGTGCCTCCTCCATAGGCAATCCAGCGTTAATATCCTGCTGACTCCTGTTCACGACACCAATAAACCCGAGTTTGAGAGGGTAGGTCCTCCCTGTCAAGATGTCAAGCGCATTCGTTCCGGCATCCATCAGGTCGAGCTTTGTGAGCACGCCAATAGTTCGCAACCCTCGTGGGTCAACAGAACGAGCTAGCTTGAGCGAGTCAGAGTTGGCAATGTCCTGGTTTGCAGGCGAGACGGCGAGTATGACGGCATTGGGTTTCGAAATATAGTCGAGGATCAGGTTTTTAATCTGCCGTTCGATGTCGGTCGGTTGATCTCCGACGGGTACCTGCGAGAATCGATAGAGTCAGTTGCCGTTCACCTCGAAACACATCGTCTACTCACCTTGGTCAAACCAGGCAAATCGACAAGAGTCAAGTTCAAGACGCCAGGACCGTAAATCTTCAAGTTGATCGGCAGCTTGCTAACTCCCTTGTTCTGTCCTGCAACTCTAAACGTCTCTGCTTCAATCTCTCTCCTAATCTCGTCGAAATCGGTGAACCGACGGTTGAGGTGTAAAAACTCTGCATATTCCGTATATGGCGGTGACGGCGTCGGCAGATCCTGTTGGTGGACTTGATAGCCTCCAGTCATTGTCGGACCATCGCCTCTAGCGGGCGTGTGGATGAGCTGAAGGATCAGTGGTCGTCGGGTGACAATGCCGCTGCCACGGGGTAAAAAGTCCCGACCGACGATGGTTTCCAGCACAGACGACTTTCCAGACGACTGTGACCCAACGACAACGATTTGCGGAAGATCGACTGCATCGCCGCCAATAGTGTTGAACGTATCCTGGAGCTTGTTGACCAATGCGATCAGGTCACCGTTCATGGCCATGTTTGCAGCTCGAGTTGATTATTCGCAACGCTCTTGAAGCAGGTGGACCGTCTATCGGTGATTAGGGTATGCAATGGGCACTTTGCGGTCTGGCAAGCTCGTGAACGCGGTTGTCGACGAAAATTCCGTTGTATGGCGATAATACGGTTCGAACAAGTCCAAGAAGATGTCCTGGAAGTAGTTACAATCTGTTCTTCACTTGCAACTTGGGCTGAAGACGTCGACGCCGTATTCTCGTCGGCACCATACAAGCCGTACAATCGGTCGCGCTTCTTCTTTGAATACGCGTAGGGTGCCAAAAAGAGGCGCATTCACATTACCAGGGTGGTGGCGTTCTTCTCAGGGGGTTTGCTACAACATGGACGCTCGCCTTGATACAGGATGCGCTCTCAACTTCCATAATGGGCAGAGTCACCCGCGCAGGGGATCATACCACGTGCAGTCATCAGCCAAGCTAGTGCAGCTCATGGCAAAGACGCCATGACCCTTTCGGATTCCTGAATTGTGCTTTATACTGGAGACCTTTCAACTAGCTCTACAGTGAAACAGCACGCGCAGCCATCCCATACCAATGACATCACCATCTATAGGCTCTCTTTCCTGTGCTCCTACGGGGTATCTACTTGCCCAACTTCTTCCTCTCTGCCCTTGTCGCCTTTCTTCTCTTCTTGTACCTGGGACGGACAATCAAAGATCAGTCACGCGGACTGACAGCACCTGCAACGGACCACATACTTGTGCTTTGAAATCTTCTTCTTTCTCTTTCTCTTCACACTGTCCATCCATGCCACCTGATCGATCTGCACATCCGCACCGATCATGCTCACTCGACTCGGTCGGAACGCCATCTGCTCAATCCTGCCGACTCGTCTCATACTCGGGCGTCGGAGGAACGATGAGGCGGGTGTCGTAGAGTCGATCGTAACATTCCCGAGTCCGAGTTGTCCAAGCAGGCTTTCCACCTCGGAAACTGCCTCAGAGATGGAGAGGTCGCTTGTGGTGCGGCGGGGCGCTGGGACCTCTGGACTTCCTGCCGCAACAGCAGAATCCATCTGTGCGAGAACCTTGTCCCACGCTCGATCTGCTTGCTGTAGTGGCGTCAACTCTTTTGCTTTGGCGTGACCGTTGTGACCGAGCCGCGCGCTGACCATCTCGTCAAACGTTGTCGATCGGCTGAATTCGGAAGAGGGGCCAAACGCATTGCTGTAGAACCCGTCGAAAAGCGTTGATTGCTCTTCTTGATCAAACGTCTCTGCCGGCTTGGTCTGCGACGGATGTGTGGCGGACAAGCTGGCCGCTAGTTCTGGATTCGTCGAGAGGTTGGCGACCGTGGCTAGATGTTCTCGAAGGTTGGTCATCCTTTTCCTGTGTGCGCGGGAAGTCTTGTCGTGCTGGGCAACCTTTACGATATTGTTGATCGCAGTAACTCTCGTCTTTTCCTCGTTGGCGGTAAACATCGCGGCGTCCTTCATCCTCGAATCCGGCTTGTAGTAGGTCTGAATGCCAAGATGTACCGGTAATGGCATGTGCGCGGGAGTGAATGATGCGTGAAGGGCGTATTGAGGCTGGTATAAATGAACCGGACGGAACGCATGCGGGTTGGCAATGAAAGCAGCAGCGGACGAAGAAAGGCCATCCGTCGTGTCTGCATGTCTGTTTTGTTTCGTACTGATCGAGGAGACCGACTTTTTACCGACATGGGACGCCAAAATCGACTCTCTCCTCATCGCCAATCGTCCACTGCCATCACTACCACCAGCTCCTAGTAGTTTCCTAGCGTTCATCGCGAGGCGAAGCTTTGATGTGGTTGCGGAAGAAGTGGCGGCGTTGTTGCTCGTTTGGTTGACCTTGGAACCGGTGTTTGCGTTCTGACTCGACGAGGAAGAGCTGCACGAGTACGTTCGTTCCGTGACTCGCGCTCGAAGCCGAGCCAGTCGAGGAACCGACGGTGTCCAGGATCTCATTATGTAGTGATGAATGACCGGAGATTGTCTGATTGCTCCAACATTTAGATGGTATAATCTATTCAAAGACGACATCAGCTCTGGACGGATAATCGACAAATGAGCCAAAAGAGGGATACAACGACGTGTATTTTCCGGCTAGCTTGAAAACATGGGCAGAGGGCGGATCCAAATCTCCACTGACCACACCATATCGCTCTCCTGTCTCCTGCTTGCTCCTGACCTTCTCCTCCTCCTCGTTTAATGTATTGCTATTGGGGAGCACTCGATTTTGACAGGACATGAACATTCGGCCAGGATCGGAAGGGCGGCTAGAACTTCAATAAACTGCAATATGGCTAGTAAGTCTGAATCTCGAGCTCACGTATACATCGCTGACCGGCCCGTCAATAGAGTTCCGGAACGACATTCAGCCACTCCCTTCGATGGATAGGCCAGGAAGGTTACGGAGAACAAGTACAACTGGTTTGGCCATCAGTATGAGACCCGCTTCATCTAGTCGAGTAGCAGAACGACCAGGACCTTCGCCAAGTAGTAGAGGACCCGTTCGTGCGGATCTCGTCAAGGCTCACATCAGGCGACCGTCAGGAATAGTGGATGCAATGGCTCGTTCTCCTCCTCCCGTCGATTCAGGTAAACCGTTCGCGGAGATATACTCGTCGAAGATGGCGATTGACCTGACCACCAAAGAAGTCAATCGACATATGAACGTCGCGAACGACACCAACGTCCGCTCAATCGAACATGCATCTGCAGGTGTGCATGCCTCGGAATCTTTGAGCTCCACCAGCATATCACGAGGACCAGAAAAGACGACAGTCGTCATGAACATACACATGGCAGCAGCGTTCGATCGTGAGCCCGTCGTCACGGATCTTCGTGAAATTCCTTGGGCCAAGCCGGGAGATATCATCGAAGTATGTCCGGTACAGCGACGGGAATGGGAGCCACATGCAGGTATGACTCCAGCGAGTGCTACCGGTGGACAGAGTCTACCTGGTGGTAATAGTCCTAGTGGGGGAAAACGTCAGACCAGTGCGCGGGAGGAAAGAGAGACGGGCGAGGGCAAGCGTACGAGTCGAAGCGAACGGAATAGAAAAGGTCCCAAGGGTCATTTCCTCTTTCGAGTGGGCGGAAACGATGAAACAAAGTTAAAGAAGCTACAGCAGGTGAGCGCAGCTTCGCACAACCTCTTTTCGGATTACTCTGAGCCTGTGTTCTAGCCCTTGTCTCTTTCGGATAGCGTTGCAGAGGTGTTCGGTTTAGCGAACCGAATGCAAGTGGATTTGGTAAAGGTCAGCCAGCGTGGTCGATTGACGTCGTGCCGAGCTATATCATTCTCTCGTCAGATCGACCCAAAAGAGGTGGAGGCAGACTTTATCGAGTTGACATTCACCGGTCAATACCTCGGCCGATCGGATATGTGGCGTCTAGGAATGTCGCTGGAAGGTCGCTGCGTCTATGTTTGGGAAAAGGTAGAGTTTGCAGGGATCATCAAGGCAGAGGTCAAGGGAATATACGTCAAGGGCAAACGGGTGAGTTCCAAGACCTGGGTCGTCGCAGACCCGAACGCTTAGTCGGCCTATTTTTCTGACAGCGAGCGAGCGCATTGGTAACACCTAGAACGAAAACCATCTTCAGAAGTAAATCCGCACAGGCATATCTGTTCATTCAGCTCTGCCGGGAAATGTTCGAGTTTGACGAAGATGGAGAGCGCTACTATGAAAAGGCTTTATACGGTGAGTAGCCTCGTGCACATCCAGACGAGCCGTCTGACGTCGCGCCTCTGTAGGCTTCATGCCCGAGCTATTCCAACGCTGGAAAGACGCGCACGTCAATCACGTCGTGACAATCGTCATTTTCGCTCGAGTGTACTACGACGAACAAGAAGTCGAATACTTGAATCAGTTGGGAATCACAGGGAGGGAGGCACTTTTGCATTGTCCCCATGCTGGCTACTACAAGGATTTCTATCGTGTGATTGTGGATTTTGAAACGAGAAGCGAGTGGGCCACTATTTTGCCAGTGCTGAAACAACAGTTGTTGGAGACGCACGAAGCCATCTTGCTGAATCATCACCTAGGGGGAGATGCCGCCGACGAGGCAAAGATCATTGGTCGTTTGAGCTTCGTGAGTCGCTCGTTGGCGTCTAGTGTCTCGAACTGACGAGGTACCTTTGACCAGGCGCATGAAGGCAATGTACTCGAAAGTATCAACTTGGTCCTCAACCCCTTTGACGAACATCATATCGACAGGGATCTCTCTCGTACCGGTCTGTCGATCATGGTGATCACTCCTGGAGCCGGATACTTTACTGTCAACAAAACCATGCTACGGCTGACTACAGAACGACTACTCGACGCCGGCTTCACCATCGACATGATATGCATGTCACAGATTCCGCTTCACGTCACGCCTCTTTTCAGCTACTGGTCCCGACCGTTACCACAGCCGAAAAAGGAAGATGACAAGGACAGCGTCAAGGCCGGCGAGATCATGGCCGAGTTGTCGGCTGATACTCGAGGGAGATTCACTTCGACCAGGATGCACGATCTGCTCTATTGGGATGTACCCGATGACGGAACAGAGGAGCAGCTCATCTTCTGTGAGTCAGTCTTCCTTCGAGCACGTTCCGTCTCATCTGACTTGTCGATTCAGCCGTGTCGCCTTTGCTGTATTGCCACTTTTACTCAAAATCGCATGACAGGCCGTTCAAAGAAGACAGATTCATACCACGTTGCAAAATGTATGAAATTCAGATGCTCGGCTTGATCGATCACGACCTCACCACGCTGGCGCTTCCTACCCTGGACGAGGACGAGATGGCGGCAAAGGCCTCCGCAGAGGCACAAAACTTGGAAGACGAACATGACGCTTTCGACGAGTCGTTGTTTGTTTCCGTGTACACTCAGCCTGCGGAACCCAAGTCCAAGAAATTACCAAGCACGCCCATTCCCGCTCCTACCATCCTAGAAGGTTCAGAGACGGCGAAATTGCAAAGTAGTCCGCCTTCGTTGGCGAAAATCAGTTCGTTACCGACGCCGACGTTGGAGACGCAGTCAGCCGTTCTTCACAATTCTTCACAGCATGACGATGTGCCCAAAGACGTGGTAGCGGATCGAAACGGCCAGACAAGTTCACCAAAAGCCGCAGATCTCAAATCTCTAGCTACTCGCTCGCGGTCCACGACACTCAGTCTTGCAGAAACTCCCAAATCACCCGCATCAACTATCACTCCCGAATTCAGCGGATACCGCAAGCGAACAATCTCTAGAGCTTCGGCGTATTCCGAGTTGGACAAGCAGCCGGTAATCGGGATCGTGACCGCACCCTCCACTCCCCCTGCCCATGTGCTAAAAGGCAAGTCCAGCAAATCCTCTTTGGCTGGGATTCCTGGCGCTTCGAAATTCTTCAACTACCTGATGGGCCGGACACCTATCAATTCGCCGTCACCTTCCGAGGCCATCGTCACTAAAGAAAACGCATCGTTCGACAAGATTGATCGCTCTCCGTCGGCATCTCAACCAAAGCGAGTGAGACCGATACAACCTGCTGATTCGAAGCGTGCGTCGTCGACGCAAGCTGGCGATATCAGCGAGCCATTACTAGTCAACAAACGCCATGCAGTCAGAGACGGCGCGCATCGGGACAGGACAGATAGCTTCTCCAAAGTGGAACCGATGGCGATCCCTCTGAATCGTGCGCGTAATAGCGAGTCTGGCAAACGGGTCAAACGACCGCTCAAGAAGCCAACCTATCGCCAAAAAGACGACGAGGAGCTACGGGACGGCAACTTGAAAACGCCTCTACCAATGAACAGGAGTCAATCTGAGCAAGAGGGAGTCTCTCGCTCCTGGCAATCTGGGCAAGCTAGTTCGTGGAAACACCGAGAAGCGGTTCGTAAAGGAGATTATTGGCGAATCAACCCATGCCAGCCGCGCGATAACAACGTTTCGAAAAATGGTCGTCATAGACGATGGCAGTTCTCGGTTCCTAGACCGACGTTTACGCAAGACGTGAAATGGGACAGTATCATTGCGCCATGTTGTTTGCCTCTTACCACCGACTTGATACCGCTTGAAGAAGAATTGCGGACCCAATATCGCGAACAATTATACCACTTTGCTTGCGATGCCAATCAGCTGTCATTCTTGCTTAGAGCGGATGAATTGCGAGACTTGCCTATTGCGGTGATGAGGGAAATGGCGTCGCAGCGGCTTTCACGTGAGTCCACAGTTTTTGCGTACCATTGCCTTGCTGACAGTTCGGTATTACAGAGAACTTTCAGTTTTTGGTTGCCGACCCCTGGGCGAAGGATCAAGTTACATTTGGACAGGTCAAAGGTATTAGAACAGGTGGGGCGTCAGAGGTCTTGCGGTCTGCCCGAGGACCGCTTTGGCTCTCTACACCTAACCAGGTCCATCGACTCGACTTTGCGCTCGAGAATAAAAACACGTTGGAAGTGCACAATTTTACCAGAAAACTGTTTTACTCGACGGAGCCTGAAAGCTACAACTGCTTGATGTGGCCGAGAAAGCGAAAGGGATATCAGTTGTCAAATGCAGTGCTCAAGTACCCAGTAAGTCTGTGCCTATGCAATGTGTCCAACTAACTGACTTTTGCCCACAGACTCGCTCCAACGATTTCAACTACCTTGATCGACTGATCTCGGGCGCAGAAGAAGAGTTGACGGATGCTCTTCGTTACTGGAGGACACGATTCCTGTTGATCCCTTCCGACCAGCCTCAACCCACGATGAAAGCGTCGACTGGGGAACCCCTGCGCGAGGAAGAAATCCACATTGTCGGGGCCGCGAAATTACTGGAAATGATTGGGAAAAATCGATGGACGCCACTGGGTGGCAAAAAGGACAATACGCCACCCAGTCTTTTGCCTACTTGGCTCGACCCTTCTGCATGTGTGACGGACCCCTTCTTGATGGAACAACTCGACAAGGTCCAGAATGGTTACAAACTTGCAAAACCCGACAACCAGATGACAATACACAATGCTACCCTCGAATCTATCGCGGCTGCGATGCGAGATCCCGAGAAGGGTTTACCCATCAGTGACCGGTGGTGGCAACGTGCTGCGTATCCTGATAGTTTCCAAGGTGATGCTTTCGTTACGTGGTTGCAGTCAATGTATACGGACATAACGACTCGTGAACAAGCGGTAGAATGGGGTCAAAGACTGCAGAAAAAGGGTTTGATAGGTGAGCGATTTTGCGAACAACTGAGTCGCACACTTGCTGATCTTGGCATACAGAGCACTGCAATGAATATCATGGATTCCTCGACGGGTACTACTTTTATCGGCTGGCAGGAGATTATGCAAAGACCTCGAAGAAACGCAAAGGCTTGGGATGGTTCAGCAAAGGCTTTGCCGACGATTCGGCATCAAAACAACTCACCAAGAATCTTACGGTCGAATCGGCTGCAGACTCGGGTCATGCCGTCGCTGGCCCCGTCAACCAATTCGGACTCACTCCACCCGAGCTGGAAGCACGAGAGTCAAAATCAAAGAAGAAGCGAAAGGTAAACATGAGCCAAACGATGATTCTCGACTTGGACCCGCATCACAAGAGTGATAGAGCCGAAGTAGCAATATTGCACGCCGATGTCATCCATAATCCTGTCAATGCGTAAGTTGCGGGCGTGCAACTTGCATTATTCTCAGGCGTGTGGCTCATTCTTCGGTCTTGACAGATTCCATTTCGAGTTGAACTGGATTGGCGTAACTGCCGGATTCCTCGATGACATTCGACAACGATGGAACAATTGCGCTGAAAAGCACGGCCTTCGCCTGGTCGAAGCTCCCGTCGAACAGATCAAAGATACAGAGCAAAGGTGTGCATGGCGCGCCCCCTCGCCAATCAGACTCGCGCTTGCACCACCTGCCATCAAGGACCTCGATGAGCGTTTGCCGGAAAAAGTCCGGACGGCCAATTATTTCGAATACGCCATCTTGACCAAGAAATTTGACTTTGTGTTGGATGTCGAAGCTACAACCCGCATTCCGGATCACATTCAGGTCGAGTACTCGTACCGCAAGGCTGGCGTGTTCGAGTATTCGCAGTTCATCCATAAGAGCGGACTTGCGCTCGTGCAGTGTATCGGAGGGAAAGAAGGGTTCTTGTGGAGCGATAATCGACTATTCTTTTCCGCTTCGAGTCGATATCGTTCTGGTATCGCCGCTCGGGGAGGACCAACACCGATCAATGCTGCCACGTCCCGTCTCTCGAATAACAATAACAGTGCAACCAGTCTGAATAATATTTACGTGCCTCCGTTGGCTGTGAATGCTTCGTTCCCTACAACAATCCACACGGCTGCGCCAAGCGGTTACCTTCCGGGTCAACCGTTGACAAAACAACAACAAGCGGACGTGATTCGGGAGAGGCTAGAAGCGTTCTGTGCTGATCCTGTCGCTCTTGCGGAATTTTACGAAAGCGTCACGCCGCCTTTAGTGATACCGCAAGGTCTGTCGGTAGCTGAAATAGGTTCAACACCCATAACCGAATCGTCTGAGAAATCATCATCGGCGACGACGCCCGCTGTTGATCCGACAGCGGGAATTCAGGAGACCCGTTCTGTGGAACACGATGTAAGATCATCTCTGATCGAAGAGGATTCTGTCGTCTGATACATGAATAACTTATGCTATTTCTGCTTCGTCGGTGCTACCTGTAGGGCGCTAGGAAAGGCAAACGAGAAGAAGTGGATATATCGTTGTTGTTGGAAGACAATGGCCCGTATGGAGTGTAGGACAGGCGGAAAAGGATGGGAATTCGTATTTGTAACTCCACTCTAGTAGTTGTAGTAGGTATACTTGTGTTGCATGATGGACAGCGGTCTTCGGGCGTCATGACGAACATGAAGATCTATGAGAACCGTCCTTCATGCTTTTACCAGGTCTTTACCCTTTCAAAGGCGCAATTGCAATCGAACACGGGTTGTATTTCGTGAGCCAAGCCAACGACGAAGTAATGCTTGGCGTTCGTCTCGTCTATGCAAATGTCTTTTTTGTGATCGACTCGGTTCACTTGCAAGTTGTCAACCAATGTTTCCTTATGAGGCAGCCTCCCGGGCAGGCCTCCCCTTTCAGAATCGATATTTGAGCGCACTGCTGTGTCGCATCGACTCTTCACACATATCCTATATAGACTTGGTATAAACAGAGCAGCCAGTCGTTGAAGCGCCAAACTGTAAAAACAGCACCAAACGTCATAATTCCCCACAAGCGGAGCTCACAGGGCGGCGGCGGAATCAAATCTCTCGTCAGTCTCGTGCGCACGCAGGCGATTTCGCTGTTTGAAGTTGTCGACAAACACATATAGGAGGAAGACCTCGACAGCAGACAAATCAAGAGGATTTTACTAGTGGTTGAACAGAGCAGCATATTCAGTAAGTTCTTTTCCTTGTTTGGTCTTTTGCGAGTTTGGCTGTGTCAGAGAGCGGGAAGGAGGGCTATCGCCGGCACGGTACGGTGCGTCACAGGCGTCGTTGCGGGCATGCTGCCAGTCTCGAGGACCGAAAAGTGCCTGGACAATTGAGTATCGATGTCAGCTCTTGTGAGAAAGTGGTCGATGGTATGAGGTCGCTTTCCGCTGGACAAACGTTGCCTGGTCTGGAGACACGGTTCGCCGGTCTTCCTTTCTCAATATTGGAGCAGCCGTGACGCAAAGGCATGAGCAATGGCGTTTCTCTATCTATCACCCAGAACCTGTCGTACATGAATACCTCCGACGTGTACTAAATCTTTTACTCGTCTCTTGATTCAGACTTATCAACATGGGCAAAAACCAATCCAAACTCTCCGCCGAGGATCTCGCTGATCTGCAAAAGAACACATACTGTACGTCCATACCAGCCACCGCGAAAAGGCACAAACGGGAGCTGACTCCGTTTGTCTCGATGATGACCAGTCGACAAGAAGGAACTTCAATCCTGGTACAAGGGTTTCATCAAGGACTGCCCTACCGGTCGATTGAACAAGCAGGAATTCATCAAGATTTACAAACAGTTTTTCCCGTTTGGCGATCCAACGCAGTTTGCTGAACATGTCTTTAATGTACGTGCTTGGAAATGTGTGGCGATGGCTTTTGGCTGATGGAGGGTGCTTTTGCAGGTGTTTGATGAAGACAAGTCGGGGACGATTGAGTTCAAGGTAGGTATTTGACGGAAGGATTAGGTAGATGCGTCACGCTAATCCGCCGCTTGGCGTACAGGAATTCATCTGCGCATTGAGCGTCACTTCTCGAGGCCGACTGGACGAAAAGCTCAAATGCAAGTTCCCTGCCTGCAACCCGTTTTGTGTGCAATTGCTCACACCAAACAAACTTTGATCGCAGGGGCTTTCCAGCTGTATGATATCAACCAGGATGGATTCATCACGTACGACGAAATGCTTGCCATTGTTCGTTCGATATACAAGATGACTGGGCAGATGGTCAAGTTGCCCGAAGACGAGGACACGCCGGAAAAGGTGTGTCAATTCCTGTCGAACAACGGAGAGGGGAACTGCTTTTGGTGCTGATTAGCCTCTTTCATGGGCGTACGTACAGCGTGTCGACAAGATCTTTGCAAAGATGGATATGAACAAGGACGCCAAGTTGAACTATGAAGAGTTCAAGGAGGGTAGCAAACAAGATCCTACCATTGTTCAAGTGAGCAGCATTCTGGCCTACAAGCTCTGGCTTTGGGTCTAACGTTCTCTTCTTTCGCAGGCGCTTTCGCTTTACGATGGCCTGGTATAATCGCTCTCAAGTATGATATCAGTGACTGATAAGATGGTGAATGAGATATATCGGGCACGTAAAGAATGTTTTCTAGAATGTTGACAACTGTATTTTGTATGAGTATACCCTGAGCGGTCGTTGTTGACCGGATGCGATGTGATGTGATGCGATGTGATGTGATGCGATACGATGCGATGTGACGCGACTCCCTGGATATGCTGCGTGGGAAGAGGTGCATCTGGCGCATGAGTCGTCTTGAACCAATACTTCATTAGTTGACCTTGATCAGTTGCCTCTACTATTATTATTATGCTCGATTATACTCGGAAGCTGAATGAGGGCTCAATTCGATCGTTCGCCGCGATCCCTATGTACAAGTAGTCGAGTGGTCGTATTTCCGGGGTTTTCCTATTCCTGATCTCGGTAGTGAGACTTGCGCTATTCACTTTCAACATGGACGACGAACAGGGACCATCCACCCTGTACCGCGCACGATTCGCTCATACTCCCGACGGTCTTCCGGCTTTCTCCACGTTTGGAACGAGTGGTGAGCCTGAAGATACCGAGCCGTTGTTCAAGGATCAAGTAAAAGAGCGAGAGCAAGAGGCCAGGCAGAGGGACAAGGATAATTTATAGTAGGTCTAGCGGTGTTTGCTCATACTTAGTGGCACTAGCTGAGATGGCCTTTCTGCAGTGCTCTCCTGAATTTACCAAAGTCGGCGACCACGAATCAAATCAGAGATCGGTATAGAGCTCTGGCGATCACCTTTCATCCCGACAAGCATCGACAAACAAACACCGACGACTCTGACGCACCAGCAGCGTCCTCGGTATCACACTTTAATGCCATCCAACGAGCATATGAAATCCTCACGGATCCACAGAAGCGGGCCGTCTATGATTTGCTCGGGGAGGAAGGGCTACGCGAGCTATCACAGGAGGAACACGAAGACGGGGAGGAAGGAGAGGCTGGAGGAAGACGTAGTAGACGTCAAAAGTGGCAAATTGGTCGGCGGCACAAGACTCCCGCAGAGATTCGGCAGCATTATCAGCGGGTCGTCTATGAACGACGGCTTAACACGATCGACGCCATGGTCAAATCCAAAGGCGATATCAACGTCAATGTCGATGCACGAGCCGTTTTCCTGCCTTTATCATTCTTCAAGAACCCGGATGTTGTTCAGCATGACGTGCTCTCACGAATAATGCGAACCAGGGTGACGGGGATGGGAATGAAGCATTCGTTCGAGACACCGATCAGTAACGCGACTTCGGTCGTCTGGGCTGGACAGATGCTCGCGAGGAATGGGGCAGGCGGGGGGAACGTTGTCGGAACCGTCCGGCATTCATTCGGACCCCGGTTCTGGGTCGAGGCCGGGTCGAGCATCTTTAACCCTCGGATCGGCACGGCGAAAGCAACGTACGCACACGACATGGAGACGTTTGCGACGGTGAACGCCGTTCAGCAGACGTATAAAGCTCCTCCTGCAGTTGCTTTGACTGTTGGAAAGAAGGTGTTTGACAAGACGACCGGGTTCGTCACCGTCCGTTCTGGGTTCTGGGAGATCGGTCCCTGGGGCCGCGGTCTGGCAGAAACCCTCGGCCGAACGGATCGACCTGCCCTCTCACTCGGTCTTACCAGTATCGGGCACACAGGTACCGGATGGACAGCGGAAGCCACGGGCGGATTCATCGATAACCATCTTTCAGGAGATTACACGTTGGACGTGCTGAATGGGTTCAAAGTAAAAGTCGGATCAGCTGTGGGGACCGCGACGGGTGTGAGCGCGTTTGTGAATACCGAGAGGCAGGTGACGGATAATACAAAGGTTGGATTGGGTGTGACGGCTTCCCTTCCAGGTGGAATCACCGTCAAAATCCGGTAGGTTCGAGTGAGCGCACCATCGGAAAGTTGCCATTTGGCTGATGACCCTTGTGATCTCGTGACAGATTATGGCGGCTTGGACAGCGCGTGTCAATACCCATTATATTGTCACAAAACATCGACCCTACCATTCTCTTCTTTTCTACCGTTCTACCAGCGACGTCGATATTTGCACTGCATCATCTCTACCTCGAACCCAAACGAAAGGAACGGACGCTCAAGTTGGTCACGTCTTTAATTGCAAGTTGCGTCCGCGACTGATCTAGTTTTTCTTCTCTTCCTCTTTTTTAGTACGATCGCAGAGCTGCAGGCGGAGAATGCGGAATACCTTGCGCAGAAACGGGCAGAGGCAATGGACGCCATGGCGATGCTCGAGGACAGCGTTCAGCGAAAACTGGAGCAGGAACGAGCAAGCGAAGGTGAGCAGTCGTTTCAGTCGTCGTAGGTGCGCCACTAATACTCCCTCTGTTGGTACAGCTGGTCTGGTCGTCATTTCCGCACACTATGGTCTTGCCTCGGCCTTTACGCCCCTCGGTATGCGTGAAAAGGAGGGCGAGGAGGAGAAAGTGGCGGATGTAACGATCGCCGTTCAAGCGTTGGTGCAGAATGGACATTTGAATATTCCTGCTGGACGACCCAAGGTAAGCCGCTCGGACAGGAAATGCAGACATTCCGTGCTTACCAATCACGTTCCCGTTTTTGCCGCAGTATAACATTCTTGGATTCTACGTAAGTGCGGTCCGAGGTCTACACGTGTATTGCGCTAATCCGAACACTGAACAGGATCCTTGCATGGGCGAAGCCAAGAGTTTGCGAGTTCAGTACCTGTTCAGAGACAAGTTGCATGAGGTCACGGTAGACGACATGGAAGCCCTGCGCGCTCCGCTGAGAACTCATATCATGGATGACTCGCGGAATGCTACTGGTGGGCATAATTGGGACGCATAGATTTCCGCACGCAAGGTGTAACATGGGGAGGATGTGATCTGATTCGGATCCGGCACAATTCGTGTAGGAGTAATATCTAATATCACATGAGAGGCCTCTTGGCTTTTCGACTATACACACTCTTTTTCACGTGCATCCCGCTGCCTATCGCCAACACTCTATACGCCTCCGCATCACCGCCTGCGCTTGTTCCTGTGGCATCTCCTTCAACCCCAAGCTCTCTGTAAATCGGTTATAATCATCGCCAAACACGAGCGCCATCGCCTGAGAAAACGTCATCGACTTTTCCGGTGTCAGGTCTTTGGGCAACGCTAACACTCGCGCCGCTTCGTGCAACTGCGACCAAGCGAATTCGGGGAATCGGATAGCGTTGGAATCTTCGAGACCATGTCGGGATGCCTCTATCCACGCTTCCACTTCATTCAACAGTTCTCGGCCGCCAGTCTCGGTAAACTTTGACCATCCGGCGTAGACTGCTCGCTGCATGATGTGATTCGAGATGTGGGATACGATCGAGCGATAGAGCTTTCGCGATTTGGCAGGTGGCAGTATCCGTACGAGATGGGCCAGCTGGGCAGAGAACGTGGTGAGTGGTGATACGAGAGCCGGATCTAGCCGTGTTTCCTCTGGTGATGTTGGTGTGTCCCAGCGTCTGCATTGGGGTCAGCACACTGAAGTTCTGAGATGAAATGAGTGCTCACCTTGTCAAATGCTGCTTGAGATCTCGTTCGACTTCATGCGTAATGTGTTTGATAATCAAATCCTCGGCACGCGCCAGGAGCAGATTGAACTCCTCTAGTCGAAGTTCATAGACATTTCTGTCGCGAGAGTATAGGCTGATGATGCCATCGTCATTCGCCCTTTGCGAGTACTCGGCGTCCGCCTGGATTTCGGCGCTTAGTTCGAGGTATAGCTGTCAAGGGAAGGTTTAACCAACGAGCTAGTGTGCGGAACCGGCAAAAGCTCACAATCTCATCTTGCCATCCAACGATGGCATCCCGCACCCAAGCCGCACTAATCCACGCCTTGGCAAGCCTCTGCAATCCACCCACGCCCCTTGTCATCCTTGCCGGGTCATTCGCATTCCCTCCGCCAGCGTGTGCGGAAAGAGCACCGGGTACCGCACGGATGAAGGCGGAAGAGAGGGTTTCGAAGGCGTCTAGCGAGCCTGCGATGCGGCCGTGGTATGATTTCAGCAACGGGATTTGGATCGTCGCGAGGAAGGGGTAGCGGTGTTTTAGTGTCGGTAGAGACATGTAGCGATCTGGCGCGCACAGGCAACGAAGGTAAGATCGCGAATATCTGTCTCTGTGGGGCTTTCGTCAACATACCTGCTACCTGTTCAATCAACGCCTTGATCTTTCGCGCACCCATCGTCGGCCTGTACTCGGCTTCCGCCGCCACCTCATGCTGCTCGTCAAATTGGTCTATGCCCGCAGCCGTACTGTCGAGGGGAACAATCATCCACGCTTCCTCTGACGAGATGATTTCGTTGAATTGGTCGTCGGCGACTGAACGGCGTAGGCAGGAATTAGCTCGTTGTCGTACAGCACGCTGCAGTTTGGCACAGCAAGAGATCATACTCACACTTCTTCTCACCAGCCAACCAGCGATCGTACCAATCAGCAGTACTCAGCACCTGCTCCGTCAATCCGACCCATTCCTCACTCTCCATATCCGGCTCCTCCCTGCCCTTTCCCGTACGCTCGCGCTCCCTGCGCGAACGAACGACCTTCCACGTCCTCCCATACCGGAATCCCAACTGCCTCACCGCCTCGTCGAATACTACCGTCTGATATACCGTATGCGCGAGGAGCGCTGGGTGGTCCAGTAGGTGCGGGAAGCGGTGCCGCAGGAGCGCGAGGGTGAGTGGGAGAAGTTGTGCGATCATTTCCGACTATTAGGAGACAGCGCAAGAGAGGTGCATAGAATCAGCCAGAATTGAGTAACTCGAACAACGTAATGCCCGTGCTAGGCGACGTACCATCGCATCCACCTGCCCAAACCCGCTACGCTGTAACAATGGCTGGAGGTATCCTTCCGCAAACGCCCGTTGCTCGAATACGAGATCCAAGATATGACTGAAAGCCCATTCCGGCTACACACGCGCAAAGATGATCATCAGCATGGGCTCACGCGCGCTTTCGCCTAGCGACAATCGCTACAACAAAGCATGGCGAGAGATGCGGAACAAGGTAGAAAGAGAGGCAAGAACATACCTTGTCGAGCCGATTCGTGCCCCTCTTACCCTCAAAATGGAATCGAAACCTCGGAGCGACTTGTTGTGCCATTATAACGAACGGGGCCAAAGCGCTCTTCTGTTGGCGTGATGCGGCGGGGTCTGACAGGTCTTCTACTACACCAGAAGGTGTTCGGGGGAGATTGTCGCATCTAGCACCGGTATGAAGATGTCAAGATCAGCGTTACTTGCTCGTCTTCTGCGGTCGCATGTGGATGGGAAAAGACAAGACGGGGGGGGGGGCAGCCGAAGCAGGGTAGGTGGACGTACTCGAGTTGCCAGACACAAGATTCTCTGAACGCCCTTTCGAATGCCTTTCTTTGCTCCACGCTCAAACTCGGGTAATGCACCTTCCGTGGCCATCCTATTTCGACTAGCGCTTCCAGCAAGTTCCTACACGACAGGACCGTTTAATCAGATTCACATCGTCGATACTTGAGCGCCATAGCGATAGAGAAGCGTGCCGGAAAGGTGGGCAAGGTGAAAAAAGTACTCACTTGTCCAATGCGGCCTTAACACCCTTCCATGTATCCGCTCGTACACGTTTACAGACGTCGAGGAGGAACAAGGTAGGCGGTAAGGACCCATGCATACGCGCGACGAGCGAGTGCAGTGATTTGTAAGCCTGTAATGCGTCAAGCGGCGATGAGCGTCTTCCGTTTGCAGGTGCTTGGTGCAGCGTTTGTAGTGTTTCTTGGCTGGTTTGAGTGGTGCGCGTGGAGAGTCAGAAAATGACTTTGCGTGGGTGTTTGTGTGGGGAGAGACGGGCAGAGGCTTACCTGCTCAAGACGACTTGTTCTAGTACCGCAATCCACCGTAGTCCACGTGCGAGAGCGGCAAGACGTGCATGTGTTTCTTCCAACCGGAGCAGCACGCTCTTCGCTTCATCTTCTGCTTCCTGCGCAGCTGGTTGTTGCTCATTCTGGTCGCGCTCCTCTGCCGCGCTATCGCGGTTTTCACTCTGCATCTCCGAGTCGATCTCGCCTTGCACGACAGCACCAGGCCCTAGTAGATCCCTCTCCAGCCTTCCTAGTAGATCGACTACCTCCCATCGGCTCATGGATACACCCTGTGCATCTTCCAGCAACTTTTGCAATCGTTCTTGTGCGTGGGTGGTCAGTTTGCGGATTTGGGACTGTACTGTTTGTAGCTAGAATACAGCGAAAGGAATTAGCTCAAACGATGCGGAGGGGAGAAAATAAGATGTACTTCGGAGCTACTCTCTTCCTCTTCCTTCTTCAATCTTTGGATCTCCTGGTCTATTCGCGGTCCTTGCAGTGACTCCCAGGTAGCAAACTGCTGATCGATTCGCGAGCGAACATGCTCGTCCACTGTCACTGCTGCTGCGCTGTCGGTACTACTATGCACAGTAGGTCGGAGAGAGGTTATTTGGTCTGCGAGTGGCATTTCTTGGATGAACGACGGAGCCCAAGGCAGATGAAGAGGAAAGGGAAGGAAGGGAAAGAGAACAAGTTGGATCAAGTTCAAGTTGAACCGGTGAAGCAGCGCATTCATCATCATCGGGATTAGGTAACCCTTTATATTAGCTTCCGCCACCCTATATAATATCCCTGGCCGTAGAATCATCATCACATCAGCCTTCTCTAACTTTCTCTCATATTCAACCATCTTCCTCTCAACCATCACAACAATGTCCAATCCATGGCAAGTCCGCTGGTCGACCTCGAAATCACTGCCATACTTTCACAACTCGTCCACCGAAGAATCACGATGGGACCGTCCTGAAGGCATGTCCGAAGCGGATATCTTTGCCTTGCCTGGTGCTAGAGAGTGTTTTGAGCGACAGCAGCAGGTTATCGCTCAGCAGCAGCAGCAGCAGCAGCAGCAGCAGCATCAGGATCAAGGAGGGGACGAGGAAAAGGTTAGGGCTAGTCATTTGTTGATCAAGCATGCTGGTAGTAGACGACCTGCATCGTGGAAGAACGTGAGTCGTCTTTCTCCCCACATCCCTTCAATCTGACCAACCCTTCATCCTTCCCTAAAAGCCAAATATCACGACGACAAAACAAGCAGCCATCTCCCTCCTCAAACAACACCAACAATACCTCCTCTCCCTTCCTCCTGCAGAACTACCACGCGCCTTTGCGGAACTGGCAGCACGGGAGAGTGATTGTGCGAGCCATGCTAAAGGTGGTGATCTGGGTTGGTTTGGGAGGAAGAGCATGCAGAAGCCTTTCGAGGTGAGTTCACGAGCGAGCGTGGGGGTTGTGATCGAGGAGGTCGTGGGCGAGGTTGTAAATGCAACGAAATGAGTCGCACGAGAGCAGTCCGATGAAGGATGAACGACTTTGGAACCGCCTCCACACGAACCTTGTTACTACCGAGATGACGAGCGTACGTGCGAGAGCGCGAGTGCTGGGCGAACCCTACGTCCAGACGCAGGTTGCACGAGCTGCAAGGCGAAATACAGGCCGTAGTAGCAAAGCAGCGGAAGCAACCCGTTCCCCACACTACAAGCAACATGTCGCTAACTATTGATCCTCCTCTTTATACGCGTTGTAGGATGCTACGTTCGCTCTTCGACCGGGACAGATGAGCGATATAGTCGATACGGATTCCGGAGTGCATCTTATTCTCCGAACTGGTTGAATAATGCCATCCCGCGGCGGAATCGAGGAGAAAGGTTGGATGGGAGGAAGAGATGGGATGGATGGATGAATTGGAATAGGCTCAACGAACTGGAAAATGCAAAAGCACCGGGAATGTCAAGAATGTAAATTGGACCGTTGAGTGATACAACAAAGTAACGGTCCTCCTCGGGTATGGTCATGTTGGCTTTATTCGACCACTCCATTGTTACACGTCCATTGAATACATTTACACGATCGTACGATACACGCTACATTCCTTTTTCGCACTTTTCTCTTTGTTATACAGGTACATGATAATATAAGACCGTAAAAACGTCCCGCATACCTTCTCTTCCTCCATTCATCTCTCGTCCCACCACTATCCAGCGACCGAAAAGTGAATCACAGCTTGGCCCTGACCTCTTCTGCACCCGTCACCGCTCCAAATCCACCCTTGTCCAACGCCTTGTCCTCCTCTGCGTTCTTGCCTCCTCTTCCGTTGGTTGCGCTCGGGCTACCGCTCTTTCCCTGGGTAAGCTCTTCAGCGCCGGAAACTGCGCCAAACCCGCCCCTTTCCAGCTGTTCGTCTTGTGATGACGGTGACGTTCCGCGTTGTTGCTTTGAGTGAGATGAGAGTGGTAGCGCTGCTGGGTGGATTGTTTGTCTTTGTCCACTGGTTGATATGGTGGATGTGTGCAGGTATCGAACGCGTATTGCAGCGGGATGTATAAAGTATGTGTTGACCCGCGGTATCGTTGTACGTGTGCGTGTTTGTGGTGGCTGTGTGAGACGCGGACGGGAAGAATTGGAGAATGGTGATCCGTTGTTGGTTGATAACATCTCGGTTTACCTCTTGTTCTTGTTGGTTTATATATTTACCTAGGCTCAAAGCAGAAGAAGAAGCACGTAATGACGCAATAAAAGCAAGAGGATACCGGTCGTCGGTACTTCGGGTTAGGCAGTTCCCACGAGATTGTTTGGGGCGCACATAGGGGCGATCGCGGTGACTACCCTAAACCAAAGTCTTATCGTAAGGGTCAACTTTCAACTCTATTAGGGCTGATTACAGTAAACATCTTATCGACACCTTGCAAGAACCAACTTGCTACTGTACTGTTGCGATGCTTCCCCCTTTACATTCATCCTCCTCTGACAATGACGACCGCGAAGACCCAAACGCAGAACACCTCCTCTACATCCTGCTCGACTCCAACCTGCCCACAGGCGGATTCGTAGCCTCATCAGGCCTCGAATCATACGCGAAGCACGGGTTCCTTCGTTCCACAACTGGAACAACAAACGTCGCTCATTCTGCCGCTAGTCTGGTGCATTATGTACAGGAAAGTGTCGTTAATTATTCGGCGAGTACTGTTCCGTTTGTGAGGGACTCGTGGGAGTTGCTTCGTACGCCGGAGCAAGAGGATACAGAGGAGGATGAGGAAGGAAAGGTGGGACATATGGTCGAGCAAGTGAAACGTCTTGATGCGCTGTACGACGCTGTCACGCTCAACCACGTAACCCGTCGTTCATCGACCGCTCAAGGGATCGCTCTCCTTACACTGTACACGAAAGCCTTTGCCGAGCCGCTGAACACGAAAGACGACGACGACGACGACAACAACAACAGCGATGAACAGCGAAACAGATCGAGTTCGCAGGAGCGGATGCGAAGAATGGGAAAGGAAAGAGGAACTTTGGTGATTGAACGGATCAAGAAACTAATCCGGCGTGGAGAGACGGCCGGACATTTACCTGTCTGTTGGGGGCTAATCACAAGCGCGGCGGGGCTTTCACTCGGTGGGTCTCTCTCTTCCTCTCCTCGGACATGCAAACTCCTTTTGTCGACGACTTGCTAACCAAACCATATCCCGCCGCTTCTCCGACGTCGCGCAGAGAAAATAACCCACCTCCACTTATTTCTACACATCCGATCCGTGCTGTCGGCCGCTGTGAGACTAAACATTGTTGGCCCGTACGCGAGTACGAAGCTGTTGTACCGTTCCCTGAGAGGTTGCTTGGAAGCCGAGGTGCGGAGGGCGTTGGCAGTGGGAGTGGGGACTGGGTTGCTGAAAGGTGCCGGCAAGGGTGTCAAGTCTGATGTGGGGAACGACAAGGAGGAAGAGTCGGACTGGGCATGGGCGGAAGAAGCAGAACAACAAGTTATGCAACACCTCCACGTTTACCAGCAAACCCAAAACGCACCGCCAAACACCGAAATGGACCATTCGACAGAAGCCGGGGATGGTGGATGGACCGGACCGACAATGGTCTGGCCGTTGGGTGAGATCATCATGGCTCGTCATGATTTCCAACATACAAGGATCTTCAACTCGTAGGGCGATGCAAGGAGCTCTCCAAGTAGCTCGGGCTTCCCGAAAGTGGATAGAGATGGTTGTTGGACGGTCGGAAGGCGAAGAGCATGATGTTGTGACAGTGAAGAGGGGCGATGGTAAGTATCAGAGTTGAGCCAGTCGTATGCGACTCGATGGCTGAACTTTGCTTATTGTCTGTGTGACCGCACGTAGCGGTATCGATTGAGCGTATCAGACGTGGACTCGGCTATGCGCCCGGCCACTTGGTTCCACCAGTGCTTTGTGAGGAGGACAATGGGCAGCATCAGGGGGGTGGTCGCCGTCTAGCTCGGCCACACGGTTTCAAGTATCGCAGCTCTCAAAGGCCTATCCGGCGGGAAACGACAATGTTAGAGAGAGTCTGACCAAGCGAGGGAGGGAATCACATAGCAGCGCGCAACAGAAACGCCGGCAAGATAGAATTCTTACGTCCAGTGCTCAGGTCTGTGTACGAATCAAATCATTGTACTTGATTATAACAACACGAAATATCGTTGTACAAAAAATGCAGCGCGATCCACTGCTGCGGAGTACCACATGATGTTATTTTGTCGGGAATGCGTATTTACACTCGATGGGCCAAACCTGTCCATCACATTCGAATCGCAGATATGGTGGTCCAGCAGCAATTTTCCCTGCCTGCTGCACTAGAGTGCCCTTGAAAACTCCCGACGGGCGGGCGGTAAAGTTCTAATAAACGGCACTGCGCCGCTGCCGTCCACCTCCTCCGACTCTGCCTAAACTCGCTTAAAAGATGGGTGCCCAACACCCAGCCTGGCGCATGAACTGTTCCCATTGTGAATACGGAATGATCACGTTTTTATCGACCAGCCTCCAGCACATCCGGATGAGACGGATAGTCAGGTCGTGGTCGATGTAGCAATGCGGCTTGAGAAGATCGAGAAGCCGCATTGACTGGTCACGGTTAGTGCCTATGGCGTATGATGCTGCCCATGACATTGGAAGTAGGAGGCTGTGCGCGAATGGGAATGAGGTGAGCAAGACGCCGGGGCGGGCATACGAAGATACGTACCCAGTATACATCCCTCTACTCAGCGCTTCCGTCGTCAGTTCGAGTACCGTCTCCACTTTACCCTGGACCGTCCTGCTGGATACCGGTATATCCAACAGCTCGACAAACATCCACAGGTCCGTAAAAGCGAGGAACCCCAAATTACCGATTGAGACCTGCAAACCGTCAATGCATACTATGAGTCGGCTGTAACGAGCGAATAGGCAAAAAAACATACTCTGGTCGAGTGCGGCGTCATCTATCAGGGATATCAAGTATCAGTCACATACTGCGATTTTCAGGGACAAGGCGTGCTTACGAGCGTCACATTCTTCAGCGCTTCTCCCTCGGCGATAAATGCTTGGGTAATTGCTTGTAAAGCTGACACCTTGATGTCGATACTCGCCTGGACTTCATGGTGCGGGTACACACCCATACTGGTGCGTAGCGTTTCAATTTTGCGTTTCATCTCGGCTAGTTCGAGCGACTGGATTGGGTAGGGGAGCAACAAATGTCAGGAAGCGGACCGGAATCGCAATAGACGCAACTGACCCTTGTTATGTGACGCAGTAACGGCCTGTCATGCAAACGATCAGCATCAGCAAGACGAGATGGGTGGCTGGAAATTCCCGAAACTCACCTATCCAGACCATACACAATCTCGATATGATCCGTGGTAAAGTCTTCTTCTGACAAGTATCTTTCCATCCACGTGCTGTCCGACTGAATAAGCTTCGACGGGTCAAGCGACAGCACGGAAGCTGCAATAGGCCCGTGGTATAAGAAGATATTCCTGTCTGTCGAAAAGAACGCCACTCACAAATCATCTCCTGACACGCCATCTGCTCCAAGAGAAAACGCCGAGAAGGATTGATGTCGGCAGAGAGGTACGGCTCGGGACCTCCGTATTCCTTGATAATGTCGATACCTAGCTTGATTGGGTCTTTCCACTCTGCTTCGCCAGCGAGGCGCTGTACAGTCACGTCAGTCGAGCCACCGGGAGAAAGGCATGCTCAGACACTTACATCGCGAATGCACAGACTGACCGCAGTCCCAATGGCTAGATCTGCGGCCAGATTATCCACCTGATAAGGCTTCAACACGACAATAGTTCGCAACAGCTTGAGCGCGTCGGCCCTATGCTCTATGCTGGCAGCAAGCATCGCATTGTCCTCTCGATCCGCTTTGCTGCCTACCATCTTGAAACCCATGTCGAATGACGAGAGGGAAAGAATACCGAGGCGAAATGCATCGTGGGCGATGCTCAAGCCGTGTGGCATGGCGAGAGCCATCTGTACGAAATGCTGGCGCCATGGGTTGCGTGCTTTCGGTGTGCGGACGGCGACGATCGCTTCAACGGTCTCGTTTACGTAGTGTCGATACTAAAGAAGAATATCATGAGAGGACCGTCGGGGAAGTAAGTTGGAACGCTACGTACCTGCTGTCGCTGCTCTGATGATGGGAAATATGCCTTTAATTCCTCCACTCCGACGAAACGCTTGAACACCAGCCCATCGTCCGTCGAGAAAACTCCTATCTCTCGTTTGCTTGACGCCTCCCTTGTCATATCCGTACCGCCATCCTCCCACTTTTGCCTTGCCAAACCGAACAGCTTTTGTTGCGCTTGTTTCCTGGCATGTGGCGAGTCAGAGGAGATGACAGCAGTGATCTCGCTAAATTCCTTGGCAGAGTGCGACGAACGGAGTTTATGATACGCAGACAGGTCGTTAGTCTGAATCTCGAGGATTTCTTCGCCATCTTCTTGCTGTGCTAATGAATCGCCGCATCGTGCACCGTATAATGAACCTGCGTCAGTCGTCACGATTGCAGAGAGCGATGCTGGAAGTGTGTCAGAGGCCAGTGGTACGACCGATACAGGCTGACGACTGTACCCGAAATCTGTCATCGGCGGTGCGGTTGCGAGACCGTTCGGACGTGCTTGTTGCTGATCAGGCAGCAGGATGTGCGAAGAAGATACGCTTTCGTTCCGAGAGGCGTGAGGGGTATACGACGATCCACCGAAAAGGGTCGATATATCCACACTTGGCTTATGCAGGCGCCGATCGTGCAAAGTCATCGATGAAGGATTTCGAGAGCCAGTTGGCTGGAAGTTGTTAAACGTGTCCGATGGACCCATGTCAGAGAAAGATAGTGATCTATCGACAGTAGCTTGTCCAGTTCCGAATGCTGGTAGGCTCGGATTGATGGGAGGAGCTTGTAGAGCCAAACTTCCTGTCGCTGTTGACGCGTACGAAGACACTGGCTGCACAACGGGTAGAATGTCTGGCGGATTGAACTGAAAGTTTGGGTTGTGCGGGAATATTGGGCTGTACGAGTTGCTGCCGTCGAGATATATCGGGTTTAAGGGTGGAAGGTTGACAGACGATGAATTCGACATTGTCGCCGAGGGTAGGTTGCCGAAAGCGTTGTACCCGCTGATACTAGGAGGTGGCATGTGCTGTGTCGTCCCCAACGACGTTTGCGCAGGAGACATTTCGACGGCAGTAGCCCTATCCGCTGGATGCGCCCCCGCAGAAGGTGGTAGAGACTGCTTTTCTGGACATCGGCTGTTACTTCTATACCGATGCGGTCTAACTGCACTAGAAACCTCGACCGGGTTTGGCGTCATACTTGGCGAACCCCATTCTGCACTCGGCTCGGCCAACCTCGTCGTTTCCTTTGGCGTTGCATTCTGGCTATTAGATTTATCGGTCACGGCTTGGTAGATGCACTGAGAGTCAATGAGACAGTGTCAGTTGGTACAAGAAGATGAGATGGAATAGTCTTCACCTACCGGCGTGTCTCTAGATTTACAGTTTTTACAAGTCGGTTTCCCTTCATCGCATCGCACTCTTCTCGACTTGCACATGTCACAACCATTCCTGGACCGCCGATGGAACCTTCGAATCCGGTTTGTGGGCGAGCTCGGCAAGGAAGGATACTTGCACTTTTGGCAGTCGTCAACGGTCGTTCAGTATGGAAAGGAGACTGACTGCTGAAGACATACCTCGTATTCACGCCTCATGCAACGATCACACCTTGGTCTCACTTCATCACACTTGACCTTGCTCTTCTTACACGCCGCACAGGGGTACGGTCTTTGCTTGTTGGACGACGAAGATGCAGCCTGACTCGAAAACTGGTCGTGCGTCGTCACGTCGCTCGCTGGACTGTCCATGTTGAACGGTGACGCGATCGACGTCACCCGCGACCTTGACGGCTCTGGTGGGAGATACATCTGTGACGCAGATGTTTCGGTCGTGGAAGAGGCTGCCATTGAAGGAAACGAGGCGGAGGAAGGTGGCATAGCAGGATGATTCATGATTCCGAGGCTAGAGATGACGATATCGTCTAATCGACGAAACTAATGCTGTCGAGAAGGGCGCGGGAGCACGTGCGGATGCTGATAGCAAGTAGGTAGTGGTGGACGCGAGCGAGATACTGAAAAAGGTTGTAACAACATGGCAACATGGACGCATAGTAGATAGTAGCTTAGGCGCGCAGGGAATAAAATTGGGAAAGAGACTAGAGAAGTCGGCCTGCACAGCGCGGCTTGGCGGGTATTACTTGTTTTTCGACAGCACTGTCACTCCTGGTCGCAATTAGGGGGTTTGTTCATGTGTTTACAATTCGTTTTAATGTCATTTCTCGGTTTACAACTATGGGCTGACATGATGAAGGGCATCTCTTTCAAAGCGGCTTGCAGGACGACGCTCTTGAAGCTCGCTCAGTACACGTATCGGAAACTGTAAGGGAAAGGTCAGTATCTATCAGCGCCCGTATCACTTCCTTAAATGTTCTTTGGCGACTCCTCACTTGGGGTTCTCTTTGTCCGTCAAATCACTAAACGCCGTGCTGTTCTCATCCGTATAACCCATCTCGGCAGCGGCCTTTTCCTTCTTCTTATTCTCATAGATGAATGCGAAACGGAGTATAAGGAAGATGCAGAATTCGAGGCAGTTGGCGACAAGAAGGGATCCGATACCGAGCTGGTATCGCGGCGCTTGGCTGGTGAGATAGAAGAAGGGGGAGATGATGTTGCCGATGCATGCGCCTGCGGACGGGACAAGATTAGTCGCATGCTCGACGACGGAAGTCGATTGTACTTACCGAACCAGATCATGCCTGAAACAATCATCTTCTTGGATTGACCGCCGGTGTTACTCGTAATCAAACTTAGACCGAGGACGAACGAAGCCTGGTAAGAACCGGTGAGATAGCTGCAAAACTAATCCATCAGACCATTTTCCGCCCATACAAATAAGCTTTCCAGACTCACAAGCAGATCAACCTTGCGACATAAGCCTTTTCAGGCGCAAGTAAGAACCCGAGTCCTCCGGCAATAGTCGGGATCATGAACAGCATACAGACGATCGTTCGACTGTTCTTGGGCAATCGATCGTTGAGGAGCGCACCAGCGGCGATAAAGCATACGACAATAGCGCCTTGCGGTAAGGCCATGAGCGCGGTTTGGAGGGTGGTGAAGCCGAGACCCTTGATGACGAGGGTGGAGAAGTTTGAGATACCGCCATTCTATTACAATTGCCCAAGGGTGTCAGTGGAGCTTCGGTCGGCATGATGGAAGTTGCTGCCCTACAGGAATGTTCTATTACAAAGCAAGGGTCAGCGATGAAATTGCCAGGCAAGAGGTCAACGCAACTTACTCCGATCATCCCGAGCGAGAAGAAGATCCAGGTCTTGTAGTCCAAAAACGCCTCTCGAATCTGGTCCCATCGAATCTTTCGACCTTCGACGCCAGTCTGATTTCGTCGGAGTCGCGCAATGATCATCAATCGCTCGTCGTGGGTGAACCATCGGTTGGTGGTGGGCGAGTTGCCAATGGTAAAGGCGAGGGAGATACCCCATGCCGCGCATACGGCACCGACGATCAGAAACTCGTATCTCCAGCTCTGGAGCGACCCCTTTATGTGCCCTATGGCGAATCCGATGAGACCGCCGAGGCCGACGCCAACACCGTTGAAGGCATACCTATCGATGGCAGCGGGTAAGCTGGGGATTATGGTAATCGCGCGAATAAAGAAACGACTGCTCACCAAGATGAGATACGGGATGGCTGTTCCGCCCTAGTGTAGTATTGCGTCGTGAAGAACATGAAGGCTGGATCCGCGATCGCTTCAAAGGCGCCACTGATCACACGCAGGACCGCCAACGTGGCGAAGTTCTTTGAGACCGCTTGAAGCCTGGAAGTGGCGCTAAGACCTAAGCAACAGCTAGAGGTGATTTTGCATTGCTGGAGGGGACTCACATCAACGTAAAACCCCATAGTGAGACGTTTGCTGAGAGGTAAAATGCAGGTGGGGATCGCTGCATCAATAGGTTCGAAGGGATTGCCCAAATCAGCCACCCAAAGTAGAAGATACTGTGGTAAATTTGGCGCGTTAGCGACGTTGAAACCAACTGTGAAACGCGGATGGAACGAACGCACCTGGACAACCATGAGTACTCGGTGCCCTTGAGATGGAGATCTGTCTTGATGCCGAAGATTGCGGCGTAGCTGTAACAGACAGACCTGGTTCAGTCCTAGCCTTGTCGCGCGACATGCGACTGAGAAAAAAGACCCGATACTTACGAAAGAGTAGTCTTGTCCACGTAGTAGAAGAAATAGCATATTCCCAATATGGGAATCATGATCTTGTCAATCTTCCTGAGGAAGGGCCGAAGCAGAGGTGAGGACAAGTCAGTAAACCTGTCACTAGGCGCATATGCGCCAGGGTTACTGCGACGTTGTTGCAAAATCACCTAACGAGCTTCTTCTCGACTGCCGGATCGATGCTCCCTTCCTTTCCGTACTTTTCCAATGCCTCTGCATACATCGCTGTCGCAATTCCAGTTACATTGCCTAAGTTACTACGGCTGATGCCGTCTTCCACGTCGACTTTCTTCGGCGAATCCACATCTTCGACGCAGTCTTGCTGCTCTTTCGCCTCGAGCGCAGGTTTCTCGTCCTCGTAATAGGCTGGAGCGGTGGACATGGCTGGTTCTCGCAGATATTTCTTGCTTCGATTAGCAGATTCTACACGTTGCTTGTCGTTTTCGGGCGGCCTTTATAGATCCTGAAGCTCACGCCACAATGCCACAACGGAGATCCGTGGCGAGCTCTGTGGCGCTTGGTTTCCTTATATAGACCGGGCATGCCATTATCACATGAATTCATTGTCCATCAACGCCAAGATAGCTGCTGAAGGATCGGAAGAGTTGCTTGCGAGTAGGTATTTTCTCATACTTTCGACGGCCCGTCTGATCCGTCCAGATGTGCTGCCGCGTCCTAGAGCGCATTTATCTCATCTGCCTGAATGTGAGCGTTATATTTCCGTCACAGATTCGAGCGGGCGGTAACAGAAGGTTAGGGGTATACAGCAACGACTTCATGGATGGAAATCAGGGATACAAGATCTGCTCGAGGAGCCAGGGTACCGTAATATTCGTTGAACGCAGCTGGTATCGCTGTCAAGCAATTTAGCGCCTGAAGAAAGAAGGCTAAAAGAGCTGCTAAAAGGGGATTCCGAAGTACATCAGTAGTACATTTCGACCTACATGTAGGGTATAGCCGATAGCAGGGCGGAATCTGCGGGGAAATCTTGATACCCCAGCTGCACAAGCTAGCTGACAAGCTGCTGGACAGTACTTGGACAGTAGCCTGGTCCAGCTGCTGGTAGGTCTACTGGTCCCCCATATCTTTCCCCCCATCCCCCATACATGTACACCATACAAGTAATTCGCCGAATGCCTCGGGATCGGACCGTCTTTCATACATAGTCGTCGCCTTGAGCGAGCCGCTATTCGCTATTGCGCAGTGAGCAGCGCGGTCCACTCGTCCCTTGCCCACTTCTTGCCCCTCCGTCAGACTCTCAAGCAATACTGTAACATGTTTGACGTCCTTTCGACCCTTCCTCATCTCCGCTTTGCTGTTAAGGAGGTCGACCTGATTCAGTCCAGATCAGATCACTTGATAGGCTCGCACCTGGTCGGCAGTCCGGCCCTTCGTTCTTCTGTAGAACGGCATGCTGATATTCGGAATACGAGCGGAGCGAGAGCCGTTCTCCTCTACAGGTTCACTATCAATGAGCAACCAGACTCTAGAAATGGATATGGCCGACGCGAGAAAGTGGAAGTCGAAACATCCATAGGCCAACAGCCAGCCAGTGGCAAAAAGGCTGCTAAGGGTGTCTTGATGTAAAGAAAGCAAAAAATACCATGACCAAAGTGCGGTTCGAACGCACGCGTCTTGCGACACCACGATGTTGATTCGAAGAAACAACCTGAACGTGGCGGATTAGACCACTCTCCCATTTGGCCAGTTGATGTTAGACATGCAAATTGATAAAATATATTGATTTGAACTATGGGTGTTTAGTTGACGATATTTTTCCATGTTTGTGTGTTGATGTTGTTTGCATTGTCAATAGTACAAAAGGGCTAACCCGTCGTTGGAAAATCTGTAAATCGGAACCCCCCGGCCACGAGTTAACAACTTATCATCCGTCTCGGCAATCTTCCAAGCAGTTTCTTCAAGTGAGTCCCGGCTCTCCGGTGCCGAACGATGTCCTCAGCCCCAGACACCGCCGTATGAGATTATTGCTGTAACAGCTGCTATTATAACATATATCCGGGTCCTCTGCACAATCAGCAGGTCATTTCCGAGTCCACGGCAATTCTTTTCATTAATTCCTGACTCGTCAATTCGTCCTCGCAGATCTTAGTAGTCCGAGTGTCCCCACGATGAAGTTTCAGGTGCTACAAGTTGGCTCGCGCGTTCAGTTTACGCCCGCAAGCAACACCGGCGCCGCTTTCGTATACTTGCTGTACAACTGTTTCCTCCTTCAGTCCCAGCTTTTCCTTGCAGTCCATACGGACCCCACCCATAGTCCCCTGCCTAGTGCCAGGGACCCTCTATTGATCGGCACGGTATGCAACGTTCGGCGATGCCTGGTTGACAGGCAACACAAAGATCTCTGCGACATTGCTATCACGGGACGCATACGAGAGCCGGCAATCAGTCCGCCAACGCTCTTTCCTGCTGCAGAACGCAAAGAACTCACATATGGTCCTTCCTACTCGCGGCCCAAACGATATCTTCTGCCACATCCTCCGCTACAAGCGGCTGTAGGCCTTTATAGACGGACTTGGCCTTGTCTGCGTCGCCTCGGAATCGGGTGATGGAGAATGCTGCAGGCCCGAGGTGAGCGTCAGCAGCGTGAAGACATGGGTAGACGTGGAAACTTACAGGTTTCGACCATGCCTGCGCGAAGATGAGCAGCAGTAAGCAAACCAACAAGGGCCTGTATCCGTTGATATATAGCAACCTACCTGGTTGAACTTCAGTGACTCGAATAGGCGTATTGACGAGTTCCTTCATCAACGCCACGGTAAACCCATGAAGTGCATGTTTCTACTCAAGGATGGTGTAATCAGCCGTTGAAACTAGAAGGGAACACGAGGAATACAAGACGTACAGTCGCACAGTAGATGGAACCACCGGCGTATCCTTCACGCCCGGCAACGGATCCCAACTGGATGATATGGCCCGCATTGTTCTGCTTAAAGTCTACCGGTGGAAGAGAAGTCAGTATTAAGAAAGCTACTTTCACCGCGGCAGACGTACGACGGACGAAAAGTTGGGTCTGTCGGGTAACGCGTTAGCACCGACAGGGAGAATGGATTGGAGGCGGACGGCGGACGTACGAGGTGGATCATTCCCATGACGTTGGTGTTGAACATGGTGTCCGATTCGGTTTCATTACTGTCCACATGAATGTTCATCAGTCAACACGAAGGCTATGTGGCGGATCGAGTACTCACATATCCCCAACATGGTCCGTGCCGTACACGAGTCCGGCATTGTTCACAAGAATATCGACCTTTCTGAAATCGGCTGGAAGCTTGTCAAAGATGCCTGGCGAGGAAAGGATGCGTAAGTGCGTGGAGCTTTGTAAAGCGGCAAGGAGGAAGTTACAAGGGAAAGTCACAAAACAGCCATCGCCCAACAGCGAAATATTGCCGCGCACATCGGCTCGCGGAAGACACATTTCGTGGGTTCCGCCCGGTACTGCTTTCAGACAGTCTGACCAAGGCTCAAAGAGAAAGGAGAACATCCGAGTTGTGACCGTCAAACGCGAAAGACACGGGTTCTCGCTGCGCTTGGCTCGAGAGGGTGTCGCTCCATACGATGATTCTCGGCCGCTCTAGGACGGCCTCGAAAGAACAGCAGGAACTGACGGTCGCGCTCACACGCTCGGTGAAGGCACTGAATTTCGGCGACCCTATGGTGGCCTCGAAAAGGTTGAAAAACCAATGCCCGGCCGTCCTATAACGCCCTCGAAAAACCAAAAGCACTTCTCCCTTCGTTGATCTCTCGCGCGCTCGGTGAAGACAGCTACGCTCGGCCATCCTACGGTGGCCTCGAGAAGAAAGGGCACTGAGTCTCAGCCGTACGGCGGCGGCCTCGAGAGAGGCAAAGAACAAGATGCTCGCGCGGCATACGCCGTGCTCGGGAAGACACAAGACACAGAGTCTCGCTTTGCTCGGGAAGAACCTGCTACTCGGCCGTCTTACGACGGCCTCGCGAAGACACTGATTCTCGCTGCGCTCGAGGAGGCACTGACTCTCATCCGCCATACTGCGGCTTCAGGAAGAGAGAGTCTTACAGACTCGTAGCCGGCGACGCTCTCTCGCTCTGCTCGACTGGTTCTCGCTTCGCTCGATGCTCCGCTCAACTCACCATCAACGGCCCTCCTATCCGCCACATCCAAAACCACTTCCACCACCCTCCCACCCTGACCCGTACCACCCTCTTTGTTCGCCTTCCTGCACCCTTCCGCCACGGCGGACAGCTGCTCCTTTCTCCTCGCTGCTACAATCACATTCGCTCCTGCTCGCGCAAATAGGATGGCTGTAGCTGCACCGATACCGCCTGATGCGCCCGTGATGAGAGCTGTCTTGTTGAATAGTCGGGAAGTTGAGAATATGCCGGCCATTGTTGGTTGTTTGGTTGGTTGGTATGCTTGTTGAATAACTCTGATGCTGTGTTCCGTAAAAATGGGGATGAGACTATATAACTGCAAACACAAAGACCGGGCCAAGGGTCAAGACGAGCACGCAAGATCACGCTTCGGGCTTATCCGTCAATCGGTCCGGACGTCGTGGAAGGACGATGAAATGAAGATGTAACAGCTTTTCAACATTTACAACACCAACGACCGTCAAAACTGGGTTACGATGGCCAACCCTCCGCTACCACTACCACCCAAAATGACAACAACGACAACCCACGCACCACCCACTCCTCGGCGCGTTCCATCGTTAATCCCACTCCTCCTCCTTCCACTCTCTCTAACACTCATAACACATCCACTTCTCTCCGCCGCTCGTGCATCACCAACACTATCAACCTCATTCCTACGACACCTCCCGCTCCCTCAAGCAGCTCCGAACTTCCCAGCACTGGAAGCATGTGTAGGGTTCTCTTTGGCTGCGTTTGTTGCGGTGATATATGCGGTACCGGGTTTGGCAGAGGCGTTTATGCGGAAAGGGTTTCACGGACGGGATTTATTAAAGGGTGATAAAGGGGAATACATGTATGCCTCTCTCGCCTCTTCTTTCTTGCTGTGTCTGCAAAGCGCTGATCTTGTCATGTTTGTATGCGCCGGTAGACCGGAAAGCATGGGTTTACCTTGTGCGGCCATCTATATCGCGTGTATGATGGTGTTTATTCCGTTCCCGTTTTCACACTATTTTGAAGCTTCTCTCGACAACGGATCCTCGAGGGGAGTTGGTGGCAAGCTGAATGAACTAGAGATGGGTGGCGCAGGGGCGGTGGGCACACGGACTTTTCCGCATCAGGAGGTACGTCCTGTCCTCCTTTCCTTCCACCTATCCTTGGAAAACATGCTAACCCCGTAACCTATGCACAGCTTACGCTCTACCTTTCAGCACTCCTCTCACTCCAAACAGCGACCCTCCTCGGCTTCCTAGACGACATATTCGACATCAGATGGCGCCACAAACTCCCAATCCCGCTAATCGCCAGTATCCCTCTCTTACTCGTCTACTACGCCGAATCCGGGTTAACAACCGTCGTCATGCCAACCCCTTTACGCGGAGTATGGGGCCTTGGAAGAACAGTGGACCTCGGGTGGATGTATTATGCGTATATGGCGCTGTTGAGTACGTTTGCGACTAACAGTATCAACATACTCGCCGGCGTCAACGGGTTAGAGGTCGCACAGGCACTCGTCATCGCGTTATCCGTCGTCGTCAATGACTTGCTGTATATTCCCGTGTGGCCGAGGGTGGTGGTGGCAGGATGGACGGTGTTGGATGGTGGTGCGATATTGCAGCGTGGCAGTGCGGAGCTTGTGCAGCGGCATTTGTTGAGTTTGTATTTCATGGGGCCATTGATTGGTGTTTGTGCCGGGTTCATGTTTCATAACTGGTACGCATCTCCCTGTCCTAGTACTTTACATGCCCATCGGCACCAACGCATACGACGCTCATCTTTTTCCTACCTCCAATGTTGTGCAGGTACCCGGCTCGAGCGTTCCCCGGCGACACGCTATGCTACTTTACAGGCATGGCCCTCTCCGTCATTGCAATCCAAGCCCACTACTCGAAAACATTACTCCTCTTTTTTATCCCGCAAATCTTCAACTTTGTGTTGAGTTGTCCGCAGCTGTTTGGGCTTGTCGAGTGTCCGAGGCATCGAGTTCCTACGTACGTCATGCCCGTTTTTCTTCCTGTTATTGTGAATAAGCGGGTGCCTGCCTGTGGAGCCTGACTCGTCGCTGCTTGATAGATTCGTCCAGGAAACAGGTAAACTCGTTCCCTCTGTCGTCCGCTTCCCAATGTCCCCAAAACCATTGACCAGGCACACGCTTCGTCTGCTGTCCCTCCTTCGGCTCACACGACTCACGCGCGACCCTCAAACCGGCGTAATACGGACTGCAACGAATTTGACGATCCCGAATCTTCTGCTTGTTCATCTTGGACCACTGAGGGAACCGACGTTGACGCTTTGGGTCATTGCGCTGCAGTGTGCTGGGAGTTGTGTGGCGTTGGGGATTAGGTATGGGTTGGCTGGGTTGTTGTATGATGGTGATAGGCGGTAGTCCCATGTAGCACTATTGACTCGAGGGGAGAAACACACGGCTGTCATTTTCGCTTTGGCTGTGCTGCTGATGTAAGGTTTGGGACTGGTCGGTCGGCGGTGGCAAAGTAGATTACGTCGGCACTGACGAGCGGGGGACTACGGCGAAGGCTCCGTGTGATAGATAATTCGGTACATGTGTTGTTTGAGCGTTAAAGGACATAAGTTTGACATCGTAGGCACATGCCACGAGTTCGATATGACGCGTGTGAAATTGCTACCATTCGACAGCTGGTAAGGGTAGCAGCCGATCCTCTCACAGCGTCTCCTCCTATTGCCGACTTGGCAGTCTAGCCGTCCGATGACGCGAACTACGACGATGCTTGTGTATGCGAGGTTCATGATTGATGATGATGCGACGGATAGGGTACAACTCGAGTCCATAATGAGGATGCTATACAACTTGTAGGTATGTTCGTTCCGTCTTCGATTCGTGATTGGATGATGCATTACGTCTATGGATGGCAATACCTGTTCTTGTACCGTCTGGTTATGGTTCTGCCTTTTTCACACCGCCTTCCTCCTCTACTTGTTGCGGTTGCATCGGTGGTTGCGAGGCTGTTGCTGCTGGCTTGTCCTCTGATGGTGGACGAAGAACCGACAAATCATCGGCCATATCGGGAAACGCGTCGCCTAAAGCTGTTGTTAATAGATCATGATACGACTGTTCCACAGGGTAAGAAACAGTCAGGTCTTGAAACGAATGGTTTGTTATGGATATGGCAAGGGACGGGGCAGGACTCACGGATATCGCTTGGTATTTCGCATTGTGGAATTGGTTTGTTCCGAGCGCTGCATTCAGGTATTTCCGTGTCACAAAGTGTGGATTACGGGAAGCGTCAATCTCGCTGGAACGAGGTTTGGCAGTGAGTTTGATCGGTGTCCGTGGGTCACGGTAGCGAGCGAGCCGGTCGAGTAGACTTACACAAGTGCTTCGCCTAGTACTTGGTCGGTCATTTGTCCACCCATACTTGAAAGTTCCGAGTATCGAGCTGTTAGTTGGTCCCTGCCACCGCACCCCCGTACGTTCCCTATTAGCGATACCGGAGAGAGTGATAAATGACCGGACGACTCACACGATCTCTATCATCGCTTCCTCTCGGCCAGGTAGGACATTGCCTGCCGTAATTTCCATCTCGAATAGTAAATGACATGTCTCCAACAGTTTCCGCTCGACTTGTTTCCTCAATTGTGCTTGTGGGTCTTTTGAAGAATCTACATTCTGGTCAACATAGTGAGGCGAGTCTTGGGGTGAAGCCGTGAAGGCGACTTGTTGTGGTGTTTGGGCTGGACTTGATGCCATGTCGAGGTGGCGACTTGTATATAACAAGAGAAACGTTCAAAACTATGTCCACCCAGCTCACTCTCTTTGAACAGCAGTAGTAACTAGTATAGGCGCGTTAAAACGGGGAATTCTCGATTGCGTAGACGTAGCTCTGTAGACGTTGATGACAAGAAGGCAAAGTTGAATGAAATTCTATCTTGCGTTTACCTTTTTCCTTCTTTCGTGTCCTTGCCTGACAACCAATGCAACATGCCGCTCAAACCATTCGCAAGACCAAGGCAGTCTATGCCCGCCAGTGCATCAGGCAGTCCATCAGCGTCTGATTCATCGACGCCGCCTGTCACCTTTTCACCGTCAAGTCCAGCAAAATCTCCGTCTGTTCGTGCAGCTCGGGCTAGTGGCAGCGGTGGATTACCAGGAACACCGACTCCATTGCATGGCAAGAGCTCGTTATCCCGTACAACGACATTTGGAGACGTCAACGATGCAGAAGATATCGCGCAGCGAGAACAAGTGGATACTGCGACGAGTGGTCGTGCTGCAGTGACTCCGGCGAGGAAACGTCTTCCGAGAGCAACGATCCATGGAGCACCAGAGTACATGAACTCGGCAGGAACTCAGACCACGCCAACAGCCACTCAACAAACACCTACACTAGTGCAAACACCATTCAACCCTCATTTCGGCTCCTTGTCGACCCCAACACACATGACGCGCTCCGGCTCCCGATCTCGTCTCTCCATCGCAAACGCACCAGGATCACCATACTATTCACCAGACTCACCATCCCAAATATCTCGAAGCACGATTATCCCATTCGACGTGGATGCGAGTCGACGTGCAGCGCGGGAAGATGCGGTGCGGCGAGAGAGCATGGTTGGTGGTGCCGCCGCGGATGATAGTGATGGTCTTGTTTCTGTGCGAGTCCAACAAGGGCATGTACCGTTGACACCCGCGGGAAAGGGGAAGGGTAGGTTGGCGAGCTTGATTGGAATGGTTTCTACGCCGTTGGGGAAAGGGAAAGGGACACCCGTGAAACGGCGTGGTGTTGTTCGAAAGCGATCATTATGGGATCGGTACGTCCCGCAAACTACACTCTCATCATCTCACCATCGGTCTATCTCGCTTACCATGCCTACTCATCTGCCTGCTTACGCTCTATATCTACGGGTAATGTAGGATCTCTCATCTACCAGGAGAAATTGCAGACAATTACCTACCCGATACATATGCCCTTCCAACACATACGGCACTCCCACTCGCGCTATTCCTGCACATTATACATTTTCTCGTTCGTGCTCCGTTATTCCTAGAGCCAGCGGCGCGGAATCGTGCGTCCTTGACCGCCAAGACTGGTGCAGCGGCGCTTGGTGGCGGTGCTGGCGGAGCAGGGAGATGGTCGTGGTGGAGCCGTGGATCGCACGAGGAATGGGACGATGTGTTCAAGACGCCCGAGGAGATTGCGAAAGGGAATTTAGGGAGGTTTGAGCGTTTGCATGAGCGTGGGGCGGTTAGACGAGGGGTGGTTAGTAGTTCGGCCGTGAGTTTCGTCGTTGTTTTTATCGGTTTTCGGGCTCTAGGTCCGCAGTGAGAGCAAAACGTTGCTTTCTGACGCTGATGCGTTTGATCGTTTGCTTGTTCGGTGTGCCTGGTAGAGCTGGATCTTTTTCCTCCTCTTGCTCGGGTTGGCCGGCGCAAACGCTTGGGTTCTATTCACGTCATATAGGCGGTACGACATGCGTTACAGAACTGTAAGTTTCTTCATCTGCACCTCACAGCTGCAAACACCACCTCTCTCCTTTTGCATGACGAAAATGCACTTTGTGGATGATACTGACTCCGTCGACCGCGTTGTAGTCCCCTGTGGATTCGCCGCATGCGAGAACTGCGGTCAAGCCGGAAGTTGTGGATGAGGAGGAACAGGCAGAGACGTGGAAAACCACCTTGCGAGCTGGTGTACAGTAAGCGCAAAAGCCACTCTTACCATGCCTTTCTTTCGGAACTGACCACGTGTGGGTTGTTGCGCGCAAAGGTATTACCTGTCTCCGTCTGTCGTCTGGAAGTTCATCAACGGCCAACACCTCGAGTCTCGCGATAGCACGAGTCCAGGTTCAGGTACCGCGGGGAGGAAGAGAGGGGATACGATGCAAGTCTTGAATATCTGGGATCCGAGTGATTTTGGGGTTGTTTTCTTCAGGTAAGTCGTTTCGTCGTCACTTTTGGGGTTGCAGCCAAGTCACTAAACTCGATGTTGGTGTGTGATAGTTACTTTTCCCCGCTGCACACTATCATTGCCCAGCTATTCTACCCCGACCACCCGCTCCTCACGCCCTTGATCCTGGCGATCACGACAGCCCATTTGACATTCCTGATCAGCCAGTATCAGTGGTTGGTCAAGGATCGAATGACGTTGAATGCCGAAGTGATGAGGGAGTATGATCAAGGCTTTGTTTATAAAAAGTTGTTTGCGACGAGGATGGATAAGAGTGTGCAGACGAACGAAGGTGAGTTGCGGTGTAGAGCAATGTGTGTTGTCGGCTGCTGATGCTCGTTAGCTGCATTTGTGATAGCGGAACTACTGTACTAGATACCAGATCACTGGAGGTTGATGTGCATGCTGTTAGGTGGTTATCGAGCCTCTTTGGCCCTCGTTCGCCGTACGCTCTGCCTCGCTGAGTAATGAGCCGAAAGGGCGTCACTCCATGCGACAAAGTTTGCTCGCTTCAACGCAAGCTGCCAAACCACCTCGCTATCATTGGATACGATAACTTCCAGTTCTAGCTAACTAGTCCACTACAAAATGTCATTACCGACTTTCCGCATTCTTCCGAGGACAGCTCTCAGCATTCCGCTTATCCTTCCCCCTGATACTCCGGACTCGTTCTTGACGGCTTTAGAGCACACACCTTGCGATCAAGATGCTGCTGCATATGGCCAGGATGTTGTTGCTGTCTACGAGGCGATAGTGACACGACTTGACCCATCAGCACTGGAGGCGGCGAAGATGGCTTCGCATCAGGCATGCCAGGAATGACCCCCTCCGACGCCTGCAGCGTTGATTCCGAAGGGCTGCGGCTTGCAGCGCTATAGGAAGCGATACTGTCGGCGGTAATGAGCTCGCGTTGTCCTGCATTGACGCTTCCAGCGGTCGCAATATCTTCTTTATCAGCTATCGTTTCGCTATTGGTGAGTAGTTGAAGTGTGGCTAATCAAGCGCAATCGTTGTGTGGGAAAAAGATCTTGAAGCGGAGACACCGAAACGAGGCCCTGAGGAGGGAGTATGAATACATATACATCCAGGGAAAAGGCATCGATACAGGTGTATCGAGCAAAGGCGTTTGACTTGCTTCGTCTTTTACATCCAAAGATGTTGATCGAGGCTTCCTCGCAGTCCTCACATTCAAGAGACACATCGGAAAATGGATAGCGGTTACCGGGCCAAGCACCGCCACAGGCAGTCCGACCGTTCACTGACCTTCTTTGGCCCGCCGCTGCAAATAGGCTCTCCTACCCAACAGTGAATCGTCATCAATCGATATCCATGATTATCTCGGCGCTTCGGCTGACTTCGAAATGTAAGCCGTCTTGCAGAAGTGGCATTGCCCAAAGACATTTCTTGCCATACAGGGACCTCGCTCGTTATTGACGGCGGACATCGCTTGTTTCAAGCGGACCGTAGAGTCTAGGAGTCGGACTATGGTTCTGTCTCGACGCAGGACACGATTCCAGATCATAAGATAGGGAGTGCATACGTGTCCCAGTTCAAACAGATAGCCAGAGAATTATACAAAAGGCAATACAGTAGTCGAACACGTCACCACTCGCACGTGTATAGCGAATGAATGAGATGCTCAGAAGAAGAAAAAGGTGGTCCATAATATCCTTTTTGAGGATTGTCAAGTCGTTCACCCCCCGTCACTATTAAGTCCCTAGATTTTCGACAGACGCCTTGGCGCCAGGCCGAAGTTGGTCGTACCGCGGTGGCATCTCCCTATCGAGAACCCAAACAACCGTGTAATCAGCGTGCGAATCCAAGTCGTCGAGGAGGCTCAACCTTGAAGAGTACACTTACACCACATCACCTTCCACCGCTTGCTCGGGCCCTGGATCTTCAATCTCGCCTGCATCCTGGTGCAACACGAACCGGGTGGCCGGTCTTCCGTCAGGTCCAACAGGCGCCGCCGGCCGTCTCTTGCGCGTCGAATTCGATCTTGCTCCTGTTCCTGCCGGGCCCATGTTTGAGGATTCCATGAGCGGCGCAGACGGGCTATTGGGTGAAGGGTACATCGAGGCGATCGGTAATGATGGGCTCCCCGGGAGTTGGGGTGATGCGCCTGTTACGGGTCCACTGACCGAGCTCATCCCGCTCGGATAGTACGGATTGGCTATCGCACCGTCGGATTCGGAACTCGCAAAGTTGCCAAAGTCGGAGATGCCGTAAGAATGGGGTCGAGATCGACTCCCCACCGTATCACTTATCAACTGACTCTCATGACTCGTCCGTGTCCCGGCAAACCCAGAAGAACCCGGCCCTGGCGCTGTCGTCGTCGTATTCGCGTATTGGAATCCAGTAAGGTATGGCTGCGGCTCGTAACTCCCTGGCGAGTCATCATTCGAATGCCCACCCTGATGCAAAAACTCTTCACTCGTCCGTCCGGCCTCCCCAGGCCCAAGCAGATCGATATCCGCCTGCGTATTACGCCTACCGCGATCGAATATTCCTCCAACACCACCGCCGCCGCTGGAACCCTTGACCGCGCCTCCTCCTCCTCCGGGCGTAATATACATCCCTTGTTGCCGCGTGTTTTTCGCTTGTCGCTTCCGGCGTCGAAGTAGACAAAACGCGAGTAGAGCGAGGATGACCAGTCCCGCCACACCTCCAACGACACCGCCTACGATGGCTCCAATGTTACTACTCTTTGATCCACTCCCACCATTCCCCGCCTGTCCAGCCGAAGAAGTCCTGCAAGCCAAGTCAAACCGCCGAAAAAAATCAGTCAACCAGACCCACACCAGGTCCTCAACGAAACCGGAAAACAACTCACGACCCAGGCCGACCGCCGCCACCGCCAATCCCGGAAACACTTGGCGTCGCCGACGACCCACCGCTCTGCGTCGCCGACGCGGTAATCGAAGCAGGTCCGCCAGCAGTCAAACAACTCGCCGAACCACCCGTGATCGTCCATAAACTCGTACTATCGCGCCCACAAACGAAAATCAACAGGTCCTATCAGCCACTTTGCACGAGAACACGTATATCAGCCTGGCGCCAGCGGCGGAACGTACCTCCCTCCCGTGCCTATTGGTCCTGCATCAGGCATGGTCAACAACATCCTCGTCCCCTCTTTCACGTCTACCCTCCACGTGTAGGAAGTCACGCCACTCGTCGTGACAGAGTGGATATCCCAGATATCACCGCCGGGGATCATGCCGACAATGTAGGTGGGTGGCGTGTACGTTGGTTGCCAGGTGATATCCACGTTTGAACACTGTCCTGGGTTTTCGGTGGATGTGTAGAAGAAAAAGTCGGGGAGGATGGAGCCCGGCCTGTCAAGGAAACGCTTTAGGTGTGGTTGTAGGTGACGGTAGAGGTGGAAGACTTACCCTCGGAGACAAGTACTATTATCAGACGACCCAACAGCTGCACCGCGAAACAAACAACGACCGCACATACACATTCTCGCACACGATCAGAAACTTCCAACAGATCCCTTGCTCTGAACGAGGGGCGACTCACTAAGGATATCCGTCACACCCGTCCCGGCATACCCTTCATCATCCCACATGACCGCCATAAACGCCATCCCGGCCGGCTGTGTGAAATTGGTAAACGTGTACGGCGAGGTAGCGTCCGTGGGTAGGGTAATATTCTGGATAAACCCTTGTGATGTCTCCGCCGTCTACACGCAGGGGAAAAGGACACGAAAAAGGATGAGCAGGTTGTTGCTAGCGAGCGAGCGAGCGAGCGGGCGAGCTGAGTTGTGAACTCACCGGTACGATCAACAGATGTAGCGCACCCTTTGCATCGCTCCACGTCAAGTTCAACGGCTGGCATTGTGCTGGATTACCAATGTAGTATTGCAGAGCGTTTACTGATGAAGCGAGGACGGCGAACACGGCGAAAAGCGCTGTCGTTGATGATGGTAATTTTGTCATGGCTGGGAGGATGGTATTCAGCCTTTGACGATGCGAAGCGACTAGTTGAGATACTGGATAATCCAATCAGTTGTATGTGAATCGACGAGGAGGGATATCGCAAATCCAATCCAATCCAATCCTTCCCTCGTATGATGGCCAATGATGAATCCGAACAAATGACGTCGTGAAAGAATGCCCTTCTTGTCTCGACGCTGGAAAGACACTAAAAGTTCGTTCCACAAAGATGTCTCGGTTACCAGACTCCCGCAATTTGATTTCTATCGTCCGAGTGTGAGTGGGGCGAGGGTGATGGCAAGTGGTTGAGGGATTTCAGGATGTACGAGGTGAAAAGAGATATGCTCTCAATAGACAGCTGCGACAACGATAACCAGACCACGAACAAAGGCTACAATCAGTAATATCCCTCCTATATTTTGTTTACCTCTCTGCCTATCCTTCCTCCCCGAGGTTTCCCTCTCTGCGTGTGGAGGTCCACAAAAAAGCAAAGCCCTCGTTTCATGTTTCATGATGCCGTCACCACTAATCTTGGCAAAAGCGGTGCCTGCGCCTAGAGCTCTGCCTAGCTCTCTGCCTACTAGCTGCCTCTGAGCAACACTACTACTCAACTCATCTACTCATTCTCTGATCGACAGCTTGCAGCTCGATCTACTACTACTCCTCGTTGTTTCTGACATCTGACTGACATTTCTAGTCTCTGGATCATGAGCTACTGGTACGTATAGTGGCTTACGTGGTAGATGTATTCGATGCCTAAGAATGTATATCGAAGCAGTCAAGCAGCAGCGCAATCGCTCTACCAACTGCTTACCTACCAGCTGCAGCTCCATATCCAGCTGCTCTACCCACCAGCTTACCCACCCAACAACCAACAAGAAGGTCGTTATTACAGCTTCTACAGTTCTACCTGAACACTTGACAAACGCTTGGAACGTGATCGAACGATAAAGGAGCTGATAAAGGTGGTTCCACTCCACTCCACGCTTCAATCGACGCGACTGCAGCCGTTTTCCGCCCCAGGGAGCTGCCCAGATCTTCCACTAGCTCTTCCAGCTGCTGTTCCACGACCAAGCCTGCTACACCCTACAACTGCTATACTCTGCTCTATACTCTAGGAATCAATAGACTCGCCTCTAATCCAACAGATCCCGAATGCTCCAAGCGACCGATGACCGACCGACGAAAGAATAACTGTACTCGACAGGATTGGAAGAAAGAAATAACTAGAAGTGATGTCATGCCGGATGCTGTACGCTTTGCTCTTTCACTGTACTGCGCGAGCCTTTCCAGTCTGCCTTTCCTTTCCCTTTCCTTGAATTCGTCTGTTCGGTGTCAAACGTTGCCGTACTTTGTCTGAAACCACAAATCAACAAGACGAACCACTACATGCTCCCACCTCACCGTATTATCATACAACTCATACGACGTCCATCACCCACCGCCACCGCCATGAGCCCTTCAAAGGCAACCCGATCGCGCGCGGCACGGCCCAAGCATCGATCCTCTACACCCTTATCAACTATTAAAAGAGAACCATCCGCTTCCCCTCCTCTCCGCTCCGTATCACCTGAATCTTTATCTAACACCACTACATCACCAAAAACAAAACCACCAAAAACAGAACCACTTGCATCACCACCACCACCACCGACAACAACAACAACAACAACAGACCCACGGGAAATAAACTACCGCCTTCAACCCACCCTCTACCGGATCCTCCGGGGCGAGATGAACGTTTTCAAGACTCAACCGTACAGCAACGACTTGAAAGTACTATGGAGATTCAAAGATGAAGCGACGGCCAAGCGGAGTGCAGAGGATTTGTGGAAGCGGTTTGAGGTGTACCGGTGAGTTTCGAGTGGCTTTTGCAGTGGTGGATCCCCCGAGGTGAGTGGATGGTAGCTTACTATGACTACCCATCCGGTTGGGTGGCACGGTAGAGACCAGAATGATTTCGTAGGGCAAGTCCATACCTCTCGCACTCACTCACCTACTCGACTCCCGCTGACTCGGTCCCCTCGCTTTTCACTGCGCGACAGGATGGACATTACCCGGAAATTTATCCAAATGGGTCGCACACGTTCCCTCCGATACGCACTTCGTCCCGGAGGCAGGAAGTACGATAAAACGACCGGACGGGAGATGGAGCGGACGGGGAAAGTGGCAGATGAGGGGAAATTGAAGGGTGCGCGTGTGTTTGAGGCGGTTTTGGAGAGGATTGAGGGTGATGTGGTTTATGCCGAGGCGAAGGGTAGGTGGAGGATTGAGGTTGAGGGGAAAAAGAAGTAGGACGCGTGCGTGTGTGTGGTTGGTCGATTCCAAAGGTGTGTAGTCGCAGGCGGTCACGGGAGCTCGAGTGTGGTGGTCTGCGCGCACGAGGGACGTCACGATTCTTCAAATCATGCACGATCAGGCAAGTGCGTCAAAAGCTTGGAAAATCACACACTTGCCCGCTGACTAAATATTCATGTACAGTAACATACCACGGATCACGCTTCGTACGCATCGTACGCTTGTGCATTGGCATTACAGTGGTACAGAGGCCAGGGTCGCGAGTCGTACTCGTATATCCTCACGCCGCCGAGGAGACGAGAGCAACCTATCCCGTTCGACTTCCCGGAGTGACCAATCAAAGTGGCCAAGAAGCGAACGGAATCGCGCCTGCGATGCCTCGTGGACCGTGGACAAAAGGATTTCATTTGTCAAGTATCTACCATTACGTTCAGATGGTGCGCGCGCGCTGCAGAATGTTGCGTGACGGGTGGTGGTGGTCGATACAAACGTAGACGTCCGCGCTTCTGGCTGCCAATAGACTCGAAAGAGGCTACTTTTTGTCATATGCCCGTTACAGACTGATAGTGTAGGATCTGAAAGGCTGGCTGGCGTGCTGGCAGACATCCCAAGTTGATAGTAGCGTGTTCAATTGAAGAGTTTTCATGTACCAGTACTGCAAGAATACAAAAATATGGGAAGCCCCGCTGTATTATGACGTCAGCACGCGATCCGTACTCGTCGTCTTGTTCATGATACTTTATCCAACTTCTTTTCGTCTTGTCGCTCGTCGTTTTCTCCCAATTTCATCCAAGTCAACAGGACTGGCCACACAAAAATGACTTCCGAACGTCCTACCCACATAAAGCTGCCCCCACAACCAACACCCAGCGATGTCTTTTCCCGTCAACACAACTCGGCCCTGGATACCGCTCCAACACCATCAGATGCCGACTCACCCGCAACATCTCCCTATCGCCACTCAAGCACTCGAGGCGACACCTCCAACTCCAAGGGAAAACGATCGACCCTTGGACGTGCGTCTGGTGGACCCGCCGACAGACCATCGTTCAGCTCGGCATACAGGTCCACGTCGGGAAACTATAGAGCTAGGAGAATGAGCAAGGCGTCAACGCTTGCGAGGGAAGCTCTAATGAGTGCTGGAAATGATGAAGGCAAACCGGCGATTCCGAGTCTACTACCGAATATCAGACCTGCGTATTCGACACCGCTGCCCGTGCTGCCGATGGTCGTGCTTTGCATTGTGAGTGAATGGATTGGCTCATCTCCTCGGCTAGGCTACTGACAAACACTCTCGTTGGTTTCCAGGCAATGATGTCCGAGTTTGTAGCGGCCAACGTCTCCACTCCGTTCCTGCTGCAAATGGTTGAAGGTGAGCACTCGAGATCTTTATGCCATCACACACAGCAACATCTTCGCGCTCATCGGCTTTATTTCTAGACTTTTTCCGCGACGGATCAGACTCCCCGCCAAGCGACATGGAAGCCAAGGTCGGCCTCTGGACAGGAAACCTAGTCAGCGTCTTCTTCGTTACCCAGTTCCTCACCTCGGTTCTCTGGAGTCAAGTCGCCGATAAATACGGCCGTCGAGCGGTCCTCTTCTCGAGTCTTCTCGGTGGCGCTGTTTTTCTCATGCTCTTTGGCATGTCGAAATCTCTCGCCGTCGCCATTCTCATCCGTCTAGCTCAGGGAGTCTTTGGCGGAGCCGTAGGTGTCTATCGTGGTTCCATCAGGGATATCACAGACTCGACAAACGAGACGAGAGCATATGCGATCTTGGGCTTTTCCTGGGGTTTCGGCGGAGTAGCTGGACCTGTCATCGGTGGTGGATTCGAAAGCCCGGCTCGAAACTATCCAAACTCATTCTTCGCCAAAATCCGGATCTTTGAACAATTCCCTTACCTCTTGCCGTGTACGATCGCCGCGGCGTTCCTTGCTGTCGGCGCTCTTCTCGCTACCGGGCTCAGCTGGGATGGAGGGCCGAAACGGAAACCCATCGCGTTGCCTATGAACAAGGATGAAGGGCTGCAGCCTACCGCCGAATTGGCCCGAGAAACAGGTGGGACCGACCATAATCATCTTGCGGTTTCGACAGTTCTTGCGGAGAGGAGCAGAAGTAGAAGCGGTTCACGACCTCGAGGTCTGTCCATACACGACGCAGAGGCGCAAGAGGTGGCGAGACACGCCAATAGAATGTCAATGGGAGGAGCTCATGGGTAGGTCCCATGAAGAAGCCTTTGAACTATCAAACTGACAGGAGGTTTCGCGGTAGATACGGCGCTATTCGTCGAAAGCGAGAATCCATGGCCGCGCGTGCCAGTCGACGTGAATCTATGGCTACCGTGCGCATCAACGATGATGGAAAGGTAGAAGATTTCAACGAGGAAGAAGAGCCTGTCTCTCTCGCACGGAGACTTCTGCTCGGTAAGTCGGGTGTCTGAACTTTTGTGGAGGGCTGGAGCCGGTGCTGACCAGCTATGTTTGCAGCCAACGAGGAGAACACGTTTAACATCAATGACCTTTGGGTATCTGCTGCTATTGCGGCCGATATATCAGTCTTTGATGATGAGGAGAATGATGAGGAAGATGGCGATGTGACAGAGGACACCGACGCTGATCAGTCCGCATCACAATCACGTCTCAACACCCCAAGCCGACCATCACGGACAGGAGATTCACCATACAGAAACGAAGACTCTACCATGCTCGGCGTTTTGGATACACTTGGGGAATCATCTTCAAAGTCACGTTTGGCAGGTAGAGTCTCCTTTGGTGCGGGAACGGCCTCGAGGAATCAAACGCTCCCACGAGTATCTGGAGCGTTCTCTTCTAGGCGTTTCAGTACTACCTCAGGTGCGATGCCAGCTATCTTTGCCAACACGGGTTTGCAGACGCCACCTGCCATTGCGGCTGCGTACGACGTTGATCCGCTCAGTCAGCCAACCTCGCCGACGATCTACCGGGACAGAAGTCCACTTGCAGGCTTGAGCGCAATCGATGAGAATACTGTCAAAGATGATCTACCATCAGTCCTGGAAGCCATTGACTCGGCAGGCGCAGAGAAAGGATGGCAAGCACTTCCGAAACTCATCATCTTGCAGGTGCGTAATCGTTTAGGGTCACTTGCTATCTGCCTAACTCCATTCCGTGTGGTATAGTACGCACTTCTCGCACTGCACGACACTGGTAAGTTTGTCCTCTAGAATAGGCCCCAAACGCCCCATTGAACCTTGAGTGCTCGTTCTAGTGCACGGACAAGTTTTCTTGTCATTCCTAGTCTCGTACGTTTGTCACCTCCTCGCGAATCTGGGGCATTTTCTTATGCACCGTGACCGCTTTCAGACCTTATGCGACCGGCGGAATCGGGCTTTTGCCTTCCAGTTTCTCAATCTTGATCGCGTTGATGTGTCTTTTCCAGATTTGGTACCAGGCAAGTTCTCGGGAGCGGAAGGTCCGTGAGGCATACCAAACTGACTTGACCGCCCTCACGCAGTTCTTCCTGTACCCCAATATTGGGTGAGTTGTTGGGCTCATCGTTCGTCGGGACTTGTCCCTGATTATGCCATCTGCCATCTCAGCCCGCCTCGAGGACGATTCAGCCACCTCTCCATGTTCCGACTAGGAAGTTTCTTATACATTCCGGCATACCTGACCTTGCCTCTGATCCGGGCCTTTGCGACTCCCGACAAGCATGGTGGACCGTTGGTCATGACTCGTGAGTGCATTTCTTCAATTGCCCATGTAATACGCTCACGAAAGTATCTATTACAGTGATCACGATAAATATGTGCGCTTCCCAATTTGCTGTCTTGGGTCCGTCGTCTGATTGTTCTTTCATAACAGGGCTTGCCGATATGCTGGAGGTACATTTAGTTATACGGCAATCATGATCCTCCTTGTTCGTACTTTCCTGCCATAGATTGGGCGAGAATCGGCTGACGAGTTGCCTTCCTTTTTGACGCGACGTTGATGTAGAATGCTAGTAAGTGTTGCTCGTACATGTGAATACTTTTGTCCACGATGGCTGACTAGATCGTCGCACAGTGTCGCCACCGGGCGTTGTCAGTCTCGCAAACGGCCTTGCACAATCTTTGGTATCTCTAGGACGTTTCCTGGGGCCAGTGCTGGGCGGTATTCTGTGGAGTCGATCAATCGATGGTAATCCTGGCGGATATGCACATGGCTTCTACATGTGAGTTCGCGATGCTGATCGGTGGATATCCTCAGTCCGGACGAATACTGATATCGTATGTCGAACGACAGCTGCGCTTTGTTGTGTGGAGCTCAATTTGCCCTGTCGTATCTGGTCAAATAATCGTGACCTTTCGAGACGCGAGAAATGACTTCTTGTCGCCTTGTAGAAACAATGCTGGTCTTCAAGCTGTATGTTATCCTGTATAGATTCGATAGTCGTGTTAATATTGCATATAAGTCTCGAGTTGTCTATCGTTCAAGATGTGTATCCTATTGTCTTCCGTCACTTCGATGCCGTTGATGAGCGACGCGTACGAATCACCCAGTAGTCTGCGTTGACCCTGCGTTTCGGATTGGCGTCCGACGTCGGGTACAGGCTGTCCGTTCAGGATAGACCACGCTCTAATTTTGTGGTCGGATCCTGCTGCAAAGACGTGGGTGCCCGTTGGGTCTACCGCCAGTCCCTATCGATGAGAGAACAATCAGTGGCCGTATTTGCAGATTGTGAACTGGGCTACTCACTAGACCGCTACGGTAGTCGTTGACGTGTTCGTGATACCGCTGCACCGGTCCCGTCTTTGCGAATCTCAAATCAAACAACGCGAGCTGCATATCCCCCCGTCAGTCTAGTCATGACAAAGATCCCCAGGAGTGAGGACTTCACCTGGTTCGTATACCCCGACGCTATCACACTTCGCCCCGCGCCTCCATCCATATCAAGATATTTCAGCCCACATACGGATTTCCCCAGATCCAGCCGCGTAGTAGCTGCCGAAGCGTCGGGCAGACGAAAGTCGTAGTGTAGGATCGCGGATGACCGTAGACCGACTATTGCTTCATTCTACCATCGTGGTTGCGAAAAGGTTAGTATGGGCGGAACAGTGGTGAGGGCGGGATTAGGTGAAATACACGCACAATGTTGATTTGACAAACACTTAGTGCATCTGAATCGCCCGGGGTACGAATGGAACGGAACACCGGATCCACAATATCCTGCGCATACACGATTTGATGATTACCGCCTATCGTGATACGGCATGAGGAAATCAGATTCGCCGACCGCCGTCCATCGAGAACTGCTAAAGCATTCACTCACCAACAATCACAGCGTTCCCGACGCTATCCATACTCCACGCATCTTGGACCTTTGTCAATTCCCATAGAACAGTTGGTTTTTCTTCTTCCTGGAAGAATGAAGGCTGTGTTGATGATGTTCCTTCGAAAGCGGACAGCATGGCCGGGATTTGCGAGACAACGATCCGAGGACGAGGTCCAAATGTTGTCGCGCTGGAATTGGAAAAAAAAGGCAGTGGGTACAACGAGAGAGAATTCGAAAAAGAAGGAACACATGCTTACATGTAGTGCTCGTTCGTTGCGCAGATGCCCGTGATCTGATGGGAAGGAAATCCGTCAGTGTGCTGGTCTCTCTGGACGAAAACGACCGCGCCGTACCCGTTTGCCCAGGTTGATTTCCTGCCATAACCACCGTCTCATCCGCGGCATGCTCTTCCCTCCCGTCTGACGAACATCCATATCGAAGTCCCAATCAGGCAGGTCATATTCCATCTTGACGGCGTGTATTGAACCCATGCTATCTCCCAATAAAATCGATGACGGTTGATCCGGCAGGATCTGTTGTAATTTTGGGGGCAAAAACAGGGGATGAGAATCAGGCCAATGTAGCGAAGGTAGAGGACGTACGGTAGTAACTGTCAATGCAGAGGGAAATGCCGGTTCGTCATGTGGGGTGATAGAGGTCATCCGGGAATACATGAATGCTCGCTCTCGCCTGAATCTCGCAACAAGTTATCAGACATGAAACCAGCACGATCCAAACCCATACTCACTGCCTCCGTTTCTGCGTTTCCGCATGAGTAGGACTCTGGAAACGGTCATTTCGTGCTAGCTCAAGTCCGGTCGCTCGAAGCAGAGTTCTGTCGATGCGACGGATGTTTCGATCCAAGCAGGAAGAAGAGTCCGTAATGTCCTCTTTCCCTAATGCTGCTTTCGTGCGTGGCTTCTTTCCTTTTGTTGTGCTGCGATCTTCTTTGCGAGGTTTACTATCGCTTGATCCTTGGTCTGACGTTGTCTTTGCAGCGGCAGTACCGCCGCCTCTTCCACGCTTCAGACGCTCCTTGAATCCTGCTCGAAGGCTGTTGCTGCTTGGTGCCGGTCTCGGAGGCGCCTCATCTTGTCGCGTAGGGAAATATCTATTCCGGACAGGATCAAATGTCATTCCGGGGAGAATTCCGAGTGGTCCTTTGTTGTTTGCCATAGTTGATGGGAAGTGTCAAACAGGAGAGGAGAGGATGACATGACAGCATTTTAAAATCTTTGAGTCGCCCTTCTTCATATAATTCACCAACGAACGTCGGTAGTCCCCGGTCTGCTTCCGTCCTTCCAATCGCGAATTTCTGGCTGGTTTTCGGTACATTTCTGGCTGGTTTAGCTCATTTCCTTGTTTTCTTTTTTCCTTTTTGGGTGCCACCAACCATCCCCCTTACTCTTGCTTCCGCCCAGCCCTCGTTAGCGCGCGAGACCGCGCGTATGAGGGCTCCCTTCGTGGATTGCTTTACCTGACTTGCTGTATCTCCTTTCTCCTACAGGAATCTTTCGCTTGTTTGTTTCTCGAGTACAAGCACAAGGAAAATCCATCGCCTCAATCCTAGCTCATCTTGCGCCACTCACAACAACGCTCGCAATGTCAGAACCCGTTGACGAGACCATGCGAACTGGCTCTCCTGCTTCACGGGCCGACAAGGCAGCAGCAACAATAACAACAAACGATGCTCAGAATGGTGGAGATGCACATGAAGAATACGACGACGACGAAGAGGATGAAGAATACGAGATTGAAGATATCCTTGGTCATCAGTTGCAGAAAAACGTAGGTTCATCTTGGACTGTTCGTGCCGTGACGACGTGTCGTCTCGTACTGACTCCTCTCTGCTTGAATGCTTGTGTTTCGTAGGGACAATTCCAATGTCAGTGTCTTTTATTTTAAAGTTCAATTGGCTGGCACTGACAAATCATCCCACCTTACAGACCTTGTCTCATGGGTTGGTTACGGTCCCGAGCACAACAGTTGGACTCTAGAACAGGACTTGTAAGCCGCGCGCATCTCCTATTTTACTGCTTGCTAGCTGGACTAAATACAACCTTTGAAACCACACAGCGGATCGACAGACATCATCAACGATTACTGGAACAAAAAGGGTGGTCGACCCGCTCCCAACTCTGCTTCCAAATCTAAACGAAAGAGCACAAGCGGCACAAACTCCAAGCGTCAAGTCTCCCATACACCCTCTACCAAGAAACGAAGGCTCTCTTCTTCTCCTAGCGCTACAGGTACCAAGGAAAAGAATGGCACTACCGGCGGTGACAAGATGACGATTGAGGATCACGACGAGCCGACACTTGGCAATGTTGCGGATATTCACAAGGATTCCATGGCAAACTACAAGGACTTGTCGAGCTGGGAGGATCATGTGGATAGGATATCGACCGTCGAGAGGAGTGCGAACAATCGACTTGTTGTCTACTTGGTCATGTCAGTCGTACTCTTTTCTTTTCGAAATGCACAACGCGTCGTCTGATGGAGTTTCTCCTTTTTCGGAACTACAGGAAGGACGGTGCCAAGACAGCTCAAGACTCGGCTGTCGTCAATGCACGCTGTCCTCAAAAGGCAAGTCTCTTCAACCTGTCAATATATATACACCGACGCGCAGTTCTAACTGTTTTTTTATCTCCTAGATGCTCGACTTTTACGAAGCCCACCTCAGATGGCGACATGTCAGGAATTAGAATGCCCACTTGTAGCTTGTGAGATTTGGGGAAAAGGGGATGCTCGAAGAGGGATAGTAGATATCAGGGTTTCGTATCCTCATGTAAACACCAGTTTCTGTACTTTGCTCTCGCTGGTTCATTTGTAGTGCTTTGCAGATATTTTCGTCGGGGGAGGCAAATGGGTGTGAATGGGCAGGGAGGGGGGGGGGAGCCATTATGATGTTGCCTGGGACCGGCGATGTAAATGGATATTTTTGTTGTCATCAATGCCCGAGCGCAGCGGCCGGCGAAAGGTATCTTGAAGTTTGTAGCTGGAACAGCATGAAAGGAAGTAGGGAGTCCAATGGTCTGTTGAGAGACCTGTCGCGAGGTCTTGCCAATAATGACAAGGTCGAAGGTCGTCGATGTCATCCACGCTCGTCGACTATTTTGAGACATGATGATGAGTAATGGGAGGTTACTCCGAACAACAAGCTGTGCAAGCAAGATAAACTTGCAAACAATTCCTCTACTATAGCAACTGAACACCATATATTCGACCTGCAGGTCATGCAAAGCGACATCAAACAACGTTCAACAACTCGCACCACACCCATCCTCCTCGGATTCTGTTTCTTCATAACGGTCTTGTCGGCGTACTGCCTGAATAGCTACACCTCTCACATCAAGATGGGAGGCCTCAGCAGATTCCTGAACAAGATTACTTCCAGCAATGATCCATCTCCTCCCGCTCCGGCCGTGCAGCAGCAGCAACAGCACTTTGCCCAGCCTGCATATTTCCAACAGCAGCACGGAAATGGGAAACGGGTTGTTGGTTATTTTGTGAGTGTTTGGAGCTGAACGGCAGAGAGGTGTCGCGCTGACGCCTTGACGTTGGACACTTGTCCGTCTTGCTTAGACCAACTGGTGAGCTCCCACAATTACTTCAAGTCTTTCCAGAAACGTCATTGATCACCTTGTTCAGAACAGGGGTATATACGGACCGAAATACTTTCCCAACATGATTCCCGCTCCCTATCTCACACATGTCATGTACTCCTTCGCCAATGTTCAGCCAGCAACGGGAACCGTCGTCTTGACAGATGCATGGGCAGATGTCGAGATCCACTACGATGGTGATGATTGGAACGAGCAGGGCACGAATTTGTATGGGAATTTCAAGGCTCTCTACAAACTGAAGCAGGCAAACAGGAATTTGAAAGTGATGCTTTCCATTGGTGGATGGAGTTATCGAGAGGTATGTTCGGCCGCTGGAATTCCCCTTGATTTATTTTCCATATACTCATCATGAGCGTATCTAGAACTTTAAAAATCTCGTCAATCCCGCTCATCGTGCCGAGTTTGCGAGAAGTGCAGTCTCCATCGTAGAAGATGTCGGTCTCGACGGGTACGTCGCGTGTGCTTTCCCCTTTCCCATCTTTCTGATATTAAAAAGACTGATTTTGTGCATTATTACAGGCTAGATGTAAGCCATACAAATGGAACCACGTCAAGTGACCGCTCACTCTCTACTCCTGACAGATCGACTGGGAGTACCCCGAGACCCAAGCAGAACAACAAGCGTTAGTGGACCTCCTACGTCTGTGCAGGGAAGCGCTAGACGACCTCGCGAAACGGAAAGGAAAACCCCAGCAGCATTACGAGCTATCGGTAAGATTCACCTTGTTCCTTCAAAGGTTTCCCTGGCGTGTTTACAAGTCTCTATTCCTAGATCGCCGCACCTTGTGGACCGCAGGTGTACGAAAAGTTGATGCTGCCAGAGCTCGACAGGTATCTGACTTTTTGGAACTTGATGGTACGTCCACGCAGACCTGTTTTTATCAGTTTACTTTTAAAGCTTACCAAATTGTGCGCATCATCCAGGCCTATGATGTACGAAATTTTTGTGCTCTGTAGCTACGCCTTGGCTCACTGCTTTTCTCGCCCCCTAGCTATCCGGATCTTGGTCATCCACGGCGGACCATCAGGCGGCACTGTATTCCAACAACCCGCAAAGCCCCTGTATCGACCGAGCGGTCAAATTCTACCAAAGTCGCGGAATCCCGTCACACAAGATCGTTCTCGGTACGTCCTCCCGGGCATCTCGGAACAAGACTGGGCGGCCATTTCGCTTACCTTTTCTTTTCGGCTGCTACAGGTATCCCGGTGTATGGCAGGAGGTTTCAGAATACTGCCGGCATTGGTCAGCGATTCAGCGGCGTGGGTGAGAATGAAGGGCTCGTGCCGTATCGAGAGTTGCAGGTCGGAGGTGGTCAGTTAGTCGAGGACTCTCAAATGGGATCATCGTATTTGTTGAATCCGTAAGCGTTATCGTTTGATACGATTCCCCGACCCGACATTCATCTGTGCTCATGTTTTTTGGTAAAGACATGCAAAAGAGCTTATCACTTACGACTCACCAAACATCGCCATCGCCAAAGCGCAATATATCAACCGGAACCAGCTCGGCGGAGCCATGTTCTGGTCGTTGGAGCTTGATCGACGTCCAGGAGAGGATCAACAGGCTCCTGCGTTGATTCCGTTGATGTCTAGTCAGATGGAGGGTGGGTTGTTGTACAGTGAGAACGAGCTGCAGTATCCCTTTAGCAGTAAGTTTCGCTGAGTTCCTTGTTTGCGGAGTTCACGTGAATCTGACGGGACGGCTATGTTGCAGAGTACGACAATCTGCGGTCGGGGAGAATATAGATGGAATACGTAGGCGCAGAGTGACCACGACATGAGTCTAGGTTCCGGACTCATCAGTCATCTGTGGATGAGCGATCTTGCTTGTAACAAACGTATGATGGTGAACGCGTTGGCTGCCATATTTGCATCAGGCGCTCATAGCATTCTACATACCACATTGCGTTTCGTAAAGTACCTTGGGTATGACAAAACGGATCAACAGTATATGGGACTGATCATCGGTGAGCTTTGAGGGTACTTTGAACGACCCTACCTTGGCGCGACCGCTCTTCTGCATGACTTTTGAGCCTTCTTTGAGATAGATTTCGCCCTTTGCCGCGCGTGTTTCATAGTGAGACGTGTGATCGGTACATTGTTCTGGACAATAGAAGATAGAAATTGGATCAACCAATTGTTTGAAGAAAGGCCGTTGATCGTGCTCGATAAGGGGTTGAAACGGGTCCTTGTTCTACTCTACCTCTGGAACAGCCTGGTATGCCGCAGTCTAGCTATACATCAACTCGCCGCCCAAATCTATCAACAACATGCCCCGTCAACGCCGCCCTTCCCGTTCCCGCTTTCGGCAGGAATATATCAAGCGAAGCGACACCAACTTCTTGGATACCGGTACGACTGGCCGGTACACAGCTGAAAGCAGACACTTGCTGTAAATTACAATCAGCAAATCAACGATCCTCATCCTCTCCGACCTTTTCATCCCATCAGCGACACACCACCGGACACCACCATCATGTACACACTCTCTCTCAAACTGGCAACCATCCTTTTCGTCATCAGCAACTGTGCTACCTATACCATCGCTCATCCGGTCACCTCACAAGCTCACTCTTTCACAGACTTCCAAGATAATAATGAAGACGGGCTTTCCAACATGACCAATGCTATGGTCTTCAGCAAGAGAGTTGCTGCAAGGCCTTTCGGACAACAAGATGTTTCGTTTGTTGAACAAGGGAATCTAGAGAAACGATACTGGGAAATCAAGTCGGTCTGGATCCGTGAGTACAATTTCTTTCTACATTCCGCATCGCTTGGTTGACAAGGCATCCGCACGCTGCTTCAGCGGACCCTACACCGTGCTGCGAGCACACAGTGATCGAAACCGTCACAATCACCGTCGACGTACTCGAAACCAGCTACGTAGCTCCAGCACCGACCGAGCATCCTGCTTCTCTACCGATTTCGCCATGGTCAGATAGTCCGGATACCGTCACTACTCCACCCATCGTTGAACCTATACCATCAGGGCCTTTAACAGCGCCCAGCGCCACGTCTTCCGCTGCAAAGGTTGAAGCCACACCGATGAAAGCCGGACCAGAGAACGGGAAACTCGTGTTTGCGCATTTCATGGTCGGCATCGTTTCTACGTACACGTACACGGATTGGAAATACGATATCACGCTTGCCAAGTCGTACGGGATTGATGGTTTTGCGTTGAATATCGGGAAGGATCCGTATACCGATGCGCAGTTGGATTTGGCATACCAGGCGGCAAAGGACACGGGATTCAAGATGTTTATCAGCTTTGATGTGAGTACTGGTGTTTCACATGAGATCAACAATGGTGGAAGCTGATACCAAGTCTCGCACCTCCAGTTTAACTGGTTCAAAATCGAAGAAACGCAACCCGTGATCGACCTTGTCAACAAATACATTGGCAAACCCGCCCAATTCCTCCTCCCTGGCTCCGACGCAGCCTACGTCTCCTCCTTTGCAGGTGACGGCTTCAACTGGGCCGAAGTACGCCAGAAGACGGGCAAGAACCTGTACGTGGTCGCCAACTGGCAGCCGACGCCAAGCAATGCCGCGAATAGCGGTGTGCAAGGTCTGTTCAGCTGGTACGCATGGCCTAGCCAGGATAACAAACCGATCAACAAGAAGATGGATTTGGAGCATGATAGGAACTACCTGCAAGTTTTGGATTCCCATGTGGAGAAGACTTATATGGCACCCGTTTCTCCTTGGTGTGAGTACGAGTCTTACTAAATGGCTGGTACCATCTGACCTGTTCTGCACTTTAGTCTTTACCCACTTTGGCAAAGAGGTTTCCTACACCAAGAACTGGGTCTTTTTAAGTGAAACTCTCTGGCATGATCGATGGGAACAGGTTCTCGCGCTTCAGCAAGACTTGCAATATATCGAGCTCGTAACGTGGAACGAGTAAGCAAGTCGGATGAACATACCACGAACGAGCGCTTACCGATTGCTTCTATTTAGTTACGGGGAATCGCATTATCGTAAGTCTACCACTGAACTTAGCAGATCTACCGCTGACAGCCTACATTCCTAATCCAGTCGGACCCTTTGACACTCCACACACGGACGATGGCTCTTCCAAATGGGCCAAAGACTTGCCCCATGGAGCCATGCTGGAATTCGCAAAGCCGTACATCAACGCATTCAAGACAGGTTCACCGACACCAATCATTGATCGTGAGATGTTGGTTTATTGGCATCGGCCGACGTTAAAGAATGTTCAGTGTGATGCGACGGATAACTGTGGAGCAAAGCCTGATGGTTGGGAAGTGAGTTTTTACGCTGTCTCTTCCCGTTATTTAAATGACGCTGAACTCTGCCCGGCATGTACAGATGCTCAGCGACGAAGTTTTTGTGACCGCTTTCGCCCTCGCACCGGGCAAAGTCCAAGTCACGTCTGGCAACAACGCCACCTTTGAACAGGATGTGTCTGCTGGTGTAACCATGCTCAGAGTCCCGATGGGCGCAGGCGAGCAGCATTTCCAATTTACGACCAGCGCTGGCACGGCTGTGAACGGGACGAGCGAACAGAGTGTTCGCACCAGCTGCATTGTGAGTCGGGATGATACTCTTGGATGAAGCGCAACGTGTAATAACTAAATTTGCCACTCTAGGATAACAACTACAACTACAATTTCTTTAGCGGACTGATTGCTTAAGAGAAGCCCCGCGCGATTGGTATGCTGGCCGTATCATACATGTACGCGTAAACACCTTCATTACTCCCATATATGTAGTAGTTGTGCGACTCTAGTCGAGATTCCCTTTATGTGTACCGCAGTATAGTCTTTCTGCGAGTGGCATGCACCGTCATATGGTATGGTAGAGCAGGCTGTTGCGCCGGCCGGGAACTCTACGTAACACCACTCGTATACTCTATTACACTAACCACGTACAAACAACTTCAGCGGCTCCTCTTCCACAACAGAGCCGCTGCGTGACAAGCGGTAAGGATGTAGGAAAGCACCAAGTTATCTGCTTGCAAATCCACAATGATGAACAATATCAGAGTATAAAGAATGAAAGGCGGGGGGAGGTCGGAACGCATAGGCGGCAAGAGTGTGCATAGCTGTACGACATCGCCGCGAATCGATTCAGCACAAGGCTACAAAAGGCGGAATGTGACAGCTCACCTTGAACAGACTGAGCGCACCGGACAGGTATTTTGCTCGGGGGATAGCCCTGAGAGACGACATCACGCCTTCCAGACCCACTCGTCTTGGTCTATGCGTAGCAGTGGCTTGTAATTTAGGGTCACCCATCTCCCGGCCATCCTTACTCGCTCTCCAGGGATTCCGCAATATTGGCAAGAAATGCGCTACAGGAACCAAAGCGCCTTGTTGGCCGTTCGCAGACGCCGATTGTGCTGATGCCTGTGTCTAAAAGTGTTCCGAAATCGTAAGCTTTGCAACGGGAAGCCAAGGGGCTCCTGGAAGGACACCCACGTAAAGAGTCGTTGATCTCTGCACTACTTTCTGCATACTGGGACGTTTGGATGGAACGACATTCGTCAAATCTTCAAGCAGTGTTAGTAGCCCTAGAGGTAGCCCCCTTTTGGTGAATGCTGTCTTGATCTCTGCTGTAGCTTTGAATCTATGCCGAAAGACGTGTTAACCGAGGCAGCGCTCGAGAAAAGAAGCGTCACATACCCTGGGTACTCATGTATCATCGCGCCGAGTTCCTCATAGCTTTCCGTTTCGGCATACGGCAGACGAAAGAACAGTAACTTGTGTAAGATAAGACCTAAAGATCAAGGATGAGCTACTTTGTGAGCCCTTACTTTGCGACCTGAAACACACACCTAATGACCAGATATCCGCTTTTGTATCCCATTCTCTCCAGTGACCGGTCGGGTCCGGCGAGATCGTTTCTGGAGCCTGAAGAAGTAGGGTCATATGGTCAGCGAGAGATAATGACTTGAGTAATAGTCTCTATAGTGTACCATGTATCTGTTGTGCAAAGCTGTCAGCAACTCGCTCAGTTTTTGGTTCCGGTCGCCTACTCACTCCATTGTACCCGTATGACCCGTCCTATCGCGGTTGCGATGAAGCATCTCTTCGGATGTGCCGAAATCAGATATCATTGCGCGCGGGCTGGCAAGCAGCATCGCTCGTCAGATGGCTGCTCAATAAGAGGGAATGCTTCGAGTGCTTACATCAATTCGCCTTCTCGGTTATGCAGGAGTACATTGGAGCACTTTAGATCCAGATGCAGGATTCCGTTTGAATGCTAGACCAAAAATGTCAGTTCGAGCATTTGCAAATTGGTCAAAGGAGCGCACTTACCAGATAATGCAGACCATTTACCACATCACCAAAAAGACTCGCAATCTCCCCGGTACCGAGCAACATGACCGCCCGTGCATCACTCTTCTTTCGCCTCGCCTGCTCCGCAGCGTAAATACTCGAGAATTCCGCCTTGTTTCCAGCCTCGCTGATCGAACGAGCACTCTTTCTCCGCTCCCTGATACGCCGTTTCAGTTCTTCGGGAGGGATCTCTTCGTCCGGCTCGATAGGGTGGATAGAGAGATCTTCACCTGCTGTTGAGCAGCGGGACTTGATGAAGTCGTCGAGGTTGCCCGCGTTTGCATATGACATGAGAACACTGCGAGGGAGAACGTTCTTCAGAAGGATACCGATCTGCTTGTCGATATCAAACGCTACTCACTGTAAGGTGGCGATCGGTGGTGCAAGCCTAGTGCAGAAAGAACATCAGGACTAGATGAAAAACAACGCTTGGAAGGACTTGCCTTGAGAACTGCGTATTCTCTATCCAGACATGATGGTACGGAATGATATTCGGATGCCTCAGCTGTTCCAGCAATCTCACTTCTTGCAATATCTTGAAGAGGTACGGTTTCGAGTTTCCGACCGCCACCTTTTTGATGGCGTAGTGGCCTAGGTAATTTCCATCGAGAACGTGCTTCCGACAAAAGGCATGTTCAATTTCACTTGCGGCGACAAATGGGAACATGGACTCACCTGACAAAGGTACACGGTCCCTTCTGCACCCCTTCCCAATCTCCTTTCTTCGATAAAGAACCTGCTATAGTAGCCCTCGATACTCCGCGCGGGTCGAGCATCGTTGTCTGGAGACGACCGATCATGCCGGGACATACGTTCTGGCGTACCTTCTCCCACAGGCGTTGAGTGGCGAGATCCATCAACCGACTGTGCTAGAATCTGAAAGTAGGGACGAACGTGCAGTAGGTCTGGGTTGTTGACTTCTGTTATTTCGTTGTTGTGCTGTTCGTATGACCATTCCACCTGTCTATCATCTGCGTCGTAAGCCACCGAGCGATCTTCGACTTCACTTTCATCACTGAATATCGGGAATACATGTGCGGTTGATGTTCTGTTGAGTGTTGGAGCTGAAGGGGTGTGCAAGTCACTTTCATAGCCATCGGGAGAGTCTAGTCGATGCGAAGCCTTTGACATCGGTCGGTAACAGTAGGGACAAAGTCCTGAAGGCGGTATTGCCGAATCAGGCTCTACTGCATTGCCTCGCGAGGTTACGGCACTGCTTTCTCGCCGACGCAGGGAAACCTCTCCTTGAGGACCGTTGTTGTCCGATCTCCGAGCAAGTACTGGAAGGTTTGTATGTGATGTGACTCTAGATGCTGCTGCTGGTGTGCCGGGAATGCTAGTGATGGCGACTGGATCCAATTGATACTGACGGATGGAAAGGACGTTGGACGGCGGATGGTAGAGGATGACCTGGTTGGATGTTCTCCCTATGGGTTGCCAGTGATTTCTGTCCATGTTGAATCGCTCTACATATAATGGTCAGTGTAAAGGACCATGTTTCGTTAACTGCTGACTTTAGCTTACCAGCAGTTTGTAGTCGACGGTCATGTTTGACTACTGTAAGCTTCTTCCCCGCATATGCTCCCACAAGCTACCCCGCATTATTTGTGTATTCGCCTCTACGGCCGCCGACTCGAGGTTCGCCCTCGTCTTCCTTCGATCGGTGGTGCACCATCCATTGACCTGTGCATAATCGACGGATTATTTCTTGTCAACTGGGCATATTGAAGTATTGATATCTCTCTAACAGGCCATTGCATATAACTCTTTCCCGCACCATGCAGTCAATTACCCGTATAGGTATTCGAACACCAGCAGCGAGACAAGCACGGCAATCGGCATCTCGGCACGCATCCGTCCGCCAAGCGTCCTCTACAACGCAGTATACCACTTCCTCGCGGAATTTCAAGCTTACTCCGACCACAGCAGTCTTATGTTTTGTCCCAGTGCTCACCGGAGTCTTGGGTCTATGGCAGCTGCAACGTCTAAAATGGAAACTCAATCTTATTGAGGAAGTAGATACTGCCATGGCCAAGGATCCAATGATCTTGCCGAATGAAATCAAGTACGTACGATGCGTATGATGATCTCCGGCCCTGCTCATCAGAAGCCATTACAAACAGCACCAACGCTCTCCCTGACTTTCAATTCCGTCGAGTATTGCTTAAAGGAAGATTCCTCGATCCACCAATACTGCTCGGACCAAGAGTGTACGAGGGTACACCGGGAGCCAATCTCATTCAGCCATTTCAACGTACAAGCGACGACCCGACATCACATCCCACAACCGTACTCGTGAATAGAGGATTCATCACAAGTACACGCGCAACAGCTATCAGACAGGGACGGGAAGCGCCGAAACCACCGCTCGGACATCGGGAAGGCGAGGAGATCGTGATTGAGGGAATGCTCAAGATACCAGAGGGAAAGGGCAGTTTCACGCCGGATAACAAGGCAGAGTCCAACGAGTGGTATTGGTCTGATTTGGAAGCCATGGCTCAAGCGGCAGGCGGGGAGAACAAGCATGTACAAGCGGTGATAGTGGATGAGATCTTTGGTGCGTTGTGTCTTCTCAAGCGGTCTTGTTGTCTGACAGCTAATCCAGGCGATGTGGACGTGTGTGATTGGTAGACGGCAAGCAGATCCCCGGTATGCTAATGGCACAAGGCATCCCAGTCGGTCGTCCACCGGTAGTAGAGCTGCGAAACATGCACGCAACGTATGCTGCCACGTGGTACGTTCCTGTTCTTTCGCCTCTTATCAGCAGGCAGAGCTGAATTTTCCGCTTCCCTTCCAGGCTATCACTCTCCGCCTTCACCTCGTTCATGTTGGCGAGGTTGATAATGAAGGGCCGACCCTCACAGGCGAAGAACCCGAGGTTGCGGGGTCTGTAATATCCGTTGAAATGCAAATCATCATTCCAATACACAGACCTTGGAGGGGTTACGAATCTTGTAGTTTCAGCACATAAGTGGCTGTCCGTGACAGCACCCACCAACATGAGGATCGCATTATAGTTGGAAAATTGGATACGGCTGAGGGGCGTGCTTTCAGTTACGGCAGGGCTCTGTTTCGTCAAAGACCGACAAGGGAGGCAGTGCTTTACTGTTTTAGGGTCTGCGGCAAGTAATGTCAAGAGAAGAGCATGGGTCACTACGAGAGCGGAGTTTATTATATACTGCTCATGATTCAGAGAAAGTTCTGAGGTGAGATAAAGGTTCACCTGATCAGTCCGACGAGTTAGGCCGCGCTTGATGTAGTATGATCTTTTCAATACGTTGTCCCAGTTCATCAAAAGAGGGACGGATCAAATCTCAATATGCACGAATGACCTACAACAATATCACTCCACGCCGGCAGCGAGAGGTTCACCAACCCTTTGAAGAGGTTGGCTACGTCTTCCGTTCTTTGTGGGCTAACCAATTTCTGGGTATACAGCTCTTTTTGGCTGTACACAGGAACTTCCCGTCCCTGGCTCTTTTTTATCCTAGATTCGCGACCTAGTTTGTGACTTATCGCAGAAGTCGGTGCTTGAGCCCGGATTCGACCTCGGGTCTCGACGAACTTTGGTTTTTGTAATGGATCTTCCCCGTCGAGGTCCATGCCACTACACCATTTGCCTTAGCGATGAATGTTCTCACTTTCTCAATGCTACATAGCGAATCTCTGCCACCTCCCCGGCCTGTTCTTCGACTGATCATGTGACTGACCACGCCCGTGAATGCTGTTGGCGATGTGAGAGCTTTCAATGTGAGAGGTAGTACATGGATTTCTATTATGATGTTAATCGACGGCTACGATGCTCCTGCAGATGATGCACAATGATCATACATACAATTGCGGCGGGAATGTTGAATCGTTGGTCCTTGAAGTTCCTTATTTGTACATGTGATGCGCTACAGCCTCATTATAATGCATTACAATTCTGTGTGAACGTCGCCGAGAGGAACCTGGGCCTGAACTTTCCCAGCACCTTGGGTTACTGACCAGGCAGTGGAATGGTCGGCCGACTTGTTGACAACGACGGTGATGTGACCAATCAAACCCTGCTCCAGCACGCCACCCAAGAATTGAATGTCGAACATGGACTGGTAGCCGCCGATTTGAGAGTCTTCGAAGATGTTGAGCGAATCAGCCCAGTTTCGTGTCCTGCCTCGGTTTGGCAAGTCCTTGATGGGGTTGGTGACGTATGGCCAAAGCTGTAAGAACGAACAAGTAAGCTGAATGTACGCGTATCGTGAGAGAGTACCGTAGACATACCTTGTCAACTCGCACGTTGATGTCGTCTGGGACGAAGAACTGGCCGGTGTGTGCCATCTGACCAGAGGTGAAGGTTCCGTTGGGAAGCATATCCCATTTGGGGTGGATTCGAGCGTGAACGTCTACAGGAGGAGCGACGGCGTCAGTATACTATCTATCAAAGATCCGCTACAGCATAGCTTACGAGTAGCTCGGCCAGTGTCTATAGATGAACATTTATCAGCATCCTGCAACAATGTGTTATGCCAGCTTTCACTCACAGTAACCTGGGAAGATGGAGGTGAACTCTGTAACACCGTTCTCATCGGTGGGTTGGGCCGCACGCAGCCATGTCTCCTCCTCGTTGGTACGAGGATAGGCGGAGAGCAAACCCCGTCGGTGCCCTACTGAAGCAGGTTGCTCATCCTTGAGGTGAGGGGCGGGGTCCGGGTGACCAGCGTAGTAGCCAGTGGCGTTCGCATGCCAAATGTCTACGAGGATGTTGGGGATGGGTTCGCATGTCTCTACGTCGATGATACCGATGTTCATGACCTGCAAGCACACGTGTCAGTCTCATTTTCGCGAAACATTGAATCGCACGACTTACAAACAACAATCCAGGCTCCAATTCTGCCATGTTGTGCCTGACCGGATGTCCGACAGTGTGGTAGTAGGGACCTTCTGTGACTTCCGGAGCCAACACACAGGTGTGGTTCTTGATCTTGCTTCCCGAAACGGCATTGCAAGCCAAAATCTTCTTGTCGTTCTCGTTCAAACTCTGCCCTTCGATACCCTTGATCTTGGACGCAAGATCCTCCCATCCACCTTCAACAAAGAGCTTCTTCTCAGCCCACGGTGCGTGGGAAAGTGCACGTTGTGCCCACGATCGCTGTCGTTCAGCGTTGTATAGCGCTATTTGGGGAGCACATAGGTAGGCCGCTTGCTTAAGGTTCTGCAAAGCGTATTTCTGGTCTGCTGTTTCGGCCTTGATTTCGGAATGGGCTGTAGACAGAAGAGCTATCAGGATATGTGTGGTTGCAAGTATGCGAATGGCTGCTCACCAGAAACGAGAGCGGCGCCTGCCAACAAGGCAGCTGTAACAGGAATGAACATGGTGTGGGCTGAAAACGGCGGGGCACTGCAAGAGTAAACGGAGGTTGGAGAGACTTGTTGACCGCGAAACAACGCTCAAGATGGCCAATCAGTTTATATAAACCTCGACAGAATCGCGCTCGGTTATGGTATTCGCCATGTCTTTCATTGGCTGCTCAAAAATCCTGGGCGAGACATGCAAAGAGGGGCTATCATGTGCCAAAGAAACCAGAAACTGTTGTGGGGACTCCGGTCAAAGTCGCGCTTTGACCTTGCCGCCGATGATGCCGACCGAAATCCCGGCATGGCCGGCAGAGCCTGGTGAGCTTCATTGGCTTGAAAAGTTGAATCAGCTGGTGAATCTTGGTAGCCATCTAGGTGCGGAGAACTTTGTCGCGATATTTTGCCTGATAGTTTTCCCACATCTCTAGCCTTCCCTAGCGAATTGGCAGAGCGACGTCCGCCAACCATACATACGCGATCCCGAGGCTTTTCGGAGGACAGATTTCGAATTTCGAGTGAGCGTCAACCTCACAACCGAGATTAGATAATTGAAAGATCAAAAGCTAACAAAAACGCTATTTTGGCTCTCGTCCGCTTGGTGTCCGGTGTCGCTGTCCGCTGTCCGCTGAAACGTCGGAAAAAATGAAACGGAAACCGTAAATTGCGAGTGGATGGTAGATAGTAGACTCGAGGCTTCAACAAGTAGGCGCTGAAGGATGAGGCGACCTGTTGCTCAATCTGTTCGTGTCCTTTGTGTGAGGTGAATCACTGGCGCAGCGGACTGTTCAGGGTTCACGAATAAGTTGAAAACTTAGAAACTGCGAAGGACACCCTTATAGCTACCCTTATGCGGCGTACAAATGCTCCAAATAACAAACCTACACCCCGGAGCACGGAGCGGCCCCGTCTGACCCGAACATAACCGTAGATCGTGGCAGTTACCCCCGACCTCTGGCAATGAAGTCCCGCCTGGTCAGTGCCAGCTCTAGTGCCTGGAGATGTCGGGTTGCAACAGCGTTGCAGCATAATACAAGTATATCTCGAAACTGGAAACAGTCACCTCGCACCTGACGCCCTATATCCAGTCGACCAAATCACGACACACTCAAAATGCCTTCTCTTATGAACCGTGCCTGCCTCGGAGCATTGCGTTCGACCTCGGTTTCTGCCAGAACATTGACCAGCTCAACAACTCTCAGCGTCTCCCGAAGAACTCTTCCCTCATCCACATACCTCAAGCCCGTCGTCAGTCAAGCACGATTCTATGCTCAGGTTGGCACACCACCGAAGAGTCATAAAGTATATGACAGCGCCGCAGAGGCTGTCAAGGGTGTCAAGAGCGGCGACATCGTGCTCAGCGGAGGTGAGTTCTCGGAGCCTCCAGGATTCCGCTTCGTTGCTAAGCCGGCCTTCCTACACCAGGCTTCGGGTTGTGTGGCGTCCCGAACACGCTGATTCAGGCATTGGCCAAGCGAAGCGATGTTAACAACCTTACAGGCGTAAGCAACAATGCGGGAGCCGGCGAACGAGGTCTCGGTCTCCTGCTTCACACCGGTCAAATCTCCAAGATGATCGCTTCCTATATCGGCGGAAACAAGCTTTTCGAATCAAAATACCTCAAGGGAGAAATCGACCTGGAACTCACCCCACAGGGAACCCTGGCGGAACGAATTCGAGCAGCTGGAGCCGGTATCCCTGCTTTCTACACGCCTACTGGTTTCGGGACTCCCGTTCAGGATGGTAGCGTTGCTATGCGCAACGGACCTGATGGCAAAGGTGTCGTATACCCGCCAAAGCGAGAGACTAGAGAATTCAACGGCAAGCAGTACTTGCTTGAGCAGGCAATCAAGGGAGATGTTGCCTTTATCCGAGCATGGAAAGTCGATGAAGCAGGAAACGCCATCTTCCGATATGCCGCGCACAACTTCAGTGGAGCCATGGCACGTTCTGCTCGGTTGACCATCGTTGAAGCGGAAGAGATCGTTCCTATCGGATCTCTTGACCCTATGCAAATCCACTTGCCCGGTGTCTACGTTGACCGAATCGTCAAAGCTACCACACCGAAAGAAATCGAGACTGAAACATTGGCTCCCGAGCCTGGAACCGATACCAAGGCTTCCCTTGGATCTGGTGAAGCTCGAGCTAAGCGAGAGCAGATCGTCAAGGTAAGTCGCAAAGAGGCCGCTACCACTTAGTTAGCAGACCTGATAATTTTTCCATAGCGAGCTGCTTTGGAACTGCAAGACGGCTTCTACGTCAACCTTGGTATCGGTATGCCAACCTTGATTCCATCTTTCCTCCCCGAGGGCCGAAACGTATGGCTCCAATCCGAGAACGGTATCCTCGGTATGGGGCCGCTACCAACGCGAAAGCAGATGGACGCCGATATCATCAACGCCGGCAAGGAAACAGTCACTTTGGTTCCCGGAGCATCAACCTTTGACAGTGTCGAGAGTTTCGGTATGATTCGAGGTGGTCACGTTGACGTCTCCGTTTTGGGTGTAAGTTGTCCGCAAATCACTAAGAGTCGTAATCACTACTTACAACCCTTTTCCTACAGGCTATGGAAGTCGGCGCTAATGGTGACTTGGCCAACTGGATCATTCCCGGAAAGTTGGTGAAGGGTAAGCAGTAATGGATGTATTCGCCCTGTAATTTACTCATTTGCGTGTTCATTCTGCTCCAACAGGTATGGGCGGCGCCATGGACTTGGTGTCCAACCCAGAAGAGACCAAGATCATTGTCACTACAGATCACTGTGACAAGAAGGGAAACCCCAAGATTTTGGACAGGTGTTCTTTGCCCTTGACTGGATCGCGATGCGTCAGCATGATTATCACAGAATTGGTCAGTCTCCCCTCCTCCGACTTCTCGATGTCATGATCTGACATTCCGCTCTACAGGCCGTCTTCGAGATTGACCGAAAAGCAGGAAAGATGACTCTCAAGGAATTGATGCCTGGTGCTACCCTTGAGGAGGTCAAGGCCAAGACCGCGGCTAAATTCGAGATTGGTCCCAATGTGGAAGAGACATCCGTGTAATCAGGGAATGAGAGAGTCTTCAGGGTTGTACTCGAGCAATGTATCCCGGCAGATCATAGTCAATCCGTAACAAACTGCATTTCATTTGGGTTTCCTGTTGCTGCGAGTGTTCTCCCCAGCAAGTGCGGACAAGGAGCGAAGGTGACCCCAGCCAGCGTTCCTCGCGGACCGGTAAGCTATACTGCCTCCAGTGTACATGAGTGGACAAGGCGCATGAACAGCCTGGATGATATATGATCAGTAGCAATGCTGAACAAAGAACAAAGAGTACATGTTGAGATTGCAACGAGCTTCTATGAAAGCTTCTATACACGTAAGATAAAGGACGTACGAAATCGCCACTATGGTGCGCCCGAATTCACTGTTACTCAGCTTTGCAGCAAAGCGGAACAGCAAGGGATCAGCCTCTCCCATCGTCTCAACGATTGCGAGCTTCTAGCAATTGTTCACGCTTAACGATATAGGTTTTCCTATCCTCGCACAGCAAACATATATCCACTCAACTTGCTAGGTCACTGCATTGAACGAATCCTAGCGAAAAAAGCGACTTCAACGGTACGCTACAGGAGAACAAGCAAACGATCAACTCGAACGTTCGTATTGCATTGCAAGTGTCATCTCAATACAGGGAGCACGGCATTAGTCTTGTAAGCACAGTTTCTCCCGGACAGTATACGTGAAGGCTTGAAGTCTCAACTTATTCGTTTGTAGGAATCAGTGGATCATTGGCTGTCGACGCTGGAACTTGTTACTCTACAGAACATCAGGTTTCGTGATTTCGAACAATGGAGGTCAGTCGTTCTCGCTTTGATGGTCGTGATGATAACCTTACCGATGGCTGACTCTATTTCTTCGTTGTAGGCCATTCTCGACTTTACTCAAGACCTGGACATTGGGTAAGTTCGAAGTCGCAGAGCTGAAAGCGTGCCCTATCTTGGCCGATCATTTATATCTTGCCATTGCCTTATAGTCTTTTAGACCGGGTCGTCCAGGTATTCTACACAGGAGCTGGGGCTGAGGTAAGTTTGGTTTTGAACGTACCGCCGGGTCACTGAAACTGATGAACACGAACGTCATGGTGGTCGCGTCATACCTAACAGCAACAAATGGCGCAGCAGATTCTCACACAGTTCCAAGACAACCCTGATGCGTGGCAGCGGGTGCCGGCAATCTTGGAGACTTCTTCCAACATGAACTGCAAAGTAAGCCGCTGTTACCTGCCTATACTGAGTATATGTTGACCTCGACTCGCCGAAAACAGTATCTCGCCTTGCAGATTCTTGAAAAGCTCATTCAGGTTCGATGGAAGGCTTTGCCTATCGAGCAACAGCAGGGTAGGTTCCTACGCTGAGTCCCAAGAATGGAACGGAGCTGACTGTAGCTTTTGCGATGCAGGTATCCGGAACTTCATCGTGCAAACCACTGTCGAGGTATCCTCCGATGAAACGCGGATGAGGAAAGAAAAGGCGTATATCAACAAGTTGAATCTTGTGTTGGTTCAAGTAAGTCTCATGGATTTTAGCTCTCAGCCAACAAAGCTCATCCGTCGTGTGTCCTAGATTCTCAAGCAAGCGTGGCCTCATGACTGGCCTACGTTCATCCCCGAGATCGTTGCCTCATCAAAGACAAACTTGTCATTGTGCGAGAACAACATGGTCATCCTCAAACTACTTTCAGAAGAAATTTTTGACTACTCGGCCGAACAGATGACGCAAGCAAAGACAAAGAACCTCAAGAATCAGATGTGCGGCGAGTTTAGCGAAATCTTCCAGTTGTGCAGCGAAGTTTTGGAAAAGGCACAAAAGCCGACTTTGATCCGAGCAACGTTGGAGACGTTGCTCAGGTTCTTGAACTGGATTCCTCTGGGATTCATCTTCGAAACCCAATTGATCGACAACCTTACCAGCAGATTCTTGGAAGTGCGCGAATTTAGGAATGTCACGTTGAAGTGTCTCGCCGAGATTGCTCAACTCGATGTCTCGGCCGATTACAACCCAAAGTTTGTCAACATGTTTGCAGCAGTCATGACCGCAGTCAACAACATGATTCCACCGACTACAGGTAAGTATAGCTCCCCCGTGTGTCGTTCAGATCATTGACGTCGCCACTACAGATATCCGCGCTGCATACGACGAGTCGGATGATGATGACCAGCAGTTCATCTCCAATCTCGCCATGTTCCTTACGAACTTCCTCTCGGTACATCTCCGTCTCATCGAGACACCGGAACAGCAACCCTTGCTATTGAATGCCCATTACTATTTGGTCAAGATTTCCAGCGTGGATGATAGGGAAGTCTTCAAGATTTGTTTGGAGTATTGGACCAAGGTGAGTGCTTTGGTGCGGTGTAACACAGGACTTCTGACTGACAGGAGTGACTGCAGCTCGTTTCTGAACTCTACGAGGAAACTCAACTTGCACCTATCATCGGCGATATCAACCCCTTGATGGCCTTGAACATTGGTGGATCTGGGATAGGTGGCATGAGTGCTGTCGGCATGAACGGTCAGAACTTGCGTAAGAACGTCTACAAGGATATTCTGTCACAGCTGCGGATGGTCATGATCTCGAAAATGGTCAAGCCTGAAGAGGTAAGTAACTTGATTTCGCGGCAGGCGACTTTTGCTGAACTGCTTGCTCCAGGTCTTGATCGTCGAAAACGACGAAGGTGAAATCGTACGAGAATTCATGAAGGAGAGTGATACCATCGTTCTCTACAAGAGCATGCGGACGGTATTGGTATACCTCACACATTTGGACGTCAACGATACGGAATCGATCATGACTACCAAGCTGGCCAAGCAGATAGATGGTAGCGAGTGGAGCTGGAACAACCTCAACACTCTTTGTTGGGCTATCGGTTCCATTTCCGGGGCGATGAGTGAGGAGGTGGAAAAGCGGTTCTTGGTCACCGTTATCAAGGACTTGCTTGGTCTGACTGAAATGAAGCGCGGAAAGGACAACAAGGCTGTGTGTGCCTCCGATATCATGTACATCGTCGGCCAGTATCCTAGGTTCCTAAAGGCACACTGGAAGTTCCTCAAGACTGTCGTTAACAAGCTGTTTGAATTCATGCACGAAACTCACGAAGGCAAGTCTCATTCAAGGTCATTACAGTGCGGACCTATGCTGACCTCATGTTCATTGGCAGGTGTACAAGATATGGCTTGTGACACGTTCATCAAGATTTCCCAAAAATGTAGAAGGCACTTCGTGATGCAGCAAGCGGGAGAATCGGATCCTTTCATTGACGAAATCTTGCGAAATCTCCACCGAATTACTCAGGATCTCTCACCACAACAGGTAGGTCCTCGATGCGGAATGCGACATGTGGCTGCATCTCGGGGCTAACGGAAACTTTGTTAGGTTCACACATTCTACGAAGCCGTCGGTTACATGATCTCTGCTCAACCCAACAAGGCCGTACAGGAAAGGTTGATCGAGCAGCTCATGAAGTTGCCCAATGACGCTGTAAGGGTAATTCTCAGCTTGACTTCGTACCGCTGCTAACGCGTGAATATTACAGTGGGATTCCCTCATGCAACAAGCTGCAGCTGGAGTAGACGTACTTGACAACGCCGACAACGTCAAAATTTTGTCAAACGTTCTCAAGACGAATGTGGCAGCGTGTGTAGCGATTGGACCATTCTTCCTGCCGCAATTGGGTCGTATATGGCTGGATATGCTTGGCTTGTATGGAGCTGCAAGTAACACGATCAGCGAAGCTGTAGCCACTCAGGGTGAGTAACACAGGCAGTGTCACGTTGAACATGTACTGAAGGCATGTCATCCAGGTTTGATTGCGACCAAGACACCAAAGGTCCGAGCTCTCCGTACAATCAAAAAGGAGATCCTGAAATTGGTCGAGACGTACATCAAGCGAGCGGAAGATCTCGACGGCACGAACGCCAACTTGATCCCTGGTTTACTGGAAGCCGTCCTTGTAGACTACCAGAGAAACGTCCCTCCTGCTCGAGATGCGGAAGTCCTGAACTTAATGGCGACCATCATCGGTGTGCTCGGTGTAAGTCGAGTCTCGTGATACCAGTCGGAAGCTTGTGCTTATGTGCCTTGTTCCATAGCCGCTCCTCACCCCTCAGATCCGTCCTATCCTCGATGCCGTTTTCGAGCCCACGTTAAACATGATCAACCAGGATTTTGCAGAGTACCCGGAACATCGTGTCGGTTTCTTCAAGATGATGCGAGCTATTGACGCATCGTGCTTCTCCGCTCTGCTCGAGTTGCCGCCACCTCAATTTAAGTTGTTCATGGACTCGATCATTTGGGCTATCAAGCATACCATGCGAGATATCGCTGAAATTGGTCTTAATCGTACGTTCAATCGATTGGTTTCCTGAATACTGAAACTGACCTTGACATACGCATTTGTAGTCGCTGTCGAAGTTTTACGAAACTTCCAAAAGACCGACGCCAACATTGCGAATTCATTCTATCAGCAGTATCTGCTACCCATGTTGGGTGATGTCTTTTACGTCTTGACAGATGCCGATCACAAGAGTGGTGAGTTTCACAGCATGTTGTTTAGGCTTACCGTGTCCGTCAAGGCTTATATCTTGGTGGAACAGGTTTCAAGCTTCAAGCGATGCTTCTTTGTCGGCTCATCGCCCTTGTGGAAAGCAATCAGGTTACAGCACCCTTGTGGGATGCGTCGACTGTCACCGAACCCAACATGACAAACCAGCTATTCTTGAAGCAGCACATCGCTACATTGCTACAGAATGCGTTTGGCCATGTTCAGCCGTGAGCAAAATATGTCAAACATCACTGTGACACGCGCTGACGCTTCATTTTACAGAGCGCAAATCAACTCCTTCGTCCAGCTCATGGCAGAGTCATCGAATGACTTTGAGCGTTTCAAGTTGATCCTTCGAGACTTCTTGATTTCCATCAAAGAGTTTTCTGCCACGGACAACGCCGATCTGTACCTCGCTGACAAGGAGGCCGAAATTGAAGCAAAGCAGAAGGAAGAAAAGGAGGCCGCCATGCGAGTGCCAGGAATGTTGAAGCCTTCCCAAATTGACGACGACGCAGAATTGTGATCTGCCTCACCCGACAAGCATTTCGCAGTCTTAGTGTGCCGTCGTCGTCCAATAAACAATTAGATACTCTTTCGAGACCCAGGGCTCGAATATGTAGCATGTTTCTCGCCGTTCTCTGTGGCATCAAATGTACAACGCGACCAATGCGTATGATAATGATTTAACGAACATACCGGGTCGATTCATGGACCCGGCCATTCAGCTTCCGTATATCTTAAAGTCGTGTTCGGGTACAACTGTTGATGATTTACTCGTCGGATTTGGATTTCTTGGCTTTAGCACCTTGTCCCCACTCTCCAGCCTTCTTACCCCAATTATCTCTGACTCCCCAGACATGCTCTTCACCTATAACAGGCGCCGGGCCATGTTCTTTTTCGGCTTTTGCTAAACGGCTCGGTCGAGAATATCCGGCTTCCTCAGCAAAGTCGCTGGCGGAAGAGTCCTGCAAAACAGCAGACTCCCCCTCCGACCCTGTAGAGATAGACGCCATAGGAACAGCCCTCTCGGCGCGAGCGGCAACCAAGTAGTCGGGCGGAGGAAGGGGCTTGGTAAGAGCGATCTTTTCCCATCGACGGTGCGACTCGTGTAACGGCAACCACTCTTCCCGAGCATAATGTTTGCTGCGAGTCATTTCGATGAGGCGCGAGACGGCTCGTTTCTGCAACGAGGCAGTAAGCACCGGACCGCCGAACGACAACACAGATCGCGCAGTGCCACTGTCAAACTTACGTATGCGAACCGCTCGTCCTCTCCCGTGAAGATAGACAATGTTTTGAAGGCGGCTGACGTCTCCTCACTCGGATGCGGTGCCTTCAGTTTCTTCTTGCCAAACATTCTCGATGCATCGCCATCCCCTGACTCGTTAGTATCGGCCTTGACCTGCTGCTGGCCCTCGCCAGTGTCCAAACGGTGCGAGGTCTTGGAATTATACGACGAGATGTTCGGTCGGAAGGGCGCAATTAAAGCATCGGATATCGCCTCTTGAGACATGATTGTCTCGTTTGTCGCATCGTCGTTCATCTCGAGGGCGTCTGGGAAAAACAGGTCTTCCGGCTGGGCTTCGGCGGAAATAATAAGCTTGCACCGAGATTCGTCTACAGCGTGAATGGCAATCATCGTGTCAGTCTTGCTATTCCCGGGATTGTAGCCGAGAGGTATTGCTTACACAGTGCGTCGATCAGGTTGATCAGTCTCCGTGCCTGATTCTTGTCCTTCAGATACAACATCGGTGTCTCATCGATGATGAAGGTTTCGTAGGTGGAGGCGAGGGTGATATAGTCCGCACTGCCTAGAGCCTGTAGCGAGCGGATGTCAGTCAAAGTGGGTATGTGCGGTTGATCTACGAACACTGACCTCTTCACAGAGTTGAGCAAACGTAAATCTTGCTACCTTACCAGAAGCCCAAGGAACCTGGACTTGTCGACCATAAACATTGACGCTTGTCGGCGCGCCTGAAAAGCTCCTGGTGAGGTCACGAAACACGTCACAGAAGAAACGGAATACTCACCTTCCCTGCCACCGGTCAGTCTCTGGACTTCTGCTTCGAAGGCAGCGTGATCATTTACAAACCAACTGCTACCGCCACCTTTCCTGCGTTCCTCAATATCTTCCTCGTTCCTTCCTAATCGGAAATCACGGCCTCCATTGACCTCGTGTACTACGCAGCGACTTTTCAGTGCGGACAAGAATGATACCATGCGATCGCGTTGAATGCCGTGGTGGTAAAGATCTTCCGGAAGTCGATTCTGTAGCGTAAAACCCGGCCCTCAGATCAAGATCTATCAGAATCGGGAGGGATTCGCTTACAGAGGTCGCAACGATGACACCGCCCAATCGCCAGTACCAGGACAGGACATCTCTCAGCAGCGACGCCGAGGATGCGTCGACGAGCTGCAGTTCATCAAAGCTGTGGATAGCGTGAATCAATACCGTTTCACAATCCATTGAGCTGAAGGTTAGACTTACTATAACACGTGATACTCGAGAATCATATCCTTTGCGATACCAAACGCTATACTCTCCTTGTCCTCTTCACCCGTCGTCTTCCGTCCCATCAAATTAGCGACACTCGTATCCGTTTCCCGTTTATCAAACGCTCCCCCCGCGAAAACGGATTTCCAACCCTTGCCAGCCGCCTTGTCCATATTACCGACTCGTTGAGCAGAAGTGACACTCGCCATCCGTGCTTGAGTTCGTCTCCAGACGTTTTGGTAGAGGGAGAGGAGGAAAGGGTGGTAGTGTTGTCGGGATTTGTGTTTTGTCGGGAGGAGGGAGAAGAAGAGGGACAACAGCTGAGATTTTCCAGTACCTGGAGGGCCGGTTAGGAGGATACCCTGGTTTATTCGGGGTAATTTCAGTAAAAAGACAACAACGCAGTTTAATATGCGGCGCTCTCACCTTTGGTGTTGTCAGTGCCTCGAGCTCCTCTTCGCCGCTCAGGACCTTTACCAACGCACGTTCCCGCTCAGAAGGGGTTTCGGTTTTCCCATTCCCCGATATACTCTTCCACCAAGATGCACCTTTTCCTGCTCTCTGTGCCTTCATGGCTTCCCTGGCCAACAGAGGGGCATCAGGAGATAATTTAGCAAGGAGGTCCAATGGTGGTGAATAGTCTTCCAGTTCTTCGAGGAGTTTGCGCAGCTGCATATCCCGGATTAGCGCCAATGCGGCGAGCTACATATTATTTACATACCTGCATGACACACCGTACTTGCTCTTCATCCCAGTCCAGCATGCCTCTTGCAACTAGACTCCGGTATACTTCGAGGATATCGGTAGACTCGAGCGCGACATTCTCGCCTTGAGCTATCGGCGCAGAGTCAGGTAGCTCGGTGGAGGAGATTGTAGCTGGAATAGCAGACTCCTGTGACTTGAGAGTGGCATGATTGTGAAATCTTCGTGGTCGACTCCCGGGAATTTGTGCAGGTGAGGTTGCGATGGCTGACAGACATGGTATTCGTGATGAACTGTTCGGTCGAGGTACCCCTCGGAGCACATTGACGCGAATCCGTCTGATAGCACTCATCGCGGATATTGTACTGAGAGACTGCTGGTGCGTATGGTAGGGAACATCGCAAACCAATGTCCAACCTCAACTTTGGGCTGAACTTTGACTAATACTCTTCGTAAACGTTCCGATCCCGCAAACTCTCGTTCGAAATGCCAATCCTCCACTTTGAGGATCGAGCTTGATCTCGACGTGGTGCCCCACAAAACTCACGTGACTTGACCTTGAAAACGCCTTAGTCAGAGGCTTGGCCTTGTAATTTTGCGCGCGCAGGGGAGGGTGGCCAAGGAAGAAAACTGGACAAAGGAGCTGTCAATCGATACAGCTTTGACACTATACTTTAGTGGCAACTTTAGTGGCGACACTTCCATAATCCTTTCCCACATCAAACCATCAATCACTCTACAACATGGCGGATTCGGAGAACTCTCACGTATTCACGTGTATCTCGTGTGCCGTCGCTTTCAACGACCCTGCGTTGCAGAGGCAACATTTCGCCTCGGATTGGCACAGGTATAACATGAAGGTAAGCTCAGAATGTAAAGGATATTGACAGGGTGGCGGAAGGATGCTGATGACCCCTGCCCTGCATTATGGTAGCGACGTGTCGCTCTGCTACCGCCAGTCAGCGCTCAAAGCTTCAACACCAAAGTTATCGAACGACGAGAACAAACTGCGGTCAAGCCTGATCCCAGGAGCATGCAATGTGACGCTTGTCGGTAAGTACTTGATTGACCACCTTGTGTTGCCTTCCTCGCTGACTCGGTTACATTTCCGTCTTCCAGTAAAGTCTTTGCCACCGAGAACGCATACCGAACTCACATCACCTCGAAAAAGCATCGAATCACAGAGGCCAAATGGGCCGAGCAGCAGGCTGGACGAGTCAAGATGGGAGCAGAGGAGAATGTCCCTGGAGAGCACGAACAGCAGCAGCAGATGCAGTTCGAGCAGGAGGGTGCGGACGAAGAGCCCGAAGCTGTTGAGGAGGAAACTGCTCAACAGGCAGAAGCCTCTACCGCCAAAGCACCTACGCCTGAGGCTGATCAGCCTATGGAGGAAGTAGTAGAAGAGGAGGAAGAGCCCACGTTGGAGGAATCTATCGATGCCAAGCTTGCGCGTGCAAGAGGACGAATCCCACCCAACGGTTGTCTCTTCTGCACACACTTATCGGACGACATTGAAGCCAACCTCTCACACATGGCCGTCAAGCATTCCTTCTTCCTCCCGGACACGGAATACCTTGTTGACGTTGAGGGTCTCTTGCAATACCTCGGTGAGAAGATCGCCATCGGAAACGTCTGTCTATATTGTCCCGCCAACATTATCGATGAAGACGGACACCCGGCCAGCCACGAGTTTGGTAGTCTGGAAGCCGTGAGGGCTCATATGAACGCCAAGGGCCACTGCAAGCTCGCGTACGACACGGAATGGGAAAGGCAAGAAATCTCGGAATACTACGACTTTGAGGCGAGTTACCCTGATGCCGATGAACGGAGAGAGAGGCGAAAAGCGAGGGAAGAGAGGCGAGCCGAGCGGGCTGAAACAAGGACGGCGAGGGCCGCAAAGAGGAATGCAAAGGCCGAGCAGGATGCTGCTGACGGTTGGGAGGAGGTCGCTGATGATGGAGCAATGGTGGAAGATGTTGATGAGGTCGTCGAGGAAGCTGAATCCGAGCCCGAGTCGGACGTTTCGCAAGATACCGACGAAGACGACGAATCCGACTTTGAGGAATCCGGTGCTGCTCTTGCACCCGATGGACTGTCACTCAGACTTCCATCCGGTCGAACACTCGGACACCGATCCCTTCGTGTCTACTACAACCAGCATCTTAGACCACTACCCGACGCGGAAACCCCAGACGAATCCAACCCTTCCACAGCCGTGACCATCAAACTCCGTGCAATCAGACAACGACTCGCAGACCCAACGTTGGCGATCATCCCCGTCTCTGGTGGTGCCGGTGGATTCGGACGTGGTCTGCAGACGATGAATGCGAGGAACGCTGGTGAAGCTAGGTGGGCAAAGAATATGGCCAAGGAGAATAGGGATTTCAGGAAGAGGGAGTTGCACAAGACGAGGGTGGCGATCAAGGTGCACAACAGTCAAAAGCATTTCAGGGATCCTTTGCGTGAGTTTCGTCTATGCTACTGGTCATCGATCTGTATGCTGATTTCTGCGATTCATGATAGTGCAATGATTGGTGTTGGGCTTCTGTTTGGAGTGCTTCGGCATGTTGTATTCTACAGCGGGTAGCATGAGATGCTGAATAATCATGTTCCAGTTCCCATCTTAGTCGGTTCGCGTAGGAGAAGACTAAGGACACGCTCGCTTCTTCACACCGAATTCGCGCGTCTCCCTTTCGACCTGATAAATTCTCGAAACGCCAACGGTCTCTCAGGTTGCATTCAGCAGAACTTCGGTAACCCTTTGCGCCTTGGCGATCAGGCTGTACTGTTGAAGAGGTCGGTCCGGTTGTTCTGGATATCCCTGGCATTATTGCTTTGCGCTTCTGGTGCTTCGGGCTTTCGCTTCTTAAAGGCAACGGATAAGGCAACTTTGAGGCCGTTCTTATTCCTGATTGCTGCCCTCGCCTCGTATCACACTACCCAAAGGTTCCTCGGAATTCCAGGACACTTTCAGCTTCTCCACGCTTCCCCTGGGCACTGGTTTCCTTTGCACGTTTCGTCGTTCTTCGGAATCTGACAGGTGTATAAGGTGAAAGGAAACCTTTCTCTGCTTCTGCTTTTTTGCACGTTCGGGGCGGCTCCCTCACCTGCTGATATCGGTCTGCACAAAGTGCTGCGGCGGCGACGGTGATCGAGAGTACACATATATAGTAGCTCATTTCAGGACTTGACAAGGACGGACCAGCGTGTACAAGTCATCAATTTAAGTTTAGTGCTAGCTTCTTCACGGTCAACCGAGCCCCATATCTTAGATTCTCGCCGACCACGCAAGTAAAGTACGGTAGAAGTAGTAGGAACGACATCAGTGATATGCGGAGACATAATAATTTGATGGGCCCGCCCCCCATTCTCAACAAGGCTGCTACAGAGAACACGGAAGGCTATTCCACCGTCTACCCGCCGTACAGTACGATGCCGCCGACTTATAGCATTGGTCAGAACGGATACGGAGACACAGCTGGCCAAAGCTGGAGCTGCAGAGGCCTGACAGCAACTCCCTCGACCAACACACAAACAAGTAAGCCTGGATAATACAAGTAATCCTTCCTCCCTTGGCCCAAGCGTGAATCATTTTTCGGGATGCTAAAGAGACTTGACCCTGTTCCACGGTCAGCGAGCTATCTCGCGCCTCCCTATTGCAACCAGCAGTATCTCCCCAGCTTTCTCCCCTACAGTGACCCGGGTGACCAACGTGGCTCGGTTATGCGCAAATTTGCACCCACAGGCGCATCATCGGTTCATGAAGGTATGCCTGGAGCTATTCCTGGAGAACAGTGGTTGCCTGCCTTCCCACACTCAAATTTTGAAACTAGTCTCCACGACCCTGATGCCTTTGGTAGGCCGCATGGCGCACGACTCAATCAAGCTGGGAGCGGTGAAGGTGGGCACGAGAGAAACATTCGCAGACGGCTTGGTATGGGTTTGCTGATTCGTCACGCACATACTGCAGTGCCATCTTCTGAGGGACAAGGCCTGGCGGGAAACACTCGAAACTTATCACCTTATGACCCGGGTTGCTACGCCCACCCCTCAGACGGCGCCATGATGGACAAGACAAGTTCGTTGTCGTTTGCTGATCATCCGGGATCACTACCGCAACCTCTGAGCGGAGCAGCATATGAGGGTGAGATCGGTAATGCCACAAGGACCAAGGCGGTACAACCAGAGCCGTCGACGGAGTTTCAGCCACCTAATCTGGCTGAGATAACAGCAGCGTACCAGAAATGCTTGAGCAAAAACGCGAAGGCGAAGAGAAAAGAAGCCAAGGGCTTTCTCAAAGATCATCGGGAGGGCTGCATTCTTAGAGTTTCGAACGGCACTAAGTGTCGCAAGCCGGTTTGCCACATCACAGTCGTAGGTTTCGAGGAACCGCATGAATCGTATTTCTGCCAAGACCATTACGATTTATTGAAAGGTTCGAGGGGTGAGACCAAGATTGGCAATGTTGTGTCAGGTTAGAGGAAGATAGCGAAACGAAAGACGAGGAAGCCTACGACTAAGTTGGGACCGAGTCATCAGGGCAGATCAGCGAAGCCCATGTAAAGCAGCTTTGGGGATGTATTTATTTGTATAGGATTCGGATAATCGTGCAATACTCACCCAGACCTTCAATGCAGATCGGTCCTACTCATGTGTCCCTCCATATGCCAATGCGTTGATCAAATTATGCAGCTCCCATCCACGGCCTCAAAGCCTCCCATCAAACGGACCTTTCAACCCGAACCACCTCTCCAACCCCTTAATCCGCTCCTGCTCATCCTTGAACACACACAAAACCTTCTTTTCCCCCGCTACGAACGAACTGAGCTCCATATTCGTCAAATTCAGCCTCGCCAATCCTGCCGTAAAGTCCACCGGCCTCACAAAGTCCGAATTGAACTGGTCGCTCGCTTCCTCGCGCGGATACTCGGGTCCAGACGATGCAGGTTGATACGTTCGTGAAACAGTGAAATACTCTCGAAATTTGTGGGAAATTCCTTTATCCCCGATACACACGTGCCATGATAATCGCTCGTACGTCTCGAGGTCTTGTGTTTCCGTGGTGAATGCGTAAATGACGTCCCATTGTGCGTCTTTTTTTGTTTGACCGGGTCGGAGTGATCGGTGTTGCAGGAGGTAGGTAGGGTTTGGGAAGGACGTTTCAGCGTCATCGGGTTGGACGAGGACAGATAGGTCGGCGACAACGACCCGCCATGTTTCTGAAGGGAGAGTTGGCGAACCAGCGACGTCTCCTGCTTCGCCTACTTGTTGCGAATCGGGAAGCGGGATCGGAACCAGTGGACCTCTTCGCGCGAATCCACAATCAACGAGGTACCGCTTCCTCTCCATCTCGAGAAGAATACAGCAATGTGTCGGTCTTTTGGGTAGCGGGATTTCGCGTTGTTTCCAGCTTGGGTCCGCTGATTCACGGACAAAGGCGGAGACGGGTCGACATGTGTATCCGAGGCCTAGGAGGATGCGTGATAGTTGAAGTGCGTGGAAGTAGCAGTAGCCTCCGAGGTGTCGTCTAACGAGACGGTCTTGGATTGCAGATGAGTCGAGGGGAGGGCTTGTTACGGTGTCGACGCCTGTTAATGAAAGCATGATCAGTCACAACAAAGTCGGAACCTGTGCTTGAGGCTAAACACACAATGCCTTTCAAGAAAAAGATGAAGCGAATCAGTACCCGACGGACATGACCCTGCACTGGTAGGACGACTCACATGAACGTATTCTCGAACGGTATAAACACGTTGTGCGCCAACATGAGCTCACTGAGAATCCTCATAGGGTCCTGCTGAACAACAAGCGCGAGATTGGCTTCATCCTTGTCATTGGCCGCAGGATGGTGAATTCGACAAAGGTAGGCGACAATTTCTTGCCGTGTCGCTGGGCGGGTAGGAGGCGACATGGGAGCTGTGTGGCGGGTGTTGTCATGCGGCGTTTAGTGTTGAAGAGCTATCTGATCAAGATGAAGATGATGGAGGGGTGCTTGTCCATGATTAAAGAAGTTGCTACCCGGAACTGTACGGTCCGAATCTCCGAGTCTCCTCGATCGTTATTATGGGTAGGAAATGCCAAGACTGAGGAGGCAGCAGCAAGCTAGGCAGCAGCACCTTTGAAGCGATGAAGCATAGCTCCAAGCTTCGTAAACATCTTATTTACAGACACAGGTTCAACTTCCGTTGCAGCACTCCATTTCGTCGCTGGACACGCAATGTCTTCCTCGGATCCCATCGCAATGGATGAATCCGCCTTCAAGATCGATCAGCATCAATGGATGGCCGCTTCAGAACGAACCGTAAACACAGACCGAACGACAGCTCATCGTCCACTTGCCCACGCCTCTCCAGGATACCAACACAATCACGCTGTACGCCGCTCCGTACCTCCTGCTTTCTCACCTCCTGGATTCTTCACCGATAGAGCGCTCGCCAACAGATCTGCACGTATGATGGATGTCAGGATAGTCGCCAAGGTCAATCAGAACTACGAGCCTCCGGCAATACCACGATCAGCAACGCAAACTTCAGAAGAAGCGAGGCTTGCAAGGGATTCGTCGTTGGGATGGTCAATGTTTGGCGAGGATGATGGTGTGAGCTTTGATGGGTCGGTCGACACAGCCAAGGACGGACAGATGTGTAATGCTGCTTCGCAAAGAGGAAACGGTAACTCGAATACATCTTCCGACGATCAATTACAGCTACTTGCCAAATCCGATAGGACATTCCGAGCAAATATGGTCAATAGTTGTCCTGCCGATCCAGTGGAATCGTCTTACAGAGCAACCAACAACGGTAGTTTGTCGATTGGGAGAGACGGAAGTGAAGAAGCGATGCTCGCGTTGTCGGACATGATAGATGTGGAAATGAATCAATTGCTTTTCAGCTCTCAAGCATTAACAACTGGACAGTCGACAAATCCACTTCCACCTAGCAACTCATCAACAGTGTCAACAACCAGCTCATCAATCGAGTATCCTAGATCTGGACCTCGACATCACCTCTCACACGACCCAACGGACAGTCTCAGCGCATACGAATACATCCAATATGAATCCGACAACGCTACGCATCCAACCTATTCCGCAAATCAGCAAGCCACATCTGAAAGCCCGATCAGCAGAATCGCCGCATCAACGCCTCTAACCCACTTCGCAGCATCCTCGTCAACCAACAGAACGTCGGACGGGATCCCTCCCGCACGTCCTACGGAAAGGACGGCGTTAGTAAGTGGTATACGGTCAATCAGCAGGACAATGGTAGCCCATTCTTCCACACGCGGACGGCACGGGGATGATTCAACACCTCTAACAGCGCTCGAGGTGTCTCCTGCTGCTCTCACATTTCGCAAACCCCGCTCATCGGATCAACAGATGCATTCGACGCCTTTATCGGATTACGCAGTCGTACCACCTCCGAAAAAGGGTACATCAGACAGTGGACCTGCGCCGCCTGTCCAGACGGTAGCTATGCAGATGGAGGATGATGATGTGAGTGTAGAGTATGGACGAGGAGGATCGGTATTGCCGTTGCAGGATGATCTGCAGGACTTGGTTTCGGAGCAAAGCATGTCTTCAAACAGTGACTCACAGGACGGATATACGAGCCGTAATTTACATGACGGAACAGCATGCGGTGATTCACAAGACGGACCAGCGAGCGGTGATTCACAGGACGGACATGTCAGCAGTGAAACACAGGACGGACAGAGCGAGGATATGGCAACCGTCTCTCCGAAACGTTTACACGAGCCGGTTGACATTGATACTTCTTTACACAACAGCGAGGACGGATCAGTGACTGAACAAGATACACCTGAAAAATCCTTGTCACCCCGTCTTCCTAGCGCTACCTCCACCGTACAGTCACTGCGTCTGGATATAGAAAACAGCAGATACAGCAAACGGCTTTCGCGCGGTGAGGTACAAGGTGGGAGCTCTAGAAGCAGATCAACAGCAGGGGAAGTTCAATTAGTAAGCGCATCATCCTAGCTCGCGACTGTTGTTCCGCTTGGACTGATAGACGTTTATTTTGTGTGTAGCTCTGTTTGAAACCTTGGGGTATCGTGGAAGACTGGAACGAGATTGACAGGATGGAACTTTCTGTTGAATACGTCGTCTAAATGCTGCGTCCGTTCGTCGCTGGTTAACTTTTCGGGATATGGCCTGGTCGGATTGATGGTGTTATGCTGACACAGTATAATGGGTACGTTCGAGATGCATTCACATCGGGGGACTACACCACGGGCTGGAATCGATAGCGTCATATATATATATTTCGGTGATGTTCTGCCACTCTGTCAAGCAATTGTTGAATGTGATCGTGCTGATGATACAGCTATTCATGCACAAGTGGAACGACTCCGTTCTTTCTGCTCTGGTTGTATACCCACCACCTCGATAGTTTTGCTACATCGCCGTCTCCCCATCTTGTCTTGGCGGTCTTTTCAAGCCCGTCCGACGAACAGCTCGAGAAGGATGGAGACTACTCATTGTCGCCGCTCCGCATGGACAGCACATTTGGGCATATCGGTCTGCTCAAGAGGATGATAGGAGGGGGGAGTGGAAGAAGGGGCGTAGTGTAGATATCGGTTGCTCATAAATCAGGCGAGTCCTGCGGCAGTCCGCCTATATATCGAACGAAGCGAGATTCTTCCTTCCGCCTTCCAAAGGTACGCACCTCGCGATTGCTCTATTCGCCCACCAGCTCGCTAAGCAATCCTTTCGCAGTCCTCGTCTGATTTGACCAGCACCGCGCGGGACATGGAGCCAGGCTCGCATAACAGCGCCGCTCCACCTCGTCGAAGGAACGCCTAAACGAAAACAATTTCTGAGGTCTGGACTTTGTAATTTCATTGTGTCTTGTGACTGGCACAGCTTTGACCTTTCTTTGATGTGCCATCCTTTGTCCCGTTGAAACCAAGCATTTTTTCACCTCGGGTGTAGTACGCGCGATAGTCATATCGGTCACTACGTATATACAATGTCGAACAAGGGGGGTTTCGCTCTACTGTAAAAGAGCATATTGATTCCAAGCGACCGTCTTCATATCTCTCTTCTCAATCATCCCATCGCTTATTCCTTCTTCAGCTATCCACCAACGATGTCGTTTTCAAACGATGATCATCAATTATCTTGCATTTTTTGCACCCAAGCCATCGCCACCACCACCACCACCATCATTCCACCTACCCAGAGAAATTTTTCTGGCTTTACAGCACCATCATTCCCTGCCAGTCACCCTCCTCCCACGTTGAGTCCACCGCCATCACGGAGCAATAATGCTTCTGCTCATGAGGAGCGTCCAGCTGGACCGTCCGCCAAAGAGGCCGCCACAATGAAACAACCAGCAGCGATCTGCAGCATCTTGGCCGCTTCTGGCCTAGGCAAGTGCCAGAACCCGGCAACCAAGAAATTCTTTGATAACGCCATGTGTGCACAACACTACCAGAGGTTCAAGGAAATTCAGGCGAGCTATTCAACAGTTATGTCGCACCCTGAGCAGGAGAATGGACCTGAGAGTGGACAAGTAGCGGTTTGCAGCATCGGAGCTTCTTTTGGCTCCGACGGGTGCCAGGCCCCGGTAACCGAAACAGCCCTCGGCTATCTACCCATGTGTGGACCACACTACCAGAAATTCAAGGAAAGGAAGGCGAAACATCCAGCAGTTGAGTCGCAACCGGCAGAGCAGAGTAGCTAGCAGAGTGGACAAGAACATGCATCAAAGTGAGAAGGTAGCAGATATCGGGCGAGGAAGGGTAAGTGCTCTTGTTGTGAAGATTTCGCCTGACAGCTGTAGCGTGGACGTTGTTATGCAGAAACTTATATTATAGTGCCGTGTGCATCGTTGGTTGTAGATATCGGCGTACCATCAAGCGCACGGCTAATCACAGCAAGATCGACTCGCACCATGTTGTTGATGCGTTGAAGCGTGCTTCTCCATCCGCTGTCTGTCTTCTGCGTGCTGAAGGTTGCATGCGCAGGTTACACTCCAATATATTATGTTGTATGGCGATGATGTAGTGTAGTCATCGCGTGCACGACGAGTGACATTTGCCTATTCTGCATCTGACTCAAGGGGGCCGCTCCGATTTTTACCTCGCTAATGGTTGACATCGCTATCTCGAGCGCAGCATGCTCAAAGCGCTGGAAGCTGCGTTGCAGAGCTCGTTGAAGCTCCTCGTTTCAGAAATCGCGAAACCACCACCTTGCCGTTTCATTTGTGTTTGCGACTCTCTTTTACAAGTCACGCACGGCAAGGGGAATAATAAACAAAGACGAGCAACCCGCCGCGTAGAAGGCCGATGATCGAGACTAGAACCCGCTCAGGTAAATTGGTTTCGCGCGAGGTGGAGTGGAAGGGCCGTGGTTGATAGTGTAAACAATAGGAGAAGTGGTTGTGTTTTATGATCAACGATAGAGCGTCATAGCTCTCTACCATACCTTTACCAAGGACCTTTGATCTGTGATCAAATCATCGTTTAAAGGGCTTGACGTCCATAAACCGACGGACCTGCCTCGCCACTACAACACCCACCTTCGTTTCCCGACATTCATTCGTTACTGTAAAAAACGCGCGCGTTCGCCCTGTGGACAACAACGCTATACCTCCTGGATCACCTTTTACCACAAAAAAAAGGGTATCAAGAGGACGATCTTCAACTTATTCAGACTCTATCGCCAGATCAAGCTCGAAATCGCGTCATTAAAGGCAGCAGATTCTGCTTCCTGAACTCCCGTGGGCCGGTCCTTTGAAAACGAGGGGAGGATTGATTTACGCTCCAAAGGCAAGTCGAGGTCAATGCTATTGTCGCTTTAGCGGTATTGAAACGCCGACTAACGGACCATCCTTTGACTTTGGCAGTTTCAAATTCCTGAAACAGGCGCGCGATCCCTTCTCGCTTTATTGTTATAACCCCAAACTACTATACTACCTTTACATCACTATTCCCGCCATGTTGGACATTAGACACTATATCCCCAAGCTATACGCTCGAGCCGGAGCACCGACATCAGGATTGATACATTCAACGTCCTCGATCATGTCAGCTACCAGTACCGCCGTCCGCGTATCTTCGACTGCCGTCCGTGCAAAGACCACCCCGGTTGTTTCCACATCAGCAAAAGCTGCGACATCGACGTCTCTCAAGCTCAACACGCCAACCGTTTCTTCGACAACCTCGCAGGCTCGAGATGTCGCTACTTCCGTGTCTTCCAAAGTTTCCCTAGTTGTGCAAACCCCGACGCGAACAAGCACGATGAGTAAGTTGAATGAGTGGCTTCAAGGCATGTTGAACGCTGATTTGATTACGTTCGATTTGACAGGCTCAAGTACCTCTATCCGTCTGCCTACCACGCCCAGTCCCTCGTCCGCACTCACGAGCACGAGTAACACTGTATCATCCACAACAAGATCGTCATCCTCTTCTCGACTATCGACCTCCACCAGCAGCAGCTCATCAACAAACAACATCCTTTCCTCGGCAGCCGCCACTTCGATAAGCAAACCCTCATCCGGAATCAGCGGCGGTGCAATCGCAGGAATCATCATCGGCGTCCTCATTGTTGGACTCGTCGCCGCTATTTTCCTATACCGCATGATCCAACGTCGACGTCGTGCGAATCGAAGAATGACGGGTGGCTTACAAGCATGGACTGATCGAACCTCGTACTTTTCCGCTTCTGGTTCGGGTGCTGCGGTTGGCGCTGCCATGGCAGGAAGGGAAGAGCGGGAAATGGGAGCTGGACAAGTACCGTTCCGTGAAGTGCAGGACAAGGATCAAGATGGTGGTCCGTGGGTGCTGGAAGAAAAGGGAACGTACCATGAGCCGATCATGATGGCTACTGTTCCCGCCGGAAACCCGTACGATCAGCAACAACACGCTCAACAAGTATACCCGCAACCGTATGCCCAGCAAACACAGTACCAGCCCTACCCGCCACAGCAACAACAGCCCTACAACCAAAACCTTGCTCCGCACACACCAAGCAATCTCTCCCAGCCACAAGGATACCCAATGATACCGTCTCCTGGCCCTGGAACACCGAACACGTTCGGTGGCGTTGCTAGTCCTACCCCGTCTGGATCATCTGGTATGATCCCGGCGCAGGCATTGGCTCACGCGCAGGGACAAGGGCAAATAATCCAGGATGGAATGAATGTGGTTGTACGACAAGGGTTCATTCGAACGCTTGAAGATGAACTTGGTGAGTCTCGCTGTGAGGGCGGTCGACATACACTCTATGATACTAACGCCACCCGGCCACGTTTTCCGCCTAGTTATCGCTCCGGGGGATAACCTCTTTGTCGTTCAAGCATACGACGACGGATGGTGCCTCTGCCGATCCATACACAACGAGCAAGGAGTCGTCCCTCAAAGCTGTTTATCCACTGTTGTTTCGCCCGTACTTTCGCCTTTCTCTGCTACGGCTGAAAACGCGCAACAGCAGCAGCAGCAGCAGAGAATGTCGAATGTTCCTGTGATCCAGATGCCGTTGCCTGCTGTCGTTGTTTCCAGTGATGGAGCAGTGGACGAGGTGTTGGCGCCTATGATGCGAAACGAGGAGCATTCAGCTGCAGCGAAGGAGATGACAACGTTGGCGCCGCCTTTATCTCGGTAAGTTCCCTTCTTCTTTCCGTGCGCAGGAACAATCGACTGATCATCGTATGTATCGCCAGATCCGAAACCACCAGATCCCTCGCGGTTTCTGAACGTTCCGAACGAAGGTCGAGTTTATTCTTGAATGCTGCTGCTGCGGGTCTTTACCTCCAACAAAACTCGACGCCAACTTATTAACCGCCGCTGTAGACGGAATGTTGGCTTCGGTGATTACGGTGCATGTAAGAGGATCAAGGGACGTAAAGAAAACCTCATGACGATGATGTGGAATACGGTGATCGACTATAGCGATCATCTTGGAAAGCAACTTGCAAGGCGTCTTTCGAACAAATTGGTTCGAGGATGCGATGTTTAAAGCTGCTCTTATTTGTAGGAGGGATTCAGATTCATGCACGCCTGGTGCGACATGTCGAGTCCATTACTATCTATTGCCAATCTAATTTATGATATATTCCACTTGGAATTGTGATTTCCATTGTTCGCGGCGGGCTGGACGATGTACTACTTGATGGATGCACTGGCGCATTGATGAATGGTGTGTGCAAGAAGATAACGCGGACTCAACGAGCTACTCAACGATGAGTCATCAACTGGTTCCGTACCGATCGCCCTCGGCGAGCTGATAGCAAGAATAAGAATCAAAAGAAGAAAGATAGGAGAATGAAGAAGTTGAAGCAACGTTTCAGGTTATCATTCCCATCAACCGCCTTCCTCCTCGCATCAATCCTCTTTCACTGTAATACAACGAGCAATCATTCTCCGCCTCTATCTCCCGCGCATCCTCTCCGCCTCTCGCACTCACATCTACCCTGCATATCCATACCTCCTCATCGCCCATCATCGTTCACAGCAGCACAGCCTCCATACCCGCCACTTTGGGTCGTTCAAGGAGGTCAAGGATACGATAGCCGAGGCGTTCATGACCGCTCCTCTTCCGGATTCGGCCATCAAGGACGGAATGGACGCCACCAGGACGGCAAGTAGCGAATCGAGGATGGGAAAAGTCGGTAGGGCTGGCAAGATGATAGAGTGTTGGGGACATCGTGGAGCTTCTGGTACGTCTACTCTACACTCGAGAAAAATCACCTGCTCTGGATTGCGTCAAACTGATAGGTGGCTCATGTAATACTTTCTGATATCAGCTAATCTACCGGAGAACACACTTGCGAGTTATCGAGCGGCAATTCTGGAAGGCGCTGAAGGGATTGAAAGCGGTGCGTACGCTGCTGCCATATGGTGCTTCCAGGAACGCCGTAGATCTCTTACTATTCCAACTATTAACCTACGTACGGCGTATCAGATGTACATGCAACAACAGACGGCGTGATTCTCATGTTCCACGATCCAACCCTCGACCGTACGACAGACGGGAAAGGTGCAATCAAGGAGCAAGCATGGTTTGGAAACATCGAGTGCGTTTATTCTCCGTCTTTCCTTTATGACGACATGGGTCGCTGATTGGACCTTGCTGGTTGTGTGTGAATAGGCATGTAAGGACGAAAAAGGAGCCTGTGCAGCCGATACCGACGTTTGAACAGTTGATCGCGTTGATCATGGAGGTATGTTCTCGCCACCTATTCATATGATGTGGGAATTGATCCAGGCACTGATCCGCTGTATGTGGAGGGTAGCCGGAGAACAGACATGTGATCCTCAACGTATGTTTCTCCCCTTCCTCTCGACCTTACCTTCTCCCTACATCAGTCTGACCGTTTCCGGACCATTGCCTGACGTACAAAAAAGATCGACTGCAAGATCCAGAATGACCCGGAAACATTGTTCCCACAAATGGCAAAAATCCTTTCGTACGCCGCCCTCCTGCGCTTCCTCCTTCTATCAACTAACGCATCTTCTCGAATCCAGGTCCTACCCATCATCCGGTATCGAGAATCGGATAATCTTGGGCCTCTGGCACCCCTTGTTCCTCGAACCCGCCGCACGCTACTTGCCGACATGTAAACGCTACCACATCGGCATCTCCCTTCCGCTCGCCCGGCAGTATTTCTGGGACGCGTGCGAGGGGTTCAGTATTGCGTTCCCGATGCTCATGAATGGTGCTGGAGCAGGAAGCGGTGGTGGTGAGAAATTTATGGAGGATTGCAGGCGGGAGGGGAAAGAAGTTTGTGTATGGACGGTGAATACGGCCGAGGAGATGAGGTGGTGCGCCAGGTGGGGGGTCAAGGCGATTATCACGGATCGGGTCGCGTATTGCGTTAGTGTGCGCGAACAGGTGAGTTGCTGTGACCGTCCACTCTCTTCTCTTTTCTCTTTTCCGCAGCAACGATTTACTGATCCGATTTTATCGGAATGTAGTGGGAGAAGGATCCATCGGTGCTTGATTTCCCGTTGTTCAAGAAACTCACGTTCCCATGGACATCATGGAAATACTATTCACTGCCACAAGTACGTCTGCCCACCATTTTTCCCATTCCTACTTTGCGTAAATGGTACGGAACGGGCATACCAACCTAACCTTTCCGTACAGATTATGCTCTTGCGATGGGTAGAGGATCATCTTCAGCGGAATGCTTTCCAAGCGGGACCACTGAAAGAGGTTGACCTGTCCCGTGTTCTTGAGGATAAGCCCGTGCTGCAGGAGGCTGAGGGGGAGGCTGGTCGTGCTACTGAATGATTCGACTTGGGCAGGGGAGGCCGAGGACAATGATCATGTGGACTCTTTTCGTCGCTTCGTTGTATGTTTGGACACTCATAGAGCCAGTTGATTTTGCCATGCTTGTATTAGATATAGAGAGGCTTCGAGACTTGTTAGACTCGGTACTTGGTGCGCTGTTTGTCTGGCTGCTGAATATCTTGCAGGCCGATCAGGATACAATTCAAAGTGCATCTATGTACAGCCTTTTGCCCAAATACAACCAAGAGAATATGTACAGGCCTTGTTCGATGACTATCAAGACGTGTGCTGTCTACCCCAAAACCTTTGCAAATACCCAACCTTCCTGAAATCACATATCATATGAACGTGTCTTTGTCGTCCAGCCTCCAGCTCCGCTACTCGGCATCCGTCGGCCGTCCCAACAACGCAGCCGAAGACTCTCCCCTAACCCTATTCATGTCCGGCCTTTTGCCACCTCTACTCAACGCATATTCATCGGCATCACGCGCAATCTCCCTGCCACTCATCCCTGGTCTCTCCTTCTCCTGCTGACGTCGTTCTTCATACTTGGCTTCCGCCTGTTTCCCGAGTGCACTAAGAGTCATCGATGATGGTCTCCACATATCCATCGAAGAAGTGCCTCTGACGACCTCCACTTCGTCGTCTGGTTGTTTCCGTGTAGTCATCTCGAGGTCGAGCAGAAGCCGTTCGCCAAGAAGCGAGACGTTGGAAGCTGTCGAGGCGTTCGTCGCCGACCGCGAGCGGTTTTCGGTCCCGGATCCAGAAGCAATGGCGCCGGCAGATCCTGGAAGTGCAAGATATGCAGATGACCGAGGTGCATTTACTTTACCTGGCGATGGAGTGAGACCACGCAACGAGCGCGAGTGGATAGAATCCCCTGCAGAACTGGTTTCAAACTTGGGTGCATCGTCGACCTCATCGCGATATGGAGCAGCCTCTGCGGAATCGCTGTGAGAGTGGTTGCTCGACTGATTCACCGACCGATTCTGCCGCATATACACTTCAATGTCATCCTGAGCGCGATTTCCCATTGACCTTGATCGTGATGGTGTGTGACTACCGCTCCGATTGGCAGTGACAGCGGCGTTATCATACTGAGACGAGTTTGAATGTATAAACGGCCGTCTTTCGTTTTTCTGCTGTTGGATAGTCGAGTATGCCGGAGCCGCCTCGCCACTGAGGATGGTGCCACTACGAGGTCGATATGGTGGTGGGTATCCAGACGCTGTCAACTTGTCTTCTAGATCGTGAAGCACGTTCAGCGTCGGTACCTGCGCCATCTCAGAGTCGGTAACCAAGGTGTCCGAGGCAGACACTATCCCAGAACAGATCAAATAGATCCGCATTTGATAGTAGATATAGATGGCGGCGACTCCCGTTCCGATGATCGTCAAAAAGAGAGTAATGACGGAAATCGTATGTGTCGTGCTGTTGGTGCTACCGAAAGCAGTGCCAACGTATACCAGAGAGAGTTGTTTGCTGTATGCGGAAAGGTGAATTTAGTATGCACATTTCGCTCAGCCGCATGGCGGAACTCACGGCAAAGTCTGTAATACAGGGAAGTTTCACAGATGAGACATCGACGTAAGTAAGGGGTATTTGACCCAAGCACAAGTATGTGAACCTACTAGGATAGCGGCCATACAGTAGGAGAAGAAATGAGCGCCTGCGGAAGCGGACAATGCCGTGGTAATGTGGCCTGGAATCGCACTGAATCGCAAAACAAGAACAAAGAGAAAACTCTTCTCTCTGATCAACGTCGTGAGCGCAGCATAGTACTTGTTTGAAGATTCGAATCTACAGATACAAAAGCGTGTTCAGTCTTGGTGACGACTGCCGACGACGGGAGAAACTTACTTTGCAGCTCGACCAGTACACATGCCCTTGAAAGCAAACCAAGTTGCCAGTTCGCCCAGGAACGTTCCGGCAGCAAGGATTACAAACCCGATTCCTACGTCCCAGACCAGCCCGATGCATATGCCAAGAATCTCGTGCCCTACCAATGGAGGGAAACTCAGGACAATCAGGATCGCTATGGGGATCATCTATCAAAGAAATGCCGTTTTTCGATGGAGGAATGTTTCAGCGAGAATGACCCATGTGTGACGAAAGGCGTATGCATACCCATCCTGCTGGCCAGCTTTTCAGCTTGTGAACTCCTGGTTTGATCCATTCAATGATCGCATCGTGCTTGACGGTAACAAGAACGGACAGGACGATGATAATACCTAGGATGATGTACCATTCTAACGAAAACCGAGATTAGCGCTCCCTAGCTCCTATTCAGTCGGGATCAGAAAAGAGTACTCACTCCACCAGACTCTATCCAATGATCTCCTAGCGATGACCCTGTAGTCGGCCGTTTTTGCCAATCTCACCAACGCCTTTGCATCCTGCGCAAACAAGTTCTTCAAATTGACCGGAGTCCCATCCGGCATGACCGCTCTTGAAGTCGTCGAGTTCTCGCCTAGCAACCCGCGTTTAAATCGTTCCCACATTGTGCGCCGTTCTTGTGTCGGCAAGTCGGATCTCGACCGGGCACGACCATTCTTTCCAAATCGAGAACGTAATCCTCTCCGGCTGGACGCTGGGGCGTAAGATGGCTGGCCATTAGCATCTTCCCATCGTACACCATCTGATTCGTCTTCCTCTAACAAGACTTCGCCATGCTCTATTGCTCTATGCTTTCCTTTCCGAATTGATGCATCGTCCATGGTCGAGGCGAATGAATTCTCCGTCATACCCGACTCGTGCCGCCGATGATGCAGCTCGTGAACGGGTGTGATCTCGTCGAGTTGATGATTGTTCTGCAGATTTTCTGGTCCAGTGGTACGCTCGCCCATCTCATATTGACTAGGGTGTCGAGATGAGCTGGAAGACACCGGCCGATCTGTGTAATCCACTGGAAAAGGGGCATCTGACGTCCGGTGTTTTCGCTTGGTCCAAGGTACCTGTGGCATTTTCGCCTGTGTGATCTGTTCGTTCCTCCTTTGTGCCTGAAATCCGGTGGTTACTCGGACCCGTACGAGGTCCAAATCACAATTTATGTAGTAGGAGAGAGAGCACTAGGTGGTGGGAATATCGACGTGGTCGAATGCACACCGACTTGACGTAAAATCACAGCGTCTCGGATGATTGCAAATCTCGCACACAAACAGGCTTCTCTCGTTCCCTTGGCGAAATCCACGTCAATCTATGATTGTTGAAATGTGTTCCAGCGAAGAATCGAATCTGACGTTTGCGGTGTGTTGTAAGGGCTCCTTTCGCCGATCTGTCGCAGACTGAAACGTAGGCAGAACCGATCAACCCCGAGCCCAGGGGGTCGGAAGAAGCGTGGAGTTGAACGTTTTAGACAACATATGGTGCATGTTACTTAACGCTTTCTCGATACGCGTCTGATCTTCGACGCACGAGTATGACATGACCCTATACCACCTGGACGCCACACGTGCCCGCAACGCTCGACCGGAGCGTTCGGCCCTGAGTCGGCCCTTTCGACGTCGAGCAGCTCAATATCCGCGGATTCAAATGTGTGACTGACTCGTGCCAAGAAGAGCTCCAAGAAAGTAGCACGGAGCCATTTGTGAATGTAGGGTAATATAAGACATCTGTAGTACTACATGTTGTGTGCGCCTTTTGAGTCTATTTTCCGAATAATAATTCAGCTGCCTATCATAAACCTGGGGTTTGCGAGACTACCAAGTCTTATTCCTAACGCTCCTTTCCCAACGCTTCACAAGAAGCGAGGTATTCCGAAGCTTTCCCCAGAGCCCAAATGGGGAAGGAGAATTTGTAATCTGAGGTTTCATGTTACCGAAGTATCAAAATGGCACACGGATATTTGTGAGTCGCACTGTTTGTGTCCACGAAAGACATTGTCGCAAGTGGACACACATCAGCAGTACGTACTTGGATAATCGATCACGCAGTTCTTGTTAAATATGCCTTCGGCGTCCTCTTGCAGCCAACTTCCATCCTGTGAAGCAAAAGCGGTAAAGTCATGTTTGACCATTCGCAATGCTCGTGGAGACCGCCCACGAATAGCAAATGGCAACTTACGGGTTGTTGCCGATGCATGATCAACTGACAAGCACGTCGAATGACTTGCTTATCCGGATATTGTGCGTAGATGAGCCCCAAGATAGCCCATGAAGTCTGGACGACTTGGGACGTCTCATGTTGCGAGTACTCGTCCTTCACGCATGACTGCCAGACGAACGTGCAATCAGAATGCGATTCAATGAATATAGCTAGAGCTGACTTACCAGGTAAGTCTCCCCCCACCCTCCGTCCATCATTTGGTGGCTGACCAAGAAGGCACACGCTTTCCTTACGCTCGCCGAATTGCTGTATGTCTCTCCTGCGAGTCCGAGCGCTTCGAGCGCAAACATCGTAGCGTATGTGAAGCAGATACCCCTGTGGCGCAATGGTTATAGTGAGTATCGCTTCACGCAGGGATGCACCAGAAGAGGGCAGATGTACTGACCAGGAACCATACCAAGACCCATCAGCCTTTTGGGCGCCATGCAAATAGAAGACGGCTTTCTCGACGGTGTGTCTGTATAAGAAGAGACAATGGAGGTAAAATGCTCAGTAACAGCGAATAAAATGGATGAACTTTGCATGTTCTGGCGGATTGCATTAAGACTCACTCGATGTCCCGTTTTCGGTAAACCGCATCATATTTCGAGAATTGCAAGAGAGCAGAAACAGCAGAAGTGGTGCATCTGGAAAGCAACCATCTCGCCGCGATGATTAGAGCTCTTGTCGTGTAATAAACGATGCAAGCGTTCCACCTACTCGGGGTATGCATGCTCGACCATGGTAGCTCCTACAAGAACAAGATTTTGCTTGTCAGAGAAGGTCGAATGGCGACCAGGACAAGTTGCTTACCAAAAACTTCCGAGTTACTAAGCCATTCGAGCCAGTTGCTTCCCCTTACAAGCTCGTAACTTGCGAAGCCGCCATCTGTGTTCTGCATCGTCAAAAGTAGATCCACACAGTCCTCGAGTCGGCGGTCGTCTACCTTTTGGGAGAGGTATCTATGCGCCAAAGCCCTGGCGGGATCAGCACCCGTCACTACATCTGGTAACGTTGATAAAGGTTGACTAACTTCAAGCTTTGCAATGCGAGAACAGCCTTCAAGCCTTCTCCAGCACAGTCACTGACCTGACATCAGAAGCATCTCGTCAGTATGCAGATACGGCATAGTCACATCAAACATACTCACCATATAACCCTGCTCAGGTGTCGAAAAAGGCCAAGCGCCTTTCGAACGGTGCCGATACGCCTCTTTGAACCATTTTGGATCATTCCTGATCTGCGCCTTGTCCAACCAATCCAACGCGCGTGAACAGCTTTCCTTGTTGGCTTCTACTTCTGCTAGACCAGACTCCACGACAGCTTGCGAGATGAATGCGAGGTCCCATAGCTGTGATCCGTTTGTGCCCGTCATCATTAGCCCTTCCTCGCTCATCCACAGAAAGTCGTCGATTTTCGCCAAGTGCTGTTTGAACGCATCCGAATCTGGGCCTTCCGCTGCGAAACGGCAGACCATGTTCAACATCTTGCTGACCGGCGCGATACTTTGATACTGCGTATTCTCGTCCTCGTAAACCACTAACTTGTAGGTACTGTCCAAAGCCTTCCGGCGGAAAAGTGACGGTACAAAATTCTCGCATACGAGCGCGACTTCATTGAGTAGTTTGCCGACTGGATGACGCGGGTAGAACACATCGCACGGATGAACGTTGTTGCGATGTCTGGAAAAGTCAATGTTCTGATACGGCTCGGTATAGATCTCTTGCCTGATTTTTTCGACGAGCGGGGTGAGCGGACCTCGGAACTTGTTTCCATACAGGTATCCTATTGGAATATCTGTTTGCGAACAATGGCATGCGTAGAGCATAAGTGAGAAGTGCTTACATGCGATTGATAACCCCCTCTTTTTTACTCACAGACGTTCCTATTCTGCACCCACTGGATCATGCGAAGATGCCAATTAGGGAGGAACACGTCATCGAAACGTTGAGACACATACCCATCTTGACGGATGGAACGGAACCCATTCCGGTAGCAACCTGGATCAGGGAGTAGCGCAATGTCATACCGACGTCAGCGAGCACCGTCGCTGGTAATCATGAGGCGAGGACGGACCATAACTCGGGAGGCACGGGGTTCACCCCGCTCCAATCGTAAGCGTTCAGGACGCAAAGCCATACTTTTGCCCAGGTAGGAACGCATACTGCTCCACCTATCATCGTGGAAAGCAGGATAGGGGTTGATTTACAATTAGCGATATGAAGCGGTCGTGCAGTTGCACGTAAATCGCGATGACTTACCTATTTTGTGGATCCATGCCCGAGTGTCAGCCATTACTGGCACCTCCGCTTCCATGCCTAGAAGCCGCAAAGAGACGTAGTTCATGACAGTGCCGAACGTAGTCGGTGGCGCAGATGTATGTCTGGCAGTGGATCCAGATCAGTCGGAGATGTGGATTCCTAATGAAATAAGAGTGAAGCACCGACTCACAGACCCCATCCGCCTTCCGGTTTTCGTTTTCGTAGCAGATACCGGATCATCTCAATTTTCTGCTCAGGCCGAAGAGAATTTCCGGTGACGTATAACCCTATTACGAGTCCAGGTATCAAAAACAACGGGCCTGTTGATAGGGGAAGAATGAGGACGTTAGCGGGGTGTTCGAATGAATCAAAGAGCTGAATGATATCCGGTACGCACCGCCGTATGCTCCTGCCCAATGACCATCATCACATTGTATCTGTTTGTAAAACTCGAAGCCGTTCCGAGCCGCTTCGATGGGTGTCTTTGCTTTCGGTAGCTCTTTTGCTTTCTGTAAAATGATAGGTAGAATTGTCAGCCCGGGCTCTTCGCAGCGTGATCGACGTTCTCCTTTTCCTCTCTTACGATATCTAGACCAAGCCAGTACTTGTCTACCGTCGACTGTGCCCAAGAAGACCTTCGCGGATCATCCTCATCGAGATAGACCCACTTGTGTTGGCCATGAGAATCTTGACCGACTACGAGGCGCCATCCAGCAGGATCAGTCTGAGGGATGTTGCCGTTAAGTGTGACATCGGTGAGGTCGCTGATCTTGATTCCTGGTAAGACCATGTTCGTGAATTCTATCACGAGCGGTGCTGGTTTGGTACGGATGGTAGGCTAGGGGCGACTCCTTTGGAAGCTGTTTGTTACCGCTACCGCTCTCTGTTGTATATGAACTTGCTCGTCAACACCTCTGACAATAATCGTAATACGTAGAAAACGACGGCGACTTACCAGCGCTCAATTTGATTGGTCATTTTCTGCCCAGCAGAGACCGCAGTGAATTTTACTTGTTCATCATTCGTTGGGGTCTGCTGGCAGCTGATCGTGGAAACCTTTGGAGAACAATGGAGAAGTGGAATACCAAGAAGATGGTACTACGTTTCATACATGAAACACTACTACTGACTGCATCGCAGTCTCTTTTGCATCCGCGCGAGATGACGAGTGCTGTAGTCGCTCGGGAGCTATTGCGGATAAGGCCGTGAAAGCATGCGAGCGAGCGAGCGATGAAGAGTTATTTCTATCTATCGGCTCTCTATCTTTCGCTTTCTTTCGTCTGTTGGCTGCTGGTCCTCTTGTAACAAGTATATGAGGACCATACACTTCCGATCCGTGTCGGCGACATGACCGACGCATGCTTCACCAATATATCGTCCAGGGCTGATAAACAGCCCGCAATATACCCGCCATTGCCATGTCAAGCTTTATACCCGCCAATATACCCGGACTTCCTGGAACAGTCGTCGATCGAGCCCGCAACCTCTCATCGAATCTCCTCCTCAAAAGCTGGTGCTTTTTAACGACCGTGTTACTTGGGTCAACAATTCTTGCCGGTCCACAATGCGATACGTATCAAGGTGTTCATCTGAAGAGTGACTTCCCCGCAGATATAAACCTTTTGACGGCGACGATCCAGGATCTTCAATCATACCTGACGAATGGCTCGATTACTTCAGTCCAACTCACAAAGGAATATCTCGTACGTGCACATTCGGACTGTGTTCAGCGGTGCTCCGTCGCCTAATACTCTTGCAATAGCTCCGAATCGAGGCAAACAATTACGCTGGGCTGGAGCTGCGTGCTGTTCTGGAGACGGCGCCGTACGAACGCGTCGTCGGAATAGCTCAATACTACGATGACCTTCGAGGCAACGGGGTGAGTGGCGCTGCCAATGATCTGCTCCCCTTAAGGCTGACCGCTTTCTCCGGTAGACTGTCTTGAGTGAACTCCATGGCATTCCGCTGCTAATCAAGGACAACATCGCAACAGACGTCGAGTTGGGTAAGTCTACGCCTGGTAGAGACTTCATGTTCAGTTCATTCTGCTAATGCTAATGCCTATCTTTGCACAGGAATGAACACGACTGCCGGAAGCTATGCTCTGCTGAAATCTCTCGTTCCACGGGATGCTACGGTCACCGCCAAACTCCGCGCAAAAGGTGCAATCGTTCTCGGAAAAGCAGCCATGACGGAATTCGCCAACTTTAAGGGTCTAGACCTCAAGAACGGGTACTCGGCACGAGGTGGACAATGCCAGTCGGCGTACGTGGTCGGTGGATTTGACGCAGGTGGAGATCCTAGTGGAAGCTCTAGTGGATCGGCCGTTGCGTTGTCTGCTGGATTCGCCGCAGGTACTCTTGGATCCGAGACGGATGGATCCATTATCGACCCTGCTGGTCGCGCGGCAGCGTACGGTATCAAGCCTTCTATTGGACTCGTCTCCAGGTCTGGGGTGATACCGATCTCGTCATCGCAAGATACGGTTGGTCCGATTGTGAGATCGACATATGATGCAGCGTTACTTTTGGGTTATTTGGCCGGCTACGATGCTGCGGATCCTGCGAGTGAGTTTGTTGATTTGTGGTATCTGAGGAATTCCCGCTCAACTGTCGCCTTTGCATATCATAGCTCACGATGTCGCTGAACACGTTCACACTGATTATACGCAATTCGCAAAGCTTCCCCACGCGACGTTTGCAGGCAAGAAACTAGGTGTTCCGAGATATATGGTGTTTGACAAGAAGTACTGGGGGTACGTTGTTTAGGCGGCAACGGTGGTCGATCCTTTTCTCACAACTTGCAACTTGTCCCCTCGCCTGACAGCGATGACGAAGCCAAAGCCCGCAAAGTCGAACACGCTTTCAACATCGCTATCGCCAACATCGAATCACTTGGAGCCAAAGTTCAAGACCCTGCCGAAATACCCAGTATGGAGGAATGGATGACTTCGGATGCGGAGTGGACAGTGATGACGACGGAATTCAAAGAAGGCATTGCCAATTATCTGAAAGAGATGACCAGCACCGAGGTGCATACTTTGGAGGATATCATCAAGTAAGCCGTCTGCGAGTATGAGTCTCACATGCTCACCGCAGACTGATCATGTTTTGATAATCATCTAGCTTCAACGACGCTCATGCAGTGAGAAGTCAATGGTCCACTGCTTACTGCTTTCTCCACTATCTGACCTATATCTCCGCCTGAATTTGCCTCTAGGATCTAGAGTTGGTACCCGGACAATGTTGTCAAGAGACGGTGAGCAATTAGATCGCGCTCGACTTGAGTACTCCAGACTGACATGTGATGTCTACTCCACAGCTTATAACGTCGCTTCTCGCGACTGGTACCAAATCAGAACCTTACCTGGAAGCTGTCAAGACCAGTGCGTATCTGCTTCTGCGTGGCGTCCGGGACAAAGAAATCTTACTTTTTAGCTGCTTCTACCTTTGTAGATAAACGGATTGGCAGCACGAACGGGCTTGATAAAGTTCTAGACCAGTATGGACTGGACTCTCTGATCATTCCGACGAATGGGATCGCCTCTGGCTTCCCTGCGATAGTGGGGTAAGCTAACACGCCTTGGGCCGGCTGGAATATCACGTTCGCTCATCGATACTGCTACTCTTCTGCGAAACCTAACAGATACCCCGTCACTACTGTTCCTCTCGGTGTGCATGACGACGGCATGCCATTTGGTCTAAGTTTCCTAGGTCGCAAGTGGTCGGAACCTACTTTGATAGCATTGATGTAAGTCCTGATGGATGGATGTAAGCAACGAATCCTGCAGGGCTGACGAGCTTTCATCTTCGGACAACCGCTATTTGGTATTTTTGCATCACGCAGGGCCGCTTTTGAAGCCAACTTTCCTGCACGAACCATTCCCGCGCAGCTAAGCGGCAAATGATTATGTTACTCCCAGTTGATGGGCCACAACCAAGAGGGTGTGTGAAGAAGGGAGGAAGGACGTGCTGTAGCATTACTATAGCAAGGACAAAAATCGTCGCGAATCAGTATAGTATTCATTGTTTGGTCATTCTCCGTCCGCCTTGCTGGATTTCATATCAGTGTGGAGGCGACAATGTCGAGTTACTGCCAGACATATGCTGTAAAGTTACAGCATTTGGAGAGGAGGTCGGAGCAGAGGAGCAGTCCTGAGGCGATGGTGTAAATAGACGTTTCGGAAAGATAGTGGTAAGACAAGCATACAAAGTGGCATCAGATAACCTTTCGAATAACATATCGCGTGAGCATTGAGAAGGGTGTAATGCTACCCCTAATGCCAGCGCTGATCGATATTCCACATCCAAAGGTCGGTGGCGTTTCAGGTCGTCCTCTCCATCACTCGTCATTGTGCGCTTCGAGTGATGCGCCTGGCTTTCGCGATTCCAATCCTCTCCTCTTCTTTTCGACTATATAACAACCGCATATTAAGTTTCGCCGTATCGCCCCCTCTTTCGCTCGTTCTCTTACACTCGAACTTTGAACTTCTTATCCAACATGACTTCGTGTACCGACAAAAAGACCGACAGTGTTCGACAAAGTCTTGAAGGGTTACAGTTGAATGCAGAAAAGGACACAACCCAGAAAGCAAACAAGGACGACGTGAGTCCCTCAAAATCGTGTCATCCACACTGCCATGCATCCAGCTTACAATCGTTTGATCGCTACAGAGACCCGCTACACTTCTCTCTCTTTCGGCGAAAGTGCTGAGAAAAATCGCCAGGATATTACGTCAAGACTCTCTTGGATCTCTTGCAAACCTCAACGTCTGCTCGAAAGCTCTTTATGCGATAAGCTTGCCTATACTATGGAAGGAAGTGGTTTGGAAGGCGAACATGTGGAAGGACGCTCAGGATCGTAGCGATGGTAATCCAGCTGGATGGCAGTTTGTCGAGTGAGTTCAGTCTAGCGCCTCAGTCGCTACGCCTGTCTTTTCCCACATTTCTGATCAGCTCCTATCTTCAGATATATCCACTTTTCGGGCAAAGCTCCTTGGTTCTGGAAGGGACTTGTGGATGCGTTGCCTGCAGAAGAAGCAAAGTCAAGCAGTCAAGACATAGTCCAGCTTCGATGGCCAAAACTGCAGATGGTCATACGAACAGAATCATTGATCAACGTCGAAGTTCCGAAATCGGTTTGGCTCACCCTCCAAGGCGCCACCGACAAACAGTCGACAACGGAATCAGCAGTCGGACGAGTCATTGAAATGGCGTACAAAGCTTGGAAAATCGCCAACTTGTCTCCCGCTATTATTCCGAAATTCGTGTCCCACTACCAGCCAATCGAGGATTCTTTCAAGCATTCCATCATCTCGTACAAACCGCAAGCGAAAAAGAGACCAGTCATACCTAATGCTCAAAACCGTCCTCCAACAACACTTCAACACTTCCAGTTGGATTACCCAGACGCTACGTTGGAAGTAGACATGATACTCGCCAAATGCACCCTCGATTTCTACCTCATTTCGGATATTGTGAAAGAGGTCGACCAAGCCAGCCGCCTTTGCCGTGTAATCGCCATCTGGAAGTTATTCAAACAGACGCAGAGGCACTTTGCACCTGCCAAATTGGTATTCGCATTGGAGAGATGTTGGATTTTTGACGACGTACAGACATGGTTAGACATGGTAGATACTCTCTGCTACCAGTATTACCCTAGTGCCTGCTAACGAATCTCTGTTGTGGAAACCTCAGGCTGAAGTTGCGACGGTGGACGAACCAGCTCGGAACCCTTCGTTCGAAATCGAAGCCATCCTCGGAGTACCTCACACTGCCAAAGGCTTTCTATCAGAGGCATTCAGGCTACAAGACCACTTGATCGCTCAAAGCCAAAAGTATGGCTTTGATGCTGACGGGGCCACGAAGAATCGAAGTTTGCCGGTTCATATCGAACTTACGGATATGGGTCATCCCTCTCTCCCACCACCTGTTTGCGTGCACGCCAAAATCAAGATGCCGAAACGCTCAGAGTAGTGCTGATATCCCAATGCTTCCCTGGTGGATGCGATCGCAAAGGATATCGAGACGGACGATTAATGACTCCAACTGAACTTGCGACCTGGAAGAACCGGGACGCCGCCCAAAAATAAACCAGGAGGATACGCATCACGAGCCAACCCCGGGATTGAGGACAATGCAGCACAAGTAGTAGAAACTGACTGGAGCACAGCCTATGAAGGGTTTTGATTTGCTGCTTGATATGACGGTAACCGGGTTTGAGATGGCGTTTTCAAGATATTGCGCTCAAACCGATGTTAAACAAGGAGGCTTAGGTCACGCTTGAAACTATTGTAGAAAAGTTGGAGTATCTGGTCGTCGCAGGTGAGGAGTCCGTTACTGTCGAAGCCGAAAGGTTATGTGGCACAAAGACTTCTGTTCCGGGCGACAGTTGTAGTTCTCCAAGAACAAACCAAGAGGGATTGAAGGCCCAATCGTGTCCGTCATATGTAGACTGTCGAAAGAATGTCAAAGACTCGTTAGACTCCAGATTAGAGATATAAGCCTTGCGATTTTCAAACAGCCACCCAACGAACACGTATGTTGTGAATTGCCTTCACCACCACGTGCAGATGGTATCGAATCACCTATAGTCCTCGCGCACCAGGCGCTTACAATCTTCTACCCGTCGGTGCGATCAACTAGGATGGAAAGTCCAATGCTGAGTGGCTAATATTTGTTACTAGATATGATGTGCCGATCCAACTGCGTGTCCGTTCATTTCCAGGGGCTTTGCATCGCCATTCGTTTCATTCAAATAACGAGCAGCTTTACCTAGTGCCCATATAGTGAATGAGAACTTGAAGTCTATTTATCAAAAAGCCAGGTGTTAGAGTCATTTTGGTCGTGTGGCGACGTGATGTTGCACGTACTGGGATAATCAATTCCGCAGTTCTTGTTGAAGATCCCCTCCACGTCCTCCTGCCGCCAACTCCCATCCTACACAACCAACGAAATCGTCACTCAGCCTTGATCCAAATTGACGGAAAGCGCCAAGTGAAAGAGACATACAGGTTGTTGTCTGCCCATCACCAGATCGCAAGCACGTCTCACGACCTGTTTGTCCGGGTATTGGGCATACAGCAGTGCAAGAATAGCCCACGACGTCTGAACCACCTGCGACTTTTCGTGCTGCGAGTAATTGTTGGTCACGCAAGACTAGAATTACCAAGTCGGTAAGAAGAACGTATCATGGGGTCTTCATAAATGTAAAAGACTCGCCATGTATGTTTCCCCCCATCCGCCGTCCTCCATCTGATGCTTGACCAGGAATTCGCAGGCTTTTCTGACGCTTGCAGAGTTGTTGTATGTCTCCCCCGCGAGGGAGAGGGATTCAAGTGCAAACATGGTAGCGTACGTGAAGCAGATACCCCTACAACGATTACAAATCAGTAATCCTTGGCGAATTCTCCAAGAGAGAAACGAAAAAAACTGACCAAGAACCGTGCCATGAACCATCCGGTTTCTGAACATTATGCACATACTGGATCGCTTTTCGCAGCGTGCGACTATCCCGGAAAAGCAGTTTCAGCCTCAGAGTAACGTATGAGTATTGGTAAATGATCGCACTCGATATCCTTTCTCCGGTAGTTTGGTAGATGGCTGGAGAACTGCAGCAATGCGGAAATCGACGATGTAGTGCACCTGAAGAACAGTAGATGTTAAGCCATATGGCCGGAAGGAGATCAGGGCGCCACGAAACAACTCACTCGGGGTACGTATATTCAATCATGATATCGCCTGCGCCGAGTGACCGGCAAAATCAGTCAACGCATCGAAAAAACCCGACCAACTCGCTACTCACCAAAGACCTCGGCCGTATTCAACCATTCAAGTTTACAACTACCTCTAACAAGCTCATAACTCGCAAACCCACCATTTGGGTTCTGCATGGTCAACAAAAGATCCGCACAGTCTTTTAGCCGTTGCTCGACCACTGCTTTAGGGGTATAACTGCGAGTGCTGCAGGGTTAGCTAGTTAAAAGCCAGAGCCTGGAAAGGTAAGGTACCTAAGGCTCTGCAGTGCGAGAACCGCCTTCATTCCTTCTCCTGCACAATCGCTGACCTGCGCCATATGATCAACTCATCAGTCATCGATAGCCATCACGTAGGATAAGACCTCAGCGAGAGACGTACAGTATAACTCTGCTCGGGTGTAGAGAACGGCCAAGCGCCCTTCGAGCGATGTCGATACGCCTCGTTGTACCATTTCGGATCATCCCTAATCTGAGCCTTGTCCAACCAATCCAACGCTTTCAAGCAACTCGTCTGGTTTGCCTCCTCCTCCGCTAATCCGGTCTCCACGAGAGCTTGAGAGATGAATGCAATGTCCCATAGTTGAGAGCCGTTGGTCCCGGTCATCATCAGCCCTTCCTCGCTCATCCACAGGAAATCGTCGATTTTCCCCAGATGCTGCTGGAAAGCCTCTGATTCCGCGCCTTCCTCTGCAAAACGGCAAACCATGTTGAGCATTTTACTAACTGGCCCCACGGTCTGGTATCCCGTGTTTTCGTCTTCATACACTACAAGTTTGTATGCCGCCTCCAGACCTTTCCTCCTTAAAGGCGGAAACGCGCAGTGTTCATAAGTGGCAAGCACCGAATTGAGGACGTCGAGTATCGGGTGATGTGGATTGTAGATATCGACGGGGTGGATATTGTTACGATGTTGTGAGAAATCAATGGTATCGTACGGCTGGATGTAGATCTCTGACCGAATTGCTTCGACTAGTGGTGTCAGGGGGCCCTTGAATTTCCGTCCGTAGAGATATCCCAATGGTATGTCTAGCAAGCACGCAAGGGAAGTCAGACGCGATTGATCTAGTTAGCTGGTGTGATGAGCATGCGACTCACAAACATTCCTTGTATGAATCCACTACCAAAGCATCGCCGTCAGCTGACCTGACATGCTCCAACGCGGGTCAAGAAACTTACCCATCGCCAGGGATGAAACGGAACCCATTCAGGCAACAACCTACCATCGACTTCGAGTTAGCAATGGGCCAAACGCTGGAAACAAGGACGTACCATAGTTCCGGCGGGATTGGACTGACACCTTCCCATTCATATGCGTTTAGGATCGATAACCATGCCTTTGCCCATGAGGGGACACATACGGCTCCACCTAAACCACACAAGACAAACAGAGATTCCAAAGGAAATCGATATTAGTATCCCGAGAAGAGCCTCTAAGAGGTAGATGTCCGGATATTCTTACCCATTTTGTGGATCCAAGCTCTCGTTTCCGCCATTACTGGCATATCTGGCGACAGACCGAGGATACGAAGGGAAACATAGTTCATGACCGTTCCAAACGTCGTTGGCGGGGCTGCAGTATGTCTGATACGTCCGAAATAAGCAAAGGCAATGACAATGCCTAGAGTTCGAAAGAAGAGAAGAGAGAGACGTACAGTCCCCATCCGCCTTCTTTTCTTCGCTTTCGAAGTAGATACCGTATCATTTCGATTTTTTGTTCAGGGCGGAGGGAGATACCCATAACATACATCCCTATCACCAATCCCGGAATAAGGAAGAGCGGACCTAGATAGAGGCAGGGAGCAAGTATATTCAGCTTGTGCGACGTTACTTTGCTTCACGAGATGAGGGAATGTTAACGATGAACGTACCACCGTATGCTCCCGCCCAGTGTCCATCATCTGCTTGGATCTGCTTGTAGAACTCAAACCCGTTCCGAGCGGCATGCATTGGTGTTTCCGCTTTAGGCAGGGGTTTGGCGCCCTAAACCGACCGATGCACATCACAAAGACGAAAGAAGAAAGTCAGTGCTGCTCGAGCCACGCCGGCGCGTCCGATCGGTTTCGAAAGAATCCGGCGAGAGACGTCCTCCTTCGGAACCTTTCTACGATACTCCTGGTGGTGGTGAAAGGAACAGGCACACTCGCTCTGCGAGAAGGAAGGAGAAAGGCTCTCGGACGGGGTGTACTGCCTTGAAAGAGAAGACAGGAACACCGATGTTTACGCTCGCGCAGTTGGCAATCAATCCGCTTCGACTGCCCGACTATGGAGGGCAAAGGCAACACCTTTTGCCATTGACGCCTAGGGCACGCAAGTCATATCGGCCAGCTCTGCAGCGACCCCGAACAGGGAAACTACCACATGGCGCCCATCGGTACATCTGGAATTCTTGACCTGTCGAAGAAAAGCGGTGGAAGGTTTTGAGACCTGTTGAGCCAACGGCGGAGGAGAGATATCGACCGTTGGGTGTAAATGTAACCTTGTCTACAGGCTATCCCGCCCTTGAAGAAGATGATTGGCCCTGATTCTCAACCGCTCTACAAAGGCCTTGCAAGGCAAAGAACATGTCGCTAGGGCCTCGGGAAGGCAGTACAACTCGCTCCGGTCGACGGAGGCTTGCACGGTGTAGAAGAACTGGCTTCTCGCCGGTGGCCTCGGTGCAAACGAAGATATCGAGTCTCGCGTTCGGGCTTGCGCCCGAGGTGAAGACAACTTGGCTCTAACGATGTACACCCCTTTCGACGAGTGATGCACCGCATGTCGCTCGACTGACCTTCATCAGCTCTGCGACGGCCTCTCGGCAAAGGCTCGCTTCATTTGACCTCGTTTCGTCCGACGTACGACGGCCTTTCAAGAGCCAAAGACACTGATGCTCGTCCGCCCTGGGGCGATCCCCTTGATCAAAAACAAGACGATCGAGCGACATACGCCGCTCTCGATGAGGCAGAAGCAATAGTCTCGCTTCGCTCGAAGAATGCAACGAAGAGCGAGGCGTTCGAGTGGCATACGCCCCGTTCAACGAGGCAGAGGTAAGTCTCGCTGTCACTCAACCGTGTCTCGGCCATCAGACGACGACCTCGAGAGCAATTTTTTGAACTCGTAGCCTGCGGCGCAAGGCATTGATTCTCGCTTCGCTCGAGGTGTGCTCGCTCTGCTCGACTGATGCTCAGCCTACAGCCTCGAGAAGACATTGATGCTCGCTCTCGCACGCTCGATGAAGGCAGCGACACTATTGCTTATCCGCACGGCAGCAGCCTCGTAAGAGACAAAGAACAAGACGCTCGGGCGGCATACGCCGCCCTCGAGGAGGCAGAAGATGGAGTCTCGCTTCGCTCGATGTATTCTCGGCCTGAAGCCTCGCGAAGAAGGATTCTCGCTTCCCTCGACATGATCGGCCTGTGGCCTCTCAACTCACCGTCTCTAACCCCAACCAATACCTATCCTCCTTGCTCTGCTTCCACTCCCTCCTCCTCTCATCCCCTTGCGCCAAATAAACCCACTTGTGCTGTCCATGCGAATCCGCACCAACGAGTAGTCTCCATCCTTCTGGATCTGTGCGCGGGACCGAGTATGGGAGGACTGGATCTGTGAGTGTTGTCTCCATTGTCGTATTGTCGGCCAACACGATGTTGCGGTGACGGGGTGTTGCAATGTTGCTGCTGGGTATACAAACACTCGAGAAATAATAGAGTCGTTCCACTTTGCATAACCAACATATTGAGTGACCTCCCTCCTTCCCTCCCAATTGTAAACAAACAGTACAGAGGAAGCGGGGGCACCTGTAGCTTCACCTTCTTGATAGTTGATTCATCAACCAACAATTGAGAGCGATCAAGAGGTGCTTTACAGATACAACACAACAGGGGAAAGGCTAGTTCATAACCCCATCATGGCTGCAATCACTAAATATGCAGGATTACCTGATATCGTAAGTTCAGGTTTGGGTGGAACAGAGCGGACGAGTAGCTGATCGCGCTTCATCCGGGTTCTAGGACACAGCAACAGACATCTACGAGACACAAGACGTACCCGGAATCTCCAAGGTAGAGGCAAGTACCGCTCTCCTGCTTCCACTTCCTCTATTTGCTGCATATAAACACCGCGGGCTGATCCGTCGAGCCATCCTGTAGAACGACTCGGACTCCGATGATTCCCTACACCGGCTCGACTCTATCACTCAAAAATCACGCAAGGCGGCTCGAGGAAAGGCTGCAGGTGGAGCCGACGCGGGAGTTGCAGATGATGCGGTAGATGGGTCGACGCTTCTCCCGAGCAAGGATCGGGTGAGGAAAGTGTTTGGCGGCCGGAGAGAGAGGACCAGGACAAGGAAAGGAGAAGAAACCGGAGAACGTGAGTGTTGTCCCTTATTTCTGTGTATGATGTTGGCATGCAATAATTTTGCGACTGGATACTCATACCAACTGCATACTCATACTGCATGTTCTTCTTTCCTTCTCGCTTTGATTAAAGATGCATATACTTCCCGCCCGCGTCTCCCTCCGATCTCACAGCGCCTCACACCTCGCACCTCCACACGACATTACGAACCCAACCCCACCCACGCAGCTATCACTGGCTCCTCCTCTTCCGCCTCGTCAGAAGATAGCCAAGAGGACGAAGGCGACGTGAATTACTTGACGGCACGTACAGCCAGTCTCCGGATCAAGGAGACTCCAGCGGCGAGGCTGAGGCGGTTGAAGTGGGAATTGCAACAGTTGGAGAAGGAGCTTGAGCATGCGCAAGCAGCGGAGAACAACCAGGGAACAAGCGGTGCGGGCACGGGTGAGATCGATAACCGGTCCTTCAACAACGTCCCAGGAACAGACGAAAAGCAGCGGCGCGACGGACGACAACGCACAAAAAAGGCAAAACCATCAACCACAGATTTGTTGAAACGGCTTAGTGGATTACAGGGCGCTGCTGCCGGACTCGATCATGCCGCTGCCTCCGCGGCGTCTGAATCTATAAGAAATCCGACTTTAGACGTTGTGCGGATGATAGTACAAAAGGCGCAAGAAAGCGGTGTGGTCGAGCAAAAGGATAATGGGAAGGAGAAAGAGGGTGTAGCGGCGAGTGGGCAAGGGATAAAGGGTGATGCAGACGTTGGCGAGCTTGGACGGGATATGGTGGCAGCGGAGCTGGATCGGAGGCTTCATTTACTTGAGAAGCGGATCGGAACGGGGACGGTCGACGAGGTGCGTTCTTGTGTCTTCTCGCTATTCAGTCACCCCGCAGACTAACCCCTCCTCGGCCACTTTGGTTGTTTTTCCTGCTTTAGACATCAATCAGCCAACCAATCATCCAACAACTTCAGAAAATGGAATCGATCGTATCTCTCCTCATTCAGCCGGCGTACCTAGATACAGCAGGAAGGAAAGTAAAACTCTTACTCGCTGACCTGGGGAAAGCTTCAGCGTTGGCATCTTCTGGGCCAAGCAGTACCACGAATCGGAGAACCATAGGTACACAGCAGCTCCCGCCACTGCGCGGCCAACAACCAGGAGAAACAGGGAGAAAATTGGAGACGGCTACACAAGACGAACTAGAACGACTGGATGCCCTCTACTCTCTCATCCCGCGAATCGACCCACTCCTCCCGGTCCTCCCACCCCTCCTTACACGTCTCCGCTCACTTGCGTCCCTACACGCAAACGCATCAACCTTCTCCCAAACGCTTGAACAACTCGAGTCGCAAACACACGAAATGGCGCAGAGGGAGGTGGATTTGGGGAAGATGCTGGGGAGGGTGGAGGAGGGGTTGGGTAGGAATGCTGAAGGTGTAGAGAGGAATTGGTCGAGTCTTGAGGGAAGGGTGGATGATTTGGTTGATAGATTAGAGAGGTTGGGTGTGGGGAAGTAGGGCTGGGTGAGGGCATATTGGGAGAAAATTTGACAGTAGTTCGCTACGATCATGGAGGTGACCTTGCCTCGAGAGTTGTTCGCGAGTACATATATTACCTTTGTCCGCCCAACAAGCCAAATACGGTATTCTTCTACCTTTCATCGAGGTTGTTCAGATATTATTTGATCAATGTCAGCAATCAAACACTGACCCCGCCTCAAAGGAGCAATGTCTTAGTGGTCGGAAACTGCAAAAGCAAAGGGAGCGATGATGCAGATAATGTTTGGCCCCGAGCTGTAGCGACGTTCCCGACACTGATGAGCAATAGCTAGCTCTTTAAAACCCAAGAGGAGCGAGAGGAGATTGTCATGGGTCGTGCACAAGCAGTGCCTCCGCGTTCCGTTGTCTGTATCTGTATGGGTTGCCACAGACAGCTGCTGAGCTTAGCACAACTTATTGTCACAAAGAATATGAAGATTGCACAAGCCATTTGCAAAGTTGAACGAATATGCTGTATGGCGAGAACACGAAACATGTAGCCAAAGAACATTATGAAAGGGGTAACGATTGTATTTACGCATTGTACAAAATTGCCCCAGGCTCTACTGGCGAGCCAAATGAGGGATCAAGAAAGAAGAGAAAAAGATGTACACCTTGTACAACTTGTGCAGGTTTGAAAAATGACGAAAACAGTACAAATGAGAAAGCTTCATGCCTGAGATACAGACAGAGAGATTATATCAACGTAGATCAAGACACGATCGAGATGTAAAGCCAGAAAAAAGTAGTGAACAACCGTTGTCTTCATGGCGAAATTCGGTCCATGTTTTTCGTATAGGCAGAGTCGAAAAGCGAAAGTCGGGCGACAGGTCAAGAAACAGACCAAGAGTGATGTCGGATGGTCGAACTGAGGTGACCGGCAATCAAGATCGTCGTACGGCACCCGTCTGGAAGAATTCATCGGCAGTGGAGAACAGAACAGCGTCACCACCTGTCTGCCCACGCATTTCGTTTCCACCCCTCGGCAGACCGATTGGTCGACCACCATGAGCACGCATAGCGTCATCCAACCATCCACCAGGACGAGCGCCGGCTGCGATAGCTGCTGCACGAGAAGCGGCCGGGTGGGTCGGTCGGGGTCGCGTGACTTGCGGTACGTTGACGGGACCTGGATGCGTGCCGTTGTTGAGCATGGCGAGACCAACAGCTCCGTGATCTCCGGTTGTTAGGTAATGATACTAGATCGGGAAAGGAAAGTAAGCGCATGTCCAGGTTTGCGCTATAACCTCCTTGAAAACTCACCTTGAGACCGTTCATCTGCTTGTAACGCTTCTTGCAACCATCACCAACAACACAAGGGAAAGGCTTCAACTTTTCCTCGGCTTCCTCCAGCGTCAAGCCGTCCATGGCAATTGCGTAGTTCTCCTCAAAGTTGCATTGACCTTTGGACTGATGATACTTTAGCCCATTGGCCTGTTTGTAAGCCTTGGTACAGCCTGGCTTGTTGCATCGATACGGTCGGTAATCAGAGAACTGGGATGGTGCCAAAGCAGCTTCGGTAGGTTCCCCAACATCGTGCTCTTCCTCCTCCTCTTCCTGTGCTGGCGCGGGGGCATTCAATGCCGCCTTTTGAAGTTCGGATGGAGACGGTTGAACGACAGTGCCTCGCGAGTCAAGAACAAGAGGTACGATAACCTGGCCAGTCTTATTGCTGCGCAATTCCAAAAGCGAAGGCGGTAACGCGATCTCCGGTCTCGTTGCGGGTCTGACGTCCGATTTGCGAACATTCGCGCCGAACGCATTGGATAGTTGGGTCGAAGCCTTGACACGCGATGCGGGTGGCAAGGTTCGTTTTGTGTAGGTCAATGTGGCCTTTTTTCCGTCAATGCCGGATTTTGTGGTGAAGCTGGTAGAGACGCCTTCTTTGGTGTTGAAAGATGATCCAGGAGGGGATGTTACCAAGAACGTGTCGAACGCCGATTCTTTTTCCTCTCGCGGACTCGCGATGCTGACTGGCGGAGTTGGCAGAATTGAACGACGTCCGTCGTTAAGATTCATTTGCTTCACGGCAGATGCCATGTTGCCGACTCTTGTAAACGTCGGTAGCAGACCTGGTAACGCATGGTTGAGCGCTGGTGATGTTTGTGTGGAATTAGTGCTTGTTGACGCTGCAGATGAGGAAGATGGCTCTTCGTCATCGAAAGAGTCCATCTCGACGTCGTTGTCATCAAAGTCCGCAACAACAGGGAATCCACCATCACCTTCACCGCCACCAACGACCATGACGTGTTCCTCCTCATACTGCACAAGCGGACGAGTTCAGATCGTGGGCTTGGAACTACAAAGCGAAGATACTTACATGATCAAGAAGTTCATGTAGTCCACGATGGGTAACGCCACAGCATGTAAAGTCCTTCATCTACGTAGCCATTCGCGTCAGTCTCAGAACAAGTGGTTGGAAACCCGGGCATGTAAACTCACAAACTCTGATTCCTTCTTGTCTACACCGAATTGCTCTTTCGTCCAGTTGGCAAACGCTCGGCTGTTGGTGTTCAAGGGCAATGCTCGAGTATGCATGTTGGGTGAACGAAACGAGTTGTTGAAGCCTCGCATCGATGAGAATGACATTGGTGATCCACTGACACCCTCGCCGTTCAAAAAAGGATCTTGCGAGCTAGAGGACGACAGGCATTAGTTGGCCGTCAAAGGTGATACGCCAATCTCAAGAACTTTGACACTCACTCGTCTTTTGGTATTCTGCTGTTGATAAAGCTTCCCATACCGCCTCCTCGAAAGCTACCAAAGCCGCCACCCGCACGACCCAGACTACCTTTAAAAGATCGCATGATATCACCGGTAGCGCCAAAGCTCATGCCGAGAGACATGGGACTGCCATTACCGAAGTTGCCTCCACCGATGTAGGACCCTGTCGAGCTGAAATTGGGATCATAGTCGGGATTCGTTCGTTGAATGGAGATGGCGTATCCCGTTGACGATGACGGCGGCGATACGGGATAGATGGATGGTCGAGTAAATGACTGTCGCAAGGCACTTGGTTGTTTAGTGTTGACGCCAGACTTGCGTGGCTGATCGAAAGCGTGGATAGGTAAAGCGGACGACATTGTAGTTGATATACGTCGGTCGTTATTTTTGAAGTGGCGGAATGATGTTCCTTCTCGAGCTTGATATATCGTATTCTCGGTGAATAAAAGATTCGAGATAGGAGTTGTCAACTGAGTTTTTACCAAATCTGGACAATGGTCAACCCCGGTGTTGCCCCAGAATCGAAAGGAGTTTTATGGTCGGAGGACGAGTTTGATGGTGTTTCCAAGTCGAGTGTTCGATCAATCCCTTCTTTGTATTCGAGGATTGGAAACTTGAGAGTTGCGAGAATGAAATGTATTCGGCTTCGAAAGTGATGAGGCGAAGCGTTGAAGAAAGAGAGAGAGAGAGAGAGTCGAGGATTACTATAACAGATTCGTGGAGAACGTTGGGATGAAGGGCAGTCGGCCGGGTCGTGTGACTTATCGTTAGGCGTCGTCCGTCGACACTTTTCACGAGATAAGTGCTCCGGGGGTGGTGCTATAGGGTATGACGCTTTCCTAGCGTCTTTTCGGTGGGTTTCGTAGTGTAGTAGTCCAATATGGTAGATGATGTCGTGTTATGGCACCAGTTTGAGCGGCGTTGGAATGGCGAAAAGGTATAGCGCGCAAACAAGTCGCGGTTTTGCCGATCGAGTGCCGACTTTTTTTCTTACAACAACCAGAGAGTGGCACGGAGTTTGGGTCGGGACTTTGCACTACGTTTGCGGGACAGAGGTTGCGTTATTTGACTCCAGACAACGTTGAGAGATATACCAGTGACAGGATTGGAGCAGCTTGAGCAAAGTCAGAGGTCAGGCTTGGACGATATGTCGTCTTACGAAAGGTTCTGGCACAAGAGTTGTATCCGCTGAGAAAAAAGTTGGCCTGGTGATGCACAGCTTGATGCAGCTACAGGAGGAAGAATGTTTGTAGTGGCTCTCCAAAACTCAGACATCCACCGAGACTTGGGGCGTGAAGGCATGCGCGCCAGCACGGTGATGCAGCCCTTCTTCAGCCTCCTTCTTCTCCTTCTTCTTCCCCTCGTTATGGTCGCCGTTCCCCCGTACCCGCGCTGTATCCGCTCTGTTTTTGAATCTGTTTTTGGCTTGCGTTTTTCACGTTTTTCACTAGCCTTTTCCCCCTGCCCTCGCGCTTATGGGACCGCCCAGTAAGCTCGAGAGCCTTTTCCATCCTTCGGTGCGACTCTTGTAAGCGCGACTAGCCGGTTCAGATGCCTCCGTCTCGCCTGGCCGCCGACGTCTCTTCTATATCCACCATATCTCCACCACATCTACCACCCTCCGCCCCTAGCCGTCAGTAATCAGTAGTAGATCCAGTGCATTAGACCCATGAGCTGACCCATGTCGTAGGGTTGGCACGTCCTTTCCAACTGAAGTTGTGTGCTGTGTGTACACGTTGTCAGCTGTCAATTCCGTTGCCCTCCACAAGTTCTCCTATACGGGCTCAGCCTCCTATCTAATCACGCTGTCCTACCTTGGCATGCATTGCGGAATGGTGCTCAATCCTGAACTCCATTCCTTGCAGCAACTCTCCTTCTCTTGCTGCGAATACTATGACACCAGCTACGCGACTCATCGACTCATTGTCATTCAGCCTTCAGCATTCGGCATACATCGTTCCTTAAGGTCCTTACTACAGTTCCTGCGAGGCGGCTAGCAGCAGTAGTCTATGTACTGCCTATGTTCATGAGCTTATTCAGAGTTTAATTCCCTCTTAGTCGCTCATTTCAATCGTCATTGCTCGCCACGAACACGGTTCTGTAGTATGTGATATGGAAGTAGCTTTGGATATTCGGGTCCACAGTCCCCACCTGCCACCCTGCAAACTACCCTTGCACCACCCGCTGCACCACCGCGATTCATCTGATTCATCAGTAACGGTTCAGGAGCTGGTTCAGGAATCTCATTTCGCGACATCCGGAACTCGGAAACTCGGAAGAGCCGAGCTCTCTGCCCTGCCTGTGGTCTGCCTGCTGCCTGATCAGCTGTCAGCTGTCAAAGTCCTGTGGCAGCACTTGTTGCCCCTATGGATATGTAGCTGGATATTGGATATGTCCCAAGCTTTCCGATTGCTCCTCGAATTTCCTCTCAGGGCATGTAAATGTAGGGCCAACCAGGTGGCCAACCTGGTGGTTCAGGTCAGGTTCAGTATCTGCAATCATGCATTCTCCTTTGTCGCCGAAAGAGGGTCGGAAGAAGTCGTCGGAAGAAGAGGAAGACAGATGGCGCGGAGCGGAGTAGGGACGCGACGCCAAGTTGGGAAAGCTGCTGAGTAGCTTGCTGAGTGCTATGTGGTTGGGTTGGCAGCTGCTGGGTTGCCTGAGTAGCTGGCTGGGTAATGATAGGTGTCACAGCTATTGCAACCACGACACGACTGGCAGGCTGACTAACATGACTGAGCTGTTGACTGGCACAGCTACTGGCACCGGTTGTCTCAATCGAAAATAGGCAGTTCGGACAGGCTATTCGGGATGGGTAGCTGGGATGGGTGATTATGGGATAACCGAGAAGGGAGATCTACGAAGCCATTCGCGATTAACTTTTCTCGAACTGTACTGCACCTTCCGGCCGGATTGTTTCTTGAATTCGACTCGTTTCAGATCTCGTTTCAAAACTTCTTGGTGTCAATGCAGATGGGGACGTAGCTGTAAATTGCGATAGAACAGCAACGCTCAGGCTCGAGATCTTGGTTTGGACTGCAATATTTCAGATTAGTCACCGGCTCGAGGAACTCGCAAGGCCCGGTAGCAGGCCAACTTCAGACTTGGCAGAAGCCCTGAAGATTCCGACCAACACTGGACAGCTCGCTCAACGGAGCAGTCCCACTGTGGCCAGTTCAGGTATCAGTTGTGCAATCCGATGAACCGTTTCGATCCGACCCGCCAAGGTGCATCCGAATCGGTGCCGGAAGGTAGGTATGATAATCTCATGATAGTGGTATGGACTGACGTAAAGATTGCCCTTCAAACCTGCTCACCGGACAAAAACCAACCGGGATTCGAGGTAATGTCAGCCCTGCGAACCGGCTTATGGCCCCATCAACACCCATCCGAGCCACAAAAAAGGCGTGGAAATAGAATAGGTTTATATTGTGAGCAACGAAAGGTTACATATATATCTCCGTTACAAGTACAATGGTCTCTTACTGAACCTGATTGACTGACCTCCTAAGCTCGACCCTCGATCAACGCACCTCCACCTTCTGCCTCTTCTTCCAGCCGGATTCTACCTTCCCTCTCCTTGGTCTTTGCCCAAGCAAGCGCACCAATCAACGCCACCGGATGAGCGACGAGGAGGACGATAATCGCCACGGTGAGCGGCGTTGGCTTGTTCTGCCTGCTCAACAGAACGGAGAGAAGGATCCATTCCGCGGCAAGGCAGGCGTAGACGTCGAGTCGCAGGACGATCCAGACCGCAAGAATCAAGTTGACGGCCATGATCGCGAACACTGCTTTCCACATGTGCACGTAAGGGTTCGGCTGGTCCATGAGGGAAAGCCAGTTGAGGGCGATGAATCCGTTGTGCAACCAGTCGAGGCAGAACAGGATCACGAAGAACATGGTCATGGGTGCGTGAATGAATATCGAGTCCAGTGGACGTCGCTTGGATTGTCGGTGCGACAAAAGAGTGATTTGGGTGCTTGCACTGTTCGTAAATTCAGGATTTGTGATCAGCCATGGCGATCCGGAACGCATGACAAAGATCACTTACAGGTTGAGAACGTTGAGAAGGATGATAATTTCGGAAACCTTGAAGAACTTGAGCGTCTGAGCAGATCAGATTCCAAAAGATCAGCGTTTGTCCATAGCGACCGATAAACGCAACTAACCCATGCGACGGCCCATCCTGCTTGTAGCCAGTTGGCAATGGCAAATCGCAAGCCTACTCCGTGAACCAAGGTCGCCTGCGGAAGTAGACAAAGAGGGTCAGCATCTACCGGTATTGTGAACCCTCCATCAAGACTGTAACCCTCTCGCGACCACAGCCTCACGAGGACCACCACAACATCAACTTCAATTCAACGCACCTTGGTCTCATCCTTCCTCGCCATGACCAAAATCAAACACAGCCCGATTTGCAGGGAGTATAACAAGATCCAGAATATTCCGATCATGATGGGGTTGGGGGAGATCACTATCGAGCAGGGGGGCTGTTAGGGTTGCAAGCGTTTCCTACGGATGAAAGTGGGATTTACGTGTCGGGTACAGCTTGTTGATATCGGCTGGGAAAACACCAAGATCAGCCACAAATCTACATTTCGATGAGCCCACAGAGCATATACTCACCCAGTCCCGGCTTGATAGCCAATGCACACACCAAATTTGCTCCAATGGTCATGAGCAAACTCAACGGTGTAGCGATCTGCAGCCTAACGAGTTGCATGCTCCGCCTCATTTCTCCCTCAGTGATGATGCCGGTGGCATCTGCGGGTGGGTCATAGGACGACATGTTGATTGAGGGACTTGAGTGTGCTTGGAGAGGTGGAAATGGAACACTGAAGGACGATATGATTGCCTTTGAACCTCTTTGAATATGTTTGAATTGCCTGACTCGGTGATTGCCTACTAGGGTCCAGAGGCAAGGTGACGTAGTGGGGCACTGTTTTGCATCGGGCGCACAATCAGCGGAGTCTTCACTCGTCTTCTCCGCAACGCGCTCGCGAAACACGTCGCGCTAACTTTCGAATGGTAAACAATCCCTTGGACCAAACCCATCAAAAGGTTGAATGCCTATCAACATCTACTCTGTCAACGTTCTTTTGCCTTTTCTCTTCGCCTACCTTTTGTCGTCCTTCTCCTTTCCTGTCGTTACGTCGTCTCGTTACTCGGTAAGGATCATCAACACTCCGCAACCGCTGCATTATCAACTGCTGTCAATCGCTCAACTCTTTTTCACTCGACAGTCAAGGTGAGTGTTTGTCGAGATTTTGCCATTTTCTCCAAACCACACACTGATGCTCTCGCTGCGCACCACCTAGATGAGAGAAATCGTCCACCTCCAAACCGGTCAATGTGGTAACCAGATTGGTGCCAAGTTCTGGGAAGTTCTTTCCGACGAACACGGTATTCAGCCTGATGGAACCTGGAAGGGTACTTCCGATTCCCAATTGGACCGAATCAACGTCTACTTTAACGAAGCTGGCGGAGGAAAGTATGTTCCCCGAGCCGTCTTGGTTGATTTGGAACCTGGAACCATGGACAGCATCAAGGCTGGTCCCTTGGGTAGCTTGTTCAGGCCTGACAACTTGTGAGTGCCCATCATCGCATCACTCATGATAAATTGTAGCTGACATCCGGGTCAAACGCAGCGTCTTTGGTCAATCCGGTGCCGGTAACAACTGGGCTAAGGGTCACTATACTGAAGGTGCTGAACTCGTCGACTCTGTCCTCGATGTCGTCCGAAAGGAAGCCGAAGCCGTTGATTGTCTCCAAGGTTTCCAGATCACCCACTCTCTCGGTGGTGGTACTGGTTCCGGTATGGGTACGCTCTTGATCTCCAAGATCCGAGAGGAGTACCCCGATCGAATGATGGCTACTTTCTCTGTCGTTCCTTCCACCAAGGTGAGTTCATGAACCAGATCTGACCGTAAACTACCGCGCTCATCACGCTTGCAATATAGGTTTCTGACACCGTTGTTGAGCCTTACAACGCCACTCTTTCCATCCACCAACTTGTTGAAAACTCTGACGAGACTTTCTGTATCGACAACGAAGCCTTGTACGACATCTGCATGAAGACCTTGAAGATCAACCAGCCTACTTTCGGTGACTTGAACCACTTGGTCTCCGTCGTCATGAGCGGTGTCACCACTTCATTGCGATTCCCTGGTTCTTTGAACTCTGTATGTACTTGCCGCGGCAATGGACCGTTGATGCGTTTGCTTACATTGTTTACTCTTTCGCACTTGCAGGATTTGCGAAAGTTGGCCGTCAACATGGTTCCCTTCCCTCGTCTTCATTTCTTCATGGCCGGTTTCGCTCCCTTGACCTCTCGTCAATCTCAGCAATACCGACCTGTCAGTGTTCCCGAGCTCGTCAACCAGCTCTTTGATGCCAAGAACATGATGGCCGCCACTGACCCCCGACAAGGTCGATACCTTACCGTCGCTGCCTACTGGCGAGGAAAGATCTCGATGAAGGAAGTCGATGAAGCCATGTACGCCATGCAGACCAAGAACTCGCAATACTTTGTCGAATGGATTCCCAACAACATTCAGTCCGCGCATTGTGACATTCCTCCTCGAGGTCTTAAGATGTCCGCCACCTTCGTCGGAAACTCGACCGCCATCCAGGTCTTGTTCAAGCGAGTTGCCGATCAATTCTCTGCCATGTTCAGACGAAAGGCTTTCTTGCATTGGTACACTGGTGAAGGTATGGACGAGCTCGAGTTTACCGAAGCCGAGTCCAACTTGCAAGACTTGGTCTCCGAGTACGAGCAGTACCAAAACGCTTCGGCAGAGGAAGACATCATGTACGAGGACGAGGAGTTGCCCATGGAGGAGCAGTAAACGGATCCTTTCGGCTCCTTTACTCTGCAACGACATTCGGTCATACATCTCTTCGGTTTCAGCATATGCACCAAACGTCCGGTTCACGATGCACCAACACTATCATCTTCAGCTATAATCGTCTGATCTATAGCGACACTATTTTCATCCATCGGCGTAACGACACGAAACGGCGAACCCAGACGACCACACCCTTTTCCCACCGCAACCATTTATCATTTTGATCCTACTCATCCCTTGCTCCGCTACCCGCTTTCGACAACACCATGCAAATCCCGAGGGTTTCGGCCGCCCTCACGTCCACGTCGTCTCCTTTCTCCCTTGCACAAACACGACCCACAACCGCCTCAAGCGGACCCGAAAACATTTGTTGAGTAGAGGTCACTTGGGGTTTCGTGCTATTGGCGCAAGATTGAAACGGGGCGACACCCAATTTTCACGACTTGTTATTTCTATTCACATACTCCACCATGGACGGGTTGTAAGACGTGTTGTTATTTCCTGGGTATGAGCACAAAAAACGTATGAAACGCACTCCAGCTGGTGAATCAGCTTATGTTCGACTATTGTTAGTGGCGTTGGTGCCGCTGATGACTCCGTGAAATTGGTCCGGAAACCTAGTAGCACATTATGTACATGTTTCGGTAAACCCAGCTGTAAACCCTTGTTGCCCGACGTCTTATTATCGGCACTGGCAGCTGCACTGGCATACTGTTTGTTTTAGTTGAGCGATTATCTATCTTGAACTTTTTAATGGGAATGGGTGCAAAAATGCTTCAAGGACCGTTGGAAGAGTAGAATGACAGTCTTGTGCCGACCAACTCGATGTTCGTATCATACGGAACAGATCATCAGAGCTATCGTCAGACCACATAATTCACCGACAGGTGTCCGGACCGGATTCAATAATAACTCCAGCCCACCCCGCAAGGAAGCGATCGAGTTTCCCCGCGATGTTGTGGATGCTCATCCAGTCATCCAGTCACAGTATACACAGTCAAAATGCTGCACAATTGGGTTGTTTCTTCGGGAACGCGACCGCAGCCTTCTTTCCTATAAAGCCTGAGCTTCTGTCTGTCGGATTCCAGGTTCGTCTCTTTGAAGCCTAGGCCAAACAAATCAACGTCAAACATGGGCGCGTAAGTCACATCTCGTATCATCCCCGGAAGCTCACATGCTCATGTTTCCCTCGTCAACGCCTCAAAGTTTCTACGACGAAATTCCTCCCAATATCCTCGAATGGATTCCAAAGCAACACATCTTCTTCGTGGCCAGCGCCGCTCTCAGGTCCAAGCCTGGAGAGGCAGTATCGGACAATAGGAAGAATGTTGCTGGAAGGAGAGTTGATGAATGGGGGTATGCGAACGTCAGTCCGAAAGAGATGGCGTTGTTCAACGTGGTAGACAAGAACACAGTTTGGTGTAAGTGAGACCTAACATAACTCGCAAGTGAAGCCTGCAAGCTGATATGAGTATTATATCGCGATAGACCAGGACTTGACAGGCAGCGGTAAGATCCGTTACGTTTGTGCTTGATCGCGGGTTTCCCTAAGCCTGTCAACTCCCCATGATTTAGGTGCGGAAACAATTGCACATATGCGTCAACCTGGAAATGGGCAACTTACAATCATGTTCGTTGCCCTCGAGGGAGCTCCACGGGTCTGTAGGCTTTTCGGAACTGGTATGTTTGCTGCTTGGGGAATCTGTCAGTACTTTGAAGTATAGCGCACTGAACCAATGTCCGCTGTTGAATAGGTGTCGTCCATGAACGCACAAGTGCAGAATTTGAAAAGGTACAGCAGGACTTCCAGGTCGCGAGTTAGCAGATTTAACGCAAGCCTCCTTTCCAGTTATTGCCACCAGGTGACCCGCGAATCAAGTCCGGTTGTCGAGCTATCATTGAGTTGAAGGGTACGTCGAGACATATTCAAGTTGAAGACTCTTCACATCACTTACTAACCTGGCCCTGCTTCTCCGACTCTACTAGTCAAGTGCGTGGCCAGTGTTGGTAGATTTCCTACAAACCTCGTCATGTGATGATGTGCTGACCAAAGTCCCTTCTCCAGTCCTGTGGCTACTCTATCCCCTTTTTCCAGTACCTAAAGGAAAGGCCAACGCTAGACGTCTGGGCCCGGAAACGCGAGTGCTTGGACCTGGATATCCCCTACGACGATTCTGTGGACGAAGAAGCGCAAATCGCCAATACCGATGGCTCAATCATCGATAAACAATTGGCATTGGACAACCTGCTCAAGAAGACTCTTGCGGAAAAGAACAAATCGGGCGCAAAGATACAAGAGAAAGGTGGCCTTCAGCAATACTGGGACCTGAAAAACAACATGAGCCTCGATGGGCTCCCGGCCCTTTCGAATTTGGCACCTGTTTCTGGCTCCAATACTCCGGCACCTTATGGCTACGTCGATGAATCCGTTTCGTCACCTCTGGCAAATGGGAAATTACCGGTACAGAAGGAAACCTTTAATCGAGATGAAGTGCGTGATATAGTAATGAGGGAACGGAGACGGATGTCCTCAAATCGGTGGGCTGATCTCTACGTCGCACTTTCGGTTTTCGTGCTCGGCCTCGCGTTGGGATTTGGACTTCGTGAACCTATACACCGTTTATTCGATATGTTGTGAATACCGTTTGCTTAGCGTGCACATGCAGCGAAACTGACAACCTGACAATACCCTGACCTGCAAAGGCGTTTGCGCGAATTTCTGCAGTTCTACAGCTTCCAGGATGATCGTGGAGCTGATCGTAACACCAGCGGGGCCATTACGTCTCTGCAGCAACCACATACCCTCGATCTCCTTCCTGGTTCCTAGACAAGAAAGCCGAACATGCATCCTCCTCACTGACCGAACCTGGCACATTGCAAATGTGTTGTCGGGGACCCCCGCGCATCCGTCGAGCTACCCGAGTGAAAGCTCGATCAGAGACGCCCGACGACAGACAGCTCGCGCGGCTTCGGGCGCTCGACGGTAACAGTTACCCAAATAGAATCCTAAGTAGACCGGAACTTTCACGGTTCTTTTCAGAGGAGTAGTGCCTTTTTTGAGCTGGTCCTTGGGAATCTGACTCGGGAAGGCCAGGAAAAGGCAACTCGGAGAGCCTGTCGTCCGAGTCGCCTCGATTGCTATTCTGGCTGTTTCCGAAGAACTCGGCGACTGCAAGGAACCATTTCGCCCGAAAATCGTTTATCAGTTCTTTTAGCAGCTATTTTAGCCACGTCATAACGGACTCTTCGAGCAGTCGCATAGCGCTAGCATGATGATACAGAACGAAAACAGGTACGAAAACACGGATTATTCAGACACGCGGGCATCCGAGCCACGGTCTGTCCCCTGTCCCCGAGGCGCGGCCGGGACTGTGGCTCGGGGTCTGAAGTTTGACTGGATCTTTATAGACGTCTGTGTGTCTGTGCGAATATGCTCTGTATGGAATGCGAAGTATGGAGTATAGTTAGCAACACAGACCTCTCTTGTCTACTATTGCGCTCCTGTGCCCTACGACTCAGCGACCGACGCATCCGAAGCTGCTGCTGCAACAAAGAGAGATGCCCAATTCTCTTCACCACTGTCTTGCCCGCGTTCGGCCTTGTTTGAGTCTCGTAATGGCCGCGTTTTAGTTGGGTCATGCTTGTTAGCTCCTAGGTATCAACTTCCATCATGTTTTGTTGGCTGTTGGCTGTTGGCCCTGTTGGCTCGACGTTCTTGCTTGGTGCTTGGATAAGCCACTCGTCGAGGCGGAAACCAGCCTCCGAATCTCCGGTATATCTGCCTTATCATCCTCGCCCACCGAGCGCCGACCTCGACCAATACTGTACCGAAAAATTATTCGGCAGTTCGCCATCTCGGTAATAAGTAATTCGGAGCTGGCCTGGCAAATATCTGTCCTGTGGCCGTCATTCTCTCGTCGGTCTGTCAACTCGTAATCGGCTGGGCAGCTGATACGTCAGTTTGGCCATTGCATCTCTTCGCAATGTCCATCCGATTGACTCTTTGTCCCGTATCTGTTTTGATAGTCACGCAGCATGCATGATATCGCGTCTACATCATTGTCCGCTGCACTGCATCATCTTACTACGCTCGCTCCATCTTCAAGGTCGCTGCTTCACCAAACTGGACACAGGAAACCTCGTCGTCGCTCTGAAAGAGCAGGGAAGGCGTATGCTGAGAGCCTAGGGGTAGTAACTTGAACCTCATTGAATTTAGCAGGGTTCCTTCGCAACAAAGCAACGTAAAGGCAACCAGCCTACGCCGCATCCGAGTCCAGGCCTGTATCCCACCCAATCCGGGTCGGGTCCGTCGCATCAATCTTCTAATCAGGCGAATGCGATGGGCAAGGCAGCTTCAGGTCAAGCCTCTTACAGCAACATCGACCCATCTCTTGCCAACTACAACAATATTAATGGCGGGAGAGGGCATCTCAACGGATCTGCAGCCTCAACCTCGAACAACGCACATACTGGATACGCTACAAATTGGGATACAATCATGCCGCTAGGGGGAAATTTCCAATCGTATGCCGACAATTCCGGAATGTCATACGGAGGACATGAAGTGCATCCTGCGACGCGGCAGCAAGAAGACATTGCAGAAGCGATAGAGGGCGCAGCAGGCGGACAAGACGGTCTTGGTAATTCTGATCAAGATAGTAACGGAGAGGGCAGCGGGCTGGAGCATACCGATGGAGGAGATGATATGGACGAGGACGAGGCAGAGAGAGCGGGAGGACCCGAACGAGCAGAAGGAACAGAAGAGACGTCAAGAAGCGGAACCATAGCGGACAAGACGAACGATACGACGGAAAACCGCAGAAAACGACAATCACTACGTCGTGGAACCGCCTGTATCCGCTGTCGTAAGAAAAAGCTCAAATGTTCAGGAGAGCGCCCAATCTGCACAGGATGCGCCAACAGCAAGAAGCCTACAGAATGTATCTATGAGGAGAGGCCCAAAAAAATTCCAAAAATCCGACGTCGACAGACGCGGTTGCAACAGATTGAAGCACAAATCGAGGAAAGGTCGCAGCTGCTTTCAGCATTAGAGACGGTCCAAGCGAATAGTGAGTCGAATCCTTTATCACAAAATGTTTGCGACTAAATCATGAATACGTGAAACAGCAGGCGGGGCATACGTGGGACCGTCAACGGGAATGTCGTCTACGTCACTACCACATGAAAACACAACGCAGAATGGCATACCGATTCCCAGCCAAGCCAGTTTACCGCCTTATGCCAACAGTAATCGACCCACCGCAATGAACATACTTTCTTCCGAGAACATGTCGTTTCCGATTCCTTCGCTACCGCAACCCGGTTCATCTACATTGGCATATGCATACCCAAATGTCGCGAATACGGGCCAATATACAGTAGCGGACCCTTCACAGCCGTTTTACGGGAGTGTCTATGTCGAACCGTTTCTACAATCGGCCGGAGGGTCTGATATGGCTACGTCAATGACGAGATTCGCAACACCGATGCCACAACCAACGCCAGACATTGGAAGTCAGTTGCATGGGTCGCTATCATCCTTTTTGGCGGAGACGGCGACTAGCAGAGCCAAGAGAAATACCAGCGGGAATGATTTCGAGTCTCAGATACCGGCGCACATCATGAACAAGTACAGCGACGATATCTTCCAAGCCGTCGAGATGACAACCCTCTTGGCTTCCCGTGGCCTGACAATCACGGACGGCCAGATCAACGTCAGCATCAACAGTCCGATGGAATATGCCTTGTGAGTCATAAGTTGATATACATGCGACCGCGTACAGAGGTATACTGAAATCACTGCCTTGCAATCCCGCTTCCAGGATCTATCTCGTCCTTCCTTACACGCAACATTTGTGCATCCCACTTCATCCCAACCGGTTTCTAGACTCGCTTGCCTTGCCGGCCGAAACTCGTCCACATCCAGCGTTGCTGTATATTTTGTTCGCGGAAGCATCAAGGGTGATATCGAAAGGATTGCCGCTACCATTTGGGGCCAAAGTCATTCCCGACTTCTACAACCAACCAGACGTCACTTTATTCCAGTACGCCATGGATCTACAACCAGCATTTTGCGATCGAGCGCAGACTCTCTTCCATCAGGCTCTGAAAGAGATTGACAGGCCTTTGGACTTGTTAAAGGCCAGTTCTGGTATTTGTCGGTTTCTCGCAAGTATGGGTAGATCGCTCGAGGCTTGGCTTTCCGTTTGTTTTCGACTAGCGGTAGCTTGTGGTCTGCACAAGATCCCGAGAGCGACCTTGCGTCCATCCGGTGCGAGCGCCACACCGGCCAGTACCAGCGACAGAGATACATTCACGACCGACTTTGGAATCCTGCAAAGCCAATCCCCGATGACGATGCAACGACAAACACTTTTCGGTCCCGCTTGGCCTTCACAGACGAACAACAGGTTTGAGCCGTATACGCCGAACACAACGCCACAGCCTGCTGGCCAGATCTTGCCAAAACTTATCGTTGTTCCGCCGCCTGCGGATAACATCCAACTTTGGGAGAGGATGGAACTTTTCTGGGCAGTAAAGGAGTTGGATTGGGGCCTTTCGACGAATCTTGGTTGGACTGCGGCTATCGGTGACAGCGAAGTCCAAACCCCATGGCCAAGACCGTTGAGTGATTACGAGAATGGACTACTCGATGAAGTCACGGACGGCAGTGTGCGGGACCTGTTACATCCCAACGAGAATCTCATCTCGTCCCGACCACAGACAACAAGGATGCTTGCTTTGAAAAGTCTTTGCCTAATGAGCGCCGCTGCAAGGTATATTGACAGCGTTGTTTCGAGCGGTGAAGAGTCTAGCTGACCTCCCTGTATATCCAGATTATCCGACGTTGTACCCGGTCCGACTTCCAATCACACGTCTCAGAGGCAAAATCTCCAACCTGGTTATACTCGCATGCCACCTGCCACGACCACTCAGGCACTGGACGACTTCAAGAGGGCTCTCGACGTATTCAAATCTCGCGATATGCCGTGCGCCAACACAGTTCCGTTCGAATGGGCTCACGATCAATGGTGGATATGTTGCCGTGCTAATCTCGCCACTGCGGAGGTGTATTACTTCAATGAGTATTCGGTATATAAGCCTATCATGTACGAGAATGCGGTCGCATCAGCAAGACGGGTAGTGGATCTGGTCAAGAGCTTGACGGATTTGGACTGGTCAAACTTACGTACGTCCATGCCCGCTCCGTCTTTCGAAGAAATGTCTATACTAATTTTGCGCACCGTTGCCAGATATCTGGGTGGTGATGAACATTACCGTGATCGCCAATACCCTACACCGCGAAGCCCAGCGGTTGCGTCAATCTGATCAATCGGATATCCTTCGCGCGGCAATGTTGGCGGAACAGGACGTCCAATATTTGCAGCGAACATTGAACGTGGATATCGGAAAGTGGCAAGATATCGCAAAGATGGAGGCGGTAGCGCATCGACGGGTGAGAGATGGGTTGCCGGAGAGGGTAGGGATGCATGAGAGGATGTTGTAGTTGGCTGTTCGCTAGCATTTTGCATTAAAGTAAGGATAAATAATATGCTTACTCACTTGGCTGATATATGGGGTTGCATCAAGACTAGCTGCTTACGATAGTGAGAGTGTTGCGGCTTGGATTGCTGGTCCACCAAAGACTCAGTACAAGAGAGTGGTGATGCCTAGTACCGGTGGGTAAACCGAATTCCTGCTATTGAGCGATGTTCGCGCGATACAGCGGAGCAGTGCGTTGACCTCGATGAAATTGGCTGCGGATGCTTACAATTGGCGATTTCTTCATCGAGCTGCTATAGATCATTTTAAAAGGCTCTGTGCGATGAGCGTACTGTCTTGAGCGTCATCAGGTCTTAAAGGGAAGCATGCAGCTGATGATCAATGGCAGTGCACGGTAGTCAGCTTTGTAGTCGAGTCGGTCAGTCAATAACATAACACCCCCTCAGTCTTCCGCACGTGGCGTGGAAATGGTGGAATGCGGAACCAAATTATTCATGTCAAAGACCAGGTCCTCGAAGACCTAGCTTCGTCTCTTCTTCTTCGTCCTGGATGGAATTCTCTTGATATATGCTCAAGCACTGGCTGCAAGCAAAATAAGAGTCCATCTACTGCTGTCTGCCCTTGCCTCGCCGAATCGCGCAAGCATGTCTCGTCCGCCTCGATCTATGCCTTCCGACAAACAGTTTTTAATGAAGGTTGAACCCAAGGAGCTATTCGAATCTGAGTAAGTGATGTTTAGTGGTCGGTCCGTAACGCCTTTGTTAATTATAACCGTCAATATTTCAGTCTATTAGGGCGTGCGCTTTCGCTGCACCCCTCCGACAAATCGGCAATCAACGCAGAAAACTTTGATCTAGCCGTAGCTGCTGTCAAAAGGCTCAACTCGCTTCTCACCAAAGTGTCGGCCGACGTCCAGCAGGATGCTGTTCGCATCGTCAAAGCCCTCCTCTCAAGACCGGCAACGGATGCAATCGCCAGAGCGATCTTTGACGGAACTTCGACGTTGGCCGACAAATCCACCGCACAAAAGGCTAACGATCTTCTGCAAGGACTGACATCTATGTGCCAAATCCTGACCGGTCTCGGCCAAGGAGAACAGGCGGAAAGGATAGCTACACCTTTCGTCACAAACTGTATCGTGAATGGATCGACTGCACATCTGCGAGTTGCAGGAGCAAAACCAGTCATCGTTATTCTCTCGCACATGCAAAGCTTTGTGAATGTCGACACCCTTCCGCAAAACCTCATAGATGAAGTCTTGCAGGGTATCGACATATCAGGAGAATCCGCCTACCGCAGTCGACTCATTCTAGGGCTTATCTCCAATCGGGCGTTTGTGCTACGTCTCGGTTATCGAGATTCTCAGGAAGCTGCTGTAGCATTACTACGGACATGGTATCGGCCTGGTCAGCTTCCAAAATCCGACTTGTCCGCACTTTCGATTCACTTTCTGCCAGTGCTGCTGGAAAAGTATCCAACACTCGCCGTACATTCGTTACAGGATCTCAGTCAATCAGCGTCAACCGCGACACATGCCGACAAGTCTGCGTATCTGGCAGCCTGGACAGCCATTGCACGCGTGGCGGTGGTTGTGTCTTGCTTGAAACTTGCGAAACTCGATATGCGGCTGCTCAAGTGGGCAATCCACCACGCCGATGATGCAGTGCGTCTGGACGTTTGGTTTATCCTGACGCGATGTTCAAGCCCTACAGACCAATTAGAGGATGTTTTGTTGGGAGAAGATGGACTCATTGCAGAATGGCTGTCTAGTAACATGTCGGTTCCGAGCTTAGAGTAAGTACCGTTCTACTATCGAGGTCCTCTTGTAACTCAGTTCTTCCTCGCGGGTTTCCAGGTTTCGAAGTGACTACTTGGCGGCTTTTGGAAAATTCGTCGAAAGGCTGTACACATCCGCCAATGCTGCCGTCCGACAAAACCAGAAGCCTCTGGCGCAAACAATGCAAGGCGACGCCATGGCCGAAGAGGCGTTCGAGCAGCAAAAAATATCTCGCACAGAATACACGGGCCGGATCGTTCAACTGGTCCAGCTGATTCTCAACCGGTTTATCGATGCAAGCATCTTGTTACCCATGTCGACGTATCATGCTAGGATTATCACTGCACTGGCGATGCTTTCGTACCTTGAACAGAATCTCGGAAGTCGTCAGGTCGGTAAAAAGGTCGGCAGGAATCAAGTGACATGGCCGACCCTTTGCACGGAGGAGAGGGTGGATTGCTTGATTGCCTGTCTAGCCAGCAATTTTACCGATGTTCGAACGCAAGCGGCTGAACTGTAAGCGTTCTATATATTCAAAGTTGCATGTGGCTCCAGCGTTAACTGTTACTTTCTGATTACAGGTTGGAGTTCGCCCCCTATCCGTTACCCGGGTATACAATTGAAGCTAGCCGAAATTCCTTACTCGAGATGGCCCTCGGACGATTAAACGGTGCTCGGAATACGGACGCTGAGGCGGGTGGTCTGCTTATACAGGTTCTTCATCATAGCTTGGAAGTTGCCCAGAACACCCTCACCCGGGACGCACAAGGAACGCCGGCTCAACCTGATCTGTTTATGTCACTTCTTAACAATCTAGAACAGCGTGTGACTCGCATAGCCGCCTCCGCCACACTGGAAGAAGAACCTTTGCATGGTATTTTATTGGCGTTGACGTAAGTCGCTTTTTTTTCCGCAGTCAGTGTCTAGAATTGAGCTTAGTACTGCAAACAGGCGAATCGTATCCTGCTGGAAACCTTCTGCAAAGATTGTAGACAGCACGGCAATAACGCAGCGAATACTGTCGTCAGTCGAGCGAATTTGGAATATTTGTCGGCCCATCATCGCGACGCAACAAGGAGACGACACTCAGCATGAGATAGCAGGAGCACACGAATGGCTAGAAGAAGCCGCAGACGAGGTAGAAGACGGGCAAGGTGGCCGAGCCGATGATGCACACTTGACCATCTTGTCGAATTGCTGGAGGGCGATCAAAGAAGCGAGGTGAGTGAAGGGGGATGCGAGTAGCTACGAACTATAGCACAAACTTACAGCTCTTCCGCTGGCAGCAACCTCATGTCCGTCATCTTCACGAAACTACCTGCAGATGCGGTAACGCCCGAACTCGTCTTGCCTGCTGGTTCGCTATACATGCGGTGGTTGCGCCATATCCGACATCGAGGCACCTTTTCTAGCATGGCAACGGCTTTCGAAAATTTCCTGGATGTGCCGGCGTTGTCACAGCAACAGCGGAGACGATGGTTAGATGTGGGTAATCATCGAGAAAGCCATATTGACTCACCGCTGACCGTGTGCCGTACATTCAGGAACAATTGACTTTCATTACCACCGGCCAGGCATCTACAACTCGTCGTTCAGGCGCGTTACCGTTTGCCATTCTTGCCTTGGTTCACGGCAATAACGACTTGGTTGGAGAAGCGTTCTTACGTTTATCTAAAATCGTACGCGAACCCGAGAACGACCCTGCCAGAATACATGCAATGCATTCGATCCGTGTGATGCTGCTGGACGCGAGACACAGTCACTTGTTCAAGCGATATTTCGAAGATGCCCTCCTCCTGGCATTGGATGCCTATCAGACTGAAAAGTAGGTCTGGACTTAGACAACGCCTTGCGATGTGGATGTACCAATCCATTGCTCTTTCATAGCTGGAGTGTGCGGAATGCAGCTTTGCTTCTGTCTGCCAATATTACGAGCCGCGCCATCGGCAAAGTCCTCAACGACCTGCAATACCGAAGTTCGCGCAGGACTTCATTGCAGGAATGGCAAACGCTATATCCGAAGACATTGCCTTATTTCGCGGCGGTCTTGTCGCGATCCCAGGTAGGTGCATCATCGCCCCGGCAATCGCAATAATTCAGCTGACCAGCGGAATGCATTCCCCTCAAGGCCATTGATACCATGGATCCCGCTACATATATCGTACTGTTGATCATGCGCAGTCTAGACACCACCCAAATAGCAACTTCAGGATTTTTGCCGGCATCGCTGAAAGAGCCATTGAGGCCACTGCTTGCCAAGCGAGAAATCAAGGTATGGATCTCGATACCGCCTGTCCTCGATCACTTTCTGATATATTTCTTGTTCCAGTGTAGGCTCGACAGATCGCTGCCCAGGCAATGGCGAACTTTCTCGACATTCAGAGTTTTGCCGACTTTGCTCGCGACTTGGTAGTCGCGTTACAGAATCAGCAATATACCAGTCTCAATGAAGTCCACGGTCATATCTTGGTCATCCAAGGCTTTCTGCTAAGCAAACCACCGAATCCGGATGGCCTCGCCGGCCTTGGAGTGCTGGGTCCACAGTTCACGCAAGCAGCGACAAGTCAGGACTGGCCTTCCCTCGTTCGTGATGGTCTTCTGGATATCGCGGCTGTCTTCGGCGACCGTCCAGTATCCGTTGATCCGCAAGCACCGTCCGCTTTGGCAGAATTCTCCGACGTGGATGGTTCCGACAGCATGCGACGCTTGCTCAACGGCCATGCAATAACCTCTGCTGAACTTATGGACGTCCTTCCTTTGCTGGAGAAAGACTCATCTACAATGCATCAGCGTAAGCTTCCCGAGCGATTGTACACGACATACGCCAACACATCCAACGTACCTCTGAAGGAAGCTCTCTTACCTGTATTAGGCCAAGCAACCGTGAGATTCAAGTATCCACCCTGTCGTGATTTTGCAGATGAGCTGATCGCTTCGGCTTTAGATTCAACTACTGGCCCTCTGCGCCCCAGTTCTAAATTTCATACAGAAAGCTGCGGATGTGAACCAGGTAAATGGAGCCGATGTTGCATTCTTGAACCACGCTGATGTATCACTACTCAGTCTGCGCAATCAAGACAAGCGGCTGTTTCGGCACTACGCCCCTTCGCGAAAGAAATGATGCAATCTTCGAATCGACAACTGTTCACCATCGTCGATATGCTGCTGAACGACGATGACACTGCGGTACGGAAACGGGCAGCAGAAGTTGTCGCTCAAGCATTCAATAACGGGGAGTCAATATGCCAACGACAGGCGGAACAGCTGTTATGGCAGCAGATGATCGCGCGTTTCCATGACTCTGCCGACTTTGCTTCGTCGTTGTTGGCAAAGCTTACCGACTTGGTCGAAATCGGTGCGTGTTCGTGATATACTCGCGAAGCAATATATACTGACGTATCGTTCGCCCTTCAGAACGTTTGAGCGCCGGTCTCCGGGACGCGAAGCACGATCTTTTTGCAGAGGAACCTCCTAACCTCTTTATCGAGCCTTATCCAGTGACACAACGTCTTTTCGATAACTTCAATGCGCTAGAAGACAGGGCCAAGGCTGATGCTCTAAGGGAATGCCAGGACAGCGTCTCGATGTGTCAATCGGCCCTTGGACGACTGGATGATCTCGAAAATACGCACACTCTGCCGCTGGATCCTCGAAGGGAGAGTCTGTTGCTACTGAGGCAAAGATCGCGGATCTTGAGTCTCATTGTATGTTCGTAGGGTGTCAGTTTCTTGCGCCCACCATAATGCATATAACATGAAACAGGACATCAGGCCCGGACAGTAACGCCCACGTTGATGCAAGGAGACCGTTGCTCCTGAATACAACTAGTGATTTGGTATCGTTCGCCCTGCTGTATAGGGCTTGTACGGTGACTTTGCTTTCACTAGCCACACGGTTTCCTCCGTGAAGCCCGGCATTCCTGCCTCTCTTATCATCATTTCCGATCTAAACTCGTATCCGAAGCCTGTCTGTTTTGAGCGAGGTTCTCATTCTTTATGGGCGCCCGACTCCTCCCGCCTGGTAGAAGCACAGGGTGCGTGCTTGACTTCACCGAGCTGGGGAACAAGTCGCTCATGCGGGTCGCTAGTAGATCATCGAGTTGAAGGCTGACGGTGTTTCGCTTTTCGGTCTGATTAGTATGCAGAAGTGCAGATCCGGTTAGCCTCTTGCGGCATGCATGATTGTTCGGTCCACTACTCACCTTGTCTGATGGCGAGGGATGCCCTGGGTTGGAAGCCTGACCCCTGCCGATTTGACGAGCTCGATCCTTTCTTACAACCTCCATCGCTCTTTTGCTCTCGAGGGCCGCCAGCTGAGACGTTAGGGGTGAGGTCGAAGGGTGCATGCTAGTGGCAGAGTCGTTTACCTCGGTATCAGCCGGACTCAGCATCGCCAGTTTGTCCAGTTCGTCGAATAGTAGAGAGTCGAGCTGCGCAATGATCTCACTGGCTCGCTGCGGAGGTTCAGGGTTATTTGGCGCTGGTCGCAGGACAACAGGATTCACAGGAGCGGTTCCTCTATCAGGGCAGGGTGGACTGTCGTCATCAGTTGCCATTCTGGTGATCGTTCCGGAGCTGCTACGATGCTGAGGCGCGCAGTCGAGTCCGACCATGGCAGAAGCGGGCGTTTCGCGAGTGAACAACAATTTCTCTGTATTACTTTTGTCTGATAAAGGTGTCACCTCGAATGGTGAGGGGACCTGCGACTGAAAGGCTTTCGGCGTTACCTGGACAGAAATCGGCATTTGCCTTGAAGCAGAAGAACTATGCGAATACATAGACTCTTCGTCGTCGGAGAGTGACCCGCTGCTAGAGTAACTGCTCGCGGAGCTTGAGCTGTACTCTGCAAGAGAGTCGTCGACATCGCGTTTCCACTGAGCGCGCTTCACAGGCTCCTCTTTGCCGTTCGTTGCTGTCGCTTTTCGCCTTTCTTCTGTCGAGGGTAATTCCGAGGTTTGCGCCTCTCTATTCGAGTGCGATATCGACCCCTCCATATTCACTGCTCCGTCGAGTTGGCAAACGGGCTTTGCTGCAGATGGTGAAACGCCCGAGGAGAGTGGCCGCTCGGGTGGATCTTCTTGTGCTTTCGACAGCAAAACTGTCACATCTGCTGGGAGTATATCTGCTCCATGTGCGGCGCCTGTGGAGTGTTTAGCTGAGACGCTCCTTTCGGCTTGAACATCGACAATCCACCAGCCCAGCAAGGCAATCCTGAGAGTCAATGCTATTGGCGATGCACCTGACGGGATGACGACGTCGGAGACAGTACCCGGCATGAGCTGAAGATAGCTGACAACGGATACCCCCACTTGTAATCCGGTATCACAGATCCAGAAATCGATCCACCTTGCCGTTTGATACCCTTGCTGGGAGATCCTGATCGACTCGGCATTGCCGCTGATTTCGGGACTTTCGACTGGAGATGCGCTCAAGCATTCGAAGGTGATGAGCGCAGGTAAAAGCCATAATATCATTTCAAACAACTCTGACGAAATGCCAAAAGGATCGATAATGAGCAATCCGGCGATAAGAGTTGCGAAGCAGATTAGCAGATCTTGCGGGTCGATGAGTATCATGTGACTGAAGATTGAATGACATGACCGGAAGATTTTGGATTGTAAAGTCTGTTGGGTGAAGTAGCAAATGCATGAGCTGGGGAGTGACAGGATTGAGAGAGCGGACGCAAGACCTACCTGATTGGATATACGGACTAGGTTCATTTTCGAGCCTTCAAGCAATCGTGTAAGGATAGGGGTATACCGGCCCTCGCACGTTACGTCTGTTGTTGGTATCGTCGTATTCATCACGTTGACAGGCTCCCAGAACGCAGTGGCAGATCACGGTGACGAACAGTCTGCTTTTTTTCACGATGCATCAACCTTGTAAGTGGCCTTCGTCTCGAATGTCCTGTGCAGGGAATCGCTTGGTCGCCGTACTGAGTGGCATCGTTGCGCCATGTAAGGCTTGGAGAAGAAAAGGCAAACCGTGTTCCAATCTTCCTTTTGGCACCCACCCTTTGAAACTCCCCTTCAAGATCCGTCAAAGGGAGCATGGAAGAGACAATGAACTCATAGATAGCTTTACCGGCAGAGAATTTATGTTATCCCAATTGATAAGGCATTTCAATCTTGCTTCTTTCAGCGTACAACGATAATAGAGCTCAACGGACGGTCACACAAGGTTGATTGCCGTTTACTGCTTGTCCGCAATAGGGACATCCTTGCCGGTCATCTTCTTGAAGCCCGATCGGATACCGTCACTAAGAAGGCAAAGCAGAGATTAGCAGAGTACAAGAAAGGAATGATGGTTCTCGATGCTCACGAGATCTTTTCTGTAGTAGAGGCGCTTCCACCACCGTGACCAGCCTTCTTCATGCCCATGGCGACACCCTGTGTGACAAAGGTAGAGTGGTTTAGCAAAACAGAAGCACAGGGTAGTGGTAACGAAACATACCTTGTCCAGAGCATCCTGGTTGCCGGCGGCAGGAGCGGCACCTCCGGTGGTAGCGGTGTTGGTTCCAGGAGCTTGCATCTTGTAATAAGTTATGTGTTTGTTAAGAAGATGTGAGGGTATTGGATGGAAATCGGGAGCGCCACGACCCACAGGGAACAGCAGGGCATAGTCCCGTATATATACCACCTCCGATAAGCTATTTGCTGCCGTCACGCCGCGAGCTAATAACATGATGACTCGAAGAATCGAGTGGCTCTTCTACGTCATCGAGAGCTACGTACAGCAGCAGCAGAGGGTTAGATCATCGGTACTGTACCAATACCACCCAACTCTGAGCAAATGATTGTTTACGATGTTTGCTCTCATCTTGTTGTCTCTTCCAAGCTATTAATTCCTACTCTACTCTTGTCCGATTTCTCAGCTTCGAGTATAGTATAGCTGATACTTGCACCACCGCACTCTATTTCCTCTCTTCCCCTTTACACCGCTATAGAACATAAATAATTCATGTTCAAAATGGCAGACCCAGTCCACCCGATCGATGCAGACGCAGACGCCGATGACGAGCTCGCAACATTTCGAGAACAGTGGCGACAAGAAGTGGAAACCCGGAAACGTCAACACCAAGAAGCAGCGGCACAGGTTAAAAAGCCTCAACAGGCGGCAACTTCATCTGTAAGGAACGTAAATGTGGAACAAAGCGACGAGCAACTGCCCAGGGAACGTCTACGTCCAAGAGGGATCCTAGATGCCGAGCGGACAGAGGAGCAGAAGATAACGAGTGGGATCTTACAGGATGAAGTCGAGTTGGCGAGAGCGATAGGTAGTATACAGCTTGGAGGAGGGGAAACCCATGTCTCTGGGAAACCGACTATACACGAACATCGGTCAGTAAAGGCACATGGGAAACCCTCGTCTGCGCCAGCAGGTGGGAAACCACTCAGCCCGAAACCAAGGCACGCACAACCCGCCACTTTTGCCAAATCAACGCACACCAAAGATCACACACCCACACTCTACACGACAAGAAAAGCCGTCGAAGCCTACTCCCAAGCGGTGGACCTCGAAAGCTCGGGCCAACTCAACGAAGCGCTTCACCTGTATCGTAAAGCATACAAACTCGACGACCGGGTAGACAAGGCGTACAATTCCGCCGTGGTGAAAGCGGAAGAGAAGGATCGTGCAGAGGTCGTGGAGAAGGAGGTGGTTGATCCGACGCTGAGAGTCGTTGCTACGCCTCCACCGATGGAGCCGTACGTGTTCAAAACGCACACCCAGCTGGAGGGGGATTACCATTCCCCTGTCCCTACCGTTCGTCCAGCGTCAGCGTCGGCGTCAACAGCAGCAGCAACAATAACAAAATCAGCAGATACCCAGCACGCGGAATGGTCAGACCCATTGACCCGGATCATCAACACGTTTTCCGAAGCAGAAACGCTATACACCCTCGACTTTATGCCGGAAGAGGAAAAATGGCCCTGCTTGTTCGGGAGGTTGCCCGATGAGGTCGTCGAGAATATCGTCTTTTTCCTCGATGTGCAGAGCCTTGAACGGTTCGCGGCAAGTTGTAAGAAGGCGAGGTTGGTTACCCGTGTTGCGCCTGTTTGGAGGTACGTTTTGCGTTCCCCTTCCCCTTGCCTCTTCGGAAGCGGTACTTACTCCGTTTGTTTGCGTGTGGATCAGATACCTCTGTGAAAAGATATACCGTCCACCATTACTCCCGCTTGAGATCAAACCGGTTGATCTGGCCGCGCGACACGGGTTCGACTGGCGCTCGACGTTTCTGGAGGAGCGGAGGGTGCGGTACGATGGCTTGTATATCAGTGTTTGTCATTATATGTAGGTCCCCCCCCCCCTTCCCTCCCCCGCAGTCATACCCGGAGAAATAAAAATTGGGAGAGGTGCTGATGAGTGAGAGGTTCTTGTAGTCGACCGGGGCAGAGCGATATGGCGTGGGTCAACGTAAGTCGTCCGAGACACGTTTGAATGCGCAGATCATATGGCTGATTCGACGGGCTGATGAATGATTTATAATAGCCTACACATCTCAGTACGTGAACTAATTGCTTTCCTACGCCGCGTGCAAAGGCTTACAGTTTTGTTTCCCTTACCCAGTCACGTACCACCGGTTCTTGAGATTTTATCCGGATGGTCGAGTTATCTCTTACCTAACAACCGACCAGTAAGCACCATCACCGCACCTGATCTCCGCACACGCTGCTTAAATACAACAATTGCGCATCCCGTGTTAAGCCCCGTCGACGTCGTCCATACCGTGCGACCTTCCCTCCGCGCCAAAGGCACGCTATTTGGGCAATGGGGAATCAGCACCATGAAGGACTCGAAGGGGCGTGAGATCCCACGTATCGAGCTACGAAGCCTGTTGGAACCGGGCGTCACGCCAAAATACGAGTTTGAGATGGATTTGTGTTTAAAGACGACGCAGCGCGGACGGTGGAACAAGCTTGACATGTTGACGTATCAGTCTATTAATTTGGTCAATGGCGAGGCGTTGGGGTTGTCGTTGAAGCATCAAAAGCCGTTCTATTTTTCAAAGTGAGTGCCCCGGGGGTGGTTTGTGTGGTGCGGGATCTGTGGCTGATGATGGAATCTTTCTAGGGTTCGGTCGTACCGCGAGCAGCTTTAACGTTGTGATGTTGCTGCCAGAGACTAGCGACGGTCTCGAGGCTTCAATCAAGCTTGTAAAATAGATGGGAACACCTTCAAAAGGAGCTAGCACCGAATGAAATTTATTCGATTGACAATATTCATATGCCGACTACAGAACACTCGTACTAATCGGCCATCTGCACATCCCCCTCCACCTCTACCGCCTTGCCTCCCTTGCCTCCTCCCGCGACCCGCTCAAAAGTCCGCTCCACAACGCCTTCCCACATCTCCTGATTGATCTCTGTCGCACGTTGTAGTTTCGCCTTTACCGCCTCCAACTCGGCCTCCAACGTGGCAACTTTCTCAGCTGCTACCGCCGGTGTCAACACCGACGCGTAGCCGTTACCGTAGTGTGCGGCACCCGCAAACGACGAGTATGGTTCGCCCTCCTCCTCCGAATCGAGCGTATCCAACTCCTGCAGTTCGGAAAACCCAACGAGCGGACGCAACATGACTCCGATATCACCCATCAACCCGCGCGCATCCCGCTTGACGACCTTCATCCTCTCAAACTGCCTCACCTCGATCACTGGCCACGCACCAGCACCCGCCAACCCGCCACTGGTCGAGGTCGCGGCATTCGCTGCATCACGCAGGGAAACACTGCCAACCAAGTCCGGAGGGCGGGTGAGGGTCGAGAGATGGGTAACAGGGACACCCGTGTGGGATGTTATTGTCCGTAGGTGTTGGTGTGAGGGGAGACTGTGGATGTGGATGTGGCCGTTGGCTGTTCCGCTGATCAAGTGACTTTGGGATTTCGACAGGGCGAGGGCGGTAATTGGTGCGCTGCGGTTGAGGAAGCAAAGGGAAGAAGAGGAAAAACGTCAGCGGCTGGTATCGAAAGACGCCGAGAAACGATGAATCTAGAACGGAGAAGGAGACTAACCCCAACGAGATCCGACCTTTCCCACCCTCCCCACCAATCTTGATGCCCGCACTTCCTTCCCCCTGACCACCAACGGCAACCACCATCTCCCCAAACTCCTTGTCCTCATAACCCTGGCCCTGCACCAGCAACGCGTCATCATCCCCCTCCTCCGTCCGCTTCCCGACATCCTTCCTCCGCCTAAACATTCTCACGTGATGCACCTCCCCCGCATCCGTGCCCACATGGAACCACCGCTCCAACGGATCCACGGCGAGGGACAGCGGAATCTGCCCGGCTGGAAGGGTAAACGTGGTCAACAGCCTTGCTGGATTCATCCCCCACACCTTGATACAGCCATCCAACCCGCCTGTGAAAACACGTGCTTCCACCCCCCAGCCTACACCCACGTGCAGGACACGCACGGCAAGCGAATGGTCCGAGAAGGTGCAGAATGGTTCTGGAATTGTCCCTGCCATGTCTGGTGATTGGTCTACGAGGCGAGCAAGAGACCAGGTGGAGGCTGACGAGTCTTCCGAGGCGCTCAGGAGAAGAGTGGAGCATCCCGTAAATGCCAGGACGGTTATTTGGCGGTAGTGTGCGTCGAAAGAGGCAAGAAGGTTTCCTGATGCGATCTACGGCCAGGTGGCGCAGGTCATTGGAGCGTTGGTTAGTGGGTGAAACGTTTGGATGCATGCCTGGTGACATGCTTACCTCCCACAGATAGATATGCCCTGTTGGACTCCCTCCGGCAGCCCATATACCGTTCGGAGAGGTAACGAAACATGAGAGTTTTTCGGGTAGGTGGATCCGGGTTTGTAGTTGGTCCTACACGCACACAAGAGGTAGTTCAGACGTCAGCACATGGACATTTGTAAATAGGTAAAGAGGCAAGAGAATGGTCGTCCTCCAGGTTGTGGAAGCATCATGGGCTCGCACGCCCTCGCATGTCGGAGTTGACAACTCGCTCGATGAGGCACATACGCTGCAGTTCTGGAGCTGCTTGCGTCGGACGCGCGCGAAAATATCCGACGTTTGGCCGTCCCTGGACACCCTCGGGAAAGTCAAGAGAACTTGTTCTTGTTCGCCTCACCGACGCTGGCGCAGAAGCAGAAGCAACGACACTCATTCTCGACGCTCTACCGAGGCCGCCAGAAAGGCAAACGAACTGATGATTGCCCGTCATACGACGAACTTTGAGAGGCAACAGTTGCTGAGACTCGGAGCTCGCGCATTGAGTGATAATCCCCGGGCATCCTATGACGACCTCGGGGGGCACACGAGACCAGCCCTACGCCGCTTTCGGATGAGGAAGCGGATGGGCCGTATTACTCTCCTTTGGTTGCTCGTGCTCGTGCGCTCGATGAAGCAGACTGAGCTCGACCGAGCGACTTCGGAACACCCTGACGCTCGACGTACGGCGACCTAGAGACACAGAGACGGAGTCTGCAGCGTGATGCGCTCGGTGAAAACAAAAGCACGCTCACGGCGACAGCCTCGAAAGGACCAAAGCATTTGACTTGTTTCACCGCGCTTCGCACACTCGATGAAAAGCCAACTACGGTTGGTCGTCCTACGATGGCCTCGAAGAGTCGAGGGCATTGATGAGCAGGATGGCGCAATTGATGGAGGTGACGAGTCTCGGTCGGTATACGCCGCTGTCGTAAGACGGAGAGGCTGATTACCGGTCGTCATACGACGGCCTCCACAAGAGGAAAGCACCGACGCTCGCTCTCGCACGATAAAGGCATACAGCCTGATGCTTGGCCGTCCTACGACGGCCTCGAGAAGAGTCTCGCTGCGTTCGAAGACTGACGCTCGGCCGCACAGCGGCGGCCTCGTACGAAGCCAAAAGCAATACGCTCAGCCGCCGTATGGCGGCTTCGAAAAGACATCGATTCTCGCTTCGCTCGAGGTATGCTCGCTCTGCTCGACTGATGCTCGCTGCGCTCGACGACTCACCTTCTGCCACGCCCAAAACGAAAGCAACGATTTCCCCTCCTGCGCGACCAACAACCCGCCACCCTGCCCCTCCCTACTCTGCACCACCCCGACACTATTCACCCCGCTATTCGACGGTTTAAAGGAATGAACATAGGCGGATGTTGCGAGGTCGTGTAGTGTTATCGAGGAAGGTCCTGCGCTGCCGTTTGCTTGTTGTGAGGTGGTGGTGCTGGCTGGGGCAGGTGCGAATGAGGAACGTTTGGTGCTGTGTTGGTGTGTTGTATGTGGGATCGAGGAAGAGGTAGCGAGGATTAACTCTTGAATATTGGACATTGTGTGTCGTGCTACTGGTAACGGTTGAATGAATTGTTGAATTGGAGTAGGAAAGAATGAATGAAGGGAATGAAATGAAATGAAATGAAATGAGCCAGGCAGGCAAAATATAATAATGTCTCACTTGAACGCGGATACAAAAGGTTGAAATCCAACCTGTCCTCTTCTATTCCCTGCGTTTACACAAAGTAATTCAGCTAGAGAGCAACTAGCATTCCCTCTCATCCTCAATCCAACACACTATGGCCAGCACTTCGGCAGCAGCAGCATCATGGGTCCGCTTAAACTCGATAGACGGGTACTCGTTTGTCATTCCGTACGTGTCAATGCTCTCTACATGTGCATTCCGGGAGGCACTCATTAATTCATGACCTTTATTTCTTTGATACATACGCGTGTCGTTGTTCTTGCTACTGTTGACCGGTCGTAGGAAAGAAATGGCAATGGGAAGCGGGATGATTAAGTCGTCCTTGAGCGAAGATGGTAAGCCGCTCGTCTATCATATCCTAGACATGCTCTGCCATTACTCCTCCTTTGACAAACCTTTCCCTGGTGAATTCCCTGCTCCTCATAGCCAGTTTCACAGAATCAGCAACTCAGAATATCACAATACATCAGCGGTACGTCTTCCCGTCCCTTTTCCCTTTGCCAATTCTCAATCGCAAACCTCCAAAACCTGCAAACCCACAACACATTCACGCACCCCTAACGCGCGGCTAACGACCCTCCTCTTCTTCTTCTTTTCTTTCTTTCTTTTTTTTGTTCTGCTTCGCCCAACCCCTGATAGCGGCGTAGTACTCGCCAAAGTGATCGAATACCTAGCATACAAGGCCCAATACGCAAACGCAGCCTCGAACCAGGTGCACGAGGATTTCAGTGATCGGATCGAGCCGGAACTGGCGTTGGAGCTGTAAGTCACGCCTTTTCTATGGCGCCACTTTTCTGTCTACGGGCCGAGATGGACAGGATGAACAGGATCGGGGGCGTTGGTTTGCTGATACCCTTTTTCTTTGTGTGACTGGCTGTTTTGATAGGTTGATGGCTGCGGATTACATGGAAGCTTGAGTCCTCGCCGCCAGCCTTCCGTTATTTACGAGACACCTCGATGTTTCGCGATGCCATGTGCTTTCCAAGAGTTGAAAAGCGGAGATTTTGGACTCATGGGTTCCCAAGCGGCGCGCATGTGTTTCTACTCGAAAAAAGTTGTATTACTTGTTGTGTGCTTGTTATTTAGTAGATAGATAGATGCTACAGTCCTGCACTTTCCTCCTTGTCCAGGCGTTCACAACTCGGATTCCACCATGTAGCATGTATCCCTCAGTCACATTACGAGCTGTGCCGTCATCTACCGTCAATTGGCAAGGCGGCAGCTAAAGAATTTTCCCAAGCAGCCGTAACACCTCCGCCGCTGATTCCTTGTACCCTTCCTCGATCCTACAACACGCAACAACGTCCAGCCGACCGTTAAAAACAGGCACGGTCAGCACATGCGAACCAACTCCACCCGCAGTTTGTTGCGCGGGAAACACGGGGGGGACTCACCAAGAAACACCCAGCAACAGTTCATCCATCTCTGGGTCTTCTATTCCGGCTGATTGAAGCGTCAGGTACAGCTGTTCGGCAGTCAACGCGCGGATCTGCAGCAAAGTTGAAACCGTAACGCAAAAGAGGGGCAGGGAAGTGGGGGGGAGAAATGAATAGTGAGATCGGTCCAAGAGAACGCATGAGCGGGGGGACTTACGCGCGGGTACGCATGTTGGATCAAGTTTGGTATGTGTCGCTGTGCGGTCTTTTGCGCTACAGGAATCGCTAGGCACGAAACGATACTATTTCCAGGGATCAACGCGCGGCGCTGGTATCAGTTTTACACAGTTCGCCTGACTAGGGTTGAACGGGGCGGGGAAGAAGGAGACTTGGGACTTGCAATTTCATCGAGGCGGATAGGCGTTCAATGTTTTTGATGACTGTGAGTCCGCGTGCTGCAAGGTTCACCAACTTGATCAGGCTGTTTTCACAAATAAGGCGGGTAGCATCGATCAGGACCACCTCGTCATGTACTTTGAGCCTAGTCCAAGTACTCACTCTTGGCTGCAGCTCGCAGTCGCGCTCAGTTCGTTCCAGATATCAGCTTGCGCAAGCTCAAACCCGCCCAGAAGCACCGGTACGAAAACGCGTTGCTTGTTGATGTTTTCCGTTCCAAACGTGAGCAAGCCGTGCGTGAGCTCCTCAACGAGCTTGGGATGTGAATTGGAAAAGGAGTGGATGGATCGGGTGATTGCTGTTGCTGCGGCGTTTTGCTGGACGACGGCGGAAGGGGGATTAGCCGCGTTGGTTCATCATGGGGTCGTGTTGAGCTTACAGTGAGAAGGTTTTTCCCGCCTAGACTCAGGATCAAGCCTTCAAAGACCGGTCGTTGGACGTTTGAGCAGGGCAGCAGGACTCCCACCGTGGGATACAGAGTTTGTACGTCTTTCCAGTCGCATATGGTCTCCCTGTCTCGGCCAGAAATGCTAAACGAGTCTCACGCTTTGACAGAGATACTTGTTGGACTCACAGATGTCGGTGCACGTCTTCAAGTCCAATTGCAGACCCGTGTTCCTCCACAATCTCACAAAGCGCAGGTCCAGCAACAACACGAACAGTCTCGAGCTTTTCCACCGACAACTTGATCAAGCCATACACGGCATGAAGACACCCTTCGTCCCCAAGTGTGGTGTCCATTGCCTTTGCCATTCTCGTAAGCGATGGCAGTGCCTGTGCGCAAGCGATTCGAACCCACGAGCCGACATCTCCCCGCTGATCTGTTGAATAGTCGTCAAGGCCATCCAAGAAACTTGTATAGCATTTGAAGAATTCCTCGGTGGAGACTTGGATGGCACAGTGCTCGGTCGTGCGCAGGATTTCGAGTATGGATTGGTACGAAGCCCGACGAGTTTCCACGTCTTGTTGAATAGCCTTCCGTGAGAGGATTTCAGCACTGTGAGACGAGTTTGTCGCGCCGTTGAACTCACCTTTGTTGATATGGAAACGTTACCCAGCAGACACTTTAGAACAGGCTGAAGTAATTCAGGGGTCCGAGTGTAGTCCGCCTGGCCCAGGGCCATCGAAAAGCTCTGTTTCTGTGCGGGTCGACCCGATCTGCATCCTGCGATACAAGTAGGGACGTGAAAAAAGTTTAATTGATTTGCGGGCTGGGTAGGGAAAATAACAGAAACATATCTTTTAATTTCCGCAGAGCAGTCCCGATATCGGCTTACCGCCCCGAACGCCCTTGAAGCTGCAATCTGGACATCCTCCTTTCGGCACTTCATACCGAGGTCGAGTATTCGCGAACAGACATCCCAGTTCGCCTTGACGTGTACCGCATCTTTACAAGCTGTCCTGCTAATAACGCGACAAGCTGCCTCGAGCAGGAGATCGCTACCCGGGAGAGCAAATACTGAAGCTCTAACGTTGCAGAGCGAGCCGAAAATCTGAATGTGGATGACTTAGCTGAAACTCTCGTGCCCGCAGTGACTTGATTGCTCACCTCGGCTAAACGTCTCTGGTCATCACGAGCACGATACACGCATGCCAACTCATCAAGCGCAGCGAGCGCTCCATGTATATTCGCCAACTCGACCGACCCGAGTTGATCCATCTAGTGGAAAACGATCATCCGTCAGATCAGTCAAAGGGCTCCGCCAGCCGCAGCCCATTCTCTGCTTACCTCTAGTTGCAACGCTTGCGCCGGTAACGACTCTTCCAACTCGCATATCAACTTTAGCGATTGCGCGCCGATCAGTCTCATAGCAGGGTCCCAGTGCCGCAGGGTGACGTAGTGCAGGTGTTCCAGCATAGCCGATCGGTACTCTTCGTGTCTGGCGGGAGAGATTGAGTTTAGCAACTCACCCAAGAAAAAACCCCATCTTGATGGAATTTGCGACTCACACTGCGACCTGAGGAGCCGAAACCAAAAACGCAGTCCTGCGCACGCTCACGGCATAAAAATCCGTTTTACGCAAGACATCAATCCCATGCGGGAACATGCCCATCCTCCCCACATGTTCCTGGAACGCCGCACTCGCCGCTCGCCGGATCCCAACCTCGCGATCAAAGCATGCGACAGAGACCAGGACCTGCGCGATACGATCGGTATATGGACGAATTGTCGATGGCGGGAGAGCTCGTGCGAGGGACCAGATGAGGTAGGCTGCTGCATCGCGCACGTTTGAGCCGATACTATGAGCGCCTCGCCGGATGTCAAAGTTTAGTGCCTGAGGTGGCGGTTGCGCGTCAGCTACACAAAAAAGGGCAAAAGTGGAAACGGTAACATACCTTGACTGCCCATCCAAGCAGATCGCCTACTATCTCGTCCCCTATCAACCCTCTTCTCCCCATTTCCGCCAGGGCCAAACACAACCCATGCCATTTCGCATCGCCATTACTGCCTCCACCGGGATCAACGACTTTACCCCTCTCGGTCTCCACCAGCGGGTCCTCGGGTGTTCCGCTGAAGAGCGAGATTGTGGATTCTACGATTTGAGAGGCGAGCGAACGGGGCAAGAGATCCGCGATACGGGAGATATATTTCGCGGCAGAGTATCGAACGATGGTGTCCTGCAGCGAAACCAGGGTCAAACATCGGTTCATTGCGGGCTGTGAGCGGGCAATCGCGAGATCGGTGGGACCGGAAGAACCCACTTTATCAGACAAACAATCCATCAGCCTCTCAATCTCCTCTTCTAACCCCTCGGGCGGATCAAACTCGTCTTCCTCCTCCTCCTGAATGTCCACTCGTCCAAGCTGACAATCCAACGACTGCAAAATATTCGCTTCTTCCCAACCCACCCAATCGGATCAGCTCAAGAGGGTTCAATTCGCTGAGGGGCTACTGAGACGACGTACGGCCATCTTGCTGAACCACCTTGACCCGCCTCCCCCTCGCACTCCTCCTCGCCCGACCCGCATCACCCATCGTCGTTTCAAGCATCGCAAGCCACCATCTGCCTCGTGCCTTTACCGCCATCTTCCGCAGCAGGCCATTAGACAGCACCGCCACCGGCGCGGGATGTGTACCGCTACTGGAGGAACTAGGTGCTGCAGTCGTGCCCTCCACGTGTGGAGCGATCACTCGGGTGTAGAATTCAAGTAGTTTCGGGAGGTGGGTCCGTGCGTTTGGGAGGAGGGATGGGAGTTGCGCAAGGAGGGCGAGGATGTTTGTCAGCTAGGGTGGATGGAAAGGGGTATATTGGTATCTTTGTAAGCATTTCAGGTCGTCCCGAGTTATTGAGTAACTTGGTGCAACGTACAAAAACAGCCTGATTCCCCTCCGCCCGCTTACCCACTCGCGCAGGAGCAGCAGCAGCAGCAGCGGCGGCTTCGCTTGAACTCCTCCCGAGCTGCTCGGCAACCCACTCGAAGAACCCATCCAACCGCTCGACTCCATCCTTACGCGAGAACAACCTTGCGAGGAGTAACGACGAATACTCGCCCTCTTTTGACGGGACATTGAGGTTTCGCTTACCGATTGTGAGGACGCGTGTCGATGTGGTTTGTCTGTCTCGGTCAAGGTCGGGGTCGGCGTTGGGGTCGGAATGGTCACGGTTGGAATTGGATTGGGCGGTCGTTGGAGGTGGTGATGTCTTTTGGGCCGTGTCGAATGCTGATAGATCGAACGGGACGGTAAGAAGCAAACTCAACCATAAAAAACAAATCGACCGGATTTCCCATGAACTCGCCCGTGAGAGAGCGGGATGGCACGGGAACTCGTCCTCCTCGTCGTTGGCTTGCACTGAGAAGGAAGGGGAAGGCGGGGAGAGCAGATAGATCAGGACTGGGAGGTTTGTGATCTCTGATGGGAAATGTGTGACTAAGTAAAGGATAGGTGGTTAGTGATGTTGACTTGGAAGTACAGATGTGGAGAGGGACTGACCGGCAATCTTCCTTCCTCGGACTTTGACGACCCAATTCAACAGCCTCCCAACCCCGGCAAGTCTCTCGACGTTCGAGTGGACTTTTACTGCAGGCTGTCCTGCAATTGCTGGTGTATGCCGTTGTTTTTCGTCTTCGGCTGCCTGCCAGAGCGCTTGGAAATGGGTGGATAGCTTGGCCATTAAGGGAGGGATTATGGAGTGTAGGTATGGGTCGAGGAGTGGTGGGAGCGGGAGATAGTGGTCAAGCTACGTGCGGTACATGCGGTAGAAGGGTATCGGTAGAACAGGCATATACGAATCAGTTACAACTGGTTGCTACATCATTATTCCTCCGGAGCTATATACACTCTGCCGATGAAGAAAGACGTACAATCCCACCCATCTGCTCTACCAGCTTCCTCTCCCTCTCCGGATCATCCAAGCCCGTGTATTCCGCGTCCAGTATCAACCGACCAAGGTATTCATCCAACAATTGCGTGAATTCATCGCGGTGCGTAAAGTGAGTGTATGTTGGGTCAGAGTCGACGACGGGTGGTGGTTCTGACATTTGAGTGGGATGGGAGGAAGGGGCTTTGAGTAGTGTAGAGTATATCTTTCCGAGGATAACAAAAAGGTCATCTTTGACACGGTTCCTAGCTATTATTGAACAACCGCAACCGCAACCCGGGGTTTCTCCATTTCGGCCGCCGTCTTGCTAAATATATTTCCACTATTCCGCGCAAGGGATGACGATTCACTTTATAAACTTCCTTCATCTCCTCCCCTCCCCCTTTCACCCAACCAGCACACAAACATACCAAACACCACACCAACAATGGGCAAAACTAAATCATCCACCAACAAGTCAGCCAGTAAACTCGCCAAAAAGGCAAAACAGGAAGAAAAAGCAGCCAAATCCGAGCTCAAGGCGATCAAGGGCGGCAACGGCAAGGAGGACAACCTGGAAGACATCCTCGCTCAATTCCAACAAGAATGGAAAACCGCACATGCAGTAAAAGAGGAAACACAACTCGCTGCTCCGAGTAGACGGTTGAATGCTACTTTTACCGCGTATGGTGATCATCTGTGGTTGATTGGGGGCGAGTATTTTGATGGCGATAAGGCGTATCTCTAGTACGTTCCCGTTCCACCAATTGCGAGCTCGACGAGTGCTGAGCAGACAGCGACATACCTAGTAATGATACATTCAGATATAACCCGGACAAGGTACGCCCTTGCCCACCTCTTGTAACCCTCAACAGCAACAGGCTAACCGCAACCCTCGACTCCTCACGCAGAATGAATGGAAACTATATACAAGCCCAACTGCACCAGCTCCGAGATCCGCTCATGCCGCTGTAGCGATCCCGAAAGACGGCGGCCAGATCTGGGTATTCGGTGAGCACTCTGTTCATTCCCTCACCAAGTACCGGAAAAGCCGGTTTGGCAACTCGGGAAAGCGCTGATACGATCGTCTACCTTTTCCCGTTTTTTTTGGCCGGTGGTCGTCGCGAAAAGGCGGTGAATATGCCAACCCTTCTCAAACGAATTTCTACCACTACCGAGACATGTGGATGTTCTCCCTCAAAGTAGGTCATATCCCCCTCCCCTTTTCGCGCGGTGTTGCGTGTATGTAATAAGAGCAACGCAGGAGATGCTGATGGTGGCTGATGTTACGATGTAGGACTATACATGGCAACAAGTCGAGACTAAAAAAGGCCCAACAGGGCGCAGCGGGCACCGGTACGTTGTTCCTCCCTCCTCTCGCATCCCAGCCTTCCATCTCGTCGCCGCAGCAAGAATGTACGCTTACTAGCGTAATGATCGGGTTTCACGTGGGTAGGATGACATTCTGGAAACAGTATATCGTCATGTACGGCGGATTCCACGATACGGGCGTGAAAAGTACGTTTGTTTCCCGTTCCCTTCCGTCCGTTGCATTGCGGTGCGCTAACCCCTCTTTTCCCGGGAACCAGCGAGTTACCTCTCCGACCTGTGGATATTCGACACGGAGACGTACAAGTGGAAGGAAGTCGAGATGAAGGCGACTGATCGGGCGCCTGGGTACGTTTTACGTTCCGCTGGGTAGGGTGCTTTGAAGCGCGCTGACGGTTGTTCGGGGAACAGCGCGCGAAGTGGGTTCTCTATGATCCCAAGCGCGGAGGGCGTCATCGTCCACGGTACGTAAACCATTCACCCACGATGGTGATGATATGGAGAGAGAGTTGCTGAAGAAAGCTTGGGGTGGCCGTTGCTTGTTTGCAGGTGGGTATAGGAAAGAATACCTCAAGGGCTCAAAATCGATCGGTATGGCGTTGGAAGATACCTGGTTGCTCCAGTAAGCGCTCATGCACGCAAGCAGCCCGCCCACAACCTCCCGCTCACTAACCACGCCCTGCTTCCTTCCATCTCTGCGGCGCCCGGACGCAGCATGGATCTAGATCTCACGAAACTGAAATGGGAGAAACGGAAGAAGGGCGGTCTCGCGCCATCCCTCCGCTCCGGGACATCCATGACGTATTGGTCAGCCAAGGGGTTGGGGGTATTATTCGGTGGCGTGTTGGATCATGAGAATGACGAGGATCTGTCGTCTGTGTTTTACAACGACCTGTGAGGCAAACTCCGTTTCGTAATTGGCCAGTGAGGAGGGCTGATGCGGGTATTGTGCCGTGTTGATTATCGTCGTCGTTTGGTCTGACAGGTACACGTACAACCCGTCAACGAGCAAATGGTCGTTACTCACCATCAACGCGAAAAAGAAAAAGGCTGGCGGAGCATCCAAGAAACGTCGTGCGAAACAGGCTGTTGAGAGTGGTGCGGATGCGATGGCTGTTGATGGTGATGTTGACATGGATGCCGGGCCTCAGCCTGATGACGAAGAGGAGAGCGATGATGAACAGGTACATAACATGTTGAGGTTTCTTTCTGTCTGCTTGTACTCATCAACAAGCGCTTTGAATTATTCAGGATCAAAAGATGACGGTCGATGGCACTGCGGCAGGTACTGCTCAACAAGACGCTCCTGTACTGCCTCTGACGCGGCGAAACGCAATGATCGCCGTATTGAAAAACACGTTATACCTGTGAGTTCCAGCTTCTATACCTGAATCCTCGGGTTGAACTGACGCCTGTCGTGTGCACTAGGTATGGCGGCAGCTACGAAACCGAGAAACGTGAATATACCCTCGATGATTTCTTTGCGTTGAACTTGGAGAAACGAGATGGGTATAAAGTGCTGAGGGAGACGATATTGGATGCGGAAGTCTGGCATGGATCGGATGATGAAGATCAGATGGACGACGAGGATGAAGAGGGTGACGATGAGGAGGATAGCGACGAGGATGACGAGAGCAGTGGGGATGAGGTATAGCGGCCGTAGGGAAAGTTACGATGCAATATTTATTTTGAATATAGTCGATACAGTTGGATGCTCAAGGTATCTATCATACAGAGGTGACGCAATATACAGGATGTTGGACCCCGCATTGCCCTTTTACAACACTTTTTTTCCATGCCTTGTCTCGCCAGAGTCGCTAGCGACCTTTTTTCTTCTTCTTCTTCCCTTTACTACCCTTCTACCACCTAGTCAAATCAGCTTCTGCCTCGCCAAACAAGCTTTCCTTTTTCACATCAAACCCTCCCTCGGACGGCGGCGCGACAATCGGCGCACCCTCGTAAATCTGTGGCAACCTCTTATGCAACCACCGTTGCACCCATTCATTAATCGCCTCGAACTCGAGCAAGAACCCATCATGGCCATCGGGCGAAGGAATAATCGCGAGCTCGGACTCGGGGATGGACGCTGCAATCTCTCTCTGTTCCCGAGTCGTGAACAGGCCGTCGGATTCGATCCCGATGACGAGCGCTGGTGGGAGGAGGGACAATGCGTGTACGAGTGCGGCGGTTTGTTCGGCTTCTGTCGGGTCGTCTGATGGTTCAGGCAGGGTTTGGGAGAGCGTGGGCGGGTCGGATTGGATCGCGGTCGGGAATGAAATATCGTGGGTATCCATTTTCCGGGTAATGTGGATGTAACAATTCGCGTCGAATCGGGACGTGAACTGGCGGCGGCGGCAGGGGGAATGAGCGACGTGTTCCAGAGAGCAGTGGAAAAGGGCCGACATACCTTGTCACCCTGATACCTGAGATAACTCTGCGCAGAAAACACCTGAGGTCCCCTACTCGCTCCCGTACCCAGCTTTCCATCCGCAGCCTGCTGTGGCGTGCGCGAGCGACTGCCACCGCCGCCGGGCATGGAAAGCTCCAGGTTGGTCAAGGGGGCCGGATTGCGCAGCGCGACCTCCTCGGGCCCGGTAGCACCAGGTTGATCCGATACAGACGTAGCGGCCGTCGTCGTCGTCGTCTGCGGAACCTCACTCGTTGGCGTAGTCATCGCAGGAGACCCGGACCCATTGACCGACATTGTCCCCGAATCCACCACACGCGCACGATGCCCATCATTATGCGCTCGCCAGGCATGTTCCCTCGGTGTGCCCGGCGCGCGAGACCTCTGTGCGCCGCCGCCTGGTGGGGAGGAAGGCCTGGATCTCCCACTTGATGCCAGCGCGCCACCACGTCCCCGTTTTGCCGGTGCGCCAGACTTTCTTCCGAATCGGGATTCAAAGCTATCCCTGCTGCGGTAGGTTAGCAGTGCGGCCATCCGTGCGGCTGCGAGACCGCGGGTGGGTTGTCGTTCCTCGTCGCCATTGTCACCGTCGTCGTTGTTGTCGTTGTCGTTGTCGTAGCAGTAGTATCCATCATCGTATGCCGGATCCGAGTAGATGCTTTGACGCTGGGCTTCACCCCATGAGATACACCAAGCAGAGTGGCGGGCCGAGGTGGCTATCGGGACGATATGTTTGATGTACCCTGGTGGGGTGTTTAGTGCGTATTCGAGGCATGTCATTCCGCCCATAGAGCCGCCGATAACGACTGCTACCGATTTGACTTGGAGAGAATCTAGGACGATTTTGTGTAGTCTTTCAAGGAAGGGACGCATGGTTAGCGTGCTTGTTTGTACCAGAACGACGGACGCACGTGCGCTCACCTGACATCATCCTTTACACAACTCCCCGGCATCTCTGGTCCCCACTTTAAACCAGTCTCCGGGTTGATGGTGACGGACGAAACAGTACCATACGGCGAGCCAATCACATTGGCGCAAAAGATGAAATACCTAGTCGGATCAAATGCTTTCCCAGGTCCCAACAGCGGTCCCCACCAATCCTCGACATCTGCACTCCCCGTCAACGCATGACAAATAACCATGACATTATCCGCCTCGTCGTTCATCTTTCCCCATGTCTTGTACGCTACGGGGACATCATGTAATACCTGTCCTGACTCTAGGATGAATTCCGGGACGATTGCTGTTGTTTGGTCTATGAGGGAAGCGTAGGTTGATGAAGGGGTGGACGAGGTTTTGAGGGTAGCTTGTTCTGGGGGTTGGGCGGGGGAAGATGAGGTTAGTGATGGATTTCCTGTGTATCTGGGGGGGTACGGGTCACGTACTCTCCATTGTCATCTTTGCCGGTTTGCCCGTGTAGGAATAGGAGTAATCCGTCCCATCACTAAAAAGCAAAATCAGCACAACTTGTCTTGCTCGAAATCAAGTTTGGGACGATGGACGCTTGACTGGTTGACAGTTTTGCTTCCGCAGATTCGATCATGTCGTCCGGCCCCTCCACTCTACATTAAAGGGGTCGGCTGAATGGCCCCTCAGCCCTCATGCCTACTGTAGATAAACCACCCAATCGTAACAAAACCCTATGCAATATATATCTCTTCAACCAATTCTACATGCATGCTAAATCCTATTTACAGTGCCCGAGAAACCCCCCCTTTAATGCGCTTCACACCACCGGCGTACATCTCACGACCATGCTGACTCCCTGCAGGTATCGTAGGTGTTGATCCACCATTCACGTGGCCGGCAGTAGTAGCAGCAGCAGCGGCGGAGGCGGCGGCAGAAGCTTTCTGGGCCGCAATTTCTAGTTGTGCGCGGTTGGATTTGTAGTCGCATACCGTTGTCGGTGGAAGTCCGAGAAGGTTGACGAGTTTGGCGCTGCGTGGTCGAGAAGTATAGGTGGTGGTTTATATTCAGCGGACGGTCCATCGGAGGATGGGATGGGGTTTGCAAGGCGCGCGGCGGACTCACCGAACCGTATCGACTTTTTCAGAACCGGCTCCCCCTTCCCGTTCCCGATCAGACCAAACACTCAGGATATCCTCTTGTCCCCTCACACTAAGCACCATCCCTACGATCCCCTCCTCTTCGTCGAATTGATCTCCGATGAGCGCCAAGATGGAATCCTCCCAGAGTCTACCACACGGGCAAATACGGGGAAAAGGCTCAGCTCTATGCGCCCCCTGCCGAGGGGAGCAGTGCGAGGCTTACCGATCTGCTACACCTTTACGCAGCCTTATAAAATATCTCCCACCATTCGTCAGTTCCTCCCAAACAGGTCTCCGTATCGACGAATCAAACAGCTACCACCCGCACCCCCCGCCCCGCGAAAACAAATCAGTATCGCGGTCTCTGTGCCGACCGGTCGAAGACCGACGGATGATGACGTACCAGAAGATCCGTGACGGGTGGTAGCACCGACGGCGACAACAAATGCGCATAGATGGACCAGAATGATTCCGTCTACCACACCCACACATCAGCACAACAACTCGCAACACACACGACCTAGAAGAAAACCAACACGTACAGAACCAAACGACGCTACTTTGCGAATCTCCTTTTCGTATTCGATAACTTTTGCAGTCGGTGGACGATGCACGTAATAGAATGTCCAACTAGCGCCATCAAATCAAATCAAACCAAAGCATATGAGTCAGCCGCCGAAGTTGACCTCTCTTCCCAGCCTGCATCTCACCACCGACCGACCGACCGACCGACCGGACACTCACTCATGCTTCAACGGATGCGTCTGTGACTCGGCTCCAAACCCGCGCGACGCAGCACTTCTGTTGGCTATTGCTGTAGCACCCGCCGGTACCGTCTGTCCAGAAGGAGGAGGAGGAGGTGCAGTGTTTCGGGTTTGACCTCGAGTGGAGGATGAGCGGGATGTCATCCCTGCGAGGTGGGTGAGTGGGTGGGTTTGGGTAGCGGGTTGTTGGTGGATTGGTTATTGTGGGGTTTTTCGATGTGCCGGAGAGAGCTGTTGAGAAGGATTGGGAAATTTTGTGGCTAGGAAGTGTGTTGTTGTTGCGGTTGTTGTTGATGGAGCTGGATGTGAATGTGGGTGTTCATGTAGAGGAAAGGCAGAAGAAACGTACTCACCCGCTTAATGTTCTTTCATGCTGCATCATACGTTTTACAGGTCGTCGATCACCTCGATTAGCACGTGACTTGCTCGAGTCGACTACTAGAGTAGTTAGTACACTTGTTAGTTGTTTAGTATACCCTCAATACTCTCTTCCTCCAACATCTTTAACTCGAGTAAAGACTCCGGACATTGACGTTGTGCTCATCGAGAGGAACACCCGACTCTCTCATTTTCAAACCCAAAATGGACGTCTCTCAGACCCTCGAAAACGCAGAAGCAGGCCCTTCGTCCTTGCCCTCGTCCCTGCCCTCGTCCTTGCCAACCGACATTGTCATCCCATCATCGACCACCACCGACCTCGCCGCCGTTGCCGCCGCCGCCGCCGACGACGACGACGAAACACCACCCATGTCCAAAAAGGCAATGAAAAAGGCTGCCAAACGTGCTCGAGCAGAGTCTGAAAAACTGGTCCGTCGTGCAGCGGAAAAGGGACGTCGCAAGGTAAATGCAGCCAAACGAAAGGCCGATCTCCAAGCCGGGTTGTTATCGCCTGAAGAGGTCGAGGAGATTCGGAAGCGGCAAGAGGCAACCAAGGTGCGGAAAAAGTTGAGAGCGACAGGTGGGGATTTGGTAAAGGATGATTCGCAGACGTGGAAGGGAGGCATGATTATTGATTGTGGGTTTGATGAATTGATGAATGAGCAGGTGAGCATGTCATGGCATCGTCTTGGTTGCCGCCGACGTGCCTAGAAATCTAATGCTGGGTCATATGATGTCTAAGGAAATCGTCTCGATGACCAATCAACTATACTACGTCCACTCGCTCAACCGAATGTCCCCCAAACCATTCCGACATTGCGTATTCACCGGTATCAACGGACGGATGAAGGAACGCCTGGACAACAAACTACATGGCGAGTACAAGAAATTCACGCGTATGGAATGGCGGAACGAGGATGTTCGGGATGTTCGGGACGCTCCGAGTCGGTCCGCCGAGGAATGGGACGAGTTGAAAAGGCGGAAAAAGTCGGCTCGGGGTGCATCGTCGATGGTTGTGACGGATGGACCTGATGTGCTCGATCTGCCGCTGAGGAATCCGTTTGTGGGTCAGGAGTACGTTTATCTGTCCGCCGATGCCGAGTATGAGCTCGAGACGTTGAGCGAGAACGAAACGTATATTATTGGAGGAATCGTCGATCGCAACCGGTACAAGGTGAGTATCATGTCCTATGGTATTGGCTCTCTGTCAACGCACTGACAAGGCTATCTCTCCGCGTCGCTCAGAACCTGTGTCAAAGTAAAGCCGAAAAACTAGGAATCAAAACCGCCCGACTCCCGATCGGCAAGTATCTAGCAGGGATGCCAACGCGCAAAGTCCTCACGGTGAACCAGGTGAGCCTCGAGCCGCTGCAGCCTACCCGCTCAATCTACCTTGTACATGCTAAACCAAAACCTTGCTCGTGCTTCAACCAGGTCTTTGAAATCCTTCTCAAATTCAACGAGCTAGGATCTTGGCAATTAGCAATGGAAGCCGTCATGCCTCAACGGAAATACCAAATCGGCGGGAAAAGAGCCATGCGGAAGCTCGAGCAGAGACAAAATAACGGTACAGCGGAGCCTGGGGATGGTGCGAGTAAGATGGAGGATGGTCACGGAGTTGGCGCGACGAGTGATCACGAGGCGAGCGGGGATGATGACCGAGTGCCAGAGGCTGTTGCTGGCGATAACGACTCGTCAGACGATGAAGCAGTGGACGAGTCGATCGTGGACCCGTCGTCCTCGTTTGTCGAAAGTAGGGCGGGAAACGGCATTCTTGACGAGGAAGAGATGATGGCGAATGAGGTATGAATATCGATCATTCCGGGGCAACGATTGTAAGCCAAGTGCTTGGGGTTCGAGTTACTGTTGTGCAGCTGCTATGATGCGATATCTGATATGCCCCTCCAATGGCATTTATGATCATCACCTTGATTGTTCTGTTCTGTTCCCTGCTCCTCGTATATGCGACCAGTTCCTTTATGATCCCTCTCAAACTCAGAGCGGGTCAGCTGGAGAATTCGCAGGTTATGGGACATCGCAGTTTTTTACACTATTGACGCATGAAAGACCATGGTTTAAACCATATATCCCCATGGACTGTGACTCTTTTGCACATATGACAAGGGGCTCCTGAAGTGCTTGCACACCTGAAATGCTTTCCGGAGGCATCTTGTGTTTTATTTTGATCAAAACATGGAACCGGTTTCAAGAGCCTTTCAGGACATCACTAGCTGCTTCACTTTGGGCGACTTCCTCCCGTTCCGAAGTTGCCTTCCGAACTTGTCACGGAAGCTGTCACGAACTTGCCTAGCTACCTGCCTTCATCCAGCCGCCTTCCCCCTTCCCGAGCAAACCTGTGGGATCACAACAACACCACAGCAACAACAGCAACGAAGAACAGCGAGAATTCCCCAATTCGCATGCGATTTTGAGGAAAATCTCCAATAGGTCGCCTTTCTCAAGTCCTGCAACACCATGTTCCTGAGCGTTGTTCATTATCGGAGCAGGCGAATATGAGCCAGGTGCTGCTGAACGTCGCATGTGCTACCTGCTCCCAGTCACCTCATGATCGCAATTCTCCTTTGAAATGGGAAATTATGAATTGCACTTGCTTGCCCAACCATCTCTTTATCAGCTTATGGCCTCATATCCCACACGTCTGATTATAGTAGATCTTAAATCAACAGCAGCTGCGCCGCCAGGCCGGCCGTGAATCGCGAAAAAGTGGTACCGGCAGTGGCTTCTCGGAAGGGCCACCGGGGGAATATGTGAAGAACATCACATGTCCTCGCGTAGCAGCTCGCTTGAGAACATCCGATGTCGCCAGCGTGCACAAGCAGCTGCACAAGTACTGCGCACGTTGACAACCATCAAAGAGTTTTTATAGCAACGCGGCCGTCCAGCTAGCTGTCCAGCTGCCGGATTACAGTCTGGACTATATGCGCTGTCCACTTCGAACATTAGCTGGGTAGAGCTCTGGGTAGCTGCATGTTGCAAGTCAAAGATGACCTGCAAGGCTGGACAGAGGCCAGAGCCACAGAAGAGCTCACAGAAGACGATAAACGAGAAAAGGAAAGCATGCGACCGTCCATTCTAGCAAAGCTAGCAACAGCTCTATCGGCTTCCCATGTTCCCAACTCTCTGCTATTCCTTTTCTGACATGTGACTCGTTATTAACAATGGGCTTGTTCGGTAGTTTGCCCGGCCGCAACTTGAGAGGGGCTCGGCGAAAAAGAATGCGGCAGAAATTGGTCAGCTGACACCGGGGTGGGATTTATGACGATAGGCTATTGACGCGATCGGAGATTGATAGGTATCAAACTCGGCGCGCACAGACCGCGAATCTTGGAACCTCGTAATTCCCGACTCCATTCAACAGCCAGCTCAGCTGCTAGCTCCCTTCTTATGACAGCAGCTGATGTGACTAGTTGGCAGGCTTGCTAGCATGAAGTGTTTCTTTCAGTCATGCATTTGCTCATTTCTGTAGGCCTAGGCAAGACGCCGTAGTACCTCGGCTACAACAAGTCATCGAAACGTCAGCAATTTGCGAGCTCCTCACTAACGACACAGTAACAACCGTCAGATCTGTCAGGTGAAACTGCTGGACGAGCTGCTGGACGACGCTTGCTGGACGGTGCCTTTGTAAGCTTTTCTCGACCGCATCGTTCCTACCCTGCCACTGAGCTCCGTGGCTCATCCGTGGACGCTGCCGCGAAAGCCCTACCCCCTTTCCTACCCTACTTCCTCCCCGTGCAGTAACACCTCCCGAGAACATGGCTTGTGCATTACACATGACTTCGGGGATTAGCTCCATCTTTTTTTTTCTAAAAGTGCATCATCGACATCAGCATCTTCATCGTATTATATAGGCAACGTTGGCAGTTGCCTGCCCTGTCCATCTATTTCGCCTCGCAAGTTAAATCTATAGTACAAGGCCAAACCAACATCCATACAATAACATGCGTGCTGCCCGTGCATCATCAGCAGCCATCGTGCTGTGTCTGTTCCAGTCACTAGCTGGTGAGTACTTCTGCAAAGGTCTTGTATGGCGGTCCTGATGCTGATATTCTCGCTGCGCAGGATTACTCTTTGGTTGGGAGAACAGTTCAACCTCTGGTCTATATATCAACCAGTACTACCAGCGCCGATTCGGTAAATGCGTCGACGCTGGGTGCACAGCATATGAACTTCCCACTATTCGACAAAGTACTATCGCTGGTTGTTTCTCCATCGGTGCCTTTGTCGGCGCTCTCTCTGGAGGTTATGTTTCGAGTCACGTAAGTTTTTGAGATAAACGGAGAATGAAAAAGCACCCTCTCATCCCGTTGCGCGATTACAGATCGGTCTCCGAAGGACATGTTTGATCTACATCCTGCTTTTCATGATCGGTATCGCCATTGAATGCTCGTCCTTCAGCACCTACGCTCAACTCTGTGTCGGTCGAGCCATCGCTGGATTGGGTGTTGGATGCACATCCGGTCTCGTTCCCGTCTTCCAGGCCGAAGCCTCGCCACCCGCAGTCCGAGGTCTTATTACCGGTTCATTCCAACTCTGTGTTACCCTCGGTATCTTCTTGGTCAACTGCATGACCTACGGAACCTCGAAGCAAAGTGGCGACTGGACTTGGCGATTCCCTATCGGTATCCAGCTCGTCTGGGCAGCCTTGCTCTTCGTCGGATTTGCCTTGTGTCCTGAATCGCCCCGGTTCCTTGCCGGTAAAAACCGTTGGGAAGAGTCGAAACAGAATCTCGCACGCATGCGTCACTTGCCAATAGACGATCAGGCTATCGCCATTGAAATGGAGGACATTCGATTGGCCAAAGAGGAAGACGACAAGCGTGGCGATGCTTCTTACCTCGAATGCTTCAGCATGAAAAACATGATTCTCTTCCGAACCTTCGTCGGTATCTTCATTCAAATCGGACAACAAGTTTCCGGTATCAACTTCTTCTTCAACTACGGAACGATCTTTGCTGGCTACGCCGGTATTGACAACCCCTACGTCTTCACCATCATTCTTTCCGCCGTCAACGTCGTCATGTCCTTCCCCGGCATTTTGTTGCTCGACCGAGTCGGTCGTCGACCAAACTTGCTGTTCGGCTGTGCTGTCATGTTCGCCGGACAAATCTGTACCGGGGCTGTTTCGACCGCGTTGCCCGACAGTAAGGAGGCTGGTAAAGCCCTTATCTTCTTGTGTTGTCTCTTCGTCGCTGGTTTCGCCAGTACAATTGGTCCTGTTGCCTGGGTCGTAAGTGTCTTGGCGTGCCATTTGCCTCTTGCCCCTCTCTCTGACCATAGTTTTGTTTCTTCTGCAGGTCGCCGCTGAAGTATTCCCTACCCGTCTGGCTGCCAAGTGTGTTACTCTGGCCACGGCAGCAAACTGGGGGTAAGTATAGTCGCCTACGTTACGAGTTTCTCTTTAACTGACCACTGTTTCCTATTCAGAATGAACACCGTTATCGCCTTTGTCGCTCCCATTGTCCAGGCCAGCATCGGTACCAAGATCACATTCGTCTGGGCCGGTTTCATTGCCGCCACCGCCGTCTTCGTCTTCTTCTGCGTACCGGAGACCGCTGGTCTTTCTATCGAGGAAATTGATGCCTTGTTCATCTCTCGAACCCCAGCATGGAAATCCCGAAAGTTCCGTGCTTCGCAAAAGGATGTCGAGGAGGCCAATGCTGAGAAGCGAACTCGAAACCTGGAGCATCACGAGAAAGTCGCAAACACCGCCAACGGTGGCATGGCCCCTCACAGCCCCTCCAGCTCGGAGGCTTAGATTCTGACAACATCATCTGCATCTCAACAAATGATCGTGGCAAAGAGCAAACGCAAACTGGCACACGATGTAAACCTATAATCACTTTTGTACATTAATGTATAACCACACCATCATCACATTCTGACGCACATTGGCTTATCGTGAACACTGTCTTGACTCGTGTAAACTCGATGATTTCGTTCGTGCTTTGGCAGCTGCGTTGGCGGAGAAGGAACCTTCTGCGGGAGATGACAGCACAGTGAAAGAGTTGTAGAGGATATAGTCGAAGATATGTGACCTAGGTGACCTGGGGTTGTACTGTAATAACAGAATCGGCGTGAGGATAAACGTCGAGAGCAGCTTCGAAATTCGAGAGCTTTCATCTGTTTCAGGGGGGGCTCGGAAAGAGGACGGCGGGTGGTAACGATCGAATGACGAATAGGTTCAACGTTCAACGACGGTTGAATTAGTACTGGGCTTCTTATTTCATTCATCAGACCATCTTGAGCAATCTAAATAATATCCGTACTCTGTTCTAACGGATATCCACGGCGTTGCTCAGGGATCAACGTCGAATTCCAATTTGAGCCCGAAAGAGCTCGATCTACACAGCCAAGACCTGGAATGTCTGACATCTTCAGGAAGAGCCTTCTCAACCGACTTCCAGCCATGGCACCTACGACAGCTCCATGGGCTGGAGACGGTGAGGACATGATGGAGGAGCTGCATGATGAAGATGAGGCCATGGATGGGCTGGGAGAGCTTGGAGTCGCCGGTCCAAACAGGCAAGTCTGCTTTCTCAACAAAAATTCTCCATTGTATGGGTCGTGCAGAATCTGAATATTTGGCTATCAGCGACTCCAACAAGCGGAACAAACAAGCCGACCTATCCCGCTTTGCACCTGTTTCTGCTGTCTCGTACTTTAGTCAAGCTCTCGAGGTAGATCCACCATTACGGGACATTGTCTTCCGCGCATATTACACTCCCAGCACATCCTCTGGCAACATCAACCAACATACAGGCAAGACCCAAAGAGGGTCTGTACTGGTATGTCATCATGGCGCGGGCTCAGCGGGAACGACATTCGCCTGTCTGGCAAGAAGCGTACACGAGTTGAGCGGAGGGGAATTAGGAGTGTTAGCCTTTGATGCTCGCGGACACGGTAAGAGCTATGGTCGGTCATGCCGCTGCAATGGGCTGACGAGTGGTGTGTTCCTGTCGTGGGTGATTTGCAATGAAGGCAAAACGAGAACCCAGCCAGAGGAAGCCGAACAGGTTCTCTCGTTTGAAAACTTGCAGCATGATTTCGTAGCGCTTGTCAAACAAGTTTTCCCAAATTCCGCTGATGCCCCAGATGTCATCGTAAGTGCCAAGTTGAACCACGACTCGGCTGTCCTGCTGATCTTCAATATTCAATATAGCTCTTGGGACACTCTATGGGTGCTTCTCCTGTCATGTCAGCCGCTCCTTTACTTCAACACGAAGGTTACAAGATTGTTGGTGTTGTCGTTCTCGATGTTGTGGAAGGTGAGCTATCTGTCTTCAGAAATCGAGTTCCATTACTGACCTAGCGTTGCCTATCAATCCTGCTAGGTACGGCGGTTGAGGCGCTGCCGCTAATGAGGAACATCCTTTCGCAACGTCCCACCAAATTCGGCTCGGTAGAAGAGGCAATACAATGGCAGTATGTCCTCTAATGCATGTGGCTTGGCATCTGCCACGTTTGCTCATGGATCGATCTGTAGCATTTCTTCAGGTGCCGTTCGAAACCTTGAATCAGCCAAGATCTCGGTTCCCAGTTTATTGGTTCCATTACCGAATCGAGCCGAAGGAGCGCAGGATGTGGTTTGGCGGACAGACCTGATGGCGACTGCTCCGTACTGGGAGGGTAAGTAGCTCATACGATATGCTTGGTGACGGTGATTGCGGCTGGACTAATTACCTGGCTTGCTTTCAGAATGGTATAAAAACTTGTCATCTGAATTTCTTGCCGCGAGAGCTGCGAAACTACTCGTTCTGGCGGGACAAGAGCGGCTTGACCGAGAGCTCATGGTAGGACAAATGTAAGTTATTTTCCCATTGGTTTTCCGGTGATTTGTTCTGACATTATGATTTTTCTCTCAGGCAAGGTAAATTTCAGCTCGAGGTGCTGCCAGATGTCGGGCACTACCTCCACGAGGTACGTGAATTCTACTGGTTTCCTGAACTTGTCGGAATGTTGATGCCTGATCTGTCCGTGTCTCCCTCTAGGACAAACCGGAGAAGCTTGCTAGCATTATAGTGGATTTCTGGAAAAGAAACACTACAACATTGATCTTGCCGCCAAAAATTGGAAGTAGACCATCCGCGCAGTCTGTCAAGATGGTGGGGGAGCAGTGACACATTTGAAGACGATTAGCATGGGTTGTATCTGCGAGGCAGATCAAGGAACCGCTGCTTGGGAATATCATTGATAGAAGGGCTTTCAGCGACTGGTGCTTGCAGAATCTAGCTCGTTCTGAAGACATTCGAGAGTGCAGTGGTCTATCATAACGCTCTCGGCCACTACGGTAGACAGCTACAGCTGGTATTTCACAGATGGCTTGCAGTAATAATAGCTTGATAGGGAAGAGAGCGGGTAGAGGGGTAGGAGGAGGACGAAAAAGGAGAGCCATTCAAGCAACGAGCGAGGAGTAAGGCTGCGGCGGCGCGTTTGTGTCAGATGCGGAAGCGAAATTCAGAAACGAAGGCACGCGTTGCCAGCGAAACAGTAGTCTGAAGTATGATAGCTAGTATGATAGTTGTCAAGTCAGCGTAGTATGGTATAGAGAACCTATACACAACCCTTTGTTCTCATCCACCTCTTGGGCCCAGTTCATCTTGCCCCTGGGACTTCACAAAGATGCCACGGACAGCATCGAAACCTTCGTCGACCAGAAAGGTCGCGTATGCCGCTGGCGGCCTTCTCGCCATCCTCACCCTTCTACACTTCTTTGGAAACTCTACGGGTGATGCCTTGCTCAGGAGGAATGCGAAATGGACCGTAGTACCCACATCTTTCCGTCAAAAGCTAATGTCTTCCAGGACTAGCAAAGCTTCACAGCGACCACCTATCGTTCATCCGATTCCCAAGTTGATGAAGGAGGCAAAGCAAAATCACGAAGCCAAGCTGGCTCGACAGTCACAGACTTTGGCACAGGCGGTAGCAGAGTACAAGAAGAGATACAACATGGACCCGCCAAAGGGGTTCGAGGAATGGTTTCAGTTTGCAAAGGACAACAAGGTCGCCATCATCGACGAGTACGATCAACTCATGACCGATCTCGAACCCTGGTTTCAGCTCTCCGGTGAAGAAATCCGACGGCGATGTATCCAGGTTGGTTACCTACCCTCTGTCGATCTCGTTCGCGTGCAAAACGGTACAACGCATACTATCGACGTCAACAAGGGTTTGGATGATTCCGAAGTGGGAGCGCGAGCAAAGGGTTTCCGAGTCATGTTGGAAAAGTTTCAAGACAAATTGCCGGATATGGATTTCCCGATCAACGAAAAGGCCGAAGGACGTATTCTGGTACCATGGGAGCAGAGGTTGTACTCGAATTTGACGGCAGATACTAGTAGTAAGTTGCCTCAGAAAAGACTCAGGCGTTGCGCATACTGAGTGGCAAAATTGCGTTATTCAGAGGGCATCGAGCACGTTCTGGGAGGCAAATTCATTGCAGACTGGAAGGGAGACGGCAACGTCTGGGAATCATTCCGTCGAACATGCGATCCTCACTCGCAAGCTCGTCGACTTTTCAGCTCGAAGCGACACAGGCTGAAAGAAGGCCAGCAACCGTTCTCGGCGCTTGCAGAAGCCGGTATCGATCAATCCCTGTCACCGGATTTCAAATTCAACAAGAACACGGATGACAAGTACGATTTCTGCAGTCACCCCTGGGCGCACTACAACCAGGGGCATTTCTTCAGTGATTGGCGAACGATTGAAGCGCTTTACCCCATGTTCAGTCCTGCAAAGGGTGAAGGATACAGTGATATCTTGATTCCCAGTCACTACTACTATTCGTCGACAAAACGATACACGTATGGTTGGGACCCGGAGAACATGATAATCAAGGAAGTCGATGATTTGGAAATGCCATGGCATAAAAAGGTCGACGATATCTTCTGGCGGGGTGCTACTACCGGTGGTGGATCGAATCCTCCCGGTTATCTCCCTCTATACCAGCGTCATAGGTATGTCACTGTTCGCCACGTAGTTGCCAATTTTTCCTTACTCACCTCTCTTTTACTACAGGTTCATCAAAATGACATCAGACTCTACAAATATCAGCAAGGACGTTGTCTTTGCCGATCCACCAGGAAGCGACCATTGGATTGAAGCTCCCGTCGCAATGGGCGACCTCAATGCCGATATCATGGATGTTGCATTCACTAAAGCCGTCGGATGCACTCAGTACCCTGGCGGATGTGACGGCATGCGAAAGGATCATCGGTTTGCCGATACTGTTCCCCTGGGAGAGAATTGGCGACACAAGTATTTGATCGATTTGGATGGAATGGGTTATTCTGCGCGATTGTTCTCTCTTCTCGCGAGTGAGAGTGCTGTCATGAAGACTACTGTTTATACCGAATTCTTCTCTGGTGAGTGGTCTTCGGTTTTCTATGCAATTGTATGGGTTCCTAACGTCTTTTCCCAACTTGTAGATTGGATCGAGCCTTGGTAGGTCAAAGGTATCCCGACCGAAGTGGGATAGTCACTTACCGTATAATTTCATCAGGTTACACTTCATTCCCGTTTCCCTCGACTACCAGGAAATCTACAATATCTGGTCATTCTTCTCCGGCCCGACCGCCGCCATGCAGGAAGCCGCCAACCTTACCCGGGAGCTCTTTGGTGGGAAAAAGGCAGCTGCTCACGCTCAAGCATTCGACGGAGACATGGAGCTAAGGAAGATCGCCAAAGCGGGTCGTCATTGGAAATTCTCTCTCGGCAGAAAGGTGGACATGGAAGTTTATGTTTATCGGTTGTGTCTGGAGTGGGGAAGGTTGAATGCTGATGATCGTGTGGCCATGTCATACGTGAAGTAGTAGATGCTGAATAGACGCTGGTGAGTTGATGGATAGGGCAAGTATCTGCGCAAAGTTCCGGAGCTGATTATATACGTCCTTGTCATATAGGGTCAATACTGGAATACATGTGAAGTGCAATAGATTGTTTCAAGGTACTCGATGGGGCTTGTAAAATCATGACATATATCTGCAAGTGGATGAGCCAGTCCGTACAGACGCGGAGACTGCTTTGGTCGCTGCACGACTTGTTGAAAAAGTTATATCTGGTCTCTGGTCTGGCACAGGCAGTGACGGACCGCGAGGCAGATCGCAAGGCCGCGCAAGGCCCATGCAGCGCCATGCCAAGAAGACGCTACAGTATGTATTGTATAATACCTCGGCAGCTACCTCGGCCGTCGGGCTGTTGACGCGCCTTTTTGTAAACCGCGCTTAGTTTCTTCCCGAAAAGTGATACTGGGATGCTTGATTTCGAGATTCGTACGTCTATCGACGACTTCGATTTCCCAATACTTTTCTAAAGATGGCGCTCTCTTTCCGATACGCTACTAGGCCTAAACGCCATCCACTTACACTATATCTCGGTTCATTGACATGAGTTCCAGTATGTGATTTCGTCGTGGTGCCATGTTGCGCGGATTATTGACCCCTTTTGCAAACTTGCAGCTACTCAACCCGGCGTTACCGTAATGTACGTGAGCGGTGGAAGAAGAAAGTGATGACCTGGCCACTTACAACTTTCTTGTTCCTATTAGTCTCGGTGCCCAATGGGGTGACGAAGGAAAAGGCAAGCTTTCCGACATTCTCGCTGCGGAAGCCGATGTTTGCGCACGATGCGCCGGAGGCAACAACGCTGGCCACACTATCGTTGTCAACGACCCTGAAACCGGCAAGAAGATGAAGTACGCCTTCCACACATTGCCCTCTGGTCTCGTCAACCCCAAGTGTATCGCTTTCATCGGTTCCGGGCTGGTCATCAACCCTCCGGCCATGTTCGAGGAACTGGACGACATTGAAGCTCAAGGTCTCAATTGTGATGGACGACTCTTCATTTCGGACCGAGCGCATTTGGTCATGGGATTCCATCAGATTGTGGATGGACTCAAGGAGATTGAACTCGGCGGTTCCTCCATCGGTACGACCAAGCGAGGCATCGGACCAGCTTACTCGAGCAAAGCTTCTCGATCCGGTTTGCGAGTGCACCACTTGTACGATGCTAGCTTCCCTGAAAAGTTCAGAAAGTTGGTCGAGGGCAGGTTCAAGCGATACGGACACTTTGAATATGACACTGAAGGTGAAATCAAAAAATACCAGGTATGTCGTCTTTTGCGTCCTGCCTTGTAATGACTCGTCGCTGACATCCCTTCAATGTTAGGCTATCGCTGAACGATTGCGACCTCTGATCGTTGATGGTCCTACCTTCTTGCACAAGCAAATCCAGCAGAACAAGCGTATCCTTGTTGAGGGTGCCAACGCTCTCATGCTCGACATCGACTACGGTACCTACCCTTTCGTCACCTCGAGTGCTACTTCTATTGGTGGTGTTTGTACCGGTCTGGGTATCCCTCCCATGATGATCAAGAATGTTATCGGTGTCGTCAAGGCTTATACCACTCGAGTCGGAGGTGGACCCTTCCCTACCGAGCAGTTGAATGTCAGTATTTCCCTTTTCATCCTTGCTTCACAATTCTGATCTAACGCAATTCCGCCTTACAGGACATTGGTGTTCATTTCCAAGAAGTCGGTGCCGAGTACGGTACAACAACCGGTCGACGACGACGATGCGGTTGGCTCGATCTCGTTGTCATGAAGTACTCGACAATGATCAACGGCTACACTTCGCTCAACTTGACCAAGCTCGACATCTTGGATCAATTGAAGGAGATCAAGATCGCTACCAAGTATATGCTTGAAGGCAAGGAGGTCGAGGGTTTCCCTGGTACGTCTAGGTTGACATTTACACAAGATGAAGAGCTTACCTTTGTTTCGTATTAGCCGACCTCGAACAACTCGCCAAGGTCGAAGTCGTGTACGAGACTCTGCCAGGTTGGGAATCCGATATTTCCAACTGCAGGAAATTCGAAGATTTGCCTGAAAACTGTCAGAAGTATGTCCGATTCATCGAGAACTACTTGGGCGTGAAGATTCAGGTATGTTTGTGCAGGATAACTTGGGCTCTGCTATCATTGCTGATGATTTCTGATATTCTTCATTACAGTGGATCGGCGTCGGCCCCGCTAGGGACAGCACCATCAAGCTTTTCTAAAAGGTGGTCTTTGTTTGTAAACTTGGAACTGAAATATGAGAAAATGGAATGCGAAATATGCGCCTTGGTACTTTGAAGTCTTTGAACATCCTGCCGCCTTTGTCGAAGTGTAGACATATGCTTGTGCATGACTCGGGCGCAGCTCATCGTGAACTTCTGTTCAGCGACGAATTTTCATCAATAATGCCGCCGACAGGTTGCGCTTCTGGCGGCTTGAACAAAATGGCATTTCATTGTCCAGGACATCATCCGATACAGCACCGTGGTCTTAATCGCCAATTCGATGGCGAATAGGACTCACCCACTTCCGTCGTGATCCACCACGTACTACGCTTTGTTTTCGTCTTCTGTTGCTTCGCATAGAAGCTAATTCCGAGCCGGAGGGTCCGAAACATCACCACTCATCGTCCCAATCGTTCGTTCACTCCTTTGGAGGCCACGGCACCCTTACATCCAGTGTCTCTGTTACACTGATCTGCTAGACTCACACCATCAGAGAACAAAAGGCAGGATTAGCAGATCAAAAAAGTTGACCCAGAGCCCCTTGAAGTTGTTTCAGTCCGCACGAGTACCGTGGCAAAAGAATGATCAATAGCGGGATCGAACCGCTGACCTTACGCTGTACTATCCAAGGGGATATTAGGCGTATGCTCTACCGACTAAGCTAACCGACCTGTGATGATATGCCTGAAGCGAGTCATTATATTTGAATAGCAGCACCTTTGACGATTGTACGGCGAAAGTGGTGTTGTACTGCTACTCGTCACCCTCATCGCCGAGAATCATCAACACGAGGTCGGACATCCCTTTCTGGCTGGGAAACTGGATGGGGAGCACCCTTGCATCTAGTCAAGATTTGGTGCGTGTGTTGTACACTAATTCCTATAATTTAATAATCTTCTTGGGGCCTCTCATCGTCCTTCTTGCAGCTCGGTCGCAACCCTCTCTCCCGCGGCAGATAAGCTCGCAAATGTCCTTAGAGATCATGAAAATCGCGAAATCGCTCGCTGATAGTAAATCACGTGCGCAGGAGGAGTATAGTTGGGGAGAGTCGATGGATCAGCACGGCGACGTCCCTGGTCACAAAGAGACACGACATCTCTGCACGAGAAGCAGTCACATCTATCAGCTATCTTGGGACCGAGTTCGTCCTCGTCGAATCCTGCAACCCCTGCAGAGAACAACAGACCTTATTCATAAATGCAGCATTGAAGACTTTCAGCCATTGTAAGAGAGCCTTCTGCACTGCTGCCATTCTATTTGGTGGGGACAGGCATGATCTCGGCGTCTACGCCTGCAAGAAAACTCGGTACTCGTCGGGCAGCGATCCAACAGAGCCGAGGTGCGAGCCGAGCGATCTGCTTTGACAATCTTAACATGGGCGTGCGGACATAAAACAATGACTGGCGCACGCCATTGCTTCGTCATCTCCCGCAGTTACCTTCCTTTTGTTATCAGCTTACCAGCCCCACGCATGGCAGTACCCCCTTACTGGCATCTCACATATGTGTGGTCTTGGCCTGTCGCATTGTGGACTGCTCAGACTGATAGTGTCTCGTCATAATGAATAGCATATAAGATCGTGACCGGCAGCACCGCAGACTTCTCAGGTGTTTTGCGCTTCTGCGTCTAACCTGAACAATGCCCGTCGTCTGGACGACCGCGTGTTGGCGACGGGCGAGGGTGTCCTACTAACAGGCGAAGGCAATCCCATTTCCCCGCTTGGACGCATCCGCAAGAGCCCAGCGCCACCGCGAGAACGTCTGCCAAGAGTATGTCCTTGATCAGCCCCTCCGTCGCCATTAGAATACCCTTGCTATTTACTTACGCTGCTACACGACGAGTCACTCTAGCTCGATATGCCAACTTCCACTTGAACAGCATGTCACCTGTGGGGAATTATAAGCACCAATACGTTCTTAGGCAGACACTTATTAGACTCACCCATCAGGCGGTCATCGCCCGCGCGAGCAGCGCTCCTCAACCGCCTGGCTTCCGGCAACGCCGCTTTCCATTTTCGCCAGGTATGCCTTTTCAAAGTCTTGCCGTGGAACTCGATAGCAGGCAGCCGTCTACTGGCGCCCTTCCATGCGGTCAACGCTGCATATACCAGTCCGTCGTCGAACTTTTGTCGGAGATCTTCTGCCAAAGGCGCCAACTCGCCTTCCCGGATACGATAGCGCCATTGTCCAAACGTACTTGTCAAAACAGCAAGTCGATCGCGCTCCAGCTTGTTTTCAAGGATTTGCCTTCGAGCTCTGTGCTCCTTGTAGGCGAAATGCCAATGGTGGAAGATTTTGTGTAATTGCTCTATATGGGCGGGCAAGAGTGAGTTACTTTGATGCCGAACGACATGAATTACAAGGCGTACCCTGTTGTCTGACATATCGGAAGCTGTGCATGAGGCTCAGCGCTTCACCCTGTTTAACAGTTGCTCGCGTCCACGACTGGAACGCATCCCTGTTTGAAAAAACCACTTCAATACCAGTCCTGACGTCTGAAAACTCATACCTGACTGACCTTATAAGCACTCTGTCTGCGTTACTGGCTACATTATGTGCTCGGTCCTTGATATCAATCAGCCTAGTCATCCAGTGAGCAAAGACGACTCGCTCGCGTTTCTGTAACGGTAAACAGTTCAGAAAGCGCTCCAGATCCAGACAAGATACTTTACAAACCCACCTCGCTGTACGATTTTGCAAACTCTTCGTTTCGTAGTCGTAGGCTTTTGGTCCTCTTCGTCGTGGCCAACCAAGCTACGAGTGACGAGAAGGTTGATTATCTACCAGATATAACAGAGCTCCGCGATAAATACTCACCAGCAAAGACCTTTCTGCACTCTTCTCGTTTCCGTTCCAGAAGGAACAATTCTTGTTGTTTCTGCTGATGTTTGGCATGCCATTTATCCCAGCTCGCCTTGATCAGGAAGAACTTTCTAGTTCCGGCGGCCTGAACCCACGACGTCTTGTGCTGTGCCACCTTGTCCTTCCACATCCGCAACATGCGTTCATGCAGCACGCGGTCGGCGAAGACGGTGGTCTGTTGTTGCAGTAGTTGACACCGAGCATTACGGTTCCTCCACGTGGCGAGTGCGGCTCGTGCAGCATTGACTATATGCTTGTCATCGAAAGCAAGAGCTTGCCCTACGGTCCCACGTTATATCAGCTACCACCAGGTTATCCCATAGTGATAACAGGAAAACGTACGATGTCGCTCCACTATATGATCCATCCGGCCCTTCCAGACGTTCAGAGCCGATCGCAAATGCCGGTCTTGCCGGATCTCTACAACGACCTTGCTGTTGTGACTGGCCAACCAGGCGTTGAACGCGAGTCGCTGAACGCTTGCATCTCGGTCGACCATGACCCCATGAGCTCGTTTGGCAAGACTCTGAAGCAGATTCAAGATATTAGGTTGAGCAAGATATCTGGGAGGATAGAAATGGGAGCGAACGGCGTACCTTGAGCTTGCTCATCCTGGTTTTCCATCGGATCATTGCCCCGTGAAGTATTCTCTTATCGTTGATCTCCATAGTCCTCTGTCTTTCAGCCCTGCAATATCGACATGGAAATCATTAGAAACGACGACTTCGCCTCCCCTCTCCACAATACGAAATTTATTGACAGAGTACTTACAGTCGGATACGCCACATCTGCCAAGCTCCACTTTCCAGATTATCCGCGACAACATCCATCACCTCACCCTCCACATCCCGCAGCGCAAGGTTCCGCCTCCATGTGACCCACGCCCGTTCCAAGTCATCACGATCTCTTGTCGCGTGGTGGCGCTGCTCGATACGTCTCATCCGGACCATACGTTGCGTTAACTGTGCCCATTGGTGAAAGGCACTGGCGATGACGAACGCGGCGTTGAAACTGACCGCCCGATGCTGGGCAGTAGCAAAGCGCCAACTCTAGAAAAATTAGATTGGAGGAGACCACCGGTCAAACCTTCTGGTCGTCCGCACAGCAAAGAGAGTGCGTGAAACGCACTTTGAACACGGAACTTGTCAGCCTCTCCTGTCTAGCTCTCAGCAGCACAACCTCCTTCTCCCGCATCTCCTCCTTCCACCGATCTGTCCGCCTGCCAAGTCGCTTAACCCTCCAGTTCCTCCACGCAGTATGGACAATCTCTTTCTCCTTTCGCTTCACAAGCGCATCAGCCTGCTCCTCCTGCCTTGCTCGGCGCAGAGCGTCTTGCCACCGAGAAAAGAACAAACGTTGTGAGGATTCGATAAAGATGGCCGAAGCGTGGCGGAGAGAACGGTCGCGTCGTGTCTTCAGATCACGCCAGCGGGTAAATGTGCGTGCAATCTTCAAGTGATCAATCTCCCTGATCAGTTGTAGTTGATCTCCCTGACACGCATGAACGCGAAAGGCAGAGAGAAGAACTATCAGCACGCATGTACATCCGCCATTTGCCTGCCCATCCTTGCCAGACTTACCCTCTCATATTCAAACACCTGCAACCACCGCCGGAAAGTCCTCAGCGTCAATCCAAACTCCCAAAACGACTCTGCCTTTTTCCGCATCAGTCGGAGTTCGAGTTTTCCCCTCCCACCACTCGCAGTACCGGCAAGCGCACGTCGTTCCATCTCCTCTGCTTCCCTTTCCAATTCGTCCAATTCTAGGTTTATCGTCGTATCCTCCACCGTATCACTCGTGCTTGTGTCCCGTCGGTGGCGGTAGATTGTTGCAACTCGTTCCGTTTCCTTTTCACGAAAAGGCAAAGCAGCAGCAATCCTAGGCGCTGGGGAAGGAACCGATGAGATTGTGTTATTGAATGATTCCTCCTCTACGCCACTGTACGTCCCCTGAAGAGGTGTGTCATCAAGATCGATAGCCTGTCCGTTGCCTCTGTAGGCGGAAGAGGAGCTATAGATGGGCCCCGCGTAGGCTAGAGGGATCCCGGGGTCTTTTGTAGATCGAGCTACATCTGTAGTATCCCTCTTTTCGGTTGTTGTCGTTCGGATAGGGGTAGACATCTCCAGCAAGTCGGTTGCGAACGATGGTTCTTCAAACATAGCCTCCGCCACTACCGGTGCACGAGCGGTGCGCGACAGAGGCCGGTAAATGTCCTGTTCAAACGTGACATTGATATTATCCACCGACTCTCCTGCTGCCAGTTTCCGGTCCATCGCATGCGTTGAATACCGTGGCAAAGCAGCACGCGGATGACATGCATTGTCGAACATATCTGGTTCATCCTCTGCCATGTCCGAGTCGGCATCCGCTAGGAATGGGACCCTAGATTTGAGGTCGTTGGAATGGGATGCGGCTGGCGGCTGTGACCTACGGCGACACAGAAACGATAGGGTCATCAGAAATGCTGGAGCGGACCGGTAATGGTGCAGAAGATGGTGGAAAACTTACCGATGGCTCCTAATCGTCGGTGCAGCATCCGAGTCCTCTGTTTCCGTCTCGGATAACAGGTCATCGACCTGTCCGACCGTACTTGTCGGATTAATCACGCGCGAGTCTCCTCTTTCTCCAGCAGAAGATGAATGGGCTGGCCGAGGGAGAAAAGAACGATCTGCCACGCCAGCTCTGTATTTCTGGAACCGAGCTTGTAGTGTCGGTGCCTTGATTTCATGGATTTTGAGCAGCGCATGGTAAATACTCGCGACATCGTGTCTATCCTGTGCACCACTGACGCAGCACACTCATACATCAGCCACTCAAGCATTGGTTATTGACAACGATGAACAACTCACGTCTCATCCATCACCTGCACATACGCATCATCCAACGCGCCAATCCCTGTCTCTCCCGGTGGAACGACATCGATAATCCGACGTATAACGCGCCAGTCGTGCTCCCCTAATTCTGAACGGATGGAAGTAGACTGGGTCGTGTCGTGCGTTGTGTACGCCATTCTTGACGCGGCATGCAGACGAGCAAGGAAGAGGTGGAAAGTGGATGAACGAAGTCAAGGTGGTAGTCGTTGTTTTGAATGTGCGCATCATCATAGAGTCAGCGGAGCAGCCAGCGTTGTATGGGGCGCACGTGATCGAGGCGCTGGCTGGATGTTGGTGGGTTGATGTATAGAGACGAAGGGGTGTCTATTCAATTCCCTATACAGTGCTATACCGTTAAGAACTCAATCTAGTCGTCTTCCAGAGAATTGCATTATGGGTAAGCACCTTTCATTCTGCTATGAAATCATGACGCTGACATCCGCGTCTCATAGATTACCAAGTAAGTGCCATGTGCGAATTGAGCGAGACAGGATACTGATGAGTGCGTTAACAACTGGTGGCGGTATAGAATCGAGTAGGAAGCAGACATGGTGGAGGTGGTGTCGGTACGTCTCTCCCCACGTCTTTGATCATTCCTTTTCTAAGTCCTTTCCCCCCTTCCCAAACAGCCGGCGCATCAGAGACAAACGTCGACCGTCGTGAACGACTCCGTAAACTCGCACTGGAAACCATTGATCTCGCCAAAGACCCGTACATCCTTCGTACGCATTTAGGAACGCTGGAATGCCGGTTATGTTTGACTCTGCATACCAATGAGGGGAGTTACCTGGCGCACACGCAGGGGAAGAAACATCAGGTTCGTCACCTGGCCGTCCGTCCGTTTGTCCGATCCCACAAGCTAAACCATGTTTTCCCTGTAGACCAACTTGGCCCGACGAGCAGCAAAGGAGAACAAGGAACAACAACTCATGATCACCCACCCATCATCCACTGGACCCATGGGAAACATCAAAAAGAAACAATTCATCAAGATCGGTCGACCAGGGTACAACATTAAAAAAATCCGCGAACCTTCCACCGCACGACTCGGCCTGCTCTTCCAAATCCAGCTGCCCGAAATCGCACCGGGCGTCAAACCGATCAAGCGATTCATGTCGTCATTCGAACAGCGGAAAGAACCGGTGAACCGAGCCATTCAGTATTTTATGGTCGCGGCTGAACCGTATGAGACGATTGCGTTTGCGATTCCGGCGAGGGAGATTGTGGATGTTGATGAGGATCCGGAGAGTACGTGGGAGTTCTGGGATCCGGATACGAAGAGTGAGTCCCTGTGTGCGCTGTTCATGATCACACACGGCCCTAATGCTTGCTTCTGCAGCCTTTACCGTGCAGTTTTTGTTCAGAAACTAGGCTTGATCCAAGTTGTATCATACAGTAGTGTTGTTTATATCGGCGTTCGCTTCCAAACAGTGAAAGCCAATCATCCACGATGTTGAGACAACAATCCGCGTGCTAACAATAGCTGGGGAGCCGAAGATCCCTGGCTTTGCTCCTTTTTAACATTCTCTAAACAGGCTACATAAGGCGTCGTGCTTACATTTCGTATTGGCCCTATGCTTGCACCGTTTACAACGCGGAATGTACTTTGGTCCGCATCTTCCTACTGCAGTTTCAAGCATAACATACCACACCTGCAGAGACACATTGGTCGGCGAACGCAATTTCAATATCGCCGTTTTGAACCCGGTCGCCATACCAAGCAGCAACTCAAGACCACTCAGAGGTCAGAGGCTGTTGTTTCCTCGACTCCTACCACCTGGCTGTGTTGCTGTGATTACCGTGATGCGCGTTCGCCTCGTTTGCCTTTGTCCATCGGTCGCTTCCGGTTGTTCCAGCTCTCAAGTTCCGACGAAGTCATCAGTTGTCCATCCCGATACCCTCTCTGTTCGCATCCACCAGAAAAGCATTGCGATATGAGCACAACTCTAAGAGTCTCTGTGCTTTCAAAATCGAGATTGTGCGTGCACGCAAACAGGTGGCGGAAGAGAGGGATCACCTAGGTCCGTAAGTTTGAGATGGTTTGGCAAATATCGATTCTTCGTCGCCCGCTTTTTCTGGAGTTTGGCGAGCAAGTATTCTTGTAGACTCAATGCCACTGATAGAAAGCTTTTGTCAGCGTGAGTTACCCTGATCTCGGTCGTGATTTCGAATGGAGCGTTTCGGGCGGGTTTGTCTACCGCTGCAAGTTCAGCCTGGAGCGTGTGACAGCAGCAGTCCGTTAGCAGGCTCTATCTCGATATTGGTACGGAGAGTATTCACCATATTCAACCACGCGCACGTCAACACGTCGTCCAAGACCCGGCATCGTCCCCATGCGAATACCAACTTTGAGGGTGCAAAGTGCCGCTGCACTTGATAAAAGATTTTTGTAAATCTGCTGGCGGTAGTCGACGTCTTTCACAACACCAGAAAGAAGGTGGAAATCGAGGCTCCTTTTGATGAAGACCATATCTACCCGCAACACTGCATCCGGGAAATCTGACTGAAAACGTTGAAGGGTTCTTGGACATCGGGTCTGAGCGCCCGGTACGTCACATTGCTTCTTTCCTTTCGGCTTAGACGACTTGTTCGCGTCGATGGGTCGGTAGGAGGAAACGAATTTCGGGATGACAGCTGGGGACAAATTGGAAATGTTCCCGGCCTTGTACGCCTGTTCAACGACTTTTGCGACCGGTAATCCCGTTGTCGGCCGTTTGTTGTTCGCGTCTTGAATGGTGAGCCAAATGGATTTTGGGATCTCGACATTGATCACCGTCTCTGTTCTCACGACAGATCGTAGCCTGGGGAAGTGTCGCTGCACAATTTCATCGCTTCCCAGATTAACCTCTTCTGCTGGTAAAGTATCGACGAGTTCTTCCCAAAACCACGGGGTCGTGCCAGAAAAGTAGATGTACCTTTCGGATAGGAGATTATCAGGAACGTGGAATGCGAGCAAACAGGGGTAAACCGCTAAAGTTTGACGGAGCTTACTCGACAGATTGCCATCCCTTTGGATGACTGTTGCTGTGCTTTTGAGCATCCTTCCACATGTGCGTCTTCCAGACCACTTCCTTCCATAGTATAGGCAAGCTTATCGCATGAAGAGCTTTTGAGCAGGCGTTGAGATTCGCAAGAGACTCGAGAGAGCGTTGTCCTACTTTGCGCGCGATGTTCTTGAGTACTGTGGAGGGAAGCCTAAGAAATGTATTTATTCTCTGTACGTAACAGACAACATCTATCAATGGCAGGGTAAGTTTATGAACCACAGTAGTGTGGACTCACGTCGTTTTTAAGTGCTTTTTGCCTGGCTTTCTTTTTCTTCTTTTTCTCTGCATGTAGTTGGCTCATCTCAAGGGTTTGTCGAAGATTGTCAATCCCTTTGTCAATAGACACTGTCATGATGGCAGGTGTGCGACGCCAAATCAACAAACGAGGAGGTTTCACAGTTGCCAGCTGAATTGAACTCGCTCGAGTGTTATATACCCCAACCAACCCGCGAGTTTCGAAACTCATGTGCATTGGAATTTGGAAGCGCGAGAAAACAGTTGATGGACGGGCTCACCTGAAACGCCAAAATGCCTAGAGCATCGGAGCGCTCAGAGCACCACCTCCTGGAATAATAATGAGACTGACTATATGCAGGCTGCTACCAGTACAACAACTCCTAGGGGGTTACAAACTAGGGATCCCAAATGTCAATGCGTCTATTCGCGCTCAAGCCGTTTTCTCACGACCCTCCGCCAGCGCATTCCCATCCTGCGCCAGCTGTTCAACATCGCCACCCTGAACAGAGTCCTTCTTCTCATGCTTTGCCTTTTTACTATGCTTCTCTGCCCACTGCTTACCCGCCTCTTTCAACTCCTTTTCGTCACCCCTGCGCAAGTCGTGTGCTTTGATAAAGAATACGCTTACGAAGAATGCTATGCCCGCGCAGGGAGTCATGAAGTAGTAGATATTACGAATGCCGTCCGCTAATCAGAAATACTGTCAATGAGCGAGCTCAAGGTCCGGTGTTGCAAGCTGACTTACTGTATGCATTCAACGCTGCATCTTGAATTTCTAGAGATAGTCCCATGTGCTCTATTTGCGTTGGGTCCGCCAAGATACGGCTGATAATATCCGCGCCGGCATGTATGCTGTTCATCGATGATCTGAGGAGGAAAAGGTTGTCATTAGTATGGTAATCGGGTGTGCAGACAATCGAGTGTGCAGACAACAACACTCACTTGACGCTATTATTCAGAATGGTTGAACAGACCGCCAACGCAATGGTACCCCCTGAAGTGGTTTTGAGGCGTTAAGTTTTTTCAAGATTGTCAAGCCCACGTCCACCTACCGAGCATTCTTATGAAATTTCTTGCCCCTGTAGCGACTGCCATTTCGGACCGAGAAACAGCAGCTTGTATAGCACTTTCGAATGAGATAGTTAAAATCAAATATTCAAGAAACGATTACAGAAAGTCGCACTCACACTAGGGTTGTTTGGAAAGTCTGACCTGCGCCAACGCCGCTTAAGATCTGGTAACCCACAAGTTTTCCCAAAGAGGTGTCTCGACCGATAGTAGAGAGTAGGCCTTGACCAATCGTCCAGATTGCGAAACCAAGATAGATGTTGATCTGCAAACGAAGAAATCAGCCCAAGCGCTCCAATGGATTCTCGTGCGGATACTGACTCTGTAATCACCCGTTTTGGAGACTATCATACCGGATGTAAAGGAAGTGACGGTTTGCACCAGAATCAAGGGAAGGAGCAATACTCCAGACCGGATTGCACTTGCGCCCCATACAACTTGAAAGTATTGAGGCAACTTTGAAGATTTGGCTATTAGTCAAGGATGGAGCTAAACCGATCCCTCGTTAACGACTCACGTAATACAAATTGACGTAGAATATGAGCCCTGAGAAGGCCGTGACTACCATTCCTGCGGCGACAGTGACATCGCGGAATATCCGCACTTGTAGGGAGACAGGAAGTCAGTATATTGGCAGGCAGTTTGTCACAATAATGCATACTTGGAATCCTGCCAAAGTCAACACAGTCAGCATGGCTTCTCAGTATGTTCCAGCAGACAGACTTACAAAGGTAGCACCGCGACCTTCCATTCGTACCACATAAAGAATACTAACAGCGCAATTCCGATGATCAAGGGTGCTATCACCGCTGCAGAATCCCATGCGTACTGCGTTCCGCCCCTGCCCGATCAAACCGGTCAGTCCAGGCGCCATCAACACAAATATGTGTCACGTACCAACTCAAGGGAAGAAGAATCAACACAGCCCAAGCCAAAGTCAACACAGACCCTCCGTAGTCGATCTTTTTCAGCTTGCTCCGGATATCGCCTTTGACCGCTTTGAGGGGCAAAGCAAAGACGCATACAAACATTCCGATGGCGATCATGGGAAGGTTGATCCACTAGTGATCACACAGTCGCGTCAATTGAATGCCACCGTTGCGAGATACTGGTTGCAGTCAACTTACGAAGCACCATCGCCCTATAAAATCGAGAGCAAGGATCAGTTATACAGGATGAATCGAGTCTCTTAGACGCAGCTTACAGGAAGCCTTGTCTACAAAAACACCGCCAAGCACTGGTCCAAGGGAATTGCTCAAGCTGATAAAGCCGAGCGAAACGTCAGTAATTCCTAAACATTCTTGATGTGCTGGTCAAACTTACGCTACGACGCCTCCCAGAATACCTTGATATTTGCCTCGATCTTTCAGACTCACAACGTCCGACACACAGACCATGACTACGGGTGGGCGTCAGTAAAAGCTATTGCCAGAAGCGACGTCACAAAGACTCACCCATTGTCAAGATGCCTCCGCCACCAACGCCAGCAAGCGCGCCTATGCGGTCCGAGATGGTCGATCAGCACTAGCGGTCTGCAGATGTAAAGACATGAAAGAGCTTACGGAATACAATGAGCTGGATCATACTTCTGGCTAATGCACAAGCCAGACTGCCGATCCAGAATATCGCGAGCGAGACAAGAAGGACTACTTTCCGTCCAAAGATGTCGCTGAGTCGGGAATATATCGGCTGGAAAGCCGTGCTGGTCAACAGATAGGCGGTACCGACCCAACTGACGATATCAGCTCTCTGGAAGACTCTTCCGAGTTCCGGAAGTGCAGTTGAAACGCTAAAGTCACAGGGTCACAATCAGTCCGCGAGTTACGGGATGAGCATCAAATGGACTGGACCTACATAGTCTGATCGAGCAAAGAACAGAACAGCGCAGCACTCAACCCCGCGAAAACTATCATGATCTGCTTGACTGGTAGCAGATTTGTCTGATCTTGCAACTCGACTTCCTTCTTCTTCTTCTTGCCCTTTCCGGACCCCTCGCCATCCTGTGCCTCCAAGTCCCTGTCCGTACCCTGCGTGACATGATCGTTCGAGGACTCATGTTCTCCGTCCTCTCCATTCAGTGTTTGGGGATTGCTAGTGTCGACAGAAGCGCGAGATCCAGGTATTTGTCCAGTAGACGCTTCTATAGCCTCCTCGACGGCGTCTTCTACTTCATGTTCGATCTCTTTGATCTTGGATTCGTTTTTCTGCGGATTTCTCGACTGCACTGTTGCTGATTGTCCTGGTGAATGCAAAGAGGAGCTACTTTCAGGCACAGTGGTCGTTGCCTCATCCGCATCCTCTGCTTCTTCATGATGAGTGTCCGGTACCTCGGCCGCTTCATGCGATGCCATGCGTGCTAAAGAGAAACGCAAATGTCGCTCCGAATTGGACCGTACCGATGATATTGAATTCGAGCGACCCGGCCGGCCCGATGAAAGGGTTTGTTGTATCGACATCGTGATCGAAGCAGCTATCGATGCAAGCAAGAAACGGTGATCGCCAGCCTAACCGAAATGTGTGAGCGAAGCTTGCAAACTTGTTCTTATCGCTCGAAGCCGTCCCCGTGGTCCGATATTGCGATTGTGAGCGGTATAGTCGAAATCATCGATCAACGGAAATTGATAACGACTTTGCGTTGAATTCTATTCTGTTGTCGTCTATATCTATATTGGAAACCACACCCTGTCGGGGACTTGTAGCATGTGAACTGTCATCGGCATCTTAGCGTAAATAATTTGCCTAGTCACGGTCAACGCCGATCGCGAGCTTTCCTCGTCCTCGTAAAGCCGCCAAAGGACGCAGCTTTGAAACAGTCTGAAACGCGTGAAAGGGACATGAGGCATGACTCATTCGAGCGACACGTCCTCCGCAGAATGCCGATATGCTCGACAAAGGTCATAGGGCGCTGTCTCTAAGTGGTTGCTGCACAGTTGCCGACATGTAGAGGCAATATGACGGCCAGGCGTCTCCTTGATGGCGCAGCAAGGCAACGCCGTGAATGAATGCCTTCAGCCGGTTAAGGGCGAAACACTAGTATGAACCTGGCAAACCGTAAATTTGATTCTATTGACGTCTTCGTGATGGCTTGTGTGAAGGGATGGTGTGTACACTGCGATTTGGAAATGCCCATCTCAACCTAGATGTTCATAGTAGCGATAGGCAGCTTGTAAACCCTGAGATCCCAGTATTTCCGTTTGATGCCCTTCCATGTAGCTTCGGCGACACTCTCGTCGACAATGACGTCGTGCCATTCGGTCTATTTATAACGATAGATCAGTCGACTGAAGATCACTAGCAAGAGGACGAGAAATGTTCTGACCTTCATTCCGACATCGTCCAGATGCAGTTCAGCGAGATTCGAAGCGACATCATAAATTGTAGGATCTAAGGAGCAAGGAAATGAGTGTCTCAATCATTAGCAACAGGTATCTCGTCGTCACTTACTAGTTGCTCCTAGACCATTCCAGAACGAGAATACGCTTTCGGGGCTGGCGAGGATATTGGGTAAAACGTCGAAAAAGTCCTTGAGTTCTGTTCAAGAGCATGCAGTCAGTTTCTGGATTCCCTGCTGTCAGGCTAGCTAGACTCACCTTCATATCCTTCGGCAAAAGTGTCGATGAACACTACATCAAAGCCACCCCCGCTTTCTTCCGTCCCCTTGAGCAGATCCTCCAACTTGTCATCTTTACACCAATCTTGCCAACGACCCTCCAGGATTCTCACTCCTTCCTTTTGATCAAACCCTCGCTTCTTGATATGCTGGATGACATCTGGATGCCCTTCGATGACGGTATGCGAGATTGGTCGAGGAGTCAGACCTTGAAACATGTCGTCAATCTGTTACAGCAGAGGAGACCAGTGAGTCGACGCAGACAAGCAGAGCCGATTATGGCACTAACTATACCCAATCCGTAACCGATATTCAGGATGTTTAGACCCTCTGTCGCGCCGTCCTGCATTTTGGGATGCGCGCTACACATCAAGCGTACGTGCTCCTTCATCAGTGGTTCTTCCCAACCCATCATGACGCTGTTCGTTGGAAGATGAGTACTATTCTGCAGCTCAAGATCCGGCAAAAATACTCACCCATTTCCATCAGCATCACATACCCGCTCCTTTCCATCATCTCCCATCTCCCACACCAGTTTACTCTTCATAAACTCTAAGTTGTCACCGGCCGACGTCTTGTCTTCGTGCCGCAGGGTCATACCGGTTGAAGTCAAGTGCGATATGGATGATTCTCCTGGCTTTTCGGATTGCGCTCCTTCGATCGCCTGTGGGTCCGCTGCGTCGGTGTCCGCATCCTGTTCCATAGATTCGTCGCCCTTGGCAGCTTGTAGAACGTGGTGAAGCATTTCTATGAAATTCAAAAGTGATAATGTTACTAGTGAGGTACTCTGCAACAGAAATAGGTTTAGATTCAAAACAAAACTCACCTGTCCTGATGCCTTCATTTCGAATCATGATGTACGACTTTTCGTCATTGATCGATAATGAAATGTCTCCGGGGGTCCTGCCGAGGAAGTCCACTGCGAGGTAGATGCAAGTTGAGTCGACATGTATGACACTCTTCTCTGCAATTCTGTGACTCACTCGCATTCCAGACAGCACCTGAACCCAGACACGCCTTGACGATATCCGCATCACCCCTCTCTGCAGCGAAATGCAGGCAATTCCAACCCATCGATTCCTCCTGGTACCATGTTGGCGCACCTTCCTTGAGGAGCCTTTTTACTTCTGCCACGGGTGCATACGTGACGGCGTGAATGAGTTTGCTGGCGGCAGTTACCAGAGCGTCGTGTTCCTCCTGCGCTACCTGTTCCGCGGTTTTTGCTGGAGCTGTGGCTGCATTTGTAGAGTTGGCTTTCTTCGAGCGAGTGGGTGGTGCAGCACGTCTCGAGGCAGGCATTTTGGTGGGGTTCGATGAGCGTTCGAACAAAAGAACCCCAGTGTGAAGGTCAAGCAAGTACTCAAACAGTTGAAGGCGCTGCTGCAGTCGGCAGTCGACAGTCGAGGAAGCTGTCGAAGGGATATGATGGTCATTTCATTTCTTCATTTGTAAATACGGGGCCCGAGAACCAGAATTCAAGTTGAACAGGATCTTTTTATTAGGAGAACGTTGACCTATTGTATACACACCTTCTTTAACTTGGCCATTCACGCTCGTCGCATCCATGATCACCATATAACAGCACACCATGAATCTCCGCATCTGTACCACCCTCTCACGCCACATACCTCCTCTCATACAACACCAACACCACCAATTCTCCACCACGGCACCCACACTCAAAAAATTCAAACCCCAACCCTTGTACCTCCAACCAGGAGAACGCAAAGCCCGAAAATGCAAGATCCCGAAAAAGTTGCTGGAGCGTCGTGCGGCGAGGGAAGGGTATGCTCGCGTTCCTGCTGAACGTGCTGCGGCACAGCTCGACGGGCAGGGGCAGGAGATTTTTCCGGAACTAGATGAGGAAGGGTTGGTTGGGCTTTGGAAAAGTACCAAGGGTGGCCTACACGAGGCGGACGAGGATGAGGAGGTTATGGCTGCGCATGCTGCACCGACGTACGACTATAATCATAAACCGAGGCGAGCGGTGGATCAGGAGGTCGAATACGAAGATTCACCACGTCGTGAATCGCGCGAGTCGGGTCCATTTGGTCTTGGACGTCGCGCGCAACTATACCGGGCTGGCGATGCGGTGCCTCCTCAATCACACAACGAGACAGCGATGGGTCGACGTCTTCGCGAGACAAAGGCATCACTTGTCGATCTCGGCTCGTCTTCATCACAACCATCATTATCACAATCATCAACATCTACACAGTCACCGTCAACCCCATCGCCGCCGCCGAAGCTCGAAATCCACCCAGAAACAATCGTACCAGCATGGAAGATCCCCACACAGAAGGAATACGAGCGGTACGGTGCCGGCGCTCGGAAAAGCCAAGGTGGTGCCGCCGGCGTCGGAGGCGCTCGGGAGCGGAGTGGGAGCAGGAGTCGAGTAGAGGGTGCAGGAGGACGTGATACGTCGTTCTTATCGCGCACTAGGAGTGCATCGGGTGCAGAGGACAAGCCGACAGGGCAGCGTGTCGAGGAAGGATGGTCTGATCGTGCTGGGTTCAGGACGGGAGGCGCACGTCGGGATACACGTACGCCGACGTACGGTCAACAAGCGAGCTACCATAACACCAACAACCAACACGCAACGCGCGCGCACGAACATCCTTCCTCTTCATCATCAGACAACCAATCAGCAATCATCGTACCACCCACCGAACGCACACCAGGCCGATGGGAACCTACCAAGAAGATAAGTATCCCCGCCATGCAGGGACTGCGAGAATTGCACGCATCGGACCCACAGACGTTTACGCATGGTGTTTTGGGTGAAAAGTTTGGGATCTCGAGGGAGGCCGTGGCGAGGATTTTGAGGAGCCGTTTTAGAGAGGGGCAATAGATAGGGTGTCGTCCGTGGTGGAAGAGCAGTGGGAAGAGGAGTGATAAGGAGAGAAGGAGCATGTTGGTTGTACATACTTGGCATCGATGCATGATAAATCACCTGTCAGCACGCTATCGACCTGCGAGCCTACTGATATCGCTGCACTCCTGCACCATAGCCGAGCCCTTCTGCCGTGAGATGTCGGCATATTCCGTCTTTGCATAACGGCCACTGACCACTGCCGTACTGGAACACACCAGGTGAGCAAGTCATGGCTGGGCTTTGGGGTTTTGACATTCTTTTTCGATACATCTCTACAGATGGCATGAAGCCTACAATCCGAACTATCCCTTCTTGACATCACCATAGACGCACTCTTGGCCTCATGACAAGCAGTCGACAAGCATATCGCCGTCTGCAGATTCCTTCGAGCCATATCAAACGAAGTCACAAACAACGGTTGGCAACCGTACGTAGTCATCCCAATCATGCAATCATATGACTGGCTTTTCGTCTTCTCCGCATATCATCCCAACCACATACCCCTTCGCCTTTTCCGTGTCTCGGAGATCAATATCGGCGTGCTTGCAGGAAGGGGAACGGCGAGCTCGGTCCCCTTCCGTCTTGGACTGAACGGTGCGAGGCAGCTTTGCGGTGATGTTGGGGTCGGCGATTGGCGGTGTATTCTTGAAGTTTACCGATCAACTCGCTCTGGATACCCCATGACTCTACGACCAGGCCCAAGGTAGTTTGAAGCATCTTCAAAGTGGCAGACAGGGAAAATGGCGACGAGACCTTGCCTTCCAGGTCATTCTCTGACGCAAGTTGAGCCTAGAGTCGAAAACAACGGAAGAATAAGTCATCTATCAGCACTAGGGGTTGGAAAAGGAGGCGCTCACGATCTGCAGCCAGATTTTGACTCTGGGAAACAAACCCGCCTTTTACAGAGGATGTCAACGGGATTCGCGGAAAGTAACGCTGCATTTGTCTAAATAGTTTCCAAATGGCCAACATTCTCTCCACGAATATTGATCACCAGCATCTTTGCCTAGCTCTTTGCCTTCTCTGCAAGATTCAAGCGCAATAAATAAGCTACCTCCCAAGATTCTTCCGGAATCATCGTTCCAATTACAGGTATGTATAGTAGGCGACGCGACTGGGCTGATTATCCCTTCGAGTTGGCTAGATTACACGTCATGTCATGTCACAACATTCGTCATCATCAACTCGTCGTCGTCGTCGTCGTCGTCGTCGTCGTCGAGATACGTTCGTTTATGGCGCAGAGGATATGTACCTCTATGCCCACATTCTACTTATATAATGAATTACCAGCGTACCTGATTTCCCCGGCGTAAAGTCCGATTCGACAGCAAGAACGGAAACCCGGTTTCAGCCCTTATCTCATTCGTCCGATGTACGGCCCGAATCTGCAATGAGTACCAGTAACGACAGACAAACAGACACGAAGCATGATCATCATGGTGACCTGGCGAGTACCAAAGTACGTATTCCTTACGTCCTTCAGTGCTGATATTGCAGAAAGAGAGCACAAGGCTAAAGGTATAACTTTTGTCCTGGCAGGTCTATATTTACGTCTATGATGACCGAGAATCTCTCTTCCACTGTCCACCATGAACGATGAACGACGGGACTCTGTAGGACTTGGTCTGGATGGGAGTATTTTGCAGCGCTCTTACAATTATGGTGAGTTGACTTGGCGATGTACAACGGCATTTTGCCCATTCCTCTTATCCGTTGCTGACAATCGTGCAATCGTACCTCCTTGTCCGCCGTAGTAATACCTTACGCCCCACTTCCACCGCCCACTACCACCGTCTTGGTCTCGGCTCTGCATGCCTCGACATCCCACTTTCTGCAGGTTCTCGTGAAAAGCTACGCGCACGACCATTCTCGATCTGGACTCAGCATATCTGGCGAGAACAACCCCTGGGAGCATCGCCGTTGGCAGGATTTGGACCGGAGACGATGAGACTCGGATGAGGCGTATGATTCTCGCACTGGACTACGGTGGATAGAATGTGTGTTCGTGCTGTCTTCTTGATCATCGTTACGTACGTGAGCATCGTTTGTCGGTCCGGGAATCGCGAGGGTGGTCACTTACACATACCTGTTATCTGCGTCTCTCGTCCATTCCTACGCCAGCCTACTACGAAGATCCGCAGCACAAAAGGCTCTTCCGCTGTACGATACCACGAACCACAGACCACCTTCATCGCTTTGTTAGCGCCTCGACACTCATCGCATCTACTCGAGCTGCGGATCAGCAGCAAACGGTCTGCAAGTCAGGACAAGCATTTAGTCATCACCTTGACCATCGGAAATTACCTCACGGATGATATTGCGTATACCTTCCTTGGCGGGTCCGGGCATCCGCAGTCAACCTGGAAAAGTCGACGAGGCGTGTATAAAGAGGTTATCTACATTGATCTGTCGGGCAGATCGGAGATGAAGCTTCACGTAGAAGGTATGCCGCTGTCAAGTGTCTCGCGCAGCGCAATAGTATTCGATAAGTCTTTTTTTGAATCAGGTATTACAATAGACGTTTTCCGACTCTCTTTTTTTCGATACCACGGAATAGAAGGAACTTTTCGACACGTTGTAGTAAAGGTACAGTCAAAGTCAAAATGAATTATGCAAATCAAGTTATCAAGCTTTCGTAATCGTATCAGTCGAGATCGGTCCACAAGGTGTTGGAGTCACTGAAGATGATCTCGACCAGAGTCAGAGACCATTGCAAGTTGAACATCTTTGAATGTGCCTCTATAAGCCTATGGTTACCCCAAAGAGGAAGAGATCGCGACTCACCAGGAGTAGAAGGGTACCTTAAAGTCCACCGGCACCACTCCCTCCCGATTCGATATCGTCATTGCCGACACCGTTGCCTCCTCCCCCTTCGGCCGTGTCACGCAAACGACGTTCTGCCTCCGCTCTTGCCTTCTCTCTCGTAAGGACACTGCCTGCACGCCCGCTGTCCTCTGGAAGGATGCCGCTGACAGAGAAATCTGCAGGATTGAGAAGCAAAGCAAGCATTTCGGCGTCCGTTGCATTTTCAGGCCATGGCACGGCAATGGCACGGAAACCGTCGCCGCAAATTAATTCCTCTTGTTGTGGAACGAAAGCATCTACGGGTGCAGGAGCTACGGGTTCCAGTGGCTTTGATGCATTGTGACGGGCTCGGGTGGCGTTGGTTTCAAGGCGCACCGAGTGGGCGGATTTGCGATTGGCTGTCGTCCGAGTGCGTCGGTATGCGAGCGAGGTTGCGTTTCTCCTGCTTTCTTCCATGGGTACACTTCGGCTTGTCAATGGCGACGCAACGATGCTCCTTTCCACCAGTTCCGGCCAGAAACGACGGTTCCTTACCCTCTCCTCCGCTTTCTGACGACTCGTCAAATCGTCATCCGATCCAGGCTCGATGAGAGTTCCAAGTCGACTGGACGTTCCGGTTGGAGCAGCTTCTGAATCCTCGGAGAGTGCCCGCTGTTCCCTTTCGAGCGTACTTGATCGACGTTCCGCAAGGACTCGCATAGCTTCCTCCTCGAAAGCCGATTCCCGTCGTTGTCGAAGGACAGTGCTCACGGGTGTAGGAGCTACCGACTCAAGTGACTCTGCTACATTGTGACTATCAGTGTCGTCGGCACTGAGCATCAACTGCATAGTATTCGGCGTAGGTGTTTGCGTTTCGCCTCCGGATTGAAGATCGTCCTGCGCGTCGACCAAGTATGTTGTGACTGGAGAAGTAGGTACCGGTTTGATCGAGCACTCGATAGCAGGAACATGTGCCATTGGCGAAACTTCTGCTGTTTGACTCGTCGCAAGCTTTCCATCGTCTCCGGATACAGATGCATCTTCCACGCCAGTTTGCAAAGTGACAGAACAGGTTGCACGGATAGGCACCGATTCGACTGGGCTCGTAGGAGCAAGACCATCAGCCTCGAGCGGTGTTTCTTTGTCCTTGGCGATTTGACTCTCATCTCCGGGCACAGGCGACTCCACCACAACGGAGCAATCTACAGAGGCCCCATCTTTCTGCACATCGACCAAGCAAGTTGCGGCAGACACCAATTTGACCGGACTCTCCGGCACAGGCAGGTCCGGGACGAGTACATTTTCTTCGTCCGCAGTGTCTGGTGCATCATTCGCGTCTATGTGCACTTCGACCGAGATTGAAACTAGTGCTGTTCTGGATTCCGGTTCGATGGCGCTCTCGAGGTTGACGCAGAGACTGTCCGGCGATTTTGTACACGAATCCGAAACCGAATCCGAGTTACCGATGGGCTTGAATGGTGCTGTGTTTGCGCATGATAGAACCGGTCCACAGCTTGCCGAGCGAGTCCTTCTTCGACTTGCAGTGAAGCTTGACGCTGCTGAAGTGCTAGCCCGTCGAAGTTGTTTGGGCTTGCGAGGGAACATGTCGAGGAGACGACGTTATATCGCCTCGGACGACATGTCAACCTCCAGCTTCTGTTCCTCGGCTTCCTTCTGCGATTCCTCACGATCGATGGGTGGTACAACATCGCTCGGACGAAATGCTACTGCGTTCTGTGGTACAGGTATCGCATCGCACAAAGCAGCTGAAGTCTCGTTTGAAGCAGGATCACTCTTTTCACTATCGTCCGGACTAGGTGCGCCGTCATCATCGGGACTAGGTGCACTATCGTCGTTGTCATCGGGAGCAGGCGTAGAATCGCCCACAGGCGGCTCTGGATCATTCGCGGGAGGCATCTGATCGGGCGTAGCAGGTGAAGAAGGACGCTCGGGAGGCGGTGGATGATCGTCAGGCGGCTGGAACGACCCGGTGGACGACTCTTTACTGCCTCGAGAAGATGATTTGATCTACGGGAAAAGGGTTGTCATTTAGTCGTGCATCTCAGAAAGAAACGTTTGAAGTCTAAACTACTTACCTGTTTGAGTAGCGTCTTTAGTAGCAAGAACAAGGCGTACACGGCAATACCGACAGCAAGAAACGCAGCCACCAGGACCCCCGCGAGGGCATTTCGCCGGTACTCCAAACGAGCCTGCTCCAACAAGATTTCTCGCAACTTTATCAAGTGTTCCGCTTTCTCTCGCTCTTCGGCTGCGGCTTCTTCTTCACGTTGCGAGCGTGCGGCGGCATCTGCAGCTTTGGCAAGTGCTGCATCGACTTCTTGTTGCTGTTGGCGCTGGCGTTCGTCGTTTTCCTCTTGCTGGCGTTGCATAAATGCTTCATGGTCGCTCTTCTGTTGCTGCATTTGTGCTTGATGTTCGGCTTCTCGTTTCTTCTCCCGTTCAATCGCGTCGAGCTCTTGTTGGTGCATATGTGCCTGATGTTCGGCTTCGCGTTTCTTTTCATTTTCGTCCATGTCGAGCTGCTTTTGTCGCGTGCGTTCGATCTCAGCTTCACCAAGTCGACGGGTGGCTTTGCCCTTTGCAGTTTCATGACGGTGATACTTTGCGGCTGCGGCGGCATCTGCCACAACTCGTGCCGCAGCCGCTGCTTGTTCTATCACAAAGCAAACGGATCAGCGCTGAACCTCACCGATGCGAACGAGAAGACTCACCATCCGCTCTACGAATATCTTCAGCGGGTGTCCAGCCGACCGGGACTTCCGTAAGTCCACAGTCGAGTGTATATCCGTAGAACAAACCGACAACGACATCACTGACCGGGCGGACCTGTGGACTAGCCAAGAGGCTCCGGCGGTAAGCACTGTCGGTCATTTTCTGTTCACGACCAGCAAGGATTTGCTCCGCAACAGTCGGTCCATCGGGACCCGAGCGAGTATTTTGAGTTTTGGTGGTGTTGTGGTAAGAAGGTGTGCTGTATTCGTTGACGATAGGACCGATAAAAGCATCAGCTGACAAGTCCCTGTTGGAACGTACGCGATGCTTCAGATCCCTCGAGTCCGACACCTGGTCATCTTTGGATCGAGGACGACGGCTGTGATGAACAGCTTTCTCTCGGATGACATGGGTTGGTGCAGCGGGGATTGATGGCGATGGCATGCTGAATGGATATGGCTTGGTGGAGATGGTGGCACTGAGGGCGGTAGGCGTGGTGGTTGTGGTGATGAATGAGGTGAGGGAGGCCGAGGCAGTGATAACGCTAAAGTTTCACGCTACCATTAGATCTGTTCAATATCGACGATCAGAACGTACTCACGAGTGGTACACAGCAGCAGTTGCAGAGACGAGAGCAGGAGACGGAGACTGGAATAAAGGCCAGTCACAGTCACTGATATCAGCAGAATCGCCATGGCAGATAGGCGTAAACGTAGCGACTACTGATGATACGAGGTACATAACAAGTAGGAACAGAGGCCGCAATGGCACTCTGCCCACCTTGTACCTCATATTTTCAGTGGTGTATGATAGATGAGAAAGATTAGTAGCTGGTATATCTTACAAGAAGGCAAAAGCGAAAAGGCAAAAGGTACAAATAAAAAGGGGATTGATATATACCTGGTGAGTCGACAAGGAAGAAGAACGGGATTGGCTGGTGGCAGCGCAAGCAGGCCGTCATCGAACTTTCCAGTCATCGGGACAGATAACAGGCTGATGGAAGCTTGGCTTCATGTGCCACAGTGTAATAAAAAAGCAGTGCAAAAGATGGCTGGTCAAAGGCACATTGCGCTTCGCGCTCGAGTCACAAGAAGCTGATCGGCATACCGCGAATCCCACCGAATTCGCCCGAGGTCCTTGGTTATGATTTGACAGGTTGCCAGCATGATAGCAAAGGCGACGAGTGGATCAGGTTGAGAGTGAGGGTTGAAGTCTAATAGAGAGCGCGGAAAGCTCTGGAGTTGGCAACACGTTTTGCAACGTTTCGGTGAGTGATCCAGGGACATCACTGAACTCGCCAGCAATCTTCGCTGTGTGAGTCGGAACCAGCAACTGAAGTATAGAAAGATACGACCGTGGTACGAGACGTGTATTTCGAGTCACCATAGATTTTATCATGTTATTCTAGTTACTTCAATCGTTATCGAACCTTCCTTTCTGAGCGTCTCCTTTTTTGACAATTCTATCTGATAAGGGGAAATGAATCTGAAGAACGGGTTTAACTATATTACAGATAGAGAACACCAGGTGAGGAGAGAAAACAAGGTCCCACCGCAATCATAGCCCTCTCGACCAACGTGTCCTCTTCGGTGAAAACCTCAGGCGTGTTGATCGCAGAATCCTCCCTTACTATACTTCCATCTCTATCGGAACAACCATGACGGGTTTCCTGGGGCGACTGGATAGCCATCTAGCAGTATCTCTTCGCAAGGAATCAGGTCGCTCTCATTCGATCCTTCCAGCGGTTTTGTTCTGCCGGTGGCATGAGCTGTCCGTCTCGATATCCCTTGTGATCGCATCCTCCCGGGAAGCACTCTGAAATCAAGACCACTCTTCTAGTTTCGGCACTCTCGAAATCGATCTCGACGTGCTTGCACGATGGTGGGGGAAGAGAGGGATCGCCGAGGTCGCTGATTTCGATTTTTACCGGGAAGTAGGCGGGGATGGTCGTACCGTCGGAAATCGCACCGTGTTGTTGGACCTTGCGGAGCAATACCTGCTGCAACTCGAGTGACTCGGCTACGAAGCCGTCGGTGTCGAGTGGGACCTGTAGTATCGCCTCTAGGACAAAAGGTCTTACCTCAACCTGTGTCTCGCCTGATTCATTTTCCGCCGCAAGTCGAGCCTGGCGTTCAAGATGCAAGTCGTTAGGATCCTGGTTCTCATACGAAGAAAAGTGCTTTTGAGATCGCGATCCGATACATACCGTTTGTAACCACACTCCCACTTCGGGAAATATGAACCCTCCTTCGACGACGAAAGTCAACTTGGATGTTTCGAAATGGTGTTGGACCAAGTGGAAAAGCTGCCATATTCTGTGGCCCCGAAGAAGACGACCGACTTGATCCTGCTGCCGGAAATCAGAGAGAATATGGAAATCAAGAGAGCGTTTCGAGAAGATCGTGTCCACTTCAAGTGTGGCATCCGCATTGAATGCAAAATCGCGCAGGGTTGTTGGAGTAAATCTTCGAATATCAGGGCCTTGTTGCTTCATGTTCTTCCTCCACGGTTTACCAGATATGTAGGCTTCGATAAAACCCCTGTCAACGGCTTCGTACAGGGCGACGAATCTTGGGACAAATGCAGAAGCCGAGCTGGCGATATGCCAAGCTCTGTATGCCATTCCAATGATCTTCGCAACTGGTGATGCCGTTGTCGTGGACTGCCGGCTGTTGGCGTAGGGGATAGTGAGCCAAACGGCTTTCGGAACCTCGACATTCTTCGACGCCTCTGTTCTCACAACAGCTTTCAATTCCGGGAAGCGAGCGCGAACGATGTCATCGCTGCCCAGATACACCTCTTCTGCTGGCAAAGTATCGAACAGTCCTTTCCAAAACCAAGGCGATCTACCGGAAAAGTGAATGTACCTGATTGATAGGAGATTGTACGGAACGTAAGATGCAAGCAAAGAAGAAAGAGGGATAATTGTGCAAAAGTAAGTTGTGCTTACTCAACAAATTGCCATCCAGGCGGGTAACCATTGCAACGACCCTGGACGTTCTTCCATGTGTTCATCTTCCAGACCACTTCCTTCCGGAGCATAGGCAAGCTTAACGTATACAGAGTTTTCGAGCAGAGGTTGAAATTGGCCAGTGATTTGGGCGACTGTTGATGGACCATGCTGGCGATAATTTCGAGCAATTCGGCTGGCAGTGTGAGGAGAGCACTGGGTTTCTATCGGGTGCACGCATTCCTCAATGTTAGAGTGGACGCCGACTTCCACAAGCGTATCCGAACTCACGTTTCTGTTTGCTTTCTGTCTAGCTTTCTTGGTCTTCTTCTTCGCGGCAGTGAGGTGTATAGCATCGAGAGTCTGTTGAATATCGTTCATGACTTTGTCAACAGTGAATGGAGACATGATGGCAGCGAAGTGATAAATGCAGCAAACTGCAGCGACGAGGAATGTCAATTAGAAGGCGAACTTGAACTTTCGGCCTCGGGATTGTTATATAACCCCCCAAAAAGGAGAAACGGAATCCAGGCGCAACCGAAGCGGGAAAAAAAGGCGACGAGTGATGCGACACCTCACCTGAAACGCCAACGAGACTCGTTCTACTTGGGGTTGTTTTCACACCTTGCAATCTCTGTTGTTGTGGTATATAACGTGAAGATCGGTCAAACAGACCGGACGAGCATCAGATTTCTCTTCGACCCCTATCGCCTTCGCATGCGCTCAGCAGGTACCTATTTTAAACATTCCCTCATATGCTGCAATGCTTGCAGCGAATCTACAACAGCCACTTGAATCGGCGCTGCGGGTCTGTATACTATAGCAACTCATTCACAAAAGGGGGATCATATCACGTCGCGTCGCCTCTCGCTCAACATACCATACAAACCACCAGCCCCTTTGACAGTGATCGCAACAGAACATCATAGCAAGGCATCACAGTAACAAGCGACATCCTCGTCTTTCAATTCTCAACAGCCCTTCCTTCAGTCAACTTCCACCTCGTTGTCGGAATCTTCTCGGTTGTCGCGGTAGTGAGCTAAAGTTGTCGTGAGGTCCTGTGAATAGCTGGCGCGGTTCTGCCGCATCCATCCTTCGAATTGCGATGCAGTCAGTATCCTACCGTTTAAGAAGGACGTATTGAGGCGTTCTCCCTGGAGGGACAGCGAAACGAGCCCTACGCTCATCGTCTCCGCGTTCTTGAAATCAATCTCGGCGTGTCTTCTGCAAGAAGGCACTGGGAAGGCGGAATCCGTTGGAGTTGTAACCTCGAACCGGCAGAGAATCGCTCCTGTACTATCGCATTCGCTGGACTCACGGTTGTGTTGTCCAGATATGTGTACCGGGTGTTCTTATATGCCGCCGAACTTTGCGAGCGGTTCTGGCAAGGTACAAGGCGTGTTGAGAGAAGCGCAGAAGGCGAATGGTGGAATCACCCCCCCTTGTTCTTCTTAAGTCATCTCAGCTGCAGCTTCCGCCTGCCGGTATAAAAGGTCAGAGACGTGGATGATCTTGAAGCGATCTCCCATGCTGTAAGATGAGTTGCTGCTTACAATACTCAACCAGGTCGTGACGTCCAAGAAACGGTCACCTTCGATATCCAGTGTCAATGTCGCTGGTACAAGATGTCGTTGCGCTTGCCTAAAGGCACGCCAAATGAAGACTGATCTTTTGACGCGGCGTTCTTGAGATACCTTCCTGGGATCGAGCAGTACGTAAAAGGCGAGATGTCGGATGACTAGAAATGCATTACCCACTGGAAACGTCAACTGCAACGACGCGTCCGCCGTATATCGATATTATTGCATGGGGTTTGTCGAAGCCAACTCTAGAGGTCTAGGTTCATCACAGTACAGTGACTCTTCAGGTTGCGAGCCATCAGTGGGAAATGAGGCGGCAAAGGCGTCGTCGATAGGTCGGTAGGCGCATCTGAAAGCTGGATTGATAATTGGTAAATATTGTGTAATGCCGCACGCTTTGTACCCCATCTGGATCGCTCGCGCAACTGGAGATTTGGATTCGGTCGTCACCTGTCTCTTGCTGCAAGCGTTTGGAGCATAGAGCCACACCGACCTTGGAAGCTCGCTAGCGTCACATGTCTCCGTACGCATAACGGCAACTAACATCGACCATCGACACTCAACAAGAACCTCGCTTCCCAATTTGGCTTCTTCCGAAGATAGCGTGTTGACAAGTCCTTCCCAGAACCAGGGTGTTGTGTCCGTAAAGGAGATATATCTGATTGACAGGAGATATGATGTGAGATGACTGAGGTACGCAGACGAGAAAATACAGTACAGCTTACTCGACGAATTTCCATCCAGGCGGATCACCATCGCCACGACGCTGAACATGCTTCCAAGTATTCTTCTTCCACACCACCTCCTTCCATAGCGCAGGCAGAGTTATCATGTGAAGGGCTTTCGAACACCTGTTGAGATTCGCAAGAGATTTAAGATTCTGTTGTCCTAAGATGTTGGCGATCTCTTCAAGCAGTTCGACCGGAAGAGTGAGCAAAGTAGCAGGTCCCTATAAGAAGATGCCGTCAACGTGGAAGTTAGGTGGAGCTGTATCACCCAGAGCGAGATCCAACTCACCCTATCATGATTGTCATGCCCGATACCTTGGCTGTTGGTCGTTGTGTCGAGCTTGAGGCGACAAGACTTTGCAGAATATCGTCCAAGTCCTTGTCGTTAGATGGAGACATGCTGAAATGATAGGTGGTGAGGTTGATCGTGGTGCACTGAAATGCATCCACGTCAACAACGAGATGAGAGTTAAATACTGAGGGGACTCCTATAGCCCTCAGAAGCTATCGCGGGAGTCAAGCGCGTGGCGCAAAACACGGATGATGGTACAGCTAACTCGAAACGCCAGCAAAGTTGGTCATTGTCTTCCCCAATGTGCAACTCGACAATCTTGGTTTTTGCGAACAGCATTGTGATTTGCCATACACTGGAATCCGACCATCTGTCCTGGCTGTTTCATTAACAGTCACAACCTGAAAAGCAGAAGGCGCGTTTCGACATCAGATCTTTCTCTTCTAACAAAGACTTCGGACAACCTTTAGCTCGGACACCTCCCCTTCTCCAGATTTTCAAACCTAAACAACAAACGTCCTTCTAAAAATAGCTGGCTGGATGTAGTAACGCTGAAATCGTAAGATAGGCCACTATTTCAAAACGTAGAATCCAGCCTTCCCCGACCCTTTCGCTAACCGACTTCCACTTCGACCGATCTACTGCCATCATCCTAAGCGCCGGTCATATGCGAGATTTCTAGCCTTTGCATTGTGTAGCCATGTCGATGTCGCTGTGGCCATCTTCGAAAATCGAGATTTGTCGCCGGTCGACCATCCAGATGGGCTTGGTGATCGCATCCACCAGGGAAGCGTTCCAAAACCAGTATTGCGCTACAGATTTTGGCATTTCTGAGATTGGTTTCAACATGCTTTCAAGAACAGAGAGGGATGGCCTGGATCCGTATTTTCGATATTCACTGGCAAGTTTGTGTTGATGGCCGTTCCGTAGTGATCGAGGCTTCGTAGTCGAGATTTATTGAGCTGGAACGACGTAGGCTAGGAGATTGAACGAAGCGAAATGTTCCCTTCCGAGTCATCCATCATCTGACGCAAGTCCCACCTGGGAAAAGGAAAAGGGGAACTCGTCAGGCGCGATTCACACAAATAACGACTCTCAAGTCTCGCAATCAGGTACCTACCATCTTCACCAGTTGTCTACCTCCGTCGCTGGTACAACGAACCGATATATATGGCCCCAGGGATCACTGCACCAAGTACGAAGCCTGTCACGCCTGCTTTCAGTACCTGCATATCCCCTCCTCCCAACGCATCGACAACCTTGGTCCTAGTATCCGCCAACCAACCCGCTATCCCAGATTTCAGCCCTACATCCTTTGGCGAAAGAATTTTCCCATCCTTGTTCCATCCTTCATCCAAGAGCTGTTTCCGAACTTCTGGCGTCATACCTCCCAACTCATCCAACCTCCAAGCATCGCATATTCCAATCATCCAGTTCATCCTCTTTTGACCTAGAGGCCCACCGGTACCCGGAGCACGTTGACGGAGTTCACCTCGGAGCTTTCCAACCGAATCGATGGCTTCTTCGACGTCCGACGGGAGTGACGCTTCGATTTGTTTGCGGATCAGGGAGGCGATCTTGGGGCCTCTTCCGGACGTAGAGACCATAATTTGTAGAGGTCCACGACGTAGTTGTGAACCAAAGTAAAAGTCGCATTCGGGTGGAACGTCCGCGACGTTGACAGGTACTCGAGCTTGCCGACATGCGATACATACTTTTCTGCTGAGGCCGACTTCATCGATAGCGGTGAGAACCATATCGTAGTCTGTTACATGCAGCTTGTCTTCCTCTGGTCCAACATAGTCCCGATCCTCGTAAATGATATCATCCGGATTGGAAACATCGATTCGGTACGCGGTCTCAGGGTGAAGTCGTTTTCGTGGAGACACTACGGTAACGCGTGCCCCAGCTTCGAGGAGGTAATAAAGACGGCCAGATGCGACAAGACCGCCACCGATAAGAAGGACCTTTCTGCCGTCGAGACGCCAAGCTAAGAGGAATGAAGCACCTTTGACGATAGGTGGGTACGGAGGTTCGCTGTCGGACATTGTGTAGATTTGACAGAGGTTTTGTGGGGTTTTTGCTGAGGCGACCGCTGCGTGATGGAAGTTACTCTGCCTCCCTTTTGGCTGCTGCCCGGTATCAGCCAAGAACTCAAGATGTTATCTCCCGGAGTAGTGGAAGTCAGTAGCTGGCTACCCAACATCCGATATCTTAGCGCGATCGGTGCTAATCGCGCCTTCTTCCACTACATTGCCGAGTCTACCAGCCCACATAGTATCCCAGCTAGGTGTTCATAAAGGCCAACATCTAAATCACACAGCACACGACAACAACATTCAGGACTTTCAGCGATAAGATAAGGCCACAGGACAGCAAGTGTTCCCAAAATTCTGCTACGTCGAATGCCATGATGCCTTGCCGACACCTGTGGACCGCCTTGTTTCAACAGTCTCCACAAGTTGTTAGACATGCATGACAATTGACATTGCGCTTGCAATTCGAATACAGTTGATTCTGGATGATCCACAAAGCTGATAGTAGGCAGGTAATATCTTTGCGTGACATGTCTCGACTACCCTAATTTAAAGCCTGGCGCCGATGATGAACCTCATTGAACAGCAGAATTTCAGCTCATCCTCTGAATCCACATCGGCCAGCTTGTGGCGTTGATTGCGGTACCACACATTCATTCGCTCGGCGTTCAGCGTATACCCATTTCGTTATGGCCTTGGTATCGAGGTATATCAATCTCACATTGATACTTTCTCTGCGGGCAGGCATGTCAAGATGTAGCTCGATGTTTGCTGCCCATCACCGCAGGTGTAGCGTGTTTTGGTATTCTGATACATACATACAACAACCTGATCCGACGATAACTAGGAGGTGCGCGAGAACAACAAGATGCATCGCCGCGCTGTTGCGACAGACAAGCCCAAGTCGACGAGGAACACTTCTATCCTTGTCCAGGATATGGAACAGGCTTGCCAGGCTTTACGAACCGCTCTATCCCTGGTTCTAGGCTCCAAGTGCCCGGAACTCATGCATTTCGTCGCAAGCAGTGTTTGAAACCCTTTAGGGAAACCATCCTTGTATTCGCGACGAACCGCAGATTCCCGATTGATGTTTTTTCACGAAAGCCATGCAATAAAGCTGTTGATTCATTCCCCTTTTCCGTCCCGTTCCGAATGGTGCCGCAGGCGCAACCCGCCAGCTCCGAACCCTCCATACCCCTCTATCGGCCACCTTTCCCACCTTTCTGCAATCCACGCCCTTACTCGACCAGGAAGGCTTGAGGGGGAGTAGAACGGCACAACCTCCGTTACCAAGGCATACAGCAGGCCTGTTACACTCCCGATCCCCAGCCCAAGCCTACCTTCCTGCGGATCAGCGCCACGGAACACGAAGCAACAAGTCAAGATCTAACGGGGACTCACGCGACTTGTGGTATCGTGTGGTAGTGCAAGTACACCCTACTATACGCCGTCAAACCGCTCCACATGACCAGTCCCGTGACAAGCACCCATCGCGTAGCCTTTTGCGTCGCCGTCGAGCGGATTGGGAGGGGTGTGCCAGTGGCTGGTTGACGCTGGTGGATGAGGAGGAGGTGGGTGATTAGGAATGTCGAGGAGAAGCCTAGGAACTGGTGGAAGAGCAAGTGGGAGGTGAGCGTTGTTTACAGAAGTAAAGGCAGGCAGCCAGATGATCAAAAGAGATGGCTACGCGGCCTTTTATGGCATTTTGTGAACCCAAATCGAGTGATGCAGGGTGCAATACACCCGCTGTTTCATTCCCAGACTTATACGGAAGGCCACCGACCTCGTTCTCTCGGTGCTTCCGGCAAAGGCGACAATGACCTGCAAGCGAAGGCGGAGCAAAGCACTCCACTTCCACCGCACGGCCGTCCTCGCCAAAGGATAATTGATAGATTCCCTCCGCATATTACTTATCAGGTTCAAACACGACGTCCTTCAGATGCCAGAACAGACATGATTCAGCAAATAGCGACAGCGGTTCGCGAGCATCCTAAGATGACCAGCCCGGACAGGTAGCGACTCTGATACTGGCGCTGGTGCACTTGACGGAGGCTACATCCCGCGGATAGCTCACACCGCTCTCGACAAAGACAGTCTCACTGTGCGCTCGACCTGACCATCACCCCACAACTCACCTGCGAATGACTACTCGGCATACCCCAGCCATCACCCAACACCCACGGCCTCTCCCCCTTCAACGACTTCTTCAACACGCCATTCCACACTTCATTGCTTAACTGCCCTACCAATAGATTAACCACGGATAACGGCCTGTTAATGACGATTACCGCCGTGTATGCGGAAAAGAGGAAGAATGGGCTCAGTGTGAGGAGAGCAAGGACGGGGCCGGTTGGGTGGGTCGATGGATCGTCTGTAGAGGTAGGAATGCGAATTGTCAAGCAACCACACGACGACGTGGCGATTTGAAGGGAGAACGCACAGAGAACATGTGTGTAGTCGAGTGGAACGAGGAGGGAGTGGTCGGGGAACATGGCGTTAGGATAAAGTACCTGAGGCGCAGGTTAGGATGGCGCTTCAGTCAGGAATCAGAAAGCCTTCTTCCTTGATTGTTCGACTACTTGATATTCAAAGTGATCGACAAATAAAGAAGCAACAAGGGGAACGCCGAAAACGGATCGATAAGCCTTTCGGCTTACCTAATAAATACCTTCTCTACCAGCTAAGCCCAGCGGTGGCATATTCCCACCCACCCCCGCATTCGGATCAAATCTATTCGAACGCGTTTACGGCATTTAGTGTTGCAGCGTCATTGTTCCCATCTCATTTAGAGACTGGACGACAACCTGGACGTCTTTGTGTACTGCTCAACGTTTATCAACCACTGCCCCTGCTGACCGGTTCAGATCAACCCCTCGAGGTGCAACTTGCGCATCAAATCAATCTTTCACTCGTCCCGGCTTTCATCAAAACGCGGTAGAAGGGAGAGGCTGTGTTGATATTTTCGTCAAAGCTTTGGAAAATCGGACATTGCAGTGGAAAATACACGATCCCAGGCATAGTGGTCGTCAAAATCAGGTGAGCTCTATTCGCTCGTCATGTCAAGGAATACGGACCGAACACGAGGGATTGATGATAGCGCTCATCCGTTACAGATATCGTTTTCGATCAACTCCGTCTCTCCGTCTTGGCTCATCGTGTCCTCTGCGCGTTTGATCTCTTCATCCTTTACATCTTTGGCACCATCAATAACCCCTCTCATCAACGCTATACATACCGACACAATTCTCCAGAAAAGCAATCCCTTCTTCTCCCGGTTGTGACCCACCATGAACACGGTGGATATCGATCAGACAAGCTTTGTATCGAAGCAGCAAGACCACCAGTCTATCCCACCACCATCATCATCATCGATACCGGATCAGAAGAATATCATGCTCGCATCAACAACCGCATCGAACGAAGCATTCGCTGAACATCTTCTCAGCCTCCTCGCACTTGTGATACCTGCACCTCTGCCAGTACAACATAACGTGGATCAGCATTCTCCGGATTCGTCGTGTGTCGATGAACTACTCAGTCATCACTTGTCGAGATCGAATGCCGAGTTGAAAGTCGAGAAGGCGCTTTTGGAGCTTGGTGAGAGGTTACGGCATGCCGAATCGCAGCTCCAGATGGATGGAAAGGAGAAGGATGGTATGCAGAATACGGATGGTGATGATTATCTAATGGGTGAGTTGCGCTTCGTTCCTCCTTGAGCCGTTTTTTCTCGTCTCCCAGGGAGATCAGATGACGCACGACACAGATCATCAGACGCTGACACAGAGCTCCTATCGCATCCTCGTGCCCTCACAGGTGAAAAACCTCCACTCTTAAAGCACAAATCATCTTCAGCGGACGTAACATCATCAAGCAGCGGAGTTTCCGCCATCTCGTCCCATCTCACCCAATCGAGCGTCGAAGCAAACTCTGCCAACTCGAGCCGTGCTCTGTCTTCCGCCGAATCTAGCAAAGGACAAATCAGTATGCATTCCCTTGGATCGGCATTGGCGTTTCAATCCCCCACATGCCCAACTTGTCGACAACCGGTTCCGTCGCAGGAATCAACAATCCAGCAGCTTCGACTTGCGAATCTTGGCAACCACGGCGACGAGAGACAGCTAGCGGTCGCTAAACGTGTACCCATCATTTCCGACGACGATAATGCGGAGCCGATGAGTGCCGAGAAGGAATTGGAGCTACTCAAGGCTCAGGTGCAGGATATTGCGAGGGTCTGCAAAGCCGTCGCGCTGGGTGATTTGACGCAGAAGATTATTGTGCCGGTCAAGGGACAGGAGATGGTTGAGCTTAAAGGTTAGTCAACGAGCTTGTTGTGGCGCGAGGGGGATGCTGACTCGAGGGGTCCCTTCTTGCAGAGATCATCAACAACATGGTAGACCAGCTATCAACGTTTGCTCTAGAAGTAGAGCGAGTATCGACAGAGGTAATTCACGGGCGTGATTTGTTCGATCAGCGTGTTGTTTGCTGACTTGTCTCTTTGATCTAGGTCGGATCCCGTGGTCAACTCGGCGGACAAGCTCATGTCCCAGGAGTAGCCGGCTCTTGGTTCTTGGTCACGGATGCTGTCAACCGAATGGCCGATAGATTGACAAACCAAGTTCGAGGAATCTCGGCGGTCACCAAATCAATCTTGGCTGGCGATTTCTCAAATACTATCGATGTTGAAGCAGAGGGCGAGATTGACGAGTTGAAGGAAACGATCAATGGGATGGTGATGCAGTTGCGGCATTTGGCGAGTGAAGTTAGTAGAGTATCGTATGAAGTTGGGACGAAGGGGTTGCTTGGAAAGTAAGTGGACTCGGGAAAAGGTATGATTCCACAGCTTTGGTGGCTGACCAAAGGTCTTTGTCGCTTGTGTAGGACGGCGGAAGTGGCGAATGCTCAGGGTGTCTGGCTCGAGCTCCTCAACAATCAAAACGAACTGTGCATGAAATTGACGACACAGGTGCGGTCGATCGGGATGGTGTGTACCGCTATCGCCCGCGGTCAGCTCGATCAGACTATCGATGTCGTTGCGGAAGGAGAAATTGCGGTGTTGAGGGACACGGTGAATGACATGGTTGTCCGGCTGAGGGTGTTTGCCAGTGAGGTCTCTCGAGTGGCGTATGAAGTCGGTACAAAGGGTAAATTGGGTGGCGTGGCGGAAGTGCAAGGTGTCGAGGGAACGTGAGTAGGCCTGGAAGCTTGTTGGTAAGGCTACTTTGCTAATTGTAAAATCGTTGGCAGTTGGCTTTTCCTCACCCAGTCTGTCAATTCGATGGCCTCCAACTTGACTTCCCAAGTACGAGAAATCGCTCAAGTCACTACCGCTGTCGCTCGTGGAGATCTCTCGAAAAAGATCGATATCCATGCCGAAGGCGAGATCCTACAGCTCAAAAACGAAGTCAATGGTATGGTGGATTCGCTGCGGTCGTTCTCATCAGAGGTCACCCGTGTTGCTCGACTTGTTGGAACCGACGGCAGATTGGGAGCGCAAGCCGATGTTCCTGGAGTTGCCGGGGTGTGGAAGGAGCTGACGGAGAAGGTCAACGTAATGGCGAGCAATCTCACGAACCAAGTCCGAGAAATCGCAGCCGTCACGACTGCAGTAGCGCGTGGAGATCTATCCAAGATGATCAAGATCGACGCTCGGGGCGAAATTGCGCAACTCAAGGACGAAGTCAACGGAATGGTCGAATCATTACGATCCTTCTCATCCGAGGTCATTCGACTTGCCAGGGAGGTCGGAACGGAGGGCAAGCTCGGAGCGCAAGCCAAGGTTCCAGGTGTCGCGGGTGTTTGGGCCGATCTTCAGGATACGGTCAACGTCATGGCTTCCAATCTTACGATGCAAGTACGGACGATTGCCAAGGCGACTGAAGCCGTTGCTCAGGGTAGGCTAGATCAACAAATCACGGGCGTACCCTTCCAAGGCGAGATGAAAGATCTGTCCGACACGATCAACTCGATGATTCGAAAACTGGCACTGTTCTCTGGCGAAGTTAAACGAGTTGCGACTCAGGTCGGTGTCGAGGGTAAATTGGGAGTACAAGCTGAAGTGGACGATATTCAGGGTGAATGGAGATCCATCACGGAGAACGTCAATGTCATGGCAACCAATTTGACATCTCAGGTCCGAGCATTCGCGCAGATCAGTGCTGCAGCTACCGACGGCGACTTTACGAGATTCATCACGGTCGAAGCCAGCGGAGAAATGAACTCGCTCAAGAACAAGCTCAACCAAATGGTCTACAACTTGCGAGATTCCATCGAGAAGAACACCTCGGCTCGTCTCGCTGCGGAACTGGCCAACCGGTCTAAGAGTGAATTCCTAGCCAACATGTCTCACGAGATCAGAACACCAATGAACGGTATCATTGGCATGACAGCTTTGACGTTGGAAACAGAGTTGACGAGGCAGCAGAGGTGGGTCGCTTGGCGCATGTGAGGCGTCGGATGACATTCTAACCCGCCTTTTCTCGCGAAAGAGAGGCGCTATTGACTGTCTCCGGACTGGCTAGCAGCTTGCTAACTATCATTGACGATATTCTTGATATCTCCAAGAGTAGGTCTTGCGCACTTCACATAGCCGAAACTATTCTGATAGTATTTTCTTCGCGGACAGTTGAAGCTGGTCGAATGACTATCGAGATGATCCCCTTTTCTATCAGAACAGCGGTGTTCAGTGTTCTCAAAACGCTGTGTGTCAAGGCTTCCGAACAAACGTTGGACCTCGTCTGGCACTTGGATCCCAATGTTCCAGATCAAGTTATCGGTGATCCCTTACGGCTGCGACAGGTATGTTCATCATTCAAATGTTCGCTTGGCCCAGCTCGCTGACAGGTTGTTGCGTTACTTTCAGGTCATCACCAATTTGGTGGGTAATGCAATCAAGTTTACCCCGAAAGGCAGTGTAGCCTGTAGTTGCAAGTTGGTCAACCGTGGTAAAGATGAAAACGGGGAGGATGCCGTGTGGCTGGAGTTCTGTGTAGCCGATACGGGTATCGGAATCAAGGTGAGCCGATTCAGGTGTGTTGTTCCGCCGACGGAAGCCGATCTGATGACTTCTTTGCTATAGCCGGACAAGCTTGATGTCATTTTCGACACTTTTGCTCAAGCAGATGGAAGTACACAACGTCAATACGGTGGAACCGGACTCGGTCTCTCCATCTCCAAAAAGCTGTGTGCTCTGATGGGCGGCAGTCTTTGGGTCGAAAGTGTGTTTGGAAAGGGCAGTCGATTCCACTTTTCGATAAAGTGTGGCGGTACAAGAATTTTGGAAAATCTGATGACTCAGCGGATGGCACCTTTCAAGGGTCGAAAGATATTGTATCTGGACACGTATGGTGATAACACCGGTGTGGCACACGCGCTCGAGCAACTGTTCCTCAAGCCAACGGTCGTCAAGTCGACGCCCGATATCGCCAATATCACCGATGGACTGGAGGGAGGCAAATTACCGTTTGAAGCTGTTATTGTCAGCTCTCTCAGTTCCGTAAGTTGAGCTACGCAAATTGATGACCCCGGGCGTTGGCTGACTCCATGTTCAAAACAGGCTCAAACTCTCCGAGATTTGGAACACTTGCGGTTCATGCCGCTTGTCCTTCTGGCGCCCGTAAGCAGAATGAGGTCGCGCGAAAGGGGTTACACTGACCATTGACCTACTTCCAGCGTTATCCACAAGCCGATGAACAATCGTTCCTCGACATGCCCCAGGAAATACGATCCCACTTGCTCCTTCCTGAACCAGAAAACGGCGAACCATTACCCTCACCGATTCCTATTCGAGCCTGCTTGGACATGGGTATCACATCCTACTATACCACTCCGCTCAGCCTTGTCGACCTTAGTACAGCGGTCCTACCAGCCCTAGAATCACATTCTGCACCGTCCGATGACCTCAGCAAAGAGTCATTGGATATATTGCTTGCCGAGGACAATGCGATTAATCAGAAACTGGCTGTCAAGCTACTGGCCGTTGGTGATCATAGGGTCGATATCGCAGATAATGGGCAAATTGCATTTGACAAGTATAAGGCGGCACAGGAGAATAAGAAGCCTTATCACGTGGTACTGGTATGTGGATGTTTTTCCATCGTAGCTGTATTCAAAGCTAACAGATGTTTTGTCCCTGCTTAGATGGATGTTTCGATGCCGGTGAGCTCTAGTTCGAGTCGAGTGGCGTATACTAGAAGCTGATGAACCTTTTCTTGCGCAGATCGTTGGCGGATTCGAAGCCACAGGCATGATTCGCAAACTGGAAGTCGAACGAGGGTACAGCCATGTACCGATTATCGCTCTAACAGGTATGTTTTCACATCATCAGGCTTGCGCGAAGGAGCGATACTGATCAATGCTATTCGACTTTAGCTCATGCTATGATTGGAGACAAGGAGAAGTGCATTGAAGCGGGTATGGATGACTTTGTCAGCAAGCCGAGTAAGAGCCTACACAGTCTTATCTCTTCAGTCTTTGTGTATTGACCATGCTGCGACCCCTTCCTAGTTCGCCGAGGAGATTTACATTCAACGATAGCGAAAGCGGTCAACCGACAGAAACACCCAGAAAAGAACCATCAAAGCTCGTCGAGTCAATTCAACGGTTTTGGTGGACTGGCTTGAAGGGATGCGCTTCATTGTCAAGGTGATAGATAACACTTCCAGTTTCAGGGTCTGGCATCCTCGATTGGCGAGTGGCGAACGTGACATTCTTGTTGACAGTTGCATATGCGTGGTGCATGTCGAGTCTAAAGAAAGCCAACGAGAAGAAGAAACGCGCAGCCGATCAAGCGAAGCCGTAGTGCTGCTTGGCGTAGTGAGCTCCGTTGTATAGTAACATCAGTAGTACAAAATTGCATAGCAGAGTAATGATCAAGACATGCTGCAATCAGCTCTACATACAAGCCTAGCTACATTATTTACCACCGAGAGAGAGGAAGAGCGAGAGAGCTACCGAACAGAGATTACAACTGTCCGTCCAGCCGGTGATTGCCGCAAGCCTCGGCAGCAAATGACGTCCACGATCTTTGCTTTGCGGGTCTCAGCTCGGGACTCTGAAAGCTTCGATCGCCTGAGCCTTATTGGGCAACGCGGCGGTGGTTAGCTAACCATGCGGTGGTAACCACCATGGCGTGGCTATGGGCCAAAAAGTTGCGTAGACTGCCACGAGCGTCGCAGTTCATTTCCCGGCTCCGCCGAATCAGATTTCTAGCTGGTCCTGCTACTACTGTCCTCTGTTCATACAACAACACCTCTCCGTACCCAAGGTTGGACCCTGCCGTTCCTCTGTGGGTATACAAAACCACGTTCTTCATCTGCAGCCGTCGCAATCGAACCAGGCAAGACCTCAACATCGAGCTGAACAAAAAAGGAGTCACACAAGGACACTCCATTGCGGCCAAACAACGGACGGAGAATGGTATCTCCCTAACCTCACTGCGCGTTACAAGGAGATCACTAGAAGGAGCCACATCGACCGGTCCAGAAAATATCTGACGGTGACCTCAAACATGGCTGCCAAGGGACTTGCGGACGTTGCGCCATTGGCGTATCTAGAGGTATGCAATCTTGCTTGACTCTAGACATGCTAACGCGCACTCTAAGCCCTTTTACCTTTCCTCCAGGAATGGCCTTTTCCGGCATTCGTATTCTCATCGTTGGAGGTGAGCGACATCGGAAACGCCTCGAACGTGCCTTTATCTTCACCTACAACTCCGACGTTACGTGCCATGAGACGCAAAAACCTTGATTCCGAGATACCCTTGGTATGGACAAACGAAAAATGGCGATCATTCAGCCACAACAGAAATCCGCGCTCCCTTATGGACTCGAACGACGTCAGGGTCCTGAATGTCTGGCTCCTCGATGACCATCAATCGAATGCGACCCTTAACGTAACGATGCACCTCTCCAAAACTGTCAGTAAAAAGATGGAACTCGTGCGAGTACCTCGGTACGACCTATCATCCACTTCTGGAGGCAGACCAAAGCTTCCCCACAGCCACAGAAAAACGGCATCGACGGTGATTGTTCATGCGATTGAACGAGTTCCTATGCTACACGGCGGTACCGAGGCCGTCCCGAGCAAATCATCTACCTGGCCTCCGGAAAGCGAATACAACATGGGCAAGAGCTTCCAGGCAACTAGCCCGAACGTCTTGGACCCAGCAGAGTTGGTCAGCCCGATGATGGAGGTCGAGCAAGATCCGTTCTCATTGGACGATGAAGACGATGATGATGAAGATGATGATAATGAAACAATGAATGGCTGGAGTGAGCAATTTGCTGGAAATCAAACGGTTTCTGTAAGTTTCGGTGTGGTCGCAGCTTTCGCTGTGTGGACAAACAGCTCTCATTGACGCTGGACGCTTTGCAGAGGTCGGCAAGCAACAATTACTCGGACGGTTATCTCAACGGAACGAATGGCTTTATCGATCCTGTCGAGCTTCCGTTCCCCTCGATGCCAGGCTATATTCTCCAACCTATCCGCCCGCAAGAATCCAGCACTTTTCCACACAACTGGGAAGACATCAAATGGGAGTCGACCGTTCTTGGTGCTCGTGAAAAATGGCCGGCCTGGCTGGAGACCGTCATTTCAGTGGTCATGCAAGTTCCGACGGAATGTGCGTTCTACTTTGGCCCCGAGTTCTACTGCTTTCACAACAAGGCGTTTGCAAAGCTGTTGCCGGGAAACCCATCACCATTTGCCGAACCAGCAAAAGTCGGCTGGTATAGGACATACGATCGACTAGAATTTTACTTGAAGGCGGCTTGGGAAGGCAAGTCTGTCGCTTTCCAGGACGATCTGTGGTTCTTCCTGTCGGCTGAACATGACTACAGCATCGAGACTTGTAAGTATGGCTGTCTTGTTTCGCTGTGATGTTGCTAAAGTCTCCTCTTCTTGGGACAGACCACAAATGGTTTATGCTGCCAGTCAAGGATGACAGGGGAAATGTAGTCGGAGTGTACAACTCTACCTCGGAGAGTACACAAGACGTTATATACAGGAGAAGAACGGACTGTCTATTGAATCTCACAAAGAGCGTTTGTAAGTAAACAATTTCATACATCCGCTGACGACGTCCAGCTGACAAGACATGCCTTTCCCGGATAGCTTCCGCCAAAAACCAAGCAGACTTCTTCCAAGGAATCGCAGAAGCCGCTTCGCAAACACAGTCTGCCATCGATTTACCATACATGTTGATGTATCAGACACAGCTATCTGAGTGTGAGTACCCCAGCCGTTTCATAACTGTGCAGGATTGTCGTTCGAACCTGTGTTGTTCCTTTGCTAGCTGCCGAGGAGAAGATTCGCGAACTGGAAAATGCAAAACCTTTGGATCCCATGCCTCTACCCGGTACCAACTTGCCACTGAACATGATCCTCAAAGGAAGCGTCGGCACGAACTCTCCAAACACATTCGTCGAACAGGAAATCGTGGTCGATATACCCCAAAGGCTGCTGCGCAAGAAGCACTTTAAGTCGAAAGCCACGCAACTATTCGACGAGGAAGATGAATCTTATGAGAGGCGAAGTTCCGCTCAGTCCTCTGAGCCGACGATTCACCTTGACAACAGCCAACCTGCTGAGCCTGTGGAGCTAGCTTGGCCGATCCGCGAAGCTATTGTTACCGGGAAAACGGTCTTTGTTGAAGACGCCTCCGAGTTGACAAAAGGTTTCGAGCTTAGGTCTTGGGAAAGATTGCCTCAGTCCGCCGTGGTTATACCCATGCAGCAAAAGAGTTCGCGAGTGCCAAACGCGGTACTTATCATCGGTCTCAACATACATCAACCATGGAACAAGGCGTACAGAGATTGGATCTCCACCATGCGGCTTACATTGGCCGACGTGCTCGCCGCCGTGAAAGCTTTCGAACAAGAAACTAAGCAACGTGACAAAGCCAAAGCGCTTGCGGACGCCATGTCGAACTTCTTGTCGAATGCTGCCCATGAACTCAAAAGCCCTCTTACGTTATTGGTAGGGCCCATCGAAGATATCGTCAACACTACCAAAGACCCGTACACCAAGAAACTATCAAAGACGGCTCGGAAAACTTGCTTGCGATTGACTCGTCTGGTGGCCAGCTTGATGGATTACTCGAAGCTTGAAGCGGGGAAGCTGACGGGAACGTACCGTCCGTTACCTGTCGCCGGTATCACGATGGACCTCGCCACCGTGTTCGAAGGACTTCCGGCAGTCTCATCAGGCCGAATCAAACTCATTATCGACTGTGAACAACATCATGTCGGCCGAAACGCATTCATCGATGTAGACTTCTGGGAGAAGATTGTCACAAACCTCTTGTCGAACGCTTTCAAGTATACTCGAGAAGGATCGGTCACGGTGCGGCTGAGGTATTCGCATGATTCTTGCATCCTTTCGGTCATCGATACTGGCGTGGGCATCCCGGAAACTGAAGTCGGCTTGGTCACTCAGCGTTTCCATCGGGTAGAGAGCTCGGCCGGATATGCGGAAGGAACCGGTAGGTCTCATACCATCAATGAAGGCTGTCAACCAGAACTAAACACAAACTTGAAGGAATCGGTCTTGCGTACACATCGGAGCTGGTAAAGATGCACGGTGGTCGGCTCGATGTAGAGTCTCGCACTCAAGAAGAAAGTGAAGACGGTTCTCGTGAGTGTGCATCGCCCGACTATTTCCGGTGCATCGCGCTGACGACCCATTTTTGCTATAATGACAGATGGCAGTATATTCAGAGTTACAATTCCGTAAGCTCCCTTACGCTTTAGTAAGAAGCACGCGCTCATACTAAGACTTTATACCCGGGCACGCAGACTTGGCTACGACCACCTCGATAGGTCTTCGGTTGACCTTGATTCCAGCTTCACCTTTGAAAGTGGCCAATATGGAAAATCTTTGGTCGACGCCGAATGCCAAAACAACAGCGATTCCACCGAGAGTACAGCCAGCGATGCAGGTTCATCCGGCGTCCTCATTCGCGGTATCGACCCAAGCACGCTGTTCTTCCAACCTGATGACGTGCTACTCGTCTGCGACGACAATAATGACCTCAGGGAATATATCGCCAATCTTTTCAGCCCATTCGTTCGAGTAGAGCAGGCGAAGGATGGTATCGAAGGCTATGAAATAGCGAAAAGAGTGAGACCGGGCCTCATTTTATCAGACGTAAATATGCCCAGGTGTAGCGGTACGGAACTACTCGCCAAGGTGAAGAATGATCCAGATCTGGAGTTTACCCCGGTGATCCTCATGTAAGATCCGTTCGTTTGAGAATGTATAAAGGTTATACTCACAATATTTATTTGCGTGACCCAGCACGGCCAAGGCAGGCGAGGGTAAGCCAAAAGGTTTGATTCTCGTTTTATCGTTATTGACGCAATCAATCTCTATGACAGATGCTCGCGTCGACGGAATCCTACAAGGCGCGGACGACTACATGGCGAAACCATTCCGTTCCAGAGAAGTTATTGCGCGAGTCAATATGCAGATGATGATAGGCAAAAAGCGGAGGGAATTGGAAGAAAGGTATTTAAATAGGACAGCTGAGATGGATACCATTGCCGAATATAGCCCCGTTGGTATAGCAAGGACAACGGCGGAAGGTATGATCGCGGCGTATTGTATGTGTTTGGAAGCGCAATTGGCTGACCTCCTTGTTTGAAACGTCTAGGATCCTTCTACTTCTGTAACCGTGCCTGGTGAGTGCCCTACTGTCACAACAACATCATTCAAGACTAACCGAAATATCTCCCGCTGCTAGGTTTGACCTGAGCGGAATCGAGCCTAAATTGCCAGTCCCCGATTGGAGCCACCGCGTGATGCCGGAGGACCTGCAGAGGCTTTCTGATGAATGGTTCGGGTTCTTGGCAGGCACCGCCGAGGAAGGCAATTTCGAATGGAGATGGGATAACGGAAACAGTGTTGCAGGGTAAGTTCTCCTGATTGCAACCACTTGTACCGTCATTGAAGCGAGTATTCTCGAACATCAGGCGATTCTTGCGTTTGGATCTTGTGAACCCGAAGCTCAAAGGTACCATTGGCTGTGTCTGGGACGTAACACCCAACAAGCGCAACGAGGCGCTACAACAGGAACGACTGGATGCGGAACGTCATCGTCGAGAAGAAGCGGAAGCGGAACGTCGTCAACAAGAGTTGTTGATTGACGTGACTAGTCATGAGTTACGGAACCCTATCAGCGCTGTTCTTCAGTGCTCAATGCTCATCAGTCAAGACCTGCAACAACTGAAAACTCAAGTCGAAGATCATGTGGCCAACAAGAAGCCATATTTGCTCACGCAAGAGACGGTTGCGTTAATCGACGAATCACTCGATGCCGCTGAAAGTGTATATGAATGCGGTCTTTCCCAGTCGCGTATCTGCGATGACATCCTCAGCTTGGGAAAGCTGCAATTGGACAAGCTTCAAGTGTTCCCGATCGACACCGACATTGCGAAAGAAATCACCAAACTCATCGGGATCTTCAGTGTTGAGGTGCGAAAACTCGGCATCACATTATCGCATACGCTAGGGCCAGGTGTCCAGGCATGCCCCAAAGTCCGGATGGATCCGGTGCGATTCGGACAGTGCTGTACCAACATTATGACCAACGCCATCAAGTTCACCGCAACGAGTGACGTCAAGAAAATTTGGCTCGAGATTGACATCTCCCCCTTCCCTCCGGCTGAGGGATCTTGCATACGACCTACACAGGAATGGAAATCGGAGGATGTTGGGGACGACCTGATGGTGTATGTAAGCGTAAAGGATACAGGTCCTGGCTTGACAGAGGCCAGTCTGAACAAGCTGTTTAAAAGTTAGTTGTCAATCACTCCACGGCCCGCCGATTCCGCATTGACACGCCTTCACCCTACAGGATTTGCACAAGCGAGTTCGGAAACCCACACAGTGTGCGTTTCTCGAAAATTTCGGCGTCTTTACCCAAACTGAAACTTGCTTTTCGTCAACTCTTCCAGGTTTGGTGGATCCGGTTTAGGCCTGTTTGTGACACGCCGCTTGACCGAGCTCATGGGAGGCCGTATCGAAGTCGATTCCACCGTAGGCGAGGGAAGCACGTTCCGGTTCTTTATCAAAGTTGGCAAGATCGCCGCTTCTTCCGACATCGCCGGCCCTATCAGCGAGATACCGGCACAAGGCAATCTGGCACCGCCCGTTATGACGCAGCGAAAATTCCGGATATTGATCGTCGAGGATAACGACATCAACCGAAAAGTACTGAATAAACAGTTGACCAAGGCGGGATGCATCACAACGCTCGCGGTCAACGGACAAGAAGGCCTCGAAGCCCTCCGAAGTCAGAACTATTCAGCTTTCGACCTTACGTTCCTTGATATCGAGATGCCTGTGATGGACGGATTAACGGCCGTGAGGAAGCTTCGAGAGGAAGAGCGCCGGTTGGGCATGACGCATAATCTCGTCGTAGCTCTTACGGGCAACGCAAGGGAGGCGCAGAGGGAAGGAGCGATAGAAGCAGGCTTTGACGAAGTGGTGGTCAAGCCCTATCGTCTGGAAAAGCTGCTGACGCTGATGAACAAGATGGTCAAGATTGATCATTCGGAATAGAGGTTACGTAGTAAATGTATTATAATAATACTCCAACTGTATCTGCATCTATACCATTACTTAAAGTTTGCACTGTTATGCCATACGTTGCGGAGGAAACGTGGACTGTTCGAGATTGACGTGAGCTGTGTGACAAGGTGAGACTGTCTTCGTTTCAAAAGGTTTTGTCTCTTTCCACATTTTACACTATTATACAACGTCGAAGACGACTAGACCTGCTGCTGGCTGTGCTGGCTGTGCATGCTGGAAAAGGAAGCTGAAAAGGAACGCCGATGCGATCTGCCGTGCGCTCAACTATCCACCCACTCTAGACTCGAAATCGTCTTCTCAATCTTTAGCCCGTGCCCGTTGCCTCCACTTGCGTATGCACGCCAGGCCGACTCCTCGGCCCTCGCTTGGTCATCTGGAGACTGGAGAAGGAAATCTTGCAAGAGTATGCGGAAATTACCATCCTCCTCCTCCTCTATCACCTCCTCTTGACGTGACGTGACTTGACATCTCAACGCCACTTCTCTCAATCTACGCCATGACACCCGCCACAGCAGAGGGCAACCCGTTGTCTCCGGACTCTCAGGCATTCATGGACATGCTAGAGCACCACCTTTCGGAGCACGATAACGCCAGTGTACCGGGCAATCGACCACCACCCGTCTCCGACGCTGCTGCCTTTCCGTCGTTTGCGAGTGTGGCAGGCAACGTTTCCTACGAGAATACCAAGCTGCCTCCGCCTCCTTCCCTTGTGCAGCCGCAACAGCAACAACAACAACCTGCACCGTCGCCACAAACGATGGCGGCTCTGATAAACATCCTTCAAATACAGGCCCAAGCACAGGGTATGGACCCACAGGAACAACAGCGACATCTCGCCAACGTACTTAGTTCTTTCCCAACGTCAGTTCCATACAACCGTGACCCACAGACGGCTTCGACTGGAAACGCCGTACCGCCGACACTCAACCGTCAAGGCCAAGCATTACAGTCTTACAACACTTCAACCCTGCAACAGCAGCAGCAGCAACAGCTTAGCTATCCTTACCCTGGCGTCGATACACCTGAGCATTCGGGACCGGGATCGACAAGTGCGAGCGGTGACACGGGGAAACGTGACTTCTCAGCCGGTGTCGGAAGCACAGACTCGAATGGGAATACACCACCAAGGAGTTCACCAGAGGCTATCCTACACTCCAATCCTATCGCCGCCGCTGGAACGGGCCGTGTTGATAAAGAGGCTGTGGAGAAGCAACGAAGAGCGATGGAGAACGCATTGGAAGCACAGGCAAGGAGCCAGTTGGATATGCTTGATCGTAGATGGGAAGCTGGGCCATCGAAAGGCAACACGTTTGCTTCTGTTCCTCCTCCTGCTGTAGTCGGTAGCACTGGCGCAATGGGGTCGAGGAAGCCTGGTAGTGGCTCGTCAGCCGATGGTCCGCTGGTAAAACGCAAAGCCGGAGACGAGGAGATCGAGGGACACCAGAGTCATCGTAATCGGCCTGCTGGAGAAGGCGGAGACTCTAATGAAGATGGTAAGTCACACGCAATGGCAAAGTCGGGCCTAGGGAGTCTGCAGCTGAATAGATCGGCTGTTTTGCGAACCAGACTCTGAAGCGGACGACCACGACTCACCACCCAAGAAATCTACCAGGAAAGGCGCGGGAGGAGCAAGCTCGAGTAGTCGACGAAAATCAACTGCTACCGGCGAGGCAGCGGGTGGCAAGGGGGACGAGGGCTTGGATGAAAAGGCTTTGAAGCGGAAGAATCAGAATCGGGCTGCTCAAAAGGCGTTTAGGGAGAGGAGGGAAGCGCGTGTCAAGGATGTACGTTTTCGCCATTTTCTCTCCGATTCTTACTCACAGCTAGAATCCTAAATATCTGCCTCTTTATTGTATAGCTCGAGGACAAGGTCGGCGAGCTGGAAGCTAAGAACGCTGGCCATGAGTTCGAGAATGAAAACCTCCGTCAATTGCTGGCGAAACTGCAACAGGAGAATATGGCGCTCAAAAACACGGCGTTTACGTTCAGCATGCCGATGCCCAACAACATTCCTGCTCCAGCTGCGGCCGCTGCCAAATCGCAATCGCCTCCCACGCTCCCCAATCAATCCTATGCGACAGCCGAAGCGCTGCGTAACCTGGTGGAACGTTTCTCACCAACACAACAGCAGCTGCCTCCATCGCACCCTCTTCAGCATCGAGGCGATTCGACATCTTCATCCGCATCAGGGATTAGCAATACTGTTCGTTCCGCTGGTTCTGCTGGTGCCTCTGGCCCCGGCTCGGCAGCGACTACGAGATCGCCAACTGAATTATCTCCGCTGGGATCTGCGTCGGCCTCTCCTCTTGGAGCGCCAGGGAACAATGTGTTCAATCCGGAACCGTTCAATGCGTTTGCGTCGACGAGTGCGCTCGGCCAAGGTCCAGCGAATGCTTCTCATTCGCTTCAGCAGCAAACACAGCCTTCCAGGAATACCGTTTCACCTGATGATCAGAGTCAGGGCTCAGGGACTCAAGGGAATCCGTTTGCTCAGTTTGCTGCTGCCGTCGCGGATTCAAACATGTCATCCATTCAGAACAATGCGGTACATCAACACCGTCCGTCTGCGTCGTCCGCTGTCAATCTTGACCAGAATACGTCATCGATGACGGACGCGACGAATGCCTCTGCTAGTGGTGGTGCTGGTGGCGGCAACGAGATGGACTGGCAAAATCTGCTAAACAACAACTTTACCATGTTGGCGCAGGCGCCGGAATTCATGTCATTTACCGACGATGCAGCGTTTGGAAACTTTGCTGGGTTCTCGGACATATGGCCGGGCTTCAGCGGTCAGGATTTCTCGGCATTCGCAGCGGCCGAGGAGCAAGATGCGACTGGAGGCAGTTCTTCGGGTGATATGAACATGGCAGGAATTCAGTCAACCTTGCTGGATGGTGATCACACAGGATCAGCGTCAAATCTCAATCAGTTCAACACTCTTCAAACAAAGTCGGCCAGTTCAGGGGCGGATGACGCGTTGATGAACATGGCCGATGACAACATGGAGGAGTTCCTGCGCAGCCTAGGAGCTGGCGGCTCAGGTACCGCCGACGATGTGTTTGACATGAACTTTATCGATCCCAGCTCGGATGAAACAGCCGCCGCGACCGTCGATAGTAGTGGGAATCTCGGATCCGACCTGTACAAGCAATTTGTCGGCTATAAGAGCAGTCCTGCTGCTTCGAACGCCGGAGCCAGCTCGTCGCTCTCGAGCGCGCCATCTTCCATCCTGTCTCCCAGCAACTACTTTACCACCAGCCCAGATCCTTCATCCGCTTCGAGTATATCGGCCAACAATAACCAGAGCGGAATGCTATCGAACAATCAAGGATCGTCATCCGATTATGCGCAAAAACAAGGTTCGACAAGTGGTAACAACGAATCAGCGTTCAGAGTGGGCACGTTTGGTGGTGGCGCTGTGTCCGACCACAAACCGGCGATGCTAAGGAAGGACGGAACGGTCGTGACCTGTGACAAAATGTGGGAAGTTGTTGCCACAAAGATTCCTGTGAGTAGCTTCGTTGGCGCGTTCATCACCTGCATCGGCTCACTGCTTGTATTTCCGTTCCAGATCAACAGCGGATTCGACTTGGATGATCTTTGTGATCGGTTCAAGCAAAAAGCCGTGTGTACAGGAAGTACGTGTAATTTTCCCCCTTATTTCCATGGTGCTCACGCTTACTAAGTTCTTGCATATCCTTCTTCCTACAATAGAGGGCGCTGCTTTCAAAGAGGAAGAAGCAGATATCATTTTGGCCGAGTATGCTGCTGAGCGTCAACTCAAACAGCAGATGGCACATCAGCAGCAACAGCAAGCGGCAGCCATGCCGAACCGATCGCAGCCGGCGGCGACTAACAACGCCATGTTCTTCCAGTAAACTTGTTCGTCTCTCCAATGGCGGCCATGTCGACTTGGAACGGCATTTTGTGAAAATCATGGACATTTCCCCCAATCTTTCGGACGACTGTACATTACTAGCAACGCCTTCACCCTCGAACAGAGCCATCTTCGGCCTCGGCGTTTGGTTTCTTCTCCGCGTTGTGTTCACCTCCTATCATAGCTCGTGTTTTTTTTTCGTACTGGCCTTCTCGCCTTTGTAGCGGTAATATTGTATCTGATTGTAGATTTTGTAAGCCCTTTTGTAGACTATTATGATACATTTCCCTGATATGACATCTTGAGTGGAAAAATCCGGCTCAGTTTGGGTAAGGCTGCTGGAGGAGGATGAAACGCCAAGTCGTGCGATATTTGTTCCACCACTTTGCATGTGCTTTTTTTTTCAGCGCACAACAATGGTAACAGGAGTCACTTGACCGCTCTTTCGATTCCTTTCGACTATTATATTTCTTTTTAACATCGCCACCAACATACGACAATATTTGCATTCATCCACACATTACAATTCCTCCCCTGAGGCGCAAGATGGGCATGTCATCCACAAAGCACGAGCGACACGTCTGCTGGAGTGAGGAGGTATGGAGTCCAACTGCGTCAGAGGACATGAAGCCCGGAGTACTGCCTTGCATAGCGTACGTCGACGACTGCTGGTTCTCATTCAAACTGAGCATTCTCCTTGTTCCTCAGCCTCTGACCCTCTCGTTGTCTCTCAGTTACATTCATCTCACCGGAGAACGAACCGCCACCGAATGGTTCTGGAAACCTCTATTCAACGCCTCGCCAGAAAACGTTACCAACACGTAGGAAGCCGTCGCACACTTTTGGTTTCCGAATCTCAAGTTCATCCTGGAAACCACCTGCGATGGCAAGCAACCCGTGAACCTAGCTTGGGTGTCGGCGAGAAACGTACAGCAGCGAGACATCGATTGTTCCGCAGCACTCGAAAAACTCATCGTCGACTCCTGCGCGGCCAAACCTGCCGAAACATCGTTCGGTGGAGAGCAAACTACCAAATCTCTGCAACAATTGCCGCTTCCCGATTTCCGAAGTCACCATGACCCGAAAGTCTGGCGTGAACTTGCAAAGAAGGGCGTCAAACTGCAAAATTCGGCCAACAAACCCGGTTCTCCTTTCGGCCAACTCGACACTTTTCAACAAGCGTCAGAACTGTCCAAGCTTGCACGGAACGTGGCAGCGCTTACCTTTCCCAATATCGGGATGATCTCATTACACATCTTGTGTGAATTTGGACTTGACTATGACTTGACGCTTGCGATCTTTCGCCTTTTCCTACTCCTTAATACGCTTTACAAGGATAAGAAGATGATCGAGGGCCAAATGATGAATTTTCAGTTGCGGGTGGGGAAAGTAGAATCAGTCTCTCAGTGGATCGACACGGTGAGTCCCTTTTGGACATGTTCGTTGACGGACAGGCAGCTAAATAAAACTCGCTTCAGATGGTGGAACAGGAAGTCAATCCGGGAACTCTCCAAAAGCACGCCACCCCACCTTACAGCCTGTCAATCTACATCGATCCGTTGGTGGGCGCTGGATGCTACTATCCTTTCGAAAAAGTTCTTCTCGAAATCCGCAGAAAGCTTTACGATCGATATCAACTCAACGGTTATCGTCTTCGTTACCTGCCTACAAGACTGGATGTCATGTACAAGCACGATGCAGGCGACCCGGACGCTAAGCGATTCGCCATTGATTTTGGCAGCAAGGTTAAGGCTACTTTCGCTCGATTTGGCATCTACCATATGCATTGCAACTCCTTCATGCCACTCAGATACTACGAGAATGGGGCCGAAGTCAGAGATGAGGAAAGGAAAGCCTTGCTGTTCTTCTCCTTTGAAGATCATCAATCAACAGCTTTCGCCATGGAACATACCGAGATTTTACATCCAAAGTAAGTGTGGCTAGACAGCTGGCGCAGCCGCGGAAGAAAGTGTGACTGACATCAGGCGGCGCGGCATTTCCTTATACACGAACAGCACTGGATTCTCGAACAGAAAAAGAACCGAAGATGAATTCAACATGTTCGTCAAACCATCTGTCAAGCCAGCCGTGAAATCCACCACAAGCGAGCCCACCGGAATTCCGTTTCTGGACCAACACATCGACGATATCGCACGAAGTCTCGACGCGATCCGGCTCAAGGAGGAGAAGAAGAAGAACAAGAAAGCCAGGCAAAAAGCCAATAAGGCTGACTTGAATCTCGTACGATCAACCATCCTGCATTCACCTTAGACTTGAACTAATCGTCTTCATTCCTTTTGCAGCAAACCGCTACACTTCAGTCCGTACCCTCCAGCAACCTACAATACTTTCCTGCGACACTTCTCTCCCTTCCGGCCAAACTATTGAAACACATCGCAGGCATTGTACGAGAAACGGATATCGAGTCTCTTGCCAGCTTGAACGTATGCTCAAAGACCTTATACGCAACCAGCTTGCCTATACTATGGAAGGAAGTTACTTGGAGGAAGGATACGTGGGAGCATATCAAGTCTCGTAGCACCGGTGACCCAGCTGGATGGCAGTTTACCCAGTAAGCTTGACCGAACGTCATCATGCACAGCTGTATTCTTACATCATGTCTTCCTGGATTTTTCATGCGCTAGGTACATCCACTTTTCTGGTAAAGCTCCTTGGTTTTGGAAGGGACTCGTCGATACGTTGTCTGAAGAGGAAGTCAATTTGGGGAGTGAGGAAATCGTCCAACGAAGATGGCCGGAGCTCAAAGCTGTGGTGAGAACGGAGGCGTTGATGAATGTCGAGGTTCCGAAATCCGTCTGGCTCACGGTCGAGGGCGCTGAGAACCAGGAAGGGAGGGCCAACTCGCCAGTCGCACATGGGATTCGAATGGCATACACATCTTGGGGCACCGCCAATTCGTCTCCCGCCATCATCCCGAAATTTGTGACACATTTCCAACCTGTCGAAGAATCGTTTGAGAAAGCTTACATGGCTTTCAAAACGGGCCCGGAATCTCTCGGACGCAAACGCCCCGATACTCACAATCGACCTGCGACTACCTTGCACGACTTTCAGTCCGACCCAGATGCGACGTTGGAGGTGGATACGGTTCGCGTGAAACGAACGCTCGATTTCTATATCCTTTCTAGTCTCAGAAGAGCTGATCCACTCGACAATCAGACCGACCGTATCGGTCATTTAGGCGTCATCTTCCACATTTTCAGTCAAGTTCAACAATACTTTGCCCCAGCGACCTTGACATTTGCAGCCGAAAGAAGCCGAACTTATTTGGGCGTGATGGTATGGTTGCAAATGGTATGCACTTGATCTCAACGCTTCGAAGTTCATGCTACTACGCATTGCCTGGTCTCGGCTAACAATTTCTTGTTCTTTGAAACGTTAGGCTGGATTTACGACGGACGGTGATTCGGGACAACGTGCTTTCTTACCCTTTGCGTTCGAAGCTCTTCTGGATCGACGCCACACAGACGAAGGGTTTCTATTAGAGACATCGTGTTTTCACGAGCAGTTGCTTCATACCCTTCCAGCGCCTTTGACCAAGATCGCAATAACGGATCAGAACCATCCCGCTCGCCCTCCGCCAGCTTGCCGGCACGCCAGCATTGATTTCCGAACTGCCGGGACCAGGAAGGTATTGGTCTTGTCGCAGTGTTATCCTGGTGGGATCATTCACAAGGGGTATTCAAATGGACGTCCAATGACAGATGCTGAGTTTCGAAGATGGCGACAGCGAGAGCAACCTGACATCGAGGTGCTCAAGTAAGAATCCTTGTTGGAGATCACACTGCTTCAGCATCGCAGAAGAATTAAGACGACTTCTTTGGGCTGAAAGTCGGTCAATTGGTTAGGGCGGTTATCATGTGGTACGGCCGTAAAGAGGTCAGCTGCCAATCAACCGATGTTTTTGGGACATGTGTCTGGTTGAGTTTGAAGATCTAGGAGAAGGGAGAATGCGTGTCAATCGGCTGGGATTTTGGATCATGTCAAACACTAGGCAGATGTAACGCAACGAATTGTTGCCATATATGCAATTTCGATTGTGCATCATAGCAATGGGCCGACTGGTTTGCAGGTATTACATGAGGAGAATATGGGAAACAAGTGGTCAACCTACTATTGCACTTTCTTTATCGCCTTTCCTTCCGTGAGACTCGGTGGCTGAATGTGAAAGGGGCATTATATAGACTTACAAGGCCCAACGTACCTACCATATGCTAACACCTTCCCCTCCTTCTTTTTCACTCGAACGTCTTCCCGCTTGTTCGTTTCATGCATGTTTTTCCCCTTCACCACGGTCTTCTCGACATCTCCACAGATCAAATACGTTTGTTGAGGGCCAGTATCTCGTTGAATGGTGCGCGTTTTGTAGACCCCTTGGCAAGCGATCTGGCAAGGAGCATCGTCAAGTTCGTTCGCTAGGGATATACGATAGCTCGATGAACTGTTGCTCATTTGCTCAATTCATCACTTATCACTTGCTCATTGCTCAAGCGCTCAAATGGTATCAAATGGTAGAGGTGCGCCCGGGTCATCATCGGCGTTCACGTAGCTTCTTCCTCCGAGCTCGAACTGTCTCAGAACGAAACAACGAAACAACCTTCCTCTTTCTCAGTTGTTCACATTTCTTTTGTTCAAACGCTTTGCAATCGTTCTCTCTACAATCTTCCCCTGCTTGCCTACCTTCACAAGGAAATATGACCCCAGTTTATCAACTTTGGCATTGTTCTTGGACGCAGACGTGCCGTCTTCCGCACCAGCAGAACAATGGTGTTCCTTAAATCTGCATGACTAGACGGTTGACACGACGACCTATATAATCGAGCGATTCTCAAGCCGTTCAACGATCCCTTCTCTCGGTCCATCAATTCAACACTTGCCCTCTCAGCAATTCGACTTAGATCCTTCGAACTCAACACGAACACTACGCCTTCCGCTCAAACTCCTGTAAGTCCCTCTTCGAGTTTCAAGTATGCCATGTAAAACCAAACTCACAACAACACCTCCCCATACAGACCAACCTTACCGACCTCCCCTTCGACGTTCTCAAGATCGTCGCCGACAACTTGCAGAACGGTTTCAGTGCCGGCTCTTTAGCCAGCGTCAATGAAACCAGCAAGAAGCTGTACGAAGCTAGCAAGCACGCGTTGTGGGAAGTCGTTCACTGGGATGAAAAGTCTTTTGGTGCTGTCGATTTGGCGGAAGAGGCTCCCGCTACGGTGGAAGAACATCAAGTGAGTCAATCTATGATGTGACTCCTTCCAGCGCGATGTGAAGCTGATCATCCTTATCCCTTAATAGATATGTCTACTTTACAAAGTCTGCCGAAAAGGACTACTTCTGGACCAAGCTCAACCAAGTAGCTCCCGAACACAAGACCCGATACGACCTCGCCTACCATTTCTTCCCCAATTTTCAGGCCGTCGTCGAAACTTCCAAGGGCAAGGACACCCCCTGGCCCGCCTACATCTCTCCCAGGGCAGACTATCAAACGGTGCTCGCCGAGCTCATCAAGCTCGCTTACCGAATCAACTCTGACGAGTTTGCAAACGTCCCTATCCAGGATCATCTACAAAGTTCCTGTTCCCGAGTTTAGCTCATGCTCTATGCTTCCCCGACCCATGGACCTGGAACTTATCGGCGGTCCTCCCATGCCTGAAGGCAAGCTTCAAGAACGAGTCGGATACATCATGAATGCTCGACCCAAACTGTGGTTCCGACAACCCGCCCTCGGACACCGATCTTTCCCCCTGCGCTTGCGACGCAGAGCGAACGACCTCATGGAACGATGCACTTGAAGGAGATGAATGGCGCGACGTTTACCAAGGTCGATCTCTATGTTTTCCCGGAGAGGGAGGATTTGTTTCTTGAACACCATCAAGTCGATTTACGCGCACATCTTGTTTGTTGCGATGACTTTGCTCTTCAGTCAGCACCCCCATGTCAAGGACCGAAAGACGTGGTGCTTTCGCTTCAATGCTTGGATTACGAGCACTTGCAGAGCTGGATTTCCATGGTGCGTCAAGCCCTCCGTACCCATCCTTACATCACCACAAACTCACACTTTCTTATGCCCTGCAGCTCGTCAGCTGAGCCGTCCTCCACAAAGTTGGATGCGCCGTTCCGTACCAAGTCCACGCCGGAATCTCTTACCCTATGTCAGGAGATGATCACTCCACCGCAACTCTCGAAACTTGGGCGTTCCTCATCCAAGCTATCGACGAAGCCGGGGACAATGAAGATGCCGTTGTTAGGATTCCAACGAGGGTGACGATTGATATCAACAAGGCTGTTATTCCTGCTTTTGAGGGCAAGGTGTTGAGGGCCGTTCTGCCTGTTGATGTTGGAGATGACGCAGAGTATGAGGTCGACTTGGTGGACGACACTACTCCCATCTAAATCGGGAGTGTTTGGATGCAATCACCCTTGCCTCTCAAGATTGTGATCATCTGATGCGCTTTCATGTACTGGTTAGCTAAATTAGGATTGTCGGTCTTGTAGTCAACCTTGCAATGACCTATCCACATCTTCTCCTCAACGAGCATTCTGCCGAACGCTTTTCTGTTTACACCACTTCCGTATTACCGAGTCCTTTTCCAGAGCACCAAATTATCATGCCAGATTGCCATCTCCCCGGCAATTGCGCTTCAGCTGCATCAGCTTGCTTCGCTTCTTCCGGGCTTCCTCCCCCTGTCGCATAATCAGACAGTGCGCGGCGTGTTGAAAGGTCTGGTTGGGAAGCATCTAGGCACATGCGAACGAGACTGAACAAGAGATGCAAGCAGACATGCACAGAAGAATGGAGAAGAAGTGAACGAATAGAAGCCGCAGCGGAGGCCAGGACAGCTGACCGACGATAGGTGCGTCCGAATTACCTTTATCTCGAGTACACCCAAGATGATGACGTTCACGGCGTAAGGAGGTCCTTTTCATGCTTCGTTTCATTCCAGTATCCCCCGATGTTACGACACCATGATAGAGGTATGTCGTCCTGTTATTCCCTCATTCTCATTGGTCGACGGGCGACTGGTATACCATGAAAGTGACTGGCTGACTGGAATGGTTATTTGAGTGTTGCGAGTATACTGTATATCAAGAGGTTCCGCCTGGCTTGTTCTATGATTCCAATTCAAGAGGTTGGAATTCGTGGCCGTATTCTATATAAGTCGACATACTCAGTTGTACGTTTCGTCTCTTCTACTCCGACTGCTCTACTCTGTAGCTCATTTACCAACAATGATCGCTCAACAACTCGCCAAATCAATCGCCGCCTCCACCATCAGACCAAGACCGACTGCTACCCTTCGTTACCTGCCGACGTACACAACCCTCCTCAAGATGTCCATGTCATCCGCAGCTGGCCAAGCAGCTCAAGGACCCTTGTCCGAAAAGATCATCCACGACCACGAAGAATTGCACGAATACTACCACAAGATGATCTCCTCTTCGGATCATAGCATCAAGACGCAGTACCAGAACCAATTCGTCTGGGAGCTGGCGCGACATACGATTGCTGAGGAACTCGTCGTCTATCCCGCCTTTGAAAAGTACCTTGCAGACGAGGGAAAGGCCATGGCGGATAAAGATCGCGCGGAACACAACGTCCTCAAGAAAGAGCTGTACAAGTTCCAGAGCCTTTCCTGCACATCTGACGATTGGGAACCAACGATCAAGCACCTTTACGAGGATTTGAAGCAGCATATCGTGGAAGAGGAAAAGGATGATTTGCCAAAGCTCGAGAAAGCGATTGAACGTACCGAGTCGGACAATTTGGCCGCTAGTTTCCAGCGAACCAAGATGTTTGTTCCTACTCGTTCGCACCCGATGGCGCCTGATAAGCCTGTATGTGCCTTTCCTTTCGCGCCGCCCTTTCATTCCGTCTCTCTCTACTCCTTCCACCACTACCACCCTGCATACTGTTCTTCCAAAAAGCCAGCCGGCGCTGACAGCATTTTTGCCTCAAATGTGCTTTGATAGCCATTCGAGACCGTAGCTGGCCTTCTCGCTGCACCCATCGACAAGCTCGGCGATATCTTCCGACAGTTCCCACAGAAGCCCTAGTCGCGTTGTAGCTCTCGCCTAGCAGGGCTTGTCCAGTAGAGAGAATGGTTGGAGGACGGGCATTTTGTGGACATGTAAACGTTGTGGCAGACTATATAATGATGCAGTAGACTGAATGATTGAAGGAAGCTCACCCACTGCTGATGAGGATGTAGTGGCGTCCTTCTTCGAGGTGAAGCGACCTGAAAAAGTACGACACGCAGTGCAATAGCTTACTCTTCGCTTTCCCGTACAACTCGAGACAGCCTTGGCTACAAATCCTGCCCTGCAGCCGTAGAACCCACCAACGCCGCCGCGCCCTTCCTCCTCTCCTGCTCTTCATGCCACCGCTGCAACACCGCCTTGGCCTTGTAATACTTTTTCCGCTTGAGCAGTGCTGTCGCGATACCCATAAATGTTCGTTCGTTTGGTTGGCTCGATGCGTCGCGAGCCTCCGTATGGTCGACGATGAGCGTTGCTTCGGATGCCATGGTTCCGTTGGTGGTGGCAGCGAGCGAGGCGGTATCGCTCCGCCGCTGCATTCGATCGAGAATACCTTCAATGTCGGCCATTTTCCGCGTTTTTGCGTATTCGACGGCAACCACGCTCCATCCTTGCACCCCAACTTTAATCCCTTGGTTCTCTTCCAAGCGAGTGCACCATTGTTCTGCTGCCTTTGCACCAAAGTTGCGTGCGGAGAAGAGGATGAACGGGAGGTGGAGTACTGGGTCCGTGGTGGTACTACTGCCGATGGCGGGGAGGGAGCGGAGGAACTCTGTGTGCAGTGCTGCCAATGCGTGAGGCGTCGTCGGGTTGGTGAGGTGGATAAGGGATGGTAAGACCGCGGCAATGATTTCCCGAAACGGGTAGAGTTTCCTATCCTTGATCGTCCTTTTCGCGTTTATCATTGTCGCGGTATCGGCGTCGACGTCGTGCCCGACCTCATCAGCAGCAGGGGAACCGGCAGAAGACACCTTGATCCTCTCCAAAGGCAATCCGACGGGATAAAACCTTGCCCGGAAAAGCTCCAAAACATCAACATGTCTACCTTGTCGCCTCATCCGCACCATATGCGCCATCCACCAAAACGCCGCAGTCGTCTCATTCGCATACCTCGCCAATTCTCCGCCCGTCCTCGGGCGTCGGAAGGCAGCAGTAGCGCCGCTTGTGGTGGTTTTGTCGGTAAAAGGAGGAGGGCGGCGGATGAATCGTTTTTCCAGGCGCGAGATCAAGGTGTACCGCCCTTCTTGCTCGAGTATGTGCAGCAGGTCGGCTAGATTCCGAACGGGCTGTCGGGAGCGGGCGTGGGCGATTCGGATGGTTTGTTGCGGGATGGTTAGTTCGTTGATGGTGGGTGTTGTTGGAGCCGTCGTCGTCGTCGTCGATGACGGGTAGGAAGGCAGTGACGCTTCTTCGTCAAACGTATCTTGTGCCTGGTCTCGAGGAACCTGAACACGCGCCTGCAAAGCCTCGACCAACGCCTTCTTCGTTGCTCGGTCCCATACCACACCGGCCTCCTCTCCCGCTTGGAAGATCATCTTGGCCTCTTCCACAAACTGATCACCCTGCAGCACAGTCCGAAGGTGAAGGTTCCTCCATTTCGTAACCTGCGCTACCACGTTGCTCGTCCTTCGTTCTCCCCGCTGTTCGGGTGTCTCCCCACCCTGTGATCCCGGCGTCCGACTACCACGAACGGGAGCTAAATCCGGTGTTTTTGTAGTGTACAGGGAGGCCATCTCGTTGAGTAGCTGTAACGACTCTACAGGCCCGACACAGATCGTGTAATGCCTGAACAAGACGGGAATAACGGCAGGTGCCCACCCTCTTTCCGCGCCGAGCAGCATCAGCTCTCTGAGGAATGGAAAGTCCGTGGCCCATCGTTCCATGATGATTTCCAACAACGGTTCCAGTGCGATGACGTGCGTATGGCGGAATTGTTTGGAGGGGGGGAAGGCGTACCACCTGCGTAACCAGCTGATGATCTGTGTTTTTATAGCCGAGTGAACGCCGCGGCGTCTTGCTTGGTAGATTGCTGCATCGAGGTATGCCCGGTGTGGGAGGATGGGAATACCGAGTTGCGTGAGCTCGTCGATGAGGCGGTGTGCGGAGGCGAGGTCTTTTTCAACCCGGATAAGCTGGTGCACGGCTTGACACGGTGTTTTCGTCCTTGCTGTTCGACTCTGGGCAGCTGTTGTTGATCGTGCGAGGTACGTAACGGGAGCGTGTGGCGCGTGAGGTGTTGCGTTATTTGACGAGTGAGGGTGGGCGAGGATGGTAGGCCATGCGGCGGAGAATGGGGAGCGTTCTCGAGGTGGAAGAACGACACGGCGGTATTCTTCTGATTCAGGTTCGAGGAAAGATATGGATGGTTCTACCAGGGTGAAGCCTTCCTCGTAGAATGACTCTTTCGCTGGAGGAGTTGGTGGAGTATGGATGTACCGTGATTGCTGCGGGACGAGCGACAAAGTTGGGGTTGTACGCCGTTGACGTTGTCTTGAAAAGGTGGTCGTCAATTGCGCGACGAGCGATTTGTTTCCTGCCATTCCATATGCAAACTGGAAGAAGAAAGATCAGCGATGCCCTCTGATATTGTTGAACGTATTTACCTGTATGAAGACAAAGAATGGTTTGTGAGTTTCTCAAGAAATGGAAACTCTACCAACAGGTCGTACAAGTTCTATACTTTTGAGCCAAAAACGCAAAGCCGGGCAGGAAGAATACACATCATTTACTGTACCTCGATCATCCCCGCGTCCATTGGACCGACGACTTGCTCTGCGAGTTTACATACAACTCATCACTTTGCCTGCTTATCGACTCTACTCACCACCACCAACACTATCCCCTCACAAACACAACCCAGAAATGGTTCAACAAATCATCCGCACAGCCATCACTCGGTCGACTCGCGCTGCGGTGCAGGCGAGGAACATTTCTTCCTCTCGGTGCCTACGAGCTGGACATGCCGAGACTGCTCATTCCGGTTCCGACTCGGCCAACACTAATGAATGTGAGTTGCAACAGCAGCGAGGAGGTGAAGCGGGAGCCAAAGGAGAGGATGATAATTAGTTCCTGCCACTGACACAATACGTCTGTGACCTTCAGCGTTCATGACCTCTACATGGCGAAACACCGCGATCGCTACCGTCCTCGCATTGGTAGCATACAACACCCTCCCCTCGCCCCCATCAAAACCAACATCTCCATCAACCGACCCAGAATACAACACATCCACCGCCGCAAAACTCCCCGTCTTCTCTCGGATCTTGGCCAGTGTCACTCCCGAGGCAAAGACGTGGACAGAGAGGAATGAAAAGCATTTGAAGTTGACGATGGCCGCGGCGGATGATAGGTTGTTGTTCCAGGAGGCGGAGAGGCCGAGGATTCATCGGTTGAGGAACCCAGGGTGAGTGCGGCGACTGCGACGACGAGCGAAGCGAGGAGATTTATTTGAGCGAGCGCCGTTGAGCGAAGCGAGAGAGCGCCGCAGGCTACCAGTCCGAAGGACTCTCTCTTCCCGAAGCCGCCGTATGGCGGCTGAAAGTATCGCTTTTGGCTGCGTTCGAGGCCGCCGCCGTGCGGCCGAGCATCGGTGTCTTCCGAGCGCAGCGAGCATCAGCGTGTCCTCGAGCGAGAGCGAGATTATCGCGCCGCAGGCTACCAGCCCGGAAGGACTCTTTTCGAGACCAGAGGGCGAGAATGAGGATACCCTCGAGTGAGAGCGAGACTATTGCGCCGCCGGCTACGAGTCCCGATGAACTCTTTCGAGGCCGTCGTAGGGTGGTCGAGAGTAGATGCCATGATCGAGCGCGCCGATGCGAGCATCAGCGCCATTGACTTTCCGAGGTTGCTGCAGGGTGGCCGAGCGTAATTGGTCCATCGAGTGTGAGTGCGAGACGCTGTGCTTGGCCTGTGAGGACGGCGTAGTCTGATCAAGCATCAGTGCTTTTTCGGAGTTTTGCAAGCGATAAGGAAGAGAGAGAGGAGAGTCCAAGCCATGGTCTTCAGGGCTTTGCTCAGTCCGCGCTTTGCCTCGAGTCCTCTTGTCTGATACTTGAGAGTGAACCTGAAGGGCCGCTTCGGCAGCTCGATGCGGATCGGCCGATGACAACATCATACTTCTCCTCGCAAAGCACCACGCTCTACTTTTATTCAGACCCACAAGCTAATCCCCCTCTCATCCTCCTTGTGCGTACAGAATCTTCGAATCCGCTTCTCCCAACTTGGTTCCTGTTGGAGAAACAATCGACTTGTCCGATCTTGTCGTCAAGGGCGACGAAACGCTCCCTGCGCAGGTTGGTTCGCAGAAGTAGGGTCCCAGGGGGTGAATCAGGGAGTGAAAGATGTGATAATAGAGTGCAAGCGGGGCAGAGGTGGAGATGTATATGGTTAGATTGGGACGAATGGGCGGAAAAAGAATCAATAAAATGGTTTGTCCTATCGGTGCCAGGGTTTCTTGTGCGACAAACTGCATGGCTGTCAGGTGCTCTTACTTGGTGCCAACGTCCGATAGAGCACCCGAGGAGCATTTCTCGAGGGTTTGCGCGATGACTATACCGCGAACCTTGATTCCGTTTCCTTCTCAACTCGCGAGCAACGGGAACCATCATCATTTCCACTCGGCCTTACTTGCCTGTCTTGTGGCATCTTGTGGCGCAGGGAGCCCTGCCTTTGCTGGTCGTCATAGCCTGTCCACGTCTTGAATTGTATCTCTCCTCTATCTGGCCAGAGCAACCATATTTGCAGAGCTCCCAGCAATGCATTCATTACCACCGCTCACATGACTTTGAGTCTGCCCTTCCCGTCGCGATGTCATTGACGCTTCGGCGACTATACCAATGGCCCTCGACACTTCTATGGTTGTAAGTGAAACAGGGCGACCGACCGTGACTTTCTAACTTGCTCTGCTCTTTTCAAGCCTTTCATCCCGTACCTTTGAAACCTGGTGATGTAGCGTGAGACTTGCGCTTCTTCCATGTCCATTGGCACTCCTTTTTCGCTACCTCCTTCGACCAGACACTCAAGGAGGCCAGAAACAGGCTGGACGGCCTTCAAATAGCGTCGGGAGCATGGTGTCTATGCGTTACACCCGACAGAAATCAACGCCTTCCAAAAACAACATCGCAAAGGTGTGTCAACAATGTCCCGCTCCTTCGGACAACGTCACATCGGTTTGACAGGAGCCTGGCGAGATATGCACGCTCCCCCTCGCTTTTCAGATGTAGCTCTACAGCTCGTCGTTTACAACGAGGCAGAAAGCACGCGAAACCTTCAGAATTCGTGGATTGGCGGGGGTGCACCACGAAAGACACCGCGGGAGCGTCAGGACCTGGTGGAAGCCTTATCAAACCCAATGGTGTATCCTCGAAACTCCGACTCTCTGACACAACTAAAGGCAGCCATCTGGCCTCTTGTAAAAGCGAGGGCTTTCCTACTTCATCCCAAGTACAAAGGCAAGTGGCACAAGTACCTTGAGGTTGCGCTGCGACAGGCGGATGATGCATGGGCGAACTTTGCAATTGCGTTTGCCAAGGCAGCTCGAGATGATATTATGCAGGCTGGTGGGACAAGTGGGATGTGGAAGAAAGACGAGAGGTGTCGGCAAGCTGTTGGCAGGCAGCTGCTTGAGTTGCGTCAGGCAAGGCTGCGCAACATCAATGCCAGTGAGTCAGAACAACCGTTTCTCTCCTACCTGCAGCTGTGTTATATATCGCCATTTAGTTCAACAGATGTGCTTGATGAACGAGCGCGGATGGCCTCCGAACACACGGTCCTTGTCAAGCAAAGCTTACGAGGTGTCTATCACTGAACTGCTGGAGTTTGTCATATTGTTAACATCGATTGACCGGTCCCTCAAACGCGCCATCGGTAGCGTTGTCAAGAGGATGGTGGCGAAGGGCAAGGAAATGCACGAGGCGAATATGCGGGAACAAGAGTCCGGGAAGTCGGGAGAAGGAGTGGAAGACGGGGTTTTGAAACTTGTGATATAAGGGAATAAGATGTTGTGCAAATCCTCGCTGACATTCAACAACCCACTTCCATTACGGCTCACCGCATTAACCCATTCCGGAACTGATCCCACTTTCCCGACACGCAACTGAAAATTCATCATTTGATTCTCGGCCATCTTCTCGTCCTTGTAAAGAAAGCGTATTGACAAGCAGAAAACAATCGGAAATTCGCAAGGATCAATTTGTATCCAACTCCAGATTCAGACAAGATATGAAAGGAGAGCATGCCGAAGTCCGGAAAAATGAGTGCGGCAACGTCTCGAGTAAGCTTTGACATTTGTAACGCTCGTTGAAAAGGGTCAAATTTGGCGAAAGGAGAACCGGGTTTGTTCGCCGACTTGTGCAGCGTATCAGCGATCTTTGCCGTTTCGCGCCAGACTTCCGGATCATAGTGACGTTTGAAATCAGGAAGCGGCATCCGTCGTGGAGATTTGTGAGAAGTTTTGCGTCGATTGGATGATGTTTTGACAGTAGGTTTGGCAGCGCAAGAGTCCATGATGAGTTTTTCGAGTGCAGCCGTGGGACTTCTATCCTGGTCCGGTACGTTCCTCGCGGAGACCCACGCTTCGTTGACGGGATGCTTGTCACTGTAGTTGGTGTTCGAATAGGGGCTTACAGAACCAGCCGTCGGCGCTTTGTTCTCCGGAGAAGCAATGTGGCTGTTGCGTAGATGTCCAAGTGAGTACTCGGTCGAGTGGAATCGCAGAAATGGACCCACGCGATCAGAGGCAAGACATCTGCTTTCATATCGGCTGATGAGGTTGGATTCCAGTCCTTCTCGCTCCCTTGGAAGTGTTGTTTCCGTGATGAGCGTGCTGCAGACATGTTCGAGCGATATGAGAAGAGATGACTTTGATGAGTTGACAAGTTCCGATCAGTGGCGGTTGTGACTGTTGAGGAGACTCCAAGTCGAAGATATATCATTGTTAAACATTCCCTCTTCTCCTCTTCCGTCGTCGTCAGAGGCAGCAACCGAAGAGCACAATAGACAAACATAATCGATCGCGTTTTCTCCTATTGTAGCAGTGCGTTTCAGAGTGCCCTCCGGGGTCTCGACAACAATTATTTCAGAATCACTGCCAAAACAAGGCCGTGGTGACGGTGAATAGTCAATAGATAAACCATCGTCCAAGTGAAAGCGAGACGGAATGCTCGTGAGGAAGGGGATGACAAGGAACGTCCAATCTGAAATCGGCGCTGGAGGGCAGGGTTCAACATTAATCATATTATAGAAGCAGAACAGGGGCATGTGCTGCAGCTACTATACAGCTACTACGACAAATCTCTCAACCGAACGTCCGAATGGATGTGGCGTGTATGGATAGAGCGCCTCTATACCGACCATCATACGCACAACACATGCTCGCACGGGCCGCCAACGTGACTCAAAAAGAGAACAGCGCGACCATTGACGAGAAGGAAGTGCTTACAGAAATCCTCGTAGCGATCACTCTCTCATATCTTGCTACCAATCCACACCACCATCGGCTAAGCCGAAGCCTTCTTTTCCGGTATGTTGCGTGCGTGTCCAGTTGCATTTGAGCACCGTCGAGGCGGGTCGTCCATCTGAGAGCATAACGAGTCGTCTATTGTCCTTCGGGTGAGTGTTCGACATCGATGCTTGATACGCATGCGACTGGTGTTCCTCATTGATCACCTCTTCGTTTGCAGACTCCCGTAAGCTCCTCCGCTGGGGAAAGAGGATAGATATGGGTCCAGCAGTGAACCTTAAAATAAGTCGTTTTGTGTAGCTAGCTGCATGGGTACAAGAACAGCTCGTCGTGAACTGGTGACATCTGAAACAGATTGTGAAGGTGCACCCAAAGCAAGTTTTACTGCTCCGGTGCTCCGATCTTCGGATTCGATCTTCCTCTCTTCCTCTTGATCCGTACGGTTGTTGCTCTGCAACAGCTGCAAGAGAGAATACGAGTACTGATAATCCCATTGTCTGGGTGGTGGACTCCCCTGTCATTATCAACAACCATGGACCTCGATCTCCGCGACGTACACGTTCTCATTACTGGCGCAGCGGGTGGAATAGGCCTGGCAACCGTTACTGAGTTCCTCGGCCACTCCGCACTCGTCTCGGCACACTATCGCTCGACCAAGGCAGCGTTGGAGGAGTCCGTCGTATGTGCTGAAGCAGCAAGGGAGTCGCGATTGGCATGCGTACAGGCGGATGTGACGAAAGAGGAGGATGTGATGCGGATGTTTCAAGAGGCAGAGGAAAAGATTGGCAAGCCAGTCACGGTCCTTGTAGGTGAGCGTCCATCCTTTTCCACATTTTCCGTTGTCGCTAATTGACCCTATCCACAGTCAATCACGCCGTCTACAACTCGACTCCAGCACCGCTTCACACGATGTCCCTTTCTCAGTGGAACGAAACGCTTACAACCAACTTGACGGGCAGTTTCCTCGTGCTTCGGCAATTTCTGGCTAGGCTCGCAAAGGTCAAGGAGGAGCAAGGCATAGACAGCGAATGGATGCGTAATGTCGCGGTCGTACTGATCGGAAGCACCGGTAAGTCTTTCATCTCTGACTTGATCGCATCTCTTCGACCTCACTGTTCGCTTGACCCTCATTCGCAGCCGGCGAATTCGGAGAAGCTGGTCATGCAGACTACGCTGCTTCAAAATCAGCTCTCACCCATGGTCTCCAACTCTCCTTGAAGAACGAAATCGTCCAACTACATCCAAGAGCGAGGGTAAATACCGTAGCACCTGGATGGGTAAGGACAAAGATGGCCGAGGAGAGTATGAAGGATGAACGAATCAAGTATCAGGCACTTGCTACGTACGTCCCGTTCTCTTTGTTCTCGTCTGTTGCAGAATGTTAGAGTAAGACTGATGTGAGTTTTCTCTTGAACAGGACGTCGCTGAACAAGATCGCCGAGCCGGAAGAGGTTGCGCGTCAGGTCGCGTTGTTAGCATCAAATCGTGTGTCGGGGCACACTACGGGACAGGTTGTCATGATTCATGGAGGTATGGAAGGTGAGTGGCACTCTTTCGCAATTACGAACAAAAACTAGTGTGCTAAAGCTCTGTTCATAGGACGGTTGTTAAATCCAAAGCCATGATCTTTGGCGATCATCTGAATATGAACATGCTCAAAATGACATCTAAAGTATACAAATGGCTTTCTGCTGTCTCTCGTAGGCATGCTTCACTTCTGCTTGTCCCGGTTGGCAAGCGCTTGCAACTTATCACCCTCGGCAAGCACCTTGATCACCACGCACTGGATCGCAACTGTCAATTCGTGATCGATCGTTGCTACCAGTGTTGCAAAGTCGATCAACTGCGTCAGTGCTGCGTCGAACGTTTTCTCAGCTTTTGCCAAGTCGAATTGGGAGCCTTCTTCGTATGCCAGCTGAAGTCTCTTTACTGTTCCATTCAGTTATATCAGCGGGTTGCATCAACACAATAACGCACAGAGGGTGGAAGAATGAGCTCACCCGCACTAATACACTTCTGCTTGGCCATCGCCATCTGCGTCAACTTTCGCCCCACCGCCTTTTTCTTAGCTTCCTCATTCTCCCAACCTGGTACCTCTCCCATCACCTTCACAACCTTGGACCCATTCAACAACTGAAGCGGAATGATTACTCGACTCCACTCCTCCGCAACACGCTTGAGTGCCAACTTGATCGGATCATCAGTCATGTACTCTCCCCTCGCATATGCATGTACTGCAGCACACGCAGTCTCGAGGGACTGAATGAGCGTTTGCAAGTACGCGACGAGGTGTGCGTGGCGTTGGTACAAGAATGGATTGGAGAGCGCTTCGAGCAAGTCGGCTTGTGCTTTCGGGTCTGCAGACGCGGCGGCGGCGAGGTTGTGGTGCGGGCTGGAAGAGCTTGATGGTGCAGGACGAGGTGGGATTGGGGGCAGTCCCGCTTTCTGGAAGATGATGCGAAATCCTGTTCGGGCGGCGTTGGCGTCCGGCTTGGATTGGCTGCGAGGTGCTCGGGCAGGGCGTTCTTCCGTGATGGATGTCATTGTGCAGGCTAGGAGTGGACAGGGGTTGGGGAAGTGTGGTCGAGAACAAGCAAGATGTTCTTTCCCTCAGCATAGAATTAGACTTCGTTATATAGGTCATGGCAAGGCCCGAGTCCTGTGCTGTCACGCGTCAGCAAGAAGGGAGATGCCTCCTTGCTAAAGGGAAACCTCACAAAGGATCACAAATTGGGGTAAATATTTGACAGGGTAGCGCTTGAAACAGTTGGAGCGTTTCTCATTAGGTAAGATCAGAATGGGTTGCATATGCGTGCGCTCACATATGGTGGCCATATGTCTGACAGATTCTCAAGCACCGCGACATGTCCCAGCGCAACGATTTACAACTGTCTACTACATCTTTTGCGACGCCACATCCCCCTCCAATGCTTCATCCTGCTTCTTCAGCTCATGCATCCTCTTTCCCTTGGCCACCATCTTCTTGGCGACCACATCGATGGCGCTCTTCAGCGATTTGTCGATGGTCGTCAGCAGAGTCGCGAATTGGATCAGTTCCGCAAGACCGCTGTTGTATGCCATCATGCTCAGCAACACCCTCTCGGCCGACGACCACCCTTGCTCGTCCATCCAGCACATCTGTTGGACTGTTCGACGGGTTCAGTGCAAGAGAATGGAGGAAAGAAGACATATGGCTTACTGGCGCTGATGCAACGCCCCTTCTCTTTCTCTAACTCGAGCAACTTGAGTTCGATAGCTAGCTTACATCGCTTTTCCTCCTTCCACATTCCTCCCGTATCTCCGCCTTCAACGTATCGTCTCTGGTTCATCCAGACTAATGGATGGATAAACTTGTCCCACGCTCTTTCAGCACATTCAATCGCAAGTGCCACGGATTCTTTCCACTTATCCGTCGATTTGGCATCGCCAACGAGCCTTCTCGCGGTTCCGAGGGACGAAATATGGTCTTGCAATCGGGACAGACATTGTGAGTGTCGATGATACAGGAGCGGGTTCGATAGACCTTTGATGAGGTTCTTGCGCTCTTCCGGATCTGCAGCAGCGGTCCGTGCACTGCTTGAAGGATTCGCGCTGCTAGATTGGCGCCGGTAACGTACAAGCTGGAGAGCTGCATCAAAGTGTTGAGGAGCACTGTCTTCCCCTCGCCAGGTCGCCGTCAAGTCTTCAGAGGTCTTCATCTAGTTGTCTAAAGACTATGTCTTCTTCACTGTCGTTTGTAGCCAAATCTTCCCAAGGCGCTGTCAATGACGCTTTCTCTATAACTCCTTGGAGTAGCTTGTCTTTATTCCCCCAGATCAGCTTTGAAGGGGTCCACCAGAAAGGAACGTCCATAAAAAGGAACGTCCATAATAGAGGCCGCCACCGATCCGACAGGAAGTAAGGTTGCCATGTGGAAGTGATGACATGATGGTAACTATGGTGACTCGAAGTACACGTCTCGTTCGTACCACGGTGGTCGTATCCTTCTATACTATATTCGGTGGTTCCGGCTTGTCTTTACATACAACGAAGATCGCTGGAGAGTTCAGTGGAGTACCTGAATCACTTACCGGAAAACGCCTCCAAACGTGTCGCGAACTCCACAGCTTTTCGCACTTTCTATTCGAATTATTCCCTTCCTCTCAACCTGCTCCACTCGTAACCTGCTCGACTCGTCGCCTCTGCTATCATGCTGGAAACCTGGCAAATCGAGACCAAGGAATCTCGGGCGAATTCGGTGGGATTCGCGGTATGCCGATCAGCTTCCTGTGACTCGAGCGCGAAGCGCAATGTGCCTTTGACCAGCCATCTTTTGCACTGCTTTCTCATTACACTGTGGCACATGAAGCCAAACTTCCATCAGCCTGTTATCTGTCCCGATGACTGGAAAGTTCGATGACGGCCTGCTTGCGCTGCCACCAGCCAATCCCGTTCTTCTTCCTTGTCGACTCACCAGGTATATATCAATCCCCTTTTCATTTCTACCTTTTGCCTTTTCGCTTTTGCCTTCTTGTAAGATATACCAGCTACTAATCTTTCTCGTCTATCATACGCCAACGAAAATATGAGGTACAAGGTGGGCAGAGTGCCATTACGGCCTCCGTTCCTACTTGTTATGTACCTCGTATCATCAGTAGTCGCTACGTTTACGCCTATTTGCCATGACGATTCTGCTGATATTGGTGACTGTGACTGGCCGTTATTCCAGTCTCCGCCTCCTGCTCTCATTTCTGCAACTGCTGCTATGTACCACTCGTGAGTACGCTCTGATCGTCGATATTAAACAGATCTAATGGTAGCGTGAAACTTTAGCGTTCTCACTGCCTCGGCCTCCCTCACCTCCTCATTCATCACCACAACCACCACGCCTACCGCCCTCAGTGCCACCATCTCCACCAAGCCATATCCATTCAGCATGCCATCGCCATCAATCCCCGCTGCACCAACCCATGTCATCCGAGAGAAAGCTGTTCATCACAGCCGTCGTCCTCGATCCAAAGATGACCAGGTGTCGGACTCGAGGGATCTGAAGCATCGCGTACGTTCCAGCAGGGACTTGCCAGCTGATGCTTTTATCGGTCCTATCGACAACGATTACAGCACACCTTCTTACCATAACACCACCAAAACTCACAATGCTCGCTCGGGTCCCGATGTACCGACTGTTGCGGAGCAAATCCTTGCTGGTCGTGAACAGAAAATGACCACCAGTGCTTATCGGCGGAGCCTCTTGGCTAGTCCACAGGTCCGCCCGGTCAGTGATGTCGTTGTCGGTTTGTTCTCCGGATATACACTCGACTGTGGACTTACGGAAGTCCCGGTCGGCTGGACACCCGCTGAAGATATTCGTAGAGCGAATGGTGAGTCTTCTCGTTCGCATCGGTGAGGTTCAGCGCTGATCCATTTGCTTTGGTGATAGAACAAGCAGCGGCTGCGGCACGAGTTGTAGCCGATGCCGCCGCAGCCGCAAAGTATCACCGTCATGAGACTGCAAAGGGCAAAGCCACTCGTCAACTTGGTGAAGCCGAGATCGAACGCACGCGACAAAAGCAGCTCGACATGGACGAAAATGAAAAGAAACGCGAAGCCGAACATCAGGCACATATGCACCAACAAGAGCTCGACGCGGTTGAACGGGAGAAGAAACGAGAAGCCGAACATCAAGCACAAATGCAGCAACAGAAGAGCGACCATGAAGCATTTATGCAACGCCAGCAAGAGGAAAACGACGAACGCCAGCGCCAACAGCAACAAGAAGTCGATGCAGCACTTGCCAAAGCTGCAGATGCCGCCGCACGCTCGCAACGTGACGAAGAAGCCGCAGCCGACGAGCGAGAGAAAGCGGAACACTTGATAAAGTTGCGAGAAATCTTGTTGGAGCAGGCTCGTTTGGAGTACCGGCGAAATGCCCTCGCGGGGGTCCTGGTGGCTGCGTTTCTTGCTGTCGGTATTGCCGTGTACGCCTTGTTCTTGCTACTAAAGACGCTACTCAAACGGGTAAGTAGTTTAGACTTCAAGCGTTTCTTTCTGAGATGCACGACTAAATGACAACCCTTTTTCCGTAGATCAAATCATCTTCTCGAGGCAGTAAAGAGTCGTCCACCGGGTCGTTCCAGCCGCCTGACGATCATCCACCGCCTCCCGAGCGTCCTTCTTCACCTGCTACGCCCGATCAGATGCCTCCCGCGAATGATCCAGAGCCGCCTGTGGGCGATTCTACGCCTGCTTCCGATGACAACGACGATAGTGCACCTAGTCCCGATGATGACGGCGCACCTAGTCCGGACGATAGTGAGGAGAGTGATCCTGCTTCAAACGAGACTTCAACTGCTTCGTGCGATGCGATACCTGTACCACAGAACGCAGTAGCACCTCCTCCGAACGATGTTGTACCACCCATCGATCGTGAGGAATCGCAGAAGGAAGCCGAGGAACAGAAGCTGGAGGTTGACATGTCGTCCGAGGCGATACAACGCCGTCTCCTCGACATGTTCCCTCGCAAGCCCAAACAACTTCGACGGGCTAGCACTTCAGCAGCGTCAAGCTTCACTGCAAGTCGAGGAAGGACTCGCTCGGCAAGCTGTGGACCGGTTCTATCATGCGCAAACACAGCACCATCCAAGCCTATCGGTAACTCGGAATCGGTCTCGGATCCGTGCACAAAATCGCCGGACAGTCTCTCCGTCAACCTCGAGAGCGCCATCGAACCGGAATTAGAAGCAGCGCTAGTCCCAATCTCGGCCGAAATGCACAAAGATACGAACGATGCGTCCGATTCTGTGCACGAAGACATTCCATTCATGTTGGAGGAGCCTGCCCCTGAGAGCTCGGTCAAATCGGTGTCCGCCGCAACATGCTTGGCCAGTGTGCAGACAGACGAGGAATCTCCAGCGCGCTCGATCGCGGTAGAGTTGCCTGTGTCCGTAGACGAGGAACAGACCGGCAGGGAGGAGGAAACACTACTCGAGGCTAATGGTCCTGCTCCTGAGGGCCAAGTCGAGTTGATTTCCACGTTGATCCCTGCAGCCTGCTCGTTCGCTGTGCAATCTGGTGTAGAAGAAGCGTCCGTGTCCGAAGACGATGAAAAGCCTGCCACGGTTCCAGAAGGAGAAATGTCGCCCATGACCGATGTTCCTGCTCTCGAGAGCTCGGTCGAACCGGTAACTATTTCTCCAACTGCGACAAGTTCGGTCGATGGGCGGAATGACGTTACAGATGCACTTGCGTTGGGAGGTGGGCCACGAACACCGCCTAAGACATACTCTGTGCAGGTCCAGGCCATTTCTGAGGAAGCAGAGCCACGAAAGCCGATAGTCCGTGCATCTGTGGATCCTGTCACTCGATCACGACGGGAATCCGTTTACGAGGAGGCTGTGCGGGTCATTGCGGAACGTCGTTCGAGCAGACTCGACAGGCAACTGCCCGCACTCTTTGGAGACCCACAAGCTACTCTGTGCGGAACGCCTTGTCGACCTGGAGCTCCCATCGAAGCTGGTTCGGGTGACGACTTGAACACTATCCGTGCGACATCGGAAAGTGTCAGAGCTCGTCATGCCTTGCTGGCAACGAGTGAAAGGAGCATCGTGGCATCGCCCTTGACGAACCGAAGTGTAACTATGCAAGAGGCAAGCTTGAACGTCGCAGACCGACATGCACCGAAGGCAGCGACTCGTAACTCCGCCAACTTGATGGATCTTGAAACCAACGCCAACGGGGACCGCCTCAGTACAGCACTGACATTGACACCGGTAGCTCTTGCACCTGTGGATCCTGCTACTCTAGAACAACGGGAATCGATTATCGAGGATGCTTTACGTGCAATCGGTGCCGCACGTCGGTTAAACACACTCGAAAGGCGACAGCGGGCACTCGCCGGAGAACCAGAAGCTGCTCCAACCGGAACGCCTCTTCGACTTGGAACTCTCGTCGAGCCTGGATCGGTTGGCGACTTGCCGAGTCGTCAGAAAGCGGAGGAGAGTATCAGGAACCGTCGTTTCTGGCCGGAACTGGGGGAAAAGAGCATGGTTGCGTCGCCCTTAGCATGCCGGAGTGTACCTATCCAGGAGAGAAGGACAAACGCAGCCTCGCTTGCAAATCGACGTAATCAGCCCACAGCCAATCGCAGCTTCGCCAACTCGGTGGGTCTTGAGACCACCCGTCACAATGCATCAGACCCACTGGAACCCGTATCTCCTGCACCTGCGGATCTTGTCGCTGTACAAAAAAGAGAATCAATCATCGAGGAGACTTTGCGGGTAGTTGGTGTCGCACGTCGATTGAACACAATTGAGAGGCAACAGCGTACACTCACGGGATACCCACAAGCTGCTCCATCTGGAACGCCTCGTCAACTTGATATTCCGGTCGGGTCTGATTGCGGTACTGGTATCCTGGCGAGTATTGGACGACCGATGGAAAGTCCTAGGACTCCGCGTTTCTCGCTGGAGATAGGAGAAGGGAGCGACCCTGCATCGCCCTTGACGGACCGAAATGTATCTGTGCACGAGCCAAGGATAGCCGTACCGTGGCTTACGAGCCAACATGCCCAGACCACACCCGATCGCAGCTCCACCACCTCGATGGGTCTTGAAGGCAACGCTAACGAGGTGTGTCTCAAAGCAGCAGAGTCTCTGAGAGCGGTAACTCTTGCACCTGTAGATCCCGTGACACCACAACAAGAAGACTCAGTTCACGAGGAGCTTTACCGTGCGATCGAGTCTGGTTCCGGTGCTAATATCCTCGCGAGTGCTAGGAAGCTCAGGAAAATGGCGGAAGCCCGTTGTTCCCGGCTGGGAATCGGAAAAAGGGACCTCGCGGTATCGCCCTCGACGAACCGAAGCGTATCTTTGCAAGAGACAAGAGTAAACGTACTGGCGATTACAGACCATCTTGCACAGACACCGCCCGATCGTGACTCTGCCGACTCGATGGGTCTTGCAACGAAACCCGACGAAGTCCGTCTAGACAAGAAAGCAAAGCCTCTGGAACCGGTAGCTCCTGCGCCTGTGGATCCCTTCGATATACAACAAGATCAATCGATTTACGACGACATTTTACGTGCTGTTGACTCTGGTTCCGGTGCCGAGATCCTCGCGAGTGCCCGGAGAGCAGGGGCAAGGGCTAGGGCTCGCCGTTCCGTGTTGGAATCGGATGAAAGGAGCATCCGTCCGTCGTTCCTGACGGAGCGAAGTGTACCTATGTTCAAGCCAAGAGTAGACGTACCGTGGCTTTCTTCGAACCAACATGCACGCACCACACCCGATGGCCACTCCGCTAACTCGGTGACTCCTCAGATCAACGCCAACGAGGTCCGGCAGCCGATGTCTACAGGTCCCGGCCTCGTTCATGCGGCCGTAGCGGGTGCGAGAAGGAGGAGGTTGGAAAGCCCAAGTCCGTCTCCTGCTGCCCTGAGAATGCCACGAAATATGCCCACAATGCCTCCAAGGATCCATCCTACAACGGATTCCGATATGATTGCTGCGCTTCTCAATCCTCCGGATTTCTCTGTCAGCGATACACGACCGGAGGATAGCGGTCGGGCGGGTAGTGTCCTTACGAGAAAGGGAGCAAGGGCGGAGCCAGAATGTCGTTTGCGTAATGCGGCCGAAGCGGGAGGAGGCAACGGCAATGACGATATCGAATCGGGAAAGATTGGTGCCGGTGGACTTTGAAGTACCCTTCTACTCCTGGTGAGTCGCGATCTATTCCTCTTTGGGGTAACCATAGACTTATAGAGGCACATTCAAAGATGTTCAACTTGCAATGGTCTCTGACTCTGGTCGACATCATCTTCGGTCACTCCAACACCTTGAGGACCGATCTCGACTGATACGATAACGAAAGCTTGATAACTTGATTTGCATAATTCATTTTGACTTAGACTGTACCTTTACTACAAAGTGTCGAAAAGTTCCTTCTATTCTGTGATATCGAAAAAAAGAGAGTCGGAAAACGTCTATTGTAATACCTGTTTCAAAAAAAACTGTTTAGAATTTATCGAATACTATTGCGCTGCGCGAAACACTTGACGCAGGCATACCTTCTATACCGGACTTCCATCTCAGATCCGTTTAACAGATAAGGAATGATGACCTCTCGAAACACCTCTTGAAACTCCCCTCGTCGACACCCTAAGGTTAAGTGCAGATGGCCAACCCTACCGACGACGTAAACAGCAACAGCGAACAGCCTCATTGGTCATGACACGCTAAGATGGTCGATACTCGGTCGACATCGATGTCCTGGTCACTTGAAGTTCGTATATCAGGTGTAAACGTGCGGACACCAGGGAAGGTGCACGCAATATCGTCCATAATCTATTGAGTAATGGTCAAGGTGATGATTGAGTACGCCATTGTACGTACCTCCGTAGTAGGCTGCCGAAGAGATCGACGAGAAAAACATTTAGCGAGTGTATAGAAGAGACCATCGTCGCAGTTCCCGACCGACATCGGCGGCACTTACGTTCGAATTGATAAAGGCGACAGCACAGATACCCGTGTCCCTTCCGCCCACCACGCTTCCGCCCACCACGCTGTTCAATATCCATACGGCTCATCCGAGTTCCATAGAACGTCAACCCGAATCCTACCAAGTTTTCTGCCTACTCGAGTTCCAGCCGCTGGAACCTCTCCAACCGGGAATAACGAGTCCAAAGTCCAAACCGATGACAGTCGGACGTGAAGCGTTATCTGAGGATCTGCAAAAAATGTAATGGTTGGGCATGTAGCGGCGATACCGATACCAAGGCGGTGGAAGGGAAGGTGCGCAGGGCAAATTGGTGCAGGCGCGTTTACATACCGGAGTCAGTAAAGTTCAAGTCGTCCATGTGTATATGTCGTCTGCTGTTGTGGTGTCGTGCCCTGTGCCGAGGAAGACATCCCGCTGATAGTCAGCATGAGAATCGAACATGATCATGGAGATCGTTGGCTTCAGAGTACGACATCAACCCTTGTAACCAACAATCCCAACAATGGACGACTCGACGACGATCTGAATGAGCCCACCTGACCTCTGATGACGTGTAATATTAGCCCAATCAGCTGAGTTGCCTACCTGATGTCTATATGCAGCACATCAGCATATGTACGTGTACCTTTGGACAAATATAGTATGCCTCGACTCACCTGCCAATCATGCTCTCATACATAATGACAGAATGTCCCCCTGCCCGCGGACCCAGCCGTCGCCGCTTTGCGTCAACCCCAGTCAATCCGCGCAACCAATAATCAATTCGGACATTCGAGGCATCTCGGCCCACTGGCTACATTAGAAGCTAGCAGATATTGAAATCTGGTTGCGGAGACTCAGAACATGTCGGAGTAAGCAAACGTAACCTCCACCCGTATTCGTTGTCTTACTGGTGTGTTGACACTCTGATCTTGCTTCTCTACACGACTTTTCCAGCTGCTCGTGCTCCACCAAAGTTCCCTTCACTAAAGCACAAGAGAATGGAGTCATTGCCGGATCAGTGGCAAGTACCTCTTCAACACGTGTCTCAACGGTTTTTCATCACCGCCTTATGTACCTGCCTCTTCCTCGCGTCAATAGATCTCTGGCGTTCTCGTCGTCATAATCCTCATTGTCGCGTTTTGCTGCAAAACGACTCGTACGCGCAACAAAATCCTCGCGGTTGCTGCCTTCATCTATGCTCTAATAGGAGGAATCATGACTGGTCTTACATCAATGTCAGACGATATCGCGGAGTCCAGGAAGCGGGCGTTGAATGTGGTAGGAGTGCTGATGTTAACAGGAGGCGTGATCCTGTCGGCATGTTCGAGCTGGCCGGGATAGAGCTAAGCCAGCTAGTACAAATACTCCACCGATACCTTGATGAACCAAGTTAATGCTAACCCAGGTAACAGACGGTGGGGTTAGGTGGATCGGATTGCTGTCTGGTCTAAGTTCACTTGTAGAGTAAGAAGACTTTTTAGGCGAGATATTATCAGATCTTTGCGATGCACTTATTCTCGATGCGGCTCCAGGTTCAACGGTAAAAGTGCCGCCGACAGTCACACCAGTCTTGAATGACTGGTTGTTGAATGATTGGTGGTACGATGCCGGTCCAGTGAGTGAGCAGAGCTGGAATCAACCATACACCTCACGCAAACAAACGTGTTTCGAGAGCATGTGAAGGCGAAAGCGTACTCGAGACGCCCATGGAGAGAGGATCAAGTATGTTGAAGGCTATAGAGCGAGCTCGACTGTAAAAGATTCTTTCACCGACAAGTTCGAGTATCGGAACAACTTGACAGGCAGCATATTCCGCAAATTCTCAGGCTCCCCTCGCATTGCAGCCGGACATGCAGACTTGGACTCTCACACGACATGAGATAGCTCTCGGAGATTCCGTCAAGTATTCACACTGAACAGCAAAAGATGGAAAAATGCGTTATCGTTTGCCTTCACAACTGCGGCTGGTTCGCTACGACTATTCCCACGACCACACGCCGGCGCCTCGAAGCTCACGTCCCGTAATCAAACAAGATTATCAACCCTATAGCGCCGATGAGCATCGGATAAAAAAGCGTTTCCAGGTCTTTCAGCCCCTGATACGATCCCAAGAAACCTTGCTTTGGTACCAGCGGAACAGGAGCGGGCTGTACAGTAGCTGGTTGTCCGAGCACTATTATATGTCAATACGTGTGAGCTTATTGGGTGACATATACGCATCTTAGGGATAATATGTACTTTTACCAACTGAGGGTGCGTCGACGCCTAGCAAGGCGGCTAGTTGCTGCCGGTCCATGTGTTGCGCTAGACTTGCACACAAGATGGGTTCTTTCTGACAAATTGGAAATGCTGCAGAACACGAGGAGTCAGGGAAGTATGTAGGTAAGTTTGCGATTCGCACATACTCTGAAGAAGCGGCGGTAAGCCAGCGAATGCCAGTTTGTCCATTTCCGACGGCGGTCTGCCTTGGCCTGGAATCCCGGTGCCTTGCATTTGACCCATGTTGACATTCCCTTGTTGGTTCACAGGTACTGCCACTTTGCTCGGAGCCGATAAGCTCACGCTTCCTATCCTGTACATCGATCAGACTCACTTGGATTCGCATACCAGTTCCATTGACTATGTCCGTTCTTGTCACTACTTGATCCTTGACCTGCCATTTGAGGGACAACACCTGGCATACCATTGTTCGAGTAGGAATTCGTACTGTGGGCCGAGCCGGAGGGGAAAGTGGGAAGTCGCGCAGACAAGATATCAAGCAAGCCTGACAAGCCAAGGGATGCGCCAGTAGAGGAGGAAGCACCTTCACCTCTACTGCTGATCGCATCTTGACCAGAGAATGCCGCTTTCAGACCTAGCGGACCTTGGATGATGACGGCTGCGAGGATAGCGAATGCGATCAGACTGATAAAGGCAGCAGGAGAAACTGCTGGAATAGCAGGCATAGCCGGCGCAGCGCTGATAGGCAATATCAGGTAAGCGATGGCATGGAACCGTCGGACTTTCCGTTTGCTTACTCTTCTTCTCCTTTCTTATCCTTTGAACTGCTGGAACTTCTCGAGGAGGAAGACGACTTCTTGGGATCCTCAGGCTTTGCCTCGGCTGCCGCGGTTGCCGCCTACACCGGATCGAAACGCATCAGTATCACTTCAAGTCGTCGTATGCAATCACTTACGCCAGCTCGTGCGTCTCCTGGCATAAAGCCACTGAGTCCAGTCGTCCCATTCTTGAAACCCCAGTACATCGCAGCGACAACGACTATCGAAATAATAGCGGTTAGAGGGTCCATAACCGTTCCCGCTTGGTAGCTCGGCGGTCCGCCTCCGAGGGGAATGACCATAGGAGGAGGAACCTGCCCTGGATGCATGTATGGCTCAAAGGGAAAGCCCGGCTGAGGAGGCGGCGGTGATGGCATAGAGTATGGATAGCCTTCCTGTGGCGGAGGTGGAGGTGGCGAGCCCGGTGGAGCGCCAGGTGAGGAATGCTCCGGTCTTGCATGCGATTCATAGGGTGTGTTCTGATGGTGTTTACTTGTATAGGTGACTGTTTGAGTTTGGGTTACCGTGACGGTACCCGTTGGTGATGATGGCATTTCGCGCTCGTAATCTTGAAGGGAAGTGGAGTAGGGAAGTGTTGACGAATAAGGGTTAGTATTTAGTGACTAGAGAATTGTGGCGGTTGGCTGAAGCAATGCTTATCTGACCTACCATGAGCATCTTAAGTGAATATCATTCCCGCAAATAGCAATATTGTTCGGCAGTCCATCCACATGGAATGACTGAACATCCTTTATTCGACTCCTGGATCTGGGAGAATACCACGAAGGAAGTTACTTTAGACCCTGAAGGGGCTAAGCAAGCTTCGTAGTTGGAATTTGAATCAGAGCACTTGTCAAGACGACGGTAATCGGAAACTCTCGCGAAAGAAAGAGGCGGCACCGCTGAGTCAATCGATTCTCATTCTCGCGATTCGGACTAGCATAAAGGAACGTCAATTATATCTCGCACCGAAGCATAGCCTCGGGCCGCCTGTCAACTGTGCTCAGTCTATATATGCATTCCAGGTATGTCACCCTGTCGGGAGAACCCTTTGTTGCAGGCGTGACCCTACAAATTTCTTCCTTGCAATAGCTCCTCTGAACATGTTGTCGAATACACCTGCTGCCGAAATCCTGGATCTTACGCTCAAGCCCAGAATGTGGCAAAACACACTAGTACCTTTGCCTATGGAGACTGTTGCCAAACCACAGGCAAACTACTGCTTCCCTCCCAAGATTGACCGACATTCTCCGAAGGCATCGCTCACCTTGCGGCCCAAATTCACCACTACAGATCCTAGCTTGTCGCCTCGTCAGATCTCTCCCCAAGATAAAGCCGACCTTTCTGAAAGAGATGGCAGGGACGAGATCACCCTCATTGTCGATGAAATGGATGGCTTTGATGCAGACACATTCGACCAGGAAATGGCGAAACTTGCACAGGAAGGACCGACAGGTCTCTCAACACCGCTTTACGAAAAGCTTGAACCAAGATTCTCTCCTCGGCAATGGTGGGGTGAAGTTAGCAAGCGATGCAAAGATGACAAGTCTGCGAATCTCGATCTTCACACTTCCACCTCTGTCACAATGGTCGACTCTGATTTGAGAGCGATGTCCAGGAGAGGCTCCCAAATACCCCCTGGAACTGTGGGTGCTCCTGCAAGCGGTTTGAGTACTCGTCGCTCTTCGGCTTGTGTACCTGTGATCTTGGGAAGACGCCCATCGGGAGTGGGAAGTTTCGCCGAATTAGTTAGGCAAAGGGCATCTGTTCCTTTTGTTCTGGGAGAGGAGGGCAATCCTCAGGTGAGTGGTTCCAACGAGGAGGAGGCGGCATAGCCGTTACGGACTACATTGACATGACCTAAACATTAAGCAGATTGTCGCACCGCTTACCCTTACCGACCGAGCTGCTCCCTCTCGGTTCCCCTGAACCACTCGCTCATCGCGCTTGGGAGCCATCATCAAGCTCAGGTGCAATGTTGGTCGATGTGTCTCGAAAGGTAGTCAATTGGACGGGCTGATACGGTGTTAACGTCGCGTAGTGACCTAGTGCTCATTATCTGATCACGCGAGGCCGTTCTCCAACGGGTAGTGAAGTTCTCGTCTGACTTGTGCGACCTCAGTAGATACGGCAAGCAAGTCAGGTGTTGCGTATTGAGCGAGGGAAAACAAAGGAAGGCCGTCAGTTTCGGGAGTGACGGCTGCAGCGCTGGTCTTCGAGAATCTATTCTTGTTTGCAAATTCGATATGTAGTAAGCTTCGAAATTGTACTTCAAGTTCGGCAAGCATCAAGGACCGAAGAATGTCATAGTTCATCATGTAGGATCGTCCAGTACCACGTGTCATGTCCCTGTAGCACTCCGATGGTCACTTTCTCCAAAAGACATTGCCCTGAATAACTTGAGGTGACACCCCTGTACTCCAAACCTACAAGACGGGAGTGAGAAGTACTACAAGTGTAAGTGAATGTACGACATCTAAATAGAAAAGATGGGTGGTGATATCCAGAGTATCGAGCTCGTCCTCCAAAGAAGTGGCGAAATTGGGAGGAACGATAATATCTAGTTTTTATCGCTCACCTAACGAGTGCAGTCAACTCTTCCCGCCTTTTCGTTTCAAGACCGACCCCTCAGGAAGCATGGCTTTCACTCCTGACATGCAGACGACATTCATCAAAGAAACAATTTATCGAAAGGAACAATGATACATGCCGTCCACTCGACTACTCCTTCTACAGCGAAAGGGTGAAAAGGTTGCTTTCCCAAGGGAATCGATGCAGTCGCCGCGCCGGGAGAGTTTGTCAATGCACCCTGAATATTCCTCGCACCTGACTTCAACACTCGCAAGTCACGCATCACAGAATGATCTTGGCCCCAAGCAATTTCTCCGCCTTTCGCCTCTCGTCCCCTATTAGTTCCTCTCCATTCTCAAACACTCGAGCGGGCCATAGGTCGATGCAGTTTCGCATCTGAATACCGGAACGAACGTATTTTGCCCTTTCTAGAGAAGTGAGGTTGACATTCCCTCGGACAAAGTCTGGTTGCTCTTCTCCTCCGTATTCTTCCTCGTTCCCGTCAAGGTAGGAGTCGTCGCATCGACCGGAAAACAAACAGATTTCTCCAGGTAACATCGCGAGCTTCTCTTCGGTAGTGACGCGGCGGAGGATCATGGATTGCACTTCGCAAAGACTGTCCACAAAATCGTCAGGCTCGTCGATCGGGTCTCGACAATCGTCGAAGATGAGACGACCCCCAGAAGGACACGGAAGCAGGGTTCCGTCGTCTAAGCAGTTGAGAAGCTAGATAGTGGCACACGATGATCAGAAAGCGGTCTCGTTTCCGTCTGTATACATGTGATGAGCTTACCGTGTCGATCCAGACTCGCATGCTGTGTGTCACCGACTGTCCGCTTATCTTCAAGCACATGCCTTCTGCGCTCGATTCTTCCGCAACAACACCGCTCACAGCTTTAAAGGCGGCGTAGAGCTGATAGACAGGTATGATCCTGCAGACAAGGGGATCTTTGTTGTCTTTGCTGATGGCGAACGTCAAGTTTAGGTCGACGAACCCTGGGACTTCGACGAGCAAGGTATTATCGGGGCTGGACTTGACAAGTAAGAATAAAGAATGGTCACCCGCGAAGGTGGAGTCCACTTCGTCATTGTCGTCGCCGATGTTGTCTTCATCATCGTTGTCATAGTCATTGCTCTTTCCGTTCATGTCCGAATCAATGTTTCGATGTTCATCTCCTTCGTCTTCAGAAGTTGTAAAAGGATGAGCTTGCTGATCGCTCTGAACGGATGGACCGAGCTCCAAAAGATCCTTAGTGGGGAATTGCCTGACCGGGACATCGGAAGCTGCCTCAACTTCCCCGCCTTGAGGTTTGTCTTCATTTCCTCGGCCGTTGTCGAGTGACGAGGAATCTGCCAGATTTTCAACGACTTTTCCGGCATCCCCTTCTCGCTCCATCCTTCCGGCACAAGGCGATTGGTCGGAATAAGTCTTCCAATCGACTTGCGGCTGCTTGTACGTCATCTTCGGCTGAAGTTCTGTATCCGACAAGCATTGCTGCCAAGAAGGTCGCTCCTTCTTGGATCCTCGCTCGGCCTTCGAAAACTTCTTCTTGGACCATCCAGCGACCTGAATGCCATCAAGCAGCGTTCGTACCATGTCGGAGTTGTTCATGGTGGCATTTCTCATGGAAAGAGTGTCAGACCACGTTCCATGCGTTGCGGGGCAGTAGCCAGATGCAACAGCGCCAGGCGAGGTGCGACCGGCTTTGAAGATGATGCGGGGAAAGAAGGTGTGGCAGAGCTGATCGAGCGACAGATCGACGGATTGGTTGAGTTGTCGATTCATGTCGATTATTGAGTCGATCATTGAATGGGGCAGCCCTTTGTAATTATCGGCTTGGTCGTGCAAGAACAGGTACCTGTGTAAAGAATGGTTAATGACGAAAAAAGTAGACAAGAGGTCCAAACCGCAGCCGCACTCACTGAATGTGCTTCCAACCCTTCGGAATCACTTTATCATCCAGCATTTCCTTGTACATCTTACAATCCGCATCTTTCCAGTGCACTTCCTTGTATAAATACGGTAGTGTGCCTTCGGCGAGGAGCTTGCAACAGATGTTCAAGTTTGCGAGCGATTTAAACTGCCTGTCGACTTGGAGGCAGTTGAAGACGATCTGAAGAACCTCAATTGGGATTGAGAACAACGTCTTTGTCTGATCAACGTCCATCAAGTCACGGAAAAATTCACAATCAGTTAACTTGACCCAGCGATGGATAGGAGACGACGGCATACCTCTACTTCCTTCGTCATGGTAAAATCCGATATCTATCGATATGCGTAGAGTTGTCGAACGTGAGTTTAGGTCGAAGAGGTTTGTGGAAACTGGAAACGTTCACAATGACTGTAGGGTAAGTGATCGAAAAGAAGTTCATTAGCTGATGAAGACCGCCGACTTCTCGCTGAACGCTTCTCGCCATTCCCCAGCGTTTGCGGATACAGAAGCAGAAGCGCTATTGTCCTGATGTCAACAGCGCTTCTTGTCTCGTCTTTCGTCCGCTCTGTGCTGCGAAAGGATACCAGACGAAGCATACCGACACAGCGATGGCAGGAAGCAACACCGTTCGTTCTAGGATAAGGAAGTGGCGCATACGAGATTTGGAAAGGCAGTTCCAACTCGTCATTTATGACTTGAAATGTTCGTACAGCCGTCGCTCCTTCAAATCCCTACACAAGCGATAGCCCATCAAGTCTTCGAGAGCTAGAGTTCGTTTTCTCTTATGATATGACAAACAACATTTAATCAAAGATTCTACAGGAAGTACAAGCAATCTACTCAGCTACTTATTACAGCAATCTCGCACGCAACGTGTCCCTCATTCACCTACAACCGCCTTCTCGTTGCCTGTCTTTCCTCTGACAAACCTGTTCAACGGAAGACAGTCGCCGCAGACTGCCATGCCTCTGAAAGGTGTTCGACTGTAATATTTCAGACGATCTCGTCATCGCAAATGGAAACGTGAACGTTCCAAGGCGAGTGAAGCTCGGGGCGGGTGCTAGCGTTCCATCCAAGGTATACTCATAGCGTGTCTGGTTGGAATACGCGAGTCTGCAACGTTGACGGTGATGTAGGCCATTGCCTTTGTGGACGAGTGGTCGTAAAAGAGGACCGTGCCCTAGAACACCATGCACGGATGACATCATCTCGAGTGCAAACGACTATCATCGACAACCGACAACTCCCTTGCGATCGACATACCTTGGATCACGTGACGTGCTCTTAACGTCGCATTCGTCTTCCTCCTTACCATTACCTTCAAGCCGACCGCATACTACAGTAACATGTTGCACAGCTTGATATATTGTCCGTGACGTTTACAAACAGAGACTACAACTTGACTTTGCAGCAGAATACAAAACAAACTGAGGCTGAAACAACAGGATACGTTTGACGACTTGAACGCACTACTCACATGCACCAGCAAAATCATCATCCCCTGGCAGACAAGAATATCATTCACTATCGTTGCGCCAACCCTTTCTTCCACAGCCAAACCTCCAAACTATCGCCCTCTGGCAATCCACTCGCCTCGGGCGGAGACTCGGGCACGACTTTCTCCCTTTCGCCTGCCTTGCCAGCAGAAAGCTTGTACCATTCATAACCTCCGGCCACCGCGGCGGACTGACGTCGTTTCCAGCCTTTCATCGCTTGTGGGACATACTGTTCCTCCGCGCCTCCTTCCCGCGCCAAACCCTTCTGTCGAACATCGACACTGAAATGCACCTTTTCGTTCGTGTATTTCCCAGCCGCGATGTCGTCTTTGGTCAAGTCGAGCGGGATCCGATCCGTCGGTCTGCCCAAAAACTCGTATACCTCGGTGAAGTTGTCCGGGATTTCCGGCATCGCGTATCCGTGTGCGTGTTTATCCCCTCGCCACCAATGAATGACCTTCTCCTTCACCGACCTGGCGTCGTCCACCGCTTTGATCTGAGCGGGTGTAAACGGCTGCAGCTGTGCTACCCAATTGCGCTGCTGCGCCTGGAGTTCTTCTTCATCGAACGCGAGATGCGGACGAATACGATCGAGCATCCACGTATAAGTGATTGATGCGAGTTGTTCTGAGGGGTCGGCTTCACCAGAGTAGGCCGTGTCTGATCCACCTCCGACGTTCATGTGAACGCCCGCGAACCAAGTTTGTTGTAGGTCGAGGGTAGGGTTCTTGGTCGAGGATGCTTTCCAGACTGACGGGTGGAAAGGAGCTCGTTGGTCGTCCAATGCAAGTGCTTGGAACGCGTGCTTGACGCCTGGTCGGATTCGATGACGTCAGTCCATCGTTAACGTACAAGGAGGCAACGTGGTACGTACCTGGATTCAACTCGACATCATGGAACTTGTACTGCTTCCTCAGGTTGCTATTATCAATCTTGAGGAAATGTCCAACATCAGGCACTCCAAGCGCGCCCACGGTATCCCAAACGCCAATCACATCAACCGGCACCTTGTAACTCCCATAGCCAGGCACCACATGCTTCCCCTTCTTACTCTCCACAAACTGCTTCCACTCCTTGGTCATGGCGAACGGGGTGGAGAATTTATCGCTGTCCACGTAGGCAGAGTACAGTCGTAGGAATTCCGAGATGCAGGAGGGTCGAAGGATTCCGATTTCCCATACCAAGCCGGCGCATGATCGGGCTGTGAATGCACCGCGGGAAAAGCCAAAGAAGAAGAGTTTGTCGCCTGGTGTGTAGTTGAGGACGAGGAAGTTGTATGCTTCGATCACTTTCTCGAGGAGGCCGAGTCCGCTCCCGCCTGTTTATAGACTGGCAGATCAGACGTTCTATTCGAAAGAAACCGGCGACGACAGGACTGACCTTGCACTAATTTATCCCACATCCCGACATTATCGGATCCGACACCAGCATCATAGTAAACCACCTGCTGATACTCTGTCCCTGCATCATCACCAGACTTGTCATTCGGCGTCCCAGCACCAGCGAGAAGACGAGAAAGTTTCGCGACGTTTGACGGTGCGCCACCGGCTGATTTCTGGGTCGGGAGGGCTGTGGCGTTTTGCCATGTTCCGTCACAGCAGATTATGAGACGTTTAGGCTGGGCCGAGCAGGGTTTGGAGATGCTGTTTGACGTAGACATGGTTGACGATAGACGTGTGTAATGGAGATATGAAAGCCGTGTTCGATGGAAGAGAGTGGATGAGAGGATTTGCTATATATCAGCCAGAACGAAAGGTATCAGCTGTTGTCACGCAGGAGAGAAAGGAAGGGAGAGGAAGCTCTTACGGGACTGGTTGTGATCCGCACTGTGCTGTGCCAGTGAGATATCCAACAGCTGATCCGTCCTCCAGGCATATCAGGTTGCGCAGCTGACTGCTGACTGCTGGAAGTTGACGGACCAGTTGGCTCAGCTTATCTTGCTGTAGAGTGCTCTTAATACTCTGAATCAGGGCGGAGGAGGAGAAAGAGGAAGAGCAACCAGGAGCGAGAAGGAGGACGCTACCTACCCGTCGGAAGCTAATAACTGTCTACAGTACTGCATGATGTATGTGGAGGCGAGCTCGGTACCGAGCAACCCCAGCAGGGGATATTGATCTGAAATACTAGACTGCACCGTTGTTATGAGCGAACGTTCAAGGGAGCGAATTCACCTCAGGTAAGAATGCGTGAATATCGATACAATTCATAGTACACAACCTAAAGCCTTTTTGCAGGATAACAGCACTGATCTGTACACCGGCCAATACATTCCCGAAGAAAATATGATACATGACACGACACTGTGCGTGTATGTGTTTTGGTTTGGGGCAGAGACCCCCATTCCCATCGGTCACTGCATGGAACTCGCACGAAGATAGAAGACACCCAGCGTAACAGGCGGGACAAGAGATAACGATAATTGTCTCGGCTCACTGCTGTGGTTGCAATCATTTCACGTCGACTTGTTGAGTTGTTTTCGGCACATTCTCTGCCGTCTCTACCAGGGGTTGTGGCGGCCCGTCCACCTCCATCGCGGACCCAGCCACTTCGAGCCGTTTGACTTGATCGGCTACCTGATTGAGGGTCTGAATGTTTGCTGTGAGGTTACAAGCGTTTGTCAGACAATGTTTCGGGACGAGATCAAGCATACTTACCCTTTTCAATCTTGGTTTGGTTGACCGCTAGCGGGGAGGCCTGGTCCACTTCCATAGCACATGTGACGGAAGTATCCATCTTTTCGACTTGCTTGGAGACGAGCGTATGAGAGTGAGTCTCGACTGGAGACGCGAAAGGTATGATAAGCAACGTTCCAGATAATCGCCGCCGCAGAAGTGCAAAGACGTGCCTTGAATCTCTTTCGCGGTCTTGATCCGGCCCCGTTCCTCCACCTCCGCTGGCTTTTCCACATACTCTTCTTCCAACGAGTTGACGGAAAACGCATCGTCCTCCCATGTGGCCCACACGCTCCCGTCAAAGTAGGCTTTGAACGCTTCCCTGACTCGAGCGCAATACGCTTCGAGACGTTCATTCCCGATCCGCTGAGAAGCCACTCGGCGGACCTTGTCCGTATTCCTGTGTACACGTTCGGCGGGTTGCTCGAGGGTGAGGTTGTGCTGGATCGACAAGAGGTCGATTTCACACGCGACTAAGAATTCCAGGAATCGGCGGTCGAGAGAGGGGTAATAGCCCTTTCCTTGTCGAGCTTTGGATTCGTTTCGTTCCCATTCTTCCCACCTGTAACGAGTCACGAAATGAGCAGATGTAAGCCTGTTTGGATCGTGTCTGGACTTACATTTTGTTCGATGGCAGGACCTCCTGTACGCAAAACGTCAGCCCTCAAACACACAGACCGCAGAGCGGCGGACAAGCTTACGTTCATGATACGCTGCCTTCTTCGTTCAGCTTCGATGGATGCAATCCTAGAAGTCATGGTGAGATTGGGAAGCAGAAGCAAGGCAAGTCCTTGGTAATCAGTCGACACGGAATGCGTGTCCAGACAGGGGTGATTGGCGGCTCAAAGGCAGATCATCGAGGCGATGAGAGGGCCCAGTGCGTCTTGTATATATAGACTTCGATAACCCCCACAAAGATGCCTTTCCTCTGATGGGAGATCAAAGGAAGCCGAAGAGGGAGATAAGGAGGCGTGAGTGAAGAGAGGTATCAGTATCACGGGGTATCCCAAACGGTAGGCATGACATAATCGGATTTGCGATTGGTCGATGCCATTTTGTTTGTTTTCTCGGGGTGCAGAGTGGCGTAGCTGACTAGGAGAAATATTCTGGTATACTTTTGCCTACGATATGATGCTTGTGATACCTCACCAATACAACGGTAATCTATGCGTAGTCGAGCGCGATGCAAGTGCTATGTCGATGTCGTACTGCACGGGGTTTATCCCTTAAAGCGGATCCGGTCCGAACCTTTTGGACATTCTGTACAACATGAAACCCGCAATGGCGGCGCTGATGCCACCGAGTCTGCCAGGAAGTATGCCATCAGCGCTAAATTGCGTGCTCCTGAACATGTGCACATACCTGAAGATGAATCCCACAGAATCCGTTTCACTGGTAACATGCGGCTCTAGTTCTCGTGTTGAGCCTTCCGATGTATCACGAATACGCAAGGCTTCAACGACTGCACGACCAACTAGTCTTGCTACCTTGTTCACACCGCCGTCATCTGCGGAGCCGAGCAGATCGCTCTCCGTCGCGGCACCCAGCGTGATATTCCCGCTCAGCGGGATATTCGCTGACGGATGGTGATCTGGTAATGTTGGACGGGTCGGCTCCATGATGTAGAATATGATCGCCGACAGGAACGTCACCAGGAATTGCGGGATCTGCAAGGATTTGTCAGTTTCCAAGACAATGTCCCCTTGAATCCGCTAGGCACTTACTACGATAAAGATGTTGTGGATACCCTATCAAAACAATATTTTTAATGGCCGCGGCGGCTTCCGGCGCCTATCTCAACTCACCAGAATGACTCCAGCCTTTTCTGCCGTTCCTTGACCTTTGCCCTTCTTTCGTGCAGATCTCGGTTTTGGCTTACGTAGCCCTCCATCATCATGCTGGGTATACGATTCGTCATGATGTTCCTCCCTGGGGAAGGAACCATTGCTCGGATACGGCACATCGCCGCCGCCGCTACCATACAATCCATCATCGCTCCTCGAGATGCGCAAATTAGACCCCACGTCCAATCGGCCGTGCACGGGATGCAGCTCGACATCAAAGCTCGATCTTGCTCCCGTAAACTCGTGTGATAATCTACTCTTACTCGACGACGCCGATCTTCCATGCTTACCCAAAGCTAGCGCATGTTCCGCAAACTCCCGACTACCCCTGCGCGAGCCCAGAGGTGTCCGATTCCGGCTTTCCGAAAAGGTAGGGATAAGGTCGACCGAAGTTGAAGTTGTGCGCGAATGTCCCCGTTGACCAGCAGGGGAACCATGACGGGGGAGGTGATGATCCGAGTAATCGGTATCGATTTCATCGTTGGACGTGATGAGCGCTTCCTCCTCTTCCGCACCTGCGTCGAGCTCATACTTCTGTTGCTCAGCACGGGAGCCCGGTCGCTGATGACGGGGGAACGCATCGTCCCCTTCTTCATCGATCATTCGGATAACCGGAAGCGTCTTGTCATGTGGTTCCGGCACACTCGCATCGAGAAGAATGAGCTCTCCGAGCTATCACAGGAAAAGTATCAGCCGAGTACTGTGGCTTTCAATTGTATCGACATACCAAGGAGAAGGGCGCCCCTACGTTATGTAAGAATGGTGTTAGTTTATAGCATGTGCACCAGGCCGCATGAAAGACATGTCTCCGTTTCAATGCCACTCACACTGCGCCACGCCCCAACAAAACCCATTCACACAGATAATCGCCTGAGCTGACCAGACGCTCCCAGCAAACCACGTCGCAAACATTGTCCCGGCAAACACCGCCTGTCCCAAAATCCACGCACGGATCAGCGTGAACCCTTGAATCGGGAGCTGCAATCGTAGTCGACTCGGGACCTTGATAATCGCCCGAATCTTGTCCAGTTTTTGCATTAGGCGAGATGCACGGACAGTCAGGCCCTCTCCGTCTGCTGCAGCGGCTCCACTGGGTCCTAGAGAGGCGAAACCGTTGGATGTGCTACCAGTTGCCTCGCGAGATCGATATCCGCCACCGCGGGAAGTGGATACCGGCTTCGCCTCGGTTCCAATCCCCGACGACGATACGAAAAACGGCAAAAACACACTCGTCAACAGATTGACGATGCTGTTCATGAACAACGCCCTCGAGCCTGCGCGTACCGCTTCAGCAGGAAGTAACGGATCATCCGCGCTCCTCCCTCCTCGGGTGATTGCTTCTCGGGTGTAGATCTCGCCGACCCATACGGATGTGTAGAAGAGGATGGGGAACCAACCGATCCATGCGAAGAACTGGGCGTAGCATATGGCGCGGATGGCGGGAGGGAGGGTGAAGATGTTTTTCCAGATGGAGTGGATCGTGGATTTCATGTTGAGTTGGGATGATTTGCGGCTGCATTGTCGAGGAGGTCAGCGTCATATTGGGGTAGCCAGGTGGAAGGAGGATGACTTGCTTGTCTCGTAGAAGGACACGTTCTTTGACGCTATACGCCGTCAACCCATGCGTTACCATCAACGCAACACTTGTCAAGAAACTTAACACCTGGAGCTGTGTTTTGCCAAGGATCGGGAAAAGGGCGAGGAGATTGATATTTCCGCTGTTTTTGGTTTGGTGTCAGATCTTGTAAGGTTGAGAGGTCTGTAACATGCGCAGAGGAGCTCGGGACTTACACGTAAAACCCGGCGAGCGAACCGGTACCAAACATCCTCCCTGCCCAAGCATTTCCTTTTTCTTGCTGGGACGGCGGCAGGATATCCACCACGAGCGCTCTATCAGTCGCTTGCACCGCGTTGATCGACTGTTCTCCGACAGCCTTTAGAACGCGCCTTTCCTTTAGTGTTCCCTGAAGAAGAGACTCACGAAATCGATCAAGTAGATCGCCCACACAGCCAACCCGATCGCCAAACCCTTCCCTCCTCCGCACCACTCTGCAATCTCTCGTGCCCAACTCAACAACATCATCGCAAACACGCTCACCACACAACCGGCCAACATGAATGGTCTACGTCGTCCGAATCGGGACCGTGAACGATCTGCGAGGACGCCGATGATTGGCTGCATGATGAGTCCGGAGAGAGGGCCGGCGACGAAGACGAGCGACATGAGGGATTTTGACAGGCCGAGGTCGAGCAGGTATGGTGAGGCTTTGTCGTGAGTCGAGGATGCGTGGTGAAAAGGCAGGTATGAGGGTCAGCGTGTGCTCATATGTGGTTTGAGGAAGATGGCGTACCGTATCCCATTTCGATTGACCAGACGCACTACCCGTAAAGCAGATCAACTTGGTGATTCTTCAAATATCGTTACTCAACCTCATGCCTTACCTGCAGTCCGAGCATGCCTATTGTCAATCTACCAAGGTGCACCAACTCATATCAGCTCAAGCGTCTTCTCGGGATGACTCAGATGGTGGCGAGGAATGAAAGAGACTTACAGCGGCATCTTCATCCATTCCGGTCCAACGACATGCGGTTTCCCTACCCACTCAACGCGACGTTCTCTGCCACCAGCTCCCCCTCGTTTTCTCCTCCGAATGCCGATTCCGTTCCCGTTTTCTTCTGCACGATGTAGTTGAGGGGCCTCGCCGAGCTCAGTCATCGCTATCTCATCCCTCGATAAATACGATGACGACGGTCCCACATGTATCGCCTGATGCTCTTCATCCGTTGAGCGATCGTTGTCATCTTCCTCGCCGTCGGCGCCTGACCAATCGCGGTCGGAGTCGTCCTCGTCGGAGGAGGACGGCGGCGGGAGGATGAATGTTCCTCCTGTCATTGTTCCTACTGGGTGGTCGAGGATGGTCGATAATGAGGGGGAAGATGGTAGTTTAATGATTTTAGATAGATGACTAGGTATATCCCCGCTCATTCGTCATCTGCCAGCGCGCAATGGGGGGGGGACGCCGGTTGTGGGGGGGGCTCATAGTGGTTCTCATTGCTGCGACTGGAGCTGCGAGTCTGCCAAATGTACAACGCTCGAACACTTTTTATTTACAGTCACATAGCTAGTCACATACATCATACATCATACATCCTACCCGGCTCTCATATTATACTCGGCCAAGCGAATGAGGAAAACAGAACAGCACCATCGCTCAGTCCTTATTTACACAAAATGAATTTATCACACGATTGTTTTACAACATACACCACGGGAAGTCGCAGGATATTAAATAACTATCAGGTTCTGCGGGACCAAAGGCAGGGCGTTACCGGTCAAATCTTGGTGGCACTGGCAGACTGACGCATTGCCTTTTAGGACTAAGGCCCGGCAAGTGAACCTGTGGGAAGTCCTCGGCAACACTCTGTACAATATGCACCGTCGAGAGTCTCAAGCATCCTTTCTTTCGAATTCGGTGCCCTGTGTTCCAGATATGACGAAAAAAATGTCTATAGGTCGACCACCGAAGACCGCGGAGCAAAAAGCCATGGACGTGATCCCTGCTCCGGCGTTGGCAGTACTGGCCCGCGTGGAAAAAGGCATCAAGATGGAATACTTGTCTATCCAAACACCACCTCAGTTCATTTTCAACGACGACGGGTTAGTTGTCATTCCCCCTGCTCCTGGTCCACCGGAGGATGCAAACGTCAAGAAAAGAAGAGGAAGCGAAGCACTGCACTCGCGGAGCTGGACGATATAACTTCGACATCCGGCCAGCTACCAGAGCCGTCCGTTACCATGGCCTCGATCGGCACCCGGCGCCGCAACATCGCCAGAAGAAGGAAAATACTTGTCTCACCGTCAAGCTCAAGCTCAAGAGAGAATGTGCAACCATCAATCCCAGTCGAACACGGAAATAACAAAGGGAAGAGAAGAGCAGAGGATATTCAAGAGTTTGAGAACGACGGGATGTTTGAAGGGTTTGGAGTAGAGCCGGGAGAGGAAGAAACAGATGCAGACCAATAAGCTGAGCTGAGGGCGATAATGAAAACACCGACGACAACGGATCGCTGCCATCAAGCGATAGCGCAACGGGAGGTGAGGATTCCAAGGAAGAGGAAAGCAGTGTAACCTAAGACGCCATGTTTTGTACAAGAGCGTGTCGTAGGGCGAGGTAGATACAGGATTAATAATGAACCGCGAACAACCTTCACCCGCTGCACAGACTGGCTGGGCTGGAGATGTGATAAGGAATACGGCGACAATGACAAGTCACCCGTTGATGTAGCTGCACTTGCTCGATCTCGTATCATGCGCAAATTTCGAGACCGATGGAGTTCATCACTTGAAACACACTATTCCATAATGTATAGAATAGATACAAAGCGATTACGAAGCCAGCGTGCTAACCGTGCAGGCCATCGACTGATCGACATCTGCCGAGCAGTCCTTCTCAAAGTTCTCATCTCTGCATGAGCATCTACCTGCGGGCTCCTTCTCCACCAGCTCTTCAACCAAACCCTCGCTCTGCTTCAGCAATCCGTCCAACCTTTCCACAACCGCCTCCAACTTCTATCGCTTGACCTCCAGTTGACCCGTAATGCAGAGGGTCTCCTTCGTTTCCTTGCGACAAGCTTCCCAAGCTCTTTTCTCCTGCTCGACGTCCTTCTGTAAACCAATGATCTCAAGTTCGTCCACCTTGCGGTCTTGTGTAAGAGTGCTAGTATCAATGTATCAACGTAGATGTAGTATATAGAATATAATATACCTTATGATACAGTGCAAGATCTTTAGTTGGGTCAAGTCAAAAGTATTATGCTTTTACGATTGTAAGTACAGTAGCTGATAACAGAAGATACTATAGGTAATGAGCGAGACCACTAGTTGTAGCGAGTCTAACTAGATTACTAAGTATGGGATAATAGTCGAGGACGGTTCATCGGGCTTGATTGGTGAGGTCAATCGTGAATCTAATAATCACGGTGGCGGAAACTATCACATGGAGAAATGTATCAATATATACCTATGTCGTCACCGTGATTTGTGGCGACTTTCCAAGGGTTTCCAAGGGGAAAGGGGTGAGGTCACATCACCTAGGCGACAATTGTGCACAATTGTGCACATCTGGGTGTCGCTGAGTCATTGCACTTACAAATCCGTCTTGTGTCAACTTGTGCATATCTGTGTAACTCTGTGCACATATCTTCTACAAACAGCAAAAGTATTGATAACACAAGTACTAACGGATATGGGTACAACATAGGCAATAAACTATCTTCGAAGCTACTAACAGCAGATCTGGCTTTTGACTCATCTGTTCTAACATAGCAAAGAAAAAAAACCTTTCCTAACCCAGATTCGATCCTAACTAAGTAACAATAAGGAAACTATACAAGTACAAAGTACTTATAAGACAACGGCGAGAGCAAAGGTAATCTCAGTAATGGTCAAAGGTCAAGGCCATTACATCTTGCATCAGAAGGTGGATGTTCGTCTCCAGAATGGCGGTCGTAGCCAATGTGTCTTGGAGCAGGATTGTGTACTGTTCAAACTGTACAAAGGAGTATTAGCTGACATCGAACACACATACAAGCGGCAGGCGGAAGAACAGTACTGACCTTGCTTGCATCAGATCCTATGTAGCACGCTCAAGCCATCAGGGCAGTTGCTGCACAGTATCGCCAGCTGTATCGCCTTAACTGCTTACCTTGATCCGCCTCTAGCACCTCCAGCCTTGCGCTCAGGGCGCGGCTTATTCCAGGCGTTATTTTCGACTCTCTGGTTTTCGCCCTTATATCGGCTGGACCACGTGGTGGGACAAGTAAAGCTTGAGCGGTGTTCAGATACTCCAGATGCCTCTCTATTCTCACCTAGCTTTTCCTTTTGTGCGGCATCTGCGTGGCCGATCAGGGGCTATCTGTCCTTGCCCAGTCGACCGAGTTCCGGAATGTTGACGTTGTGGTCCTGCATATTGGATTTCAGTTCAGCTCGACGTTCTTGAGTGAATGTCTATAGTACTCTGCGACAACTCGCCTGTTATTCGCTGTTAGTGCATACCGTCGCTCCGTCTTATATGCCAACCTGGGTTGCACACATGTCAGTAAGCAAAACGTCAGCACATCCCACAGAGACACAGTGTAAGGAGACTGACGACTTATGGGCAGTCCTCCTGGCTACCGCCTTCCCGCACCTATGGCTGCCATCGCCCCTCTCTTCCGAGTCTGGCAGGCCATCGAGTAGAAGGAGAAGAAGAAGAAGATCTGTTGGAACTTGTCTGGAACTCTTATGGAAACTTCTGTTGTACTAGTAGCCTAAAAGACAAAACCAAGTACAAAAGTAGTAGTCTGGACTTGTAACTAAATAGCCTCGTGACCGAATCGACTTGTGACTGAACTAGCTTGTGACTAGCCCGACTTGTAATTCTATTGACTTGTAGTCTAGAACAGGAAATGCTGTAACTTGACACACAAGCCAAACTGACTCACAATCCTCCCCGCTGCTGAGCTACCGCTCACCGTGCTCAAGCCCGTCAGTGCTTACCAAAGCTTTCTGTTGACTGCGATATACACGTCACACGCCATACCCCACGGAATCATACAGGCCGTTCTGCTGCCTACTTTGCCAGCGCGCTTGCTGCGCTTGCCGAATCTGCGAACTCTGCCTATGGAGGAATGCGCCTTTAGCTAAACGCTTTGTGCTCCTCTAGCGACACCAGTTATGCCCGCTCTGCCAACATCCTTGCCCGTCTCGCCACTGCTTGAACTGCCATCGCATCGGATGCAGAAAGCAACACAAACCATCACCTACCTTAGAGACTCATGGGCTACCTAGGGCAAACTGACATTCGCTACCATTCCAAAACGTGTATATATAGCAGTCCGATTCAGTTTTAAAATTTGCTTCTATGACTTATTATGACACGCTTTACCAGAGATACTAGAAGCGCCACTGGCCTCGTACCAACTTTGTACTCAGCCTTTTATCCTCATCAACACATCCACCACTAAGACAACCATCTTATACAATACCGCTAGTCGTAGATAACATTATCACACGAACCCTAGTGCCTTGTGTAACAGCCTTATTCTGTAACCACTCGGTTATTATCCTAAGTCTTGCTATACAACTTCTTCATTAACATCAGCCTTAGTAACTGAGCTGGTTAGTGTCTAAGTAATACTGGACTCAGAGTAATACGAAGACTGCGTGCCTTACACACAGTGACATCACCGGCAGTTGGTTCCGAAGCGATCTGATCCCCCACTGGGAACGGTCTATCCCTCGCTGGTTCCACTCCTCTTCACCCATTACCACGAGACCGGCTCTTTATCGACTGAACGCCATTGTAAGTGCTTTGGAAGCGGACCAATAAAGTTTAGCTGGCGTTTCATCACATCTTCCGATCTCCAGCACGGACACCATCCTCAAGTTCCTGACAATGATATCCCATCCCCAGCGGACTTTGAGAAAACGTCCGCTCACCGATCATCAGGATTACAATGCTGGAGTGCATATGGCGAAGGTGAGAGACAACCTTTGCTTCAAACCTCGAGGAATCTATAACTTACCTTGAGTTTGATTGGCAAAGGGCATTAGGGAGCGGAGTTGCAGCCTCCCGCGCCGCCTAGCTGGTTCCACCTGTCCCAATTACGACCCAAAGTCCGTCGGACCGACTAGCTATCTCGATAGTGAGTCCACGAAATGCAGGTAACGACAAATACTCACACCAAACGCATGTCTTCTATTCGAGCAGCATGCGGGAACGAACATCCTGAGTTCAGGTTTGAACGGCAGTTCTATCTCCTCACCTACTACTCGACCGGGTAGAGTGCTCGTAGGCGGCCATCAAAACGGATCATCACCTTGTAAGTGTCTCGTACTTCACTCTTTTGTCCTTTCGCTAATTTGGACCTGTGCAGTAATTTTGTAGTTCGCCACCAGGTTGTAGAATTAATTGGATTAGTAAATAAAAAAATATTATCACCTGTCCCTAGGCGTCCGGACTCAAGTCCGGCTGGTGTGTCCAGAGCGGGCCTTTAGCTCGGGCGTCATTTTTATGAGCCTTTTTAGGCAGAGCTTTATCCCTTATGTGCTTCATTTCCCCTTTGGATGCTAAAGCGTGAAATTAGAGCAAGACAAAGACGTCTGGGTTCATTGGGAGATGTGTTCGTTTGTGCATGTATTGTAGTTCAGTGTTCATATTTCGCCCCTGCACCGTGCTACCGTAAAACGACTCTCATACGCCTACCCCGCAATGGTAGGACACCTTACAAGAGCAACACAGCAGGTGACCGCCGCCATGGCGACATAGCAAACCGATGTATCTTTGGAGGATCAGGCAGTTTTGGATTCCATTCGCGAGGACCATGAGACGTCACGACCCAAGGCAACTACAGCGTCCTATAAGGGCCCTCAAAAGGAGTACCGGGATTGGTGCCTACGAAGAGAAGTCGAAGTAAATAAGAAGGTTCCGCTAGATCAGCTGGATGAGGTACGGCTTCCAATTGAAGAATCAAAGAGGTATATATGCTATGCCTGACAAAGCGCTTCCTCGCCAGTTGATACTGATTTACTCTATGCATCCGCACAGAACACTTGACACAGGAACCAAAGTAGCTGTTTTCCTTTCGGAATGTGTCTCCGGAAGGGAACATCGTTTTCGAGGGAAAGGGAAGAAGGTTGCACGGGCGGAATCACCATCTACAGAAATTATCGGTGGGAAGACTATTGGTTGGAAGACTATGGAGCGGTACCTGTGCGCTCTCTGTGATCTTCGAAAGGCTCAAGTCAGTACCACTAATACTGTGCTTGTTAGCCCTAGAGCTAGCCCGGATGTGCAAGCCCTCGAGCAGACTCTGAAGCGAAAGAATGCCGAGGTGAAGAAGAGTCATCATAATGATAGAGCTCAAGGTGAGAAGGTTATACGCTGAGGTGTCGTCGTTTCGAAAGGATTATTCTAACTAGTGGTATCTGGTGACACAGGCACATTTTTGGATGGTTATAATCTAGATCAACAATTTGCGAAAATCTTGACCGAAGGATTCGACAGAAATTCCTCCCAAGGACTCCGAGATCGAGCGATGGCCGCCTTTTCCCACTTTCAACTTCTTAGAGGCGATAATACACGAGGCATACAGTTACCGGATCTTCAGTTCCTCTCTTTGGATGATAGAGAGGGTCCTGGTATCTGCGACGTCATGGTAGTCCTGCTTTTCAATGGGAAGACCAATCAAGAGGGGCGCACGCAAAACATGGGAGCGATGTGCAACAAAGACTGGAGTTGCTGTCCGATGGGAGCGTTGGCAATGTGGCTCTTCTATCGGTAAGCTACATGATGTTATAGCATGGCACATGAGAAGAGGAATCATTGCTGATAGATACAGGTCGCCTAGATTCCATATCAGCGGAGAAACGTTCGGCGAAGGGTGTGCTTCCTTTCCGAAGCTTGACGACCCAGAACAATGGTACCCACTTTGTGTCATGAACCGACAGAGCCCACTGATCGAACAGTACTCTCACCGACACAACCAACTCTGAATATCAACGGTTGAGCCTCACCTGTAGATCTTCACCCGCTGATCATCACTCGCTGATCGTCATCCGCTGCGCACCACCCGTTGATCATCACCCGCTGCGCATCACGATGGTGCGGCGACGCCCAGCACAGCACAGCACAGTTGTGAGCCGTGGAACGTTGTATCAATAATATAGTATATGGAATTCAATATATTATCTAAAGATACATTACAAGGCCTTTAAGTGGGATCAGTCAGAAAGGATTGTGCTTCGCGACTATGTATATCGTATAAGGCAAACTACTAACTTACTAAATGTAATATGTAAACCGCCAATGGGAGCGAGTCTAGAGGTATTACTTAGTATTGTAGTCAGTTCAGTCAAGGACGCTGTTCAGGAGTCAGGGAGGAAAAGCGTGTTTCATAATCCATGAGAGGCGAAACTTACAACTAATCTAGCTGCATTATATAGACGTCGGGATTGGGTGGAGAAACCAACCCGTCCCAAGGGCTCCTAAGGAGACCTATGGGATACAACCTATCTTTGTCACTTCTATCTTTGACTGAGGTCCAGGCTCGAACATAATACCAACAACAAACTAAACTAATTTTCCAACTACTCAAACAACAAGGTGGCGAACTACAAAATAACTGCACAAGTACGAAGCAATAAGCAAAAGGGCAAAAAGGATAAAGTATAAGATACTTACAACATTGCATCGACAGCACGCTGTCCCAAAAGTCTCCACTTTCGCCATCGATTCTGCCTGGGGCCCTTGGAGACCCTAGGGCTGCCTAGTCGCTTGGATAACTATATAAGGAGAGCTTTTGAATGGTATTTGTCACCCACTTGTATTCGTCCTTGCTTTAGAGCAAGATCATATGTCAATGACTTATATTATCTAATCATGATACTAGTCACATGTGTTCAATTCCACAATTCGTCATAGTTCTTAGCCTTGCCCTGTCCTGTGGCTGGTCTCTGCCATCAAGCCCTCGCCCATCCCTGACACTTTGGCTATTCCCCGGGAAGTCTGTCCTTGATCCAATGACACCCGACGCCCATTATAAAGCTGTCAAAACCGTGCTCGAAAATTCAGGCATGGACTCAAAGTCGAAGTCAGTCACTCACATCTTCCGAGGCTCCGCGGCCCGAGCGGCGGACTTGAAGGGAGCTGGAGAGAGCGATATTAGAAGGGCGGGACGATGGGATATGTCATCCATGACGCAATACGGCCTCACGACGCTTCCGAGGGAGACCATGCGCGTATTAGCAGGGGTCGCAATACAGCCCGGCACCTTTTGGCTCGCCAGGGACCTGGACCCGCCTAAGGAGCTGGAAGATTTGATTTTTCCACAAGCTCAGCTTTGGTGAGGCGCAACGAGAATACGGAAGATACACTCACAGACTGACGCAGATTGTTTCTTGCCTTCTCGCTGTGACTGAACTGATGGGCTCGTCAAAATCCAGTTCTCCAAGACGAGAAGCCTGGCCGCCCTTGGTTTTCTCACGCTCCTCACCCGACTCCGAAGAATTCTGCTGCAGGACTGCGCCCTACTTCAGCAGACGCATCCGCATCACCTCCTCCTCAAGCATGAAATTTTCCAGACTTCGTCATTTGTGGCGTTCGCCGAGCGGGTGTGCACGAACGTCGAAAGCGCTGTCCATATACGACAAGTAATCCTGCAACAAGCGATGCCGCAGATAGCTGATGCGATAGATGCGAGGCGAGGCTCAATGGGAAACAAAGTCGCAGACTTACAGAATATCGTCAGGCAAGAGACGACCTCCCTCCGCACCGACTTGATCCCAGTGATGGAGAATGTAGTGATCCGGAACAACCTTTAAGGTAGAGCATCAACTGTAGTTCAACACTCAGCGTATAGTAGTAGTAGAGTAGCCTATTACATCATATGTCTACTGAACTTCGGCTTACCTTGAGAACTAAGGATGACTCTTGCCACTCAGCAACCATCAACACTTGTCCAAATGAAGTTGCAAGAGCCTCACCGTTTTAGCAATACTAACACCTTATTACGATTATAGGATCTCGCGCGGATTGCAAATCACGAAATGATTGATAAGTGATGGCTGACACTTTTGATGTCAGTCGACGACGGAGTTATCGGACATCCGCTTGAACCGAAGAGGCGGCTGTCAGCTGATGACAGGATGTCAGGTGAGGCTGCATGCTGACTGAAGTCATTCATGACATATCATCCCCTTGAGCATTATCCTTTTCCTGCCATCTCATCTTGCGCCAGCATGAATATTCAAGATGTCCGGCCGGAATCCATGTTGACATGTCGACAATGGATAGGTGGCTGGGTGCCCTCGGGCCTGAGTGTTACGAATTCTGGTGGACCACTGGTGCGTGCAATTTATATTTTGAATTCATGAAGAGACGATGGCATGCCAAGATCTACAACGGCTCCTGAGCTGAACAGCCTACAGTCTACAGCCTACAGTGTTGCAATGGAAGCTGCAATGGAGAACAACATATCTGCCCCAGAGTCGGCTGTGCTTTTGACCTATTCCAAACTGCCTGGCCTACCCGAAGCGTATATTGTATGACGATTCCAGGGTGTTATACAATATATGTTTGCCACAGTTTGAATGAAATCTACTGAGAAAGCAAATTGGCCTACAAGATTTCTGCTATCAGTACCGTCTATCCGCGCGCTGGACTGCCGTCCGTCCGACGGACCCCGCTTTCTGGCTGGACAGAGGTCACAGCCATTCTACACGCGCGTTCCAATTAGGACTGCCTTACTGGAGTCGCCCTGTCCAGTTAGGCATGCCTAATTGGAAAAAGTCCCCGCTCATGCTGGCAGCTCTGTCCTCCAGATTAGGTAGCCAGCTGAAGCTCCAGCTGGTAAATCTTCCGACCTAATTGTCGAACCGGCCTGTACACCCCTTTTCTGCAAAAATGTCATTGAAAAAGCAAATGCATACGATCGACCTCAAATCCCTTCGAGGATCAGTCAACTAGTTGAGTAAGGAGGTATCGCTTTGTAGCATTCAATCTATTCCCAATGACTGCTTCACATTCGTATCGTCGCTCTGTCTGCCCTTTCGAGCTCTCTCGCGTTATTCATCTGCGTCCCTCACATCGCATGTTCGTACAACTCGCCAGGCCATCTTGGTCCATCACTTCCGCTCGCTGGTTATCTGTTTTGCATGTATTGAGTTCGCGTCAAATGCTTCATACGTTACCCATTCGCTAACCCAATTCCTCTTTGCAGGTCTCTTTGTATCTTTATAGAACCTATGCTTTATCCAATTTTAGATCTGTTTCATCAGTTGGATTGTGGACTCGCGGTTGCTATGGATATGCCGGACTTCAAAAAAGACGAGTTGAGTCGCGGATCAAAGGACGTGTCAGTAAGCATTCTGTCAGCGTATGATGTTACCATCTCCTCCCTTGCTATCACACTACTATCCCGTTGTTTATACGTTCCGCCGTTCCTGTATCATCACACCACGGCTTTATCCTTTACAATCTCCGTCGTTCCTTCACATGCCGTATCCTGAATCTACTGCTACATTGCGCAGCGGGATTACTAGCAAAAAATCCTCCGTCGCACTGTCCTTCTGTATACTGATTCTGCTACCTTTGTAACATATTGGCACATAGATTACAATCATTACGCTTTGGTGGATTGTTACCTTGCGATAGATTACACCGCAAAGATGCCGATTCTCGGCTACAACAAGGGCGTCCCATATCACAACTCTGAATGCATTTTGCTGACTAGGCGTTGTTGTAGGTCCATGTCGCCTTTCACCTTGCATAGCCGTCCAGCTCGGCTTTACCGTTTCTCGCGTAAGTTGTGCTGGACCCTGTACATGCTCTGCGTAAGATAGAACGCCATAGGCTAGTCCTGTGAGTTTCTTGAGTTTCTCCTTCACCTCCAGATACACGCTAACGCTTTATCACTTGCACAGTCAAAGTCTTTTTAAAAAAAGGCTCGGTGCGTCCCTTCGCAAGCCGCTGTATCTCATCGACAATGATCTTCCTTCGTGAGAACAGCTTTCTTTGCGCTTCTGACTTGACATAACCTTGGGCTATCATGCCCTTCACTGACAGCCTACCGAGCACTCCCTCTTCCCATTCCTTCCATAGCTCCGACACTGTTGCATGGTTACTTACATCACAAACTTTTGCGTGCAAGGGGTGCTGAAGTTGTTTTGAGTAGGCGTCACACTGGGACCGGGTGCTCTTCGCTGCGAGTCTGTTGCCGCCAAATCGCTTAGCACTTGTCGTGAGGTGATGCCAGCAGATTCCAACTGTGAGGCTAAACCGTCCATCATACCTCCCGCTCTTCCACCCGCACTCCCTTCCGCACCACTGACTGCGCCGGTAAGGTTGTCCTCTTCTGCGTCGGGAGGCCTTAGTCGCCTCTCGAACACGCCACTGGATATCGTCTCCAGGCTGCTGGCGAGTATTCCGAGGGTCGAGGCGAATGTACGACCATGAGGGTCGGTTGTATGATTTCCAATGCTTCAAAGTCCTGCTTGGTGAATCGAGGGCATTTGCTTCCTGTCCGGGTGTGGATTGCGACGACCGTCTTGCGAAGGCGGATGACGCGGGCTATCGCTGCCTCTTTCGAATACCACCGGGTCTGGACATCTTTCAATGGTAGTAATCCTTTTGGCGTTTCCGGATTCTTCGCCGCTCGAACCGTTTCGAACTCATCCTTGCGCTGTGGACTGGCATGGACGTAGATCGCGAGCTGATGCACCTTATCAAGCGGCGACTTGCTGATAGGAGACTGTTCAGAATCCTGCAATGGAAGTATCAGTGGCTAGTGTCGAGCGACGGGTGTCCTGCAGGCACCTAACATACCTCTTCAGCGTCTGAATCTCCTTGCTTCCCTTCGTCACCCTCGTTGTCGCTCTCTTGTGCCTCCAAAAGCACAGCCTCGACTTCATACATAATCACCTCCAGCTCTGGATTCCAAAAGGCGTTCTCACCGATGACTCGGATCTCTGGGATGTTCTCTGAGGCGTAGACGCAGTCCTGATCGGTTAATGTAGCTTGAAGGGGAAAGGGAGGGTAATGAAGATGGAAAATAGAGAAGCGCTGGGGGACTCACATTCGCCCGCGATGTACTCCAAGGCAGCAATGTTGGCGATGTGTAAGAGTGCTAGCTGCGTCGTATCTATATAGGTAGTATAATTTATAATATGATATACCTTTTCAATACAGAACTAGATGTTCGGTGGATTTAGTCAAAGGTATTATGCTGATGCAACTATAGTATCGAAGAATATAACTATAACAACTAGATGAACTGAGATAGATCACTATAGCTAGCGAATCTACCTTGATCACTTAGTATCGTATATGATAGCCAAGGACGAAAGCTTGGGTGAAGTAGGTGAGGTCAATCGTGAATCAAATACATCATAGTGGCAAAACTATTACAACTGAAAAGGCTTCTATATATACTGCATTCGCCACCATGGCGAATGGCTCTTCCTAAGGGCTCCTTGAGGGCGCGCTTAGGGTTGCACAGTGCAATAGCACAGTCCATCGGTACTGTGCAGTTGCACAGTCGCGTTTGTGCAATTTGTACCAAAGGCGCGTATCAAAGGCATAATCTGTAATGATATCACCGACCCAGTAGCCATGTTCCGCCAGCTGTAACTATGTAGAAACGCTATTCAATCTCCGGCCGCCGATACGTCACTATAATGAGCCAGCACCGCGATGCGACCGCACTCCGCTGTTACAACACCGCGCTGTTGCGACACCAAGCCTGAGTGACTGGATGTTGTAACACCAAGCCTGACTGACTGGACGTTGTACCACCACTTGGAGACGGAATGCCCTTCCTTGATAACTGCTAGCTGGACAAATAACTATATAAGAAGAAGAAATCTTTGCCACTCTCTGTAACCTTATTTAGTTATGACACGCAATATTGGATCAAGTAGTCAATGCAATACTTTCAGTATTAGTCACAAGGAAGTCGCGAACCTTACGTCATCACATACAAAGTAGACATTGTTAGGCAAGTCGCTAAGACAGGTGAGTATTACATAACCACTGCGTAGCTCCGAGACGCTGGGACTAGTTGGGTAGACTTTGTTACTTAATCAATAAAGCTAAAAGACTATTACAACTTGTATTACACTACAAGTTGCAGTCAGCTTGAGGATAGTAGCTCAGGCTCTCAACATAATCCCTGACACAAAGGTACTAGAGAATACCATTGTATAACTACGTATTTCCTAAATACTACAATTCTGATATCAACTAGCAAAGGCGGAACTGGCAATTGGGGTTTTGACTCATCTGGTGAATACTGCGACTATTTATTGTACAACAATCAATAAAAAGATAGCAGATACGAGAATCGAACTTGACGATAGTAGAAAGGGAAATAGGTAAAGGGGAAACCTATTATAATAGTATGGTGTCAGTATTGCTTGAAGTTTGAGTCTCTTGCACGATGTGACACAGACAACCAACCAAGTCTTTACCATTTGTTTCCAAGTTCGCATCGTCTCAGAGTAGATCCTCGAGCCGGGCCGCTGCAGTTCGGTTATTTGAAGCATTGTCGGCCGTGCCAGGCCCAAGTTGACCACTGATACCGGCTTCTTTGTGGAAAAGGTCAAACATCCCGTCACCCATCCTTTTCCCCGAGTGTGATCCCTTCATATGAATGAGACGGAGCAGCACCTCTTTGTATTCCCAATCTTTCGTGATATAGAAGACGTAAATACCGAAGAACGAATGCTTTCGGCCAGTATTCGTCCAAGAGTCGTGAGCGAGTGGATTGAAGCGGGCTGTGCTTGAATCTCCGCGAGCACCTTTTCGTTGACAACGTCGAAGGTGTCTTCGACGTTCCGTGCCATGCTGCGGGCGGATTGTAGTCGGGCATCCGGGTTGGCTGCCTGGAAGGCTTTGAGTAGGTGCTTGTTTTCAATCGTTGTGAAAGGCATGCCGCTGACGATGATCCACTTCATTACTGCTGCCAAAAATCTCTCCTGTTTGAAGGGTGGGATGATATCACCCGACTCCTTCTCAATGGTGGCTTGAGTCGTAGGCACGGGACACTTGATGCCCGGCATACCCTTGCGGGCGGCTTCGATAAGTCCTGGACAAATTCGCTGGTGGATGAGGAATTTTGATGCATTCTGCCCCTTGATTGGCTTCCCGCATGCCCGACACTGCGCCAGCAGGTTCTTGCCCTTCGTTGTTGTAGCGGGGCCAAAATACTTCCAGATTTCCGATGGGAGTTTCGGTGTCCGTACCAGCTTCCGTCTCTGTCCTCGTCGTAGTTCCGGTGCCGGGGATCGAGACGGGTCTGATGGTCGTCTCCGGGGTGAGAGGCATCGATCCCGTGAGTTGCTGTACGCGGGGCCGTTTTGCCTTTGACTGTAGTTGCTGTTGCTCGGTGTTCGTTGACTTTCTTTGAAGCCAGCGGGCGATTGAGAAACCACCTGCTGGACATTCGTAGCCTTCGTGCGAGGCTCTGACTGGTTGCTCCCGACTTGCTCGATTTCTTCTTGAGGGTTTCCCGAACCTAAACGCCAAGAGTCAGTTTGATCCGCTCTACTTCATCATGGAAAGGTGGCGACTCACAGGCATATACTCGTCTTCTGCTTCTCCATCTGTTTCTTCATCATTATCATCATCAGATTTCTGGGCGTCCACCTGATAACCCTGAGAATCAAACACGTTCTCATCATCAACCTTTGCGCCCTCTCCGTCTTCCGGCCCCTGATCCACTTCATCAGAGTCCTCATCCAGCAGGGCCTGAGCAGCGTCAAGGGTACGATGGGCGTTGGCCGACCGTCTATCAATCGAGTCTGTATCTGAGCCGGTTGCTAGCGGCAGAGCACTACGTCCTTGCCTTGAGGACGCATCCCTGGGTCGGAATTTCGAGGTGCTGTTGCTGATGCGTGACCGGGTTGACATATGGTGTGGTGAGAAGAGGGTGTAATCCGGAGCTGCTTCTGACCGGGGAGACGGATGTTGACTCATCATGCAGAGCCATGAGGCTGACGCCTTCCGCCTGCTTCTCTTTGGCCCTTTGTGAAAGTTCAGGGGTAGAGTCCGACTTGCTGCTTCGATCTGGGCGACCGTAGCTCGGCCCAGGCTGGAAAGGTGCTAAAGATGTTGATGCAGATGCATGGGTTTGTGAGCCAGCAGTTTCGTTTGTTGGTATTACTGGACTCATGGGCGGTGGTTGAGAAGATTTCTGTTTTCTAGTGCTGCGTGATGCACTGATCTGGTGACCGGGCGGGCGGCCGACAGTTTCCGTAGGCAGAATCCTCGGAATCGGTGGTTCGTTTAGATCAGCTGGCCTGCTTGGTGAACGTGTCGAGCGACGCCGTTGCGTTTCGGTTGGTTGAAGAGATTGTTGAATAGAGGTTGTTGCGGTGGACGATGGGACGGAAGGTGCAAGCATAGCGTATTTGACAAGTGCATTTAGGATCGTCAGTGTGGGACAATTTGGTTTCGAGAAGCTATCACTCACATACGTTTCAGTTCCTGTAAAAGGGTATGTATCCAGTGATCCAGGTCGGTGACATCTTCCTTCAACTCTTTCAACCTCAAGTACTCCTTCCGAAAGTCCCCAACTAACAGGATCAGTTGGTCGCCCCGAATCCAGATCTCCCACCCGGGCATCGGTAGCAACCCAAAACAAATTTCCATCGCGCGACGTAACACCATGACCGGTTCGTCACCTCGAGACCAGTTCAGTTTCAACTGATAGGTCGGCGGGGGACCTATGTAGGAACCCGTTGGCTCGTTTGCCCGAAGCCATTCTGGAAGTGTCAAAAGCCGATCCCTCTGTAGACTTGATGCGTATTTGTATAGGAGGTTGTATTTTTCTGTATTGGTCTCGTCGATATTGGCAGCTAAGACCTTCTTGGGCGGAGGCGGGATTGACATCGGAGAGTGGGGTTTGGTATAGTATGCTAGAGGTATACGTATATGAGTTAGTAAGGGGTTTGGGGGTAGAAAGCTCGGCGAGAGATAAAACGCACCTGCGACAGCTTGGGACCTCGTTGGTCGTCAATCCAACTTAGGCCTGGCTTGACGGTTGGCGACAGGTTGGCGAGAACGTGCTTGACGCAAAACGAGGGAAAAGATGAGAAGGCAAAGAAGAGATGATACAAGTAGCTGTACAAGTCGCACAGCTTTGATCAAACTGAAGTTGCGGCTCAACAGCAATGAACTACGACCGCGATGCGATAACTCCTTTGAGATACATCTCCGGGGTCGAGGGGCAGTACAAAGGAGGGAGGCTAGATAAATGATGCGATACTGCTGACATATAGCATTCCTTGATCATCAGTATATGTACAAATACCACCCGCGTGTTTTTCGGACTGCTCTACCGCAAATGTACACCAGTGTGCTCAATTGCCACTAGACGATAGGAAAATGTCCTCTGGAGCTTCCACGGCGAGCAAAGAGACTCTCAAGAAGACGACAGAGGGTGAAGCTTTGAAAGTTGATTTCTCCTCGTCGGTGAGCATTCTCATTCCTCTTCAAGTTTTGATTATCATATTAATATATATAACCTTGCGCAGATTGGTTCTCTATTTCCTCCGCTATTCAAATTCCTAGAATTGTTCGGACCCGACAGGGTATTCTGGCTAGGGGTAATTTTCGTACTTCATCTTCTGTACTAGTATGTTTATCTGGGTGGACAATTTAGATCGGGCAGCTGACGTATTGTCCTTTTCTTCTGATTCTAGTACAGCAGCACCTAGATGCCTTTTGTTTCTTCTCCCATACCCACTGGTATATCTCATGCCAATGTACATGAGTATGGCAGCTTTGCAACGAGCTGAAGAACCCAAACTTCGTGCTTTTTGGTGAGTCATTTGGAAGAATGATTTGGAACAATGAGACATCTGCCAGAGTTCACTTCATGAGGAACTTTCGACAGGCTGAGCTACTGGGCTTGTTTGGTGGGTATGGACTTGGTGGAAATGGCGGTACTCGGGACGTGGGCGCAGGCCTTACTTTACTGGCCTGGAGTGAGCGACCATGCCCTGTCTCTCTTCTTCGTCAAGCTGACATCGAACTTGCGCAGGTCAAGGTCGCAGTTGCCTTATTTCTGCTAATGGAAACCGCAGATTTTTCGGTGGAACCTAAAATCGACCCGGACCTTGAAAAGAAACTGAAGACAGAGTTACGGGCAAAGCGACGGGTATGGACGGCTGAAAGGATTGACAAGTATAAGATTAGATCCGATGAGAACAAGATCAAAGAACAGAACAAAAAGGAGCTGGAAAAGTCGAGGAGACGACCGAGGCGATTTGTGAGTGGTGTGGTCGCGTTCACGTCTACAAGAGCAGAATATTGACTATGATACGGAAAGCCATTCAGCACGCATACATGCTGGTGCAACCATTCTTACCAGACAAGGCCCACGCAGGCGGGAAAGAAGTCTACTTCCGGACCGACCCCCCTGCCAAAAAGTACGACAAGTACGGCATGGAAGAAAAGTCTCGCGAGGAGAAACGCAACGATATCCGGGATGCTCTGTTGGACAAGGCTGAACGGCGAACCGAGGCTTTCAAAAAGGCAGGTGGTTTGGGCAACTGGATGGAACCTGTCATGGAGCTGAACGGCAAGGTATACGATCACAACCCCATGACCGACGAGTACGGAAACATTGCCGCGGCACACGATCGCGGAGATGCCAGCGAAACACCTTATGGCACGCCATGGGACTCTGAGCCTGATCATCTCACCAGTACTACCGTGAAACGTGGTGACGTTCCAGCCGACAGTCACGACCCCCACCGCGCCAAAGACGTGCACCGAATCAAATTCGGACCGGACGTGGACCATCGACACTTTGCTACAGATTACGCAGAAACAACTGGATTTAGTTTTCAGCCCGAGAACATGCGAGCGGTGGACCGGCTGCGAGAGGAGGGTGATCCTAGATTCCAGGGTCACCCGGAGCACAAGACAACTGAGATTGCTAACCTGAACAGTACTCGTCGTGGATTGCGAGAGTCTGCCACGGATGATATGCTCAAGAACCGAGTATGAGCGTATTGTCAGCTGTCTCGCAAGAGCGCCAAGCAAACAATGGTTGTAGCATTTGTGGTATTTTTCAGAGAGTATTACCTGTTCCATACCCACCTTTGGTCTGCGGAAGAGAAAGCACCTCGTCATCTATGTGGCTACTTGGCTACATGTCAGCTCGCTATCTTGTCCATTTGCATGTAAAACTAAGCTCCTGAGCGTCTAGCTGATAGCATGCTTCCTCTACACCCTATGATGGGCAGCGACGCAAGGCGGATAGTTCATGTTATTCGCAACAGAGTTCAACGAGTTCTCCAATCGCAAACTTGTGAACGATCACCTATGTAAAGCTCTGTGTCGGACTGCCAGCTTGGGGGTCTGATTCCCAAGCGCGGTATATGAAGACAAAGCGCAGACTTGAACTGGTAACTGAAACAGCTGCTGGAACTGGTCCGGCGGCCGAGCAACAGAACGCGTCGCGGTCTTCTGCTTGGGTTCTTGAAATCCAAAATCAGAAAATCAGGCTAGGCGGCGTAAAAGGAAAGGAAGGGGAACCCGTTGTCGCCAATGGATTTTATTCTTTCCCATAGTATTCCCAAAGTGTAGTTTATTCCATCCATTCCACCCTACCCACCCATACATTGCTCCTACTCATCCTCCCAATCATGTCTCTCAACCCATTTCGTGACCATCTAGACGAGGACGGTGGGTTCTCGCCTCTCCGACGAGTATCTTCAGCCGATATGAGTATCGCAAGTCATTCTCCGTGAGTCTGCCGTTCGACTTTCCACTCCTACCTATCTCCATCTGCTCATACAAGTATCGCAAACAGGAGTCCTCAAGGCATTTACAGCCGTTCTCCGTCGCGGAACGAAAAAGAAGCTCTGTTCGCATCAACCAACGAAGTAACCGACATGCTCAACGAACTGGACGATACGGCGGAAGAAGCCTGGGAACGAACCGTCCGCGAAAAGGAACAAGTCTCCATCTTCTCCATGCGTGGATGGGCCAATATGGGTGCGCTCGCATTCATCGCCTTGGCCCTCATCTCCCTCTTCTGTATCCTACCCGTCACTACCCAGGTACGATCGGACCGTCGTGAGCAAGATCGCGTCGAAGGCGGTATCGAAGGATGGAGCTACAATCTCGGCGGGGTGAATGCTACCGGTCAAGTACCCGCTCAACCACGAGAGCTCATAGACCCGGAAACACCGAAAGATGTGTATACGCGGACAGGGTTTGACGGAAAGCAGTGGTCTTTGAAGTTTTCCGACGAGTTCAATACGGACGGACGGACGTTTTTCCCCGGTGATGATCCGTTTTGGGAGGCTGTCGATTTGCACTACCATGGAACGAACGATTGGGAGTGGTACGATCCAAGTGAGTGCACCCCTGCCTTGTCTATATCACAAGCGGTGGACTGTGGCTGATATTCATCACATGACCTCCAGGCGCCGTCCATACCGAAGGCGGATCACTCATCATCACCCAGACCCAGGAACGTATCAACGATCTCAACTTCAAGTCTGGAATGCTGCAGGGATGGAACAAGGTTTGCTTTTACGGTTCCATGTATTTCGAGGGTAGGTCCTTTTCGTCATTTTGCCCCTGGATGAACGCAACCCGACTGAGCGCGCGATCCTTTATCCTTTAGTCTCGGTCAGCTTGCCCGGCAACAATATCGTCGGCGGTTTCTGGCCTGGTATCTGGACGTTTGGAAATCTCGGTCGGGCAGGTTACACGGGAACAACGGATGGTGTGAGTTGGTTGTCTCGCCAAAATTTCACTCGAGAACCGCATCTGATCTCATTTCCATCCAAAGACTTGGCCGTATGTCGGATAACAAACACCCTTGTGACGCTGTACTAACGCTTCTCTGAGGCACAGATACACCTACGACTCGTGCGACACCGGTATTCTCCCCAATCAAACATGGGTGAACGGCACTGGGCCCGACGCAGCCCTCCACCGAGACGGGGAAGACAAAGCCCTCAGTTACCTCCCCGGCATGCGCTGGAACAACTGCCTCTGCCCAGGACAGGAGTCAGAACATCCCGGTCCCAACATCACTATCGGTCGATCGGCGCCTGAAATCGATGCAGTCGAAGCTCAGATTCGGGTCAAGGACGCCACGGGAGAAGTTTCCCAGAGTTTCCAGATCGCGCCGTTCAATGCAAAGTATGCAGTGCCGAATGAAACGCATACGATCTTTGATCACGACATTACCCACCTGAATTCGTACTGGGGGAGTGAATACCAGCAGGCCGTCTCGTACCTGACCGACGTCGATCCGCAGTACTACGTGGACAACTCAGACAGTAAGGGCACGTTTGGGTTTGAATTGTATGGGAACGAGAACACGCGTGGCGACAACTATATCACCTGGGTCGCCAACGGTAAACCAAGCTGGACATTACACGCGGAAAGCATTGGCCCAGATCCGCTAACCGATATTGGCCAGCGGCTGATATCAGAGGAACCAATGTACTTGATCATGAACTTTGGTGCGTACTGAACTCACTCGATAGACGTGGAAAAGTGTGCTGAAGACCTTCCGTTTACAGGTCTGTCCAACAATTTCCAGTCGGTCACCTTCAACCAGCTGCGTAGGTCTTGATTCTTGCTTTGAAGCGAATAGCGCACTTGCTTATTTCCCATAATCAACGCTTACAGATTGGCCAGCACGAATGGGTATGTTTTTGGCCTCACCAACAACCCAGTCTCTCGTAACTCACCCATTCACTCCTATGCGCAGCAATCGATTATGTCCGAGTATGGCAGCAAGATGATTTCGGCAAAATGGGCTGCAACCCGCCGGAACGCCCGACGTCAAAGTTCATTGAAGACCATCTTGATGTGTATACCAAGTACGTCTGACTACCCTCTTGCGACTGGCATGCTCGCTCTGACACGATTGGGATCTCTTTTCGTAGTCCGAACATGACGGTGTGGTCGGATACCAAGTACCCCTGGCCAAAGAACAGGTTACAGCGTACGTTTGCCTGTTAAGAGACTTTGCCAGGGTAGACTACTGACCTGTATATGCTTGATTTGACTTGCAGATGGATGTGATTGAGGAAAGTAGGAGATGGCAGGACCATAACGGCCACAGGACATTGATACGGGAGACGCGACACGGACGACTTTTATTGTGAATAGCTCCTGCGGGGCGAACAATACGACAACATTACAACGATAGATGAGCTTGCAGCTGGAACATGCAATGCAGGACGACGACGATTTGGGACTGAGAAGGTGCGAGGGATGGATTTGGGTGTCAGGAAATACACGGAGGACGGATAGGTTGCGCGAAAAGATGGCGCAAAGTGGAAGATGTGCAATGTATCCTATATAACCAAGCGGGGACCTATACCCTGAATATTAGACAGACCCCCCATCATGAACATGTATCATCTACCGACATTATTCATTCGATGTGAAGCATACTCCACTTTTGCTCTACGCGCTTACCTAATGCGTGTTGCGTGTATTCTATGACGGCGCCATCCGAGCCATCCAGCCGAGCAAGGTTCCTTATCAACCTGTCGTCGTCGTTGAATGGTTACTCGCACTTTACAGGCGCACTCAACACCACCAAGTCTACAGTACAATAAATAATGAGCACTCCCACTGCAGCCTCCAGTATGCCTCAAATCCAGACCACCATCTCACCCATCGACCAGAAACCGGTCCTCACTCGCCCGCTTCAGACCGAGGAACAGCTGGATCATGTTATTGCCGAAAGCGTCAAGGCGTACAAGAGCTGGCGCAAAGTCCCCCTGGATGATAGATTAAAGATTGCAGAGCAGTGGATGGTAAGTTCTTCGTCTTTGATGTCGTGGCAAGTTGCTCATGTATTGGCCATCGCGTAGACCGAGTTTGAGAAGCTCAAGGATGTCCTCGCCGAGGAGATCACACTTCAAATGGGTCGACCCATTTCTCAAACCCCAGGAGAGATCACTGGAACCATCGGCAGAGCCAAGCATTTGATCAGTATCGCAAAGGAAAGTCTGGCAGAGGTCCCGCAAACGGAGACGGACACGGATGCATTGAAGCGTGTAATTCGAAGGGAACCCTTGGGTGTTGTCGCCATCGTTGCGCCATGGAAGTGAGTTGTCATCAGTCAAGAATGACATGCACGTACTGACCTTCGACCTTGGTACAAATCCAGCTTTCCCTACCTGACGATGATCAACTCGGTCCTACCCGCCATCCTCGCCGGAAACACGGTCATCATCAAACCCTCTCCTCAAACCCCTACACCAGCCGAACGTCTCGCTGCCACACTCTCGGCCGCTGGCTTGCCCCCCAACGTATGCCAAGTCGTACACTTGTCCCCCGCTTGCACATCCCGCCTCGCCGCGGACCCGCGTATTGGGTTCTTGAGTTTCACAGGGAGCGTACAGGGTGGAAAATCACTGGCCAAGGCCGCAGTGGATTGTGAGGCGTTCAAGGGTGTTGGATTAGAGCTCGGCGGTAAAGATCCGGCATACGTCAGGCCGGAAGTGGATGCCAAGTGGGCCGCGGGCGAGTTGGTCGATGGTGAGTAGCTCACAACCATACACCTCGACCATATACTGACCACGCCGCATCCTCCCCTGCAGGCGCCCTGTTCAACTCGGGTCAATCATGCTGCGGTATCGAACGAATCTACGTGCACGCCTCGGTCTACGACACATTCGTCGAAGAATTCGTCCAAGTTGCCAAACAGTACAAACTCGGTGATCCGCGGGAAAAGACGACCAACTTGGGTCCCGTTGTGAGCGTTGCCAGTGCCGAGAGGATCAGGAAGCAGGTCAAGGATGCCGTTGCTGCTGGAGCGAAAGAGTTGGTCGGGCAGGAAGGATTCGAGGCGGAAAAGGAGGGAAACGCGTATGTCGGGCCAAAAGTGTTGGTGGATGTTACGCACGAGATGGATGTGATGATGGAAGAGGTGAGTACGGTTCGATGGCAAGACCATGTCACCATCTAATTCGCTTTCATGTCTAGACCTTTGGTCCCGTTGTCGGCATCATGAAGGTGGAATCCGACGAAGAAGCCCTGCAGCTGATGAACGATTCGCCCTACGGCCTGGTAAGTCCACATCCCTTCCCATACAACCCTACACAAACTAATTCCGCCTCATCTCTCAGACCGCCTCCATTTGGACCGACATCTCAGCCCCTGGAGCAGCCGAAGCATTCGAAATGTTTGCGCAAGAACTTGAAACGGGTACCGTCTTCCTCAACCGATGTGATTTCCTTGACCCGGCCCTCGCGTGGACGGGTGTAAAGAACAGTGGAAGGGGTGTTAGTTTGTCAAAGTTTGGTGAGTCTCCACTCACGCGCCTCACAATCAGGCGTCCCATGTTTGGAGTACTTATTCTTCGACTGAATAGGCTACGATCAATTGACTCGACCAAAGTCTATCCATATGAAGATCAAGACTGTGTAGAGCGCAGCTTAGGGTTGTACATGACCTTTTGCCAGACAAAATTGATATCTAAACTGAACATACAAGGTAGACGACAACATCGATATTGTGGACCATCACGGCGTTATTCAAACAACCTGGCAACGCCAGTGGACATATCAAAACAGTACATCCTGAATCCTTGCTCTCCCACCCTCTTCATTCCTGTCCGCCTTGCCTGACCGCTCCATTCTCAAACTACCCTTCCTAATATCCGGAAGCAGTTCTCGGGCGCGTCACCTCCCGCGTTGTCTGCCGATAATGGTAAAACCTGCCATCATTCCCTGTTCCCACCGTCGTTCCGTCGCCGGCGCTACCGTTGGCTCCTCTGGACTGATCTCCTGGCCAGCCGATGATCATGAGTCTATATGAGAGTAAGAGAGGGAAGATGAGCGTTTTGTTTCATAACGCGAACGAGTAATCGAGGGGGGGAGGGCAGGCTTACAGCCATTGTATGATAAATATCGACAAGCCCATCCAGATTGCACCGCTGTTGATCACAAGGCAAAAGAGGAAAGTCAGACTCCTCTGACCTGGTGTGAAGAGATATGAAAGGCTAGGACTGACCCGAGTTTCGGAGCGCTGTCCGGTACGCCGAGTGCAAAACTACGTTTTGCGATGGACCAACCGACGATGGAAATTGGCCATGTGACACTTATCAAAACCGCCGAAGCGTACTAAGAAGCGCGGACAAGGACTATAAGTTGCCAAATCACGAAGTACGAGGGAGAAACGCTCGACCACTCACACTCGACACATTGAAAAACGTTGAGTTCGCGACCGCGTTCAACGCCGCACTATCATGCACCCACAATAATGGAATCACTCCCATCAACTGGAAGAAAAGGAATATATCCAGTATCCCCCAAAGGATCATCGCACTCGTCAACGGCTCCAACACTTGAGCGCCGTATTCGTACCCGAGCCGACTGTCGGATATGGCGGTGGGTGTTGCGAATCCGAATGCGCCGAAGAATAGAGTGCTGCGTGATGCGGAGAGAAAGTAGATTGATTTGATGAAGGGAGAGGAGAAGGTGATGAGGAGCCTACAGCCGATTAGAAACGAAATGAAGCGTCGATGAGCATTAATTGGTAGCATTATTAGCGGATTGATCACATTAAGCAAGATGGAGGAGCGACTCACGACATGAGAAACACCGCAAATGCTCCGATGAACAATACCATCACATGCGCGCCATACCCGAGCTTTGTTTGGACTGCCTTGACACCCGGCATGATTGTCGCAAGCGGCGGTTGTTGGTTGAGCGAAAAATGATATTCAGCTGATCAAGGAGGAAAAGATGAAGACATGTTCAAGTGAAATACTGTTCAGCGACTTTCTATTCTCAAGTCTTGTTATGTTGGCGGTAACCAAAGGAAAGGAGGAAGTGATCGGGGGGAAATCGAAAGGATGCCTAAGAAGCGCGAGAAGATGAAACCGACGCCGCTTCAAGCCGAATTTCAGGGGTAAACGTTTCAGATTGATCAACTCGGTCGCATACTCAATTAGGCAAGAACATAGCTTTATCTAGTCGAAATGAGCTACCTTGATCGTATGAATCTCGCCAAACTCGTATAGTGATAGAGCACTCAGGAGGATATTTTTGGTTTGAGGACCCATTACTGAACATTGATCCATAGGATATTTTCATCTGGCTCTTTTGGAAATCCTTTGACAATGCAGGAGCACCCGGACGGCCTCCTTTGACCGGATCCCCGCAAGCAGGAGGGTGCTACAATGTCCACAGCTACAACCTTGAGAGTGGCAGTATATGGTCGTTCTCTCCCAAGCTGCCAAGCCACAATGCCGGTGACATTTGACCTTTTGCAGCGAGAAGAATCACCAACACAACGGGTCCTCCATCCCCCGATCTGACTGATCAGTACCAGGACAAGCCGGAAGACATTTTTTTCTTCCAGCCCCACCACGGCCACCACGCCACATACACCAGCATAAACTATGCGCCGGCAATACCACCGCCAACGACACCCCCTTACCAGGCTACAGAAACCGTCCTATACCTTTATAATATTCGTTACTGTTCTCTCGTTACTGATCACTGCAGGGAACGCTATGCCAGCTTCTCAGCCGATAGAGGAGCTGAAATTAATGCTCGAGGGTAAGCAGTCTTCGAATACGACGGAGCCTTCGGTATTAGAATCTGCTGCTTCATCAAGCAATGTTTCTGGGTCCTCCGAGGCGACTGTGATACCCTCATCAGGCGTCCTCGGATCAGTGATATCAGAGATCCCACCATCGTCAACAGAGACTAACACGACATCCTCTTCGGACATCCCGGCGCCATCACCAACAGAATCAGTATCATCACAAGCGCCTGATACATCATCAGAATTCGATCCATTCGGTCTATACGGCCCGTCACCTACAACCTCGTCTTTCCCTTCGTCAACAACACCAGATCCCCAGGACAGCCCAGCAAGCACGCCATCCGCTACCTATATCACTGTAACACAGACCCCAGCCTCTGTCGTCACACCAGCCGTCAACCAAGCATTCACCCCACTCGGCGTCAACGGAAAAGCCGCCCCAGCGGGTGTATCATACGTGATCGACCCAAAACCCGCCGTCGTAACACTACAAGTCGGCGCTGATGGCAAACTCGTACCAGCGGGCTCAGCTGCGACCGCCTACTCTATCGCCCTCCCAGGTGTTTCAGGTCTACCCGGTGTGCAAGGGAAAACTGCGGCAGACGTAGACGCAGACGAAATCGCAAACGCAGCACTAAACGCCCCAAACCTACACTACGCAAACCCACTGATGAACCTCGCGAGTGAAATCGTGATCCTCACACAACCCAAGAACGCAGGATGCAACATGCCCTGCCTCCCCTTTCGCACCAACATTGTGAAATGCAACACTGATTTCCCGCTACTCACCGCCGATCTCTCCAAGCATACCACCATGGAGAACCAGAAAACGAACACCTCGCTCAGTGCGTGTATCTGTGAGCCGTTTATCCAGCGTGGGTCGTGTGAGGCTTGTTTGGCGAAAAACAGTACGTTGGCGGCCATGCCCCAGATGGCCTACTTTTCCGGGATAAACAACCGCTGTCCGACAGTGGGCCAACCTTCTGTGAGTCTCTTTCTTCTGCTCCCTGGGCGATATAGGTACTTACCTATGACTCTCTAGGCTGTATCCTCTGCACGCATTACGCTTCCCTCCATCGCCAGTAATCCAGACGGCACGACGGCAAGCGTTAATGCCCTTCAAGGAGTAGACAGACAGCTTCTGGCAGCCGTATGCAATGGCACAGGCCTAGCAAACTCCGATCCAAAAAGTACGTTTCGCTAGCTTCTTGTTCAGACCTCCCGTGTTCGTTGAGGCTGATGCGACTCACGTGTATAGCTTATGACTCGTGTAAAAACGGGTTGAATGTCGCTGCGATCCTCAACACCACGGACGACATGCTCCGCCAGAAGATCCCGGCTTGGAAAGGTTCTCTGAATGGTAAAGCCGTCGCATCTTCATCGTCGCCATCCTCCTCCTCCTCCAATGGCACAGAAGAAGAGACTGTCGCCTCATACTGCAACATTGTGCACTTCAACGACTTTTTCTGGCACAACACGTGCAACGGTGCAGTAGGTTCACTACACGCCGCAGAATCGAGGTTGATGTTGGCCGCCGTGGTGTTTGGCGCGGGTGTATGGTTGCTCGTCTGAGGCGCGAGGTAAAGCTTAAGGAACAGGAAGCCTGTACCGCCCCGCCGGTCACGTAGTAGCGAGTTCGTTCGGATGTATAATAGAGGGTCGTAAGGGTGATCACAAAGAGCGTTGTACGCACAATATATGATATACCGATATGTAGGAAATCATAATGAAGCCATGTGCAATTTCTCTACATCGAGATGAAGGCTTTACATAGCCGATTATTTGATTATTTGACGGATGTAAGCGTCGTTTGGCAGAAGGAGTCGTTAATATTCACGTCGTTTTCATCGAAAGACTCGCTTTGGTAGGGAGCAACGGGGAAAGAAGGAGCAGGTCACAGGTGGTGGGCAAGGTGAAAAGGTGAGGTTAGCTAGCTGGTAGCTGTTAGCTGTGAGAGTCGGCTGGCGGTGCCTCCCGCTCATACGCTCGATCATTTGGCGGCGTTTCTGACTTGGCCAGGCAGCAAGCAGGTGGTGGTGGGCTAAAGAGCGAAAGTGTAGTAGTGTGGTATCCTATTGCTAATTGCTACCAAGATTACATGCCAAAGGAACCTCACTTACGGCTTTGAACGACTTGCAACGAGTAGCCGCCATCCGACATCTCGCATTCTCGCTGCGTATAGGTAAACCAGAGTTGCAACATTGCCTCGTGATCATTACTAGTGTCTCCTGGTTACAGACCGCTGTTCTCTGGAATAAAATCGAAGACTCGGACGCTCGCTCGACACCCACAAAGCGTCCAAGGGAGCGATCAAGATGGACGTGAGGACTTATATTGGTGATAATGTGTTGAGGGTGAGCTCAGCGTGTGTCCCTGTGCAAAAGACCGCAATACTGACCCTTCATTGTCCTTCTACAGTTCTTCGGTGCTTCAGATAGCAGTACAGTGGACTTTATTCAGACCCTTGGTATGTAACGCCTTCCTCAATATTCGCATACGCGTGACTGAAATACCTTGTCTCTTCAGCATCCTCCGCGAAAACACCTAGCGAACTCTACCATTCCCTCGCAGCCAACGGGCTACCGTCAACACCGGACGCACAAGCATTCGTCACCGAGCTCCACTCCCTCATCCCACGCAAATCGAAAAGTTCAAGCTCGAGTAGTAAAAAAGCCGCTGCAAACGGAACGTCTGGTCAGGGAACGCTCGTTAATCAAAAGTATGCGTTGATGCTTGATGATGACGATGATGCAGCGGCGGGAAAGAAGAAGAAGAGGAAGGACAAGGGCAAGGAAAAAGTCAAGGAGGAGAAGCCGTCGAGGTCTGAGAGAGACAGGGTGGAGGAGAAGGATGAGAGACGGGACAGAGACGGGACAAAAAAGATTCAGCGATCAACGCGGAAACGAGAGGTCAATGGTGATGAATGGGTGAGCGATGAGGAAGAAAAAGAAAGAGAGAGAAAACGACGGCGCGAAATGTCAGAGGAAGAACGGGACCGCGCATATCGCCGGCCGCTGGACGGCGAGGAAATGCTCGAAGACGCCGAACGAAACCCACGGGACGACGAAACAGAGGAACAACGAATCGAACGTGAACGACTTGAAGATATTGCCGAACGTGATGCATTCGCCGAACGAATAAAGCAAAAAGATGCGGGAAACACAAAGAAACTCGTCGTTGACCGAAGTTCGAAAGCTGCTGCCGAAGCTGCAGCTCGTCGTAGTCTGGCAGACGATAATGAAGCTCGACAAGCAGCGATGCCTGATATTCGAGGTCGGTCTCGACAGGAATACCTGAAGAAGCGAGAACAGCAGCGTCTTGATCTGCTCAAACTCCAGATCCAGGACGAGGAGATTCTGTTTCGTGGTCAGAAAATGTCGAGGAGGGAGGAGGCGGAGCACGAGCGAAACAAGGAGCTACTGCGGATCATGGAAGAACGACAAAAGATCGACGAAGGCACAGATGGATACATGCTTCCGGATGACTACATTACCGAACAAGGCAAGATTGATAAAAAGAAAAAGAGCAACGTGCTGTATCAGCGGTACGAAGAGAACAAACCCATCGACGGACAATTCGTTACGGATATCGATCAATGGGAAGCCCATCAGACCGGAGCGAGTACTTTCAAGACCGGTGCGATGGACAAGATCGTGCTTGAAGATCAGTATGATTATGTTATGGATGAATCGCAATTCATCAACTGGATTCAAGAAGGGCGGGATGAGGCGGAGATGACGGAAAAGGATAGGGCGATGAAGGCGCAGATTGAGGAGCTGGAGCAAAAGTGTAAGTCGAGATTGTTGGATATCGTGGATGCGCTTCCTGACTTTGGGTTCACATTGTAGATTCCAAGATCGAGGCGACGAGAAAAGCGTTACCGGTCTACGAATACCGTGACGATCTCCTTGAGGCCATCGCCGAACATCAGATTCTCATCGTCGAAGCGGAAACCGGTTCGGGCAAGACCACACAGTTGCCGCAATACCTACATGAAGCCGGGTACACAAAAGATGGAATGAAAGTCGGATGCACGCAACCACGTCGTGTCGCTGCCATGTCCGTCGCCGCACGAGTCGCCGAAGAGATGGGCGTCCGACTCGGTCAAGAAGTCGGATACTCTATCCGTTTCGAGGATGCCACAAGCGACAAGACGGTACTCAAATACATGACCGACGGAATGCTGCTGCGTGAATTCCTCACGGACCCAGAACTGTCCACGTATTCCGCGCTGGTAATTGACGAGGCGCACGAAAGGACGCTGAGTACGGATATTCTGTTTGGGTTGATCAAGGATATCGCACGATTCCGCCCAGAACTCCGCCTGCTGATATCGTCGGCGACACTCAATGCACAGAAATTCGCCAAATACTTTGACGATGCGCCCATCTTTCGAATCCCCGGTAGACGATATGCTGTCGACTTGCATTACACTGCTCAGCCAGAGGCAAACTACATCCATGCAGCCGTCACTACCGTGTTCCAAATCCATACCACGCAACCCAAGGGCGACATTCTAGTATTCTTGACGGGTCAAGACGAGATTGAAGCGATGGAAGAGAATCTCAAGGAAACGGCGCATGCACTCGGCGACAAGGTAGCAGAACTCATCATTGCTCCGATTTATGCCAACTTGCCGAGTGATATGCAAGCCAAAATCTTCGAGCCCACACCGGAAGGAGCGAGAAAGGTCGTCTTGGCAACCAACATTGCCGAAACATCCATCACGATTGACGGAGTCGTATACGTCATTGATCCAGGATTCGTCAAGCAAAACAATTACAACCCAAAGACGGGAATGGAATCGTTGGTCGTCGAGCCCATCTCGAGAGCGTCAGCGCAACAGCGATCCGGACGTGCCGGAAGAGTTGGGCCGGGTAAAGCATTTCGACTTTATACAAAGTGGGCATTCCAAAACGAACTACTTGAAGATACTATTCCCGAAATCCAACGAACGAATCTAGGGAACGTCGTCTTGATGCTGAAATCACTCGGAATCAACGATCTCCTCAACTTTGACTTCCTGGATCCACCGCCCGCAGAGACTCTGATCAAGGCATTAGAGTCCCTGTATGCGCTAGGCGCTCTGAATCATAAAGGCGAATTGACGAGGCTGGGTAGGAGAATGGCAGAGTTCCCGGTGGACCCCATGTTATCCAAGGCGATTATCCAGAGCGAGCAGTTCCACTGCACAGAGGAGGTACGTCGTCAATCGTCAATCAACCCTGCCACTTAGGCTTAGCCGTTTTTTCCCTTACTTAGGTTCTCACGATTATCTCAATGCTGCAAGAAGGGCATGCACTGTTCTATCGTCCAAAAGACAAGAAGATGCACGCCGATAAGGCACACAAGAATTTCTGGAAACCAGGGGGAGATCATTTCGCCATGTTGAACATTTGGGAACAATGGGTCGACACGAATTTCTCTCAGCAGTAAGTGATTTGTGTCTTGGCATAGATGGGTATCTAACGACCATGATTGCTTTTCCGAACCCCAGATGGTGTATGGAAAACTTCTTACAGTTTAAATCGCTTGGAAGAGTGCGGGATATTCGAGATCAGCTGGCTGGGTTGTGTGAACGTGTCGAGGTGGTCATCGAGTCCAACCCAAGCCCGGGCGATAACATACCGATACAGAAAGCCCTGACGTCGGGATACTTCTTCAACACCGTAAGTAACGGTCAATACGACAGATATCCAAGGTACTCAGATATTGTGAATATTATACAGGCTCGAATACACAAGGACGGGGGATACAGGACAACAAAGTCGAATCAAACCGTATATATTCACCCCTCGTCCAGTCTATTCCAGCATCAACCTCCGCCTCGCTTTATTCTTTATTACGAGTTGGTACTTACAAGCAAAGAGTACATGCGACAGTGTATGCCCATTGAAGGAAGCTGGTTGCTGGAACGTGAGTGCCTCACCTATTAGCTGCAGTATCAGTTCGGTCATCTGACATGACAATCATCCTGTATAGTCGCTCCTCATGCATTCAACAAGGAGCAAATTGACGTAGGGTCGAGTAATAAAAAGATGCCAAAGGCACGGCAGCTGGCACCTGTGGGACCGGATCAGTAGTCCAGGCGCGACATTTTCTTATGGTTGAAGAGCTGGTTGAAGATATCGATAATTGATACGGTCCATGCATCACGTCGCACATGTCTGAATGACACTGCTCAGCTGAATCGTAGCGGCACAGAGCTTGGTGTAGCGGTCGTTGTACATAGCTTGCTGTGTAGCTTGTCAACCCTCTCATCGCAGGCGGGCCGAGGCACTTATACTCGTATCTCACATGACATCCAATAGACGATAGATAACTCACCCGACCCTCTTTAGCGGCGCGGACTTTGGCAAGAACCAGCCAATCAAGTTCAGGCGGGGCATGCCCGTTTCCATCGGCGAGGGTGGGCTCCAATCAGGAAGAGCCTCCACCGCCAAAGGGGGGAACGCCGATTCGGGTTTGAACCGATTGTATACGAGCTGCATATGTTTCAGATTATGCCGGTAATACGTGAGCCCATGCAGATCTCGGGGCGTCTGCTTGATTCTCAATAAATATTTTGCCCAACTTGTTGAGAGAGGCGCGCTTGGGTTGCCAAAAAATTGAAGGCATGTCCAATGCCAACTTTCTGGCATTGCTTGCGTCCGAGCTACAGCATGACATTACTTCCCCGTCCCCAACAACTGCAATACCGTCTCCGCCACAAATGAACAAATTTAAACGTTACTTTGGCAAGGACCGTTTGCCTCTGCCACGGCCTAGCACTAGGATTCGACTACAAAATGACCTTGTCGTCGTACATCCGCGTTCGACTCCGTTACCCTTGGATTCTCTGGATGACCCGTCTTCCAACGTTGAGCTTTCTGAGCCGGACGACACTTTGCTTTTTGGACATGCAACAATCACAGCCGAGCCATATATCGACATTCATAGTGTTAGAGTAGGACTCGTGGTGGTGTATCGTTACAAGCAACCGACAGACGAAAGACTGTGCGAATCTATCATCTTTGAACAGTACAAGTCGTTTTCTCCGGACGAGATCCAGCTTACCACAAACGAAACCAGTCGTCAAATCCACCGACGCGTGAATTTCGACATTCTGGTCCCAGCCAGCTTGCCAACGTATGAACACTCGGCCCATGGAATCATTTTGCCGCAGGTGAGGGTGATGGTGGAATATGGGTATAGCCCGCTCAGCAAGGACACAATAGAGTCGATCACGGCGAACCCACCATCGGCAATAGAGGAGAAAGAGGAGACTTCGGTGATTCTCGGTCGGAAAATGATCACGGACATATGGCAGGGAGGTGGAACGGTCTACGTTCCCAAAAGTCAGTCCATGTGATCGCTCAGCTCTGGTGTTCGCTACTGATGAGCTTTATCTCACGATAGAATCGTATGCGATCACCACAATCACCAACGACTCAGACACGTCAATCGACACAGCATCCGAACGGCGAGTGCAGACATGGGTAAAGAATATGGCTGTCATTGCCAATTCGAATCCAACAGCGGGAACGCATTCTCTCAGAGTGCACAAAACAGGGCTGGCCCCGGGTATTGGTGAATGGCATGTGTATCTGTTTAGCGATTCGGTGAGTCGGTCGCGCCTCTCGATGGATTCCAGATGACTTACGGATATCCCTCTGCAGTTTTCTGTAGGAGGATATGTTATTCCCAGGCTCGAGTTGACCAGCCTCGCCCCCGGTTCAACAATATACGCCATCCACCTCCAGCTTCATCAAACATTCCATATCACACCACCAGAAGAGTATCGCTTCAACCCAAGCGGACAAGAACAGTACAATCCGTCCGAAACGCGATGTACACCGGAAAAGATACCGATATTCCAAGATGGGACGATTCCCATGGAACGCAAGCCGAGGAAGGGGACGCGGGCGTTGTGGACTGGCCCGAAAAAGGGGGAGATGAAAGATTCGGTCGGGGCGTTTGTTTGGCAGCAGCAGAAATTGAGGATCCCGGATGAGTCCAAGACGAGGCCATCGACGGTTGTTGGGTGAGTCGCTCGTAGCTTCCGCCATCAGCCTCATCAAATCGACGAGTCTGACACTGTCCAATCCGGATTCACAGAACGTCGACACTGATGAGAGTCCAACATGATGTGTCACTGAGGATCTTCTTCTCCATTGACGGGGAGACGATCGGTGGACAGCCTATACGGGATAGGGATCAGGCGGGGGAGATGCGGATGCTGGTACTGTCTATTCCGTGTTTCTTGGCTTCAGTGAGTCTGCCATGTTGCCAGAGACTTGTCGAATTGAACAACGTCACTGACATGGCTGGGCGTTTCGCAGTGTTGTTGCATCAGTGAAAGAATAATCCTGCCGGAGTGTAAGTTGATCCGAAGGCAGGCATACAGAGCGCCTCTGCTAACTACTTTCCTCCTAATCTATAGACTCGGAGAAAAAGACCAATGGCTCAGAACCACCCGGTGTGCCAATGTGCGCATGCTGCTACAAGACGGAAGACTTTCCGGAACCTGTGATCTCACCGGAATACATGGGTATATCACAATCCCCGGTAAACGCAGCGCCAGTGGAAACCAGATCAGCATCGAAGAGTCGAGCTGTTACCCGTCAAATTACTCGTCGCGAGTCATCAGTCGGACAATCACCTGGACCGTCAGCTGGGCCATCATGAAGGAGGGGTTACAATGCTATACACGGCTACATCAGATCGAGAAGGCGCACAATCAGCACAGAAAAAGATAGATTTTTCGGATGTACGATTATTTTTGTATTAGGGGATTCTTGTATCCTGGGCAGTCATATTGTATGGATAGTAGAAATGAAGTGGAATATTAGGCTGTTATGTTGCAAGCCTCATTGTATGGTAGGAAAGCGTAAGCTCCACATAAGCAGGGAGAAAAGCTAGAAAGGAAGAAGGTGATTTCAAAGTCGCCAACTTGCGGAACCAAAATAGGCTCAACCACGCGACTAGGCGCAAAGGTGTGCAGGGTGTGTGGGTGTGCTGTCCACTCAAGGAGGGTACTACATTACTTCTTAGTCAACCCTGTAGCCACACTTCAGATCAACCGCTTCACTCCAGCCTTCAAGTATCCAAGATGCAAGCGTAAGCAAACCTCCCTGCTGGAAAGCACAGAGAAACTCGACTATCTCACTGACGCCTGGCCGCACCATTTCAGATTCAACTTCAAACACCTTACAGGCGCTTTAAACAGTTCTCTCAACTCGGTCGATGTGTCGGGTCTTACCAAGAACTTCAAGAGCACCGTCCAAAGCACCAGAGAAAGGTTGGGACAGGTTGATCCTTCTGAAGTGACCGAGTAAGCCAGACAGACAGGGAGCGCGCTGTAGATGGCGGTCTGCTCAAGACTGACTCACAACGTTTCGCTCTAGACTTCCTGCCGAGTACAAGGCTTTGGAGAACCGCGTTGATGCGTTGTACAACGTCCACAAGGGTCTGTTGAGGATCGTTAAAGTCCACGAAAGTGAATCGGTATGTCGAATTGGAACAGGCAAGTATTCAACGGCGACCGCCAACTCATCCTCATTCGACTCTCGTTCCACTAGTATGACTACCCAACTCAGCTCACTGAATCCGTCGGTGAATTGAGCCATGATATCGCTCGTGGATGGGCTTCTTTTGCCAACAACAACCTCAAGGTCCGTCCCCTAGCAGACAGGGACAGGTTATACATATACTGATTGCGTCTTTTTCCTTATGTGTAGAACGCCAACTTGCCCTTCCCTATTGCACCTGCGACACCAGCTACCAACCAACCGACTCCTCCCAAGACCCTCCCTCACGCACTGAGTCGTGCTGCTAGAGAAGGTGCATTGCATGTCGGTACGGAAGAGAGGCTCGGAAAGGCTTTGGACACATATGCTACCGCCATGGAGAAAGTAAGTCTCTGATGTCCGATTTTGAGATTGACATTGAAAGAACTGATCAACATTGATGACGACGTGACTTTACCAGGTCGGTGATGCGCGATTGCAGCAGGATGATATCATTGTCGACAAGTTTATCACTCCTTGGCAAGCGACCTTGTCCACGTCCCTCGCATTGGCGAACAAGGCCCGAGCGAACGTCAAGAACGCCCGTCTGGAACTCGATACCGCGCGTGCTGCGTACGTCCATTCCCTGAGAACGTCATGGCCAGTCTCGGCGGACGCTGATTCTATAGCTCTTTTGGTTTATTAGTTTGAAGACCGCTGGACCCAAGACGCAGGAACAAGCAAGGCTCCAAGTGGAAGAAGCGGAAGACAAGCTCGTTCAGATGACTGAGACTGCTATTGGTTTGATGAAGGCTGTTTTGGAAAACGTCAGTGGACTGCTGAGCATGGACACGATGCGTTTGCTGAATGCCATATTGCCTTTTGTTTGCGGCTGATGTCACAGCCTGAACCTATTCAGAACCTTTCTTCGTTGGTCAAGGCTCAGCTCATCTACTTTAGCACTGCTGCAGAGACTCTCTCCGTAAGTGAACCACTGGGACTTGGTTGCGGTGTCTTTGTCTAACTAACCCTGACATGTTCTACAGAGTATCCAAGGTGAGATCGAAGAGGCCGCTGTTGCCGCGGAATCTGAATACCGACAGAGCCGAGCTGCCTAAATGGTGCGCATCGAAAGGAATAGCTAGTCATGGCTCAAAGGGGCGTACAGAGTAGTTGTAGTGTGTGAGAAATCCTAGATGGCAAGATGTATTTACTGGGCAAAGTAGCTGGCAGTTTGGATGGGAGGGTGGATGACGTGTGTCATGCTATCACGTGACTTGAAAGTGAATCATGAATGCTCTGGATTGATGATAGCAGAATGTTAGACGTATCTATGCTATCATCTGTCTCCTGACACTCGCCATATCATCGAAGCATCTGCCATCACTTCTGATCCACGACGCTCCATACGGGATAATCAAGACCGCGTTGAAGCACCATGGCTCAGCCTACAATCGTCGACTCGCGACGTCGAGGAACACCCACGCAATGCCCAAGTTGCCGAATACTCTTGGACTTTGATCGACCTCATTCCTACTCGGGACAACTTCAGATCCGTTGCGCGGAATGCAAGTATGTGTATGCGTATATCCCACAGCAAGATACCTCGGCTGCTGGTGCGTCGACTGGAGCAGGAAATACAGCAGGTCAAGGTGCCACGGGCATTGGGAGAAGAGGAGCGGGAACAGATGCGGATCCTATAGAGACGGAATACTACGAGGTTCTGGGCGTTAATGTGTTGGCGACGCAGGATGAAATTAAAAAGGCATATAGAAAGATGGCCATCAAGCTGCATCCGGACAAGGTGAGTTACTTGGCTAGGCAGTAATGAACAATGTCAGCGCTGATCGTACATATCACCTTCTAGAATAGAGACGACCCATCCGCGGAGGAGAACGTAAGTTTGCCGCTTTGAGGTGGCTTGTGACAATGGGTTGTGACGGCTGACGTAACGTGAAAATGTGTTCAGTTCAAACAACTCAGCATAGCGTATCAGGTAAACCTCGTCTCGACGACGATCTTGTTGACCTGCACTGACCCTAAGGGCTTAGGTCCTGTCCGATCCAAATCTCCGAGCGATATACAACAGAAATGGGCAAAAGAGTGGCGGAGGTGTCGAGCCTGCCGGCGGTTTCCAGGATCCGGAAGTGGTCTTCGGCACCATGTTTGGCGGTGAAAGATTCCAGGACTGGATTGGAACCATCAGTATAGGTTAGTGCATCGCCGGAAACCAATCCTGCAGTTAAGCAAGTGGTGAATGATTTTGCTCCTCAGGTAAAGACATGAAAGACGCACTGGAGAATGAAGCAGAACAACAGACGGAGATGGCTCAGGTAGGTCTCGAGGAACATTGATAGTGCATCGATTGAACTCACCCACTTTTGGCGTTACAGTACATATCACAGGCACAGGCATCCGGAAACCCAGTCGTAACTGGAGCTGGAGGGCAACCGGTTCTGACGCCTGAACTCCTCGCGAGGAGGCAGCAACGGCAGAAAGCGCTTGCAGACAAAAAGGCAGCTGCACGGAAGGAGAGAGTGGAGAAGCTCGCACAGAATCTGATCAACAAGTTGTCAATATACACGGAAAGTGCACATGGCGAGAATGACAAGGCAGTGACGGCGTCGTTCAAGGTAGGCCTAATTCGAGAACAGGACGATACTTATTCGTGGAGATCGATACTGATTTCCGCTCGGATTTCAGGAAATATGTCGGATCGAAGCCGAGTAAGCGGGAGTGTGGCGTGAACTTGTCATGGCAATGCTGAAACCTTGAATCCTCAAATAGAGAACTCTCGAAAGAAAACTATGGGTATGAATTGCTACAAGCGATCGGACGAACGTACATCTCGAAGGGAGAGTGAGTGCCCAATGTCAACTCGCACATTCGAAATTTACTGATATCCTTCACATAGACACTATGAAGCGTCGAATCAGTTCGCGCCACTGGGTACGGTCGCTACTCTCGTGCTCCGTCTGACCACTTGACTCATAAGAGGTGTTCTTACAAATCACAGGTTGGTTCCATGGCGCCAAGCAGAACTTCAACTTGATCGGAGACACGTGAGTTTAGTCTACCATTTAGGCTACATGATATTTAGAACCAGTAAAAGCTAAAGCTCGTCTAATCGTGTTCAGCGTCTCGACACTCCGAGCTGGTAGGTCTCCCTTCAGCGTATTTACTGCCGCGCCGTCTCCAATTGACAAGTTGAATTTGTCTATTAGCAATCGAGTTGAAGACCGTCTTCCAAAAACTCCAAGAAGCGGAAAAATCTGGCCTGTCTGCCGAACATGTGAGAAAGCTTGAAGAACAGGCAGCCGAACAGGGCGTGCGAGTGATTTGGAAGGTATGTGCCACTCGCTACCTTCTCGTCGACAGGTCATTAATCCGTCTGGTCCGTTATCGCCTACCAGGGAGCAAAGCTCGAGGTCGAAGGTGTAATCAGGAACGTGTGCGATGAGGTACTCAACGACAAGAATGTGAATGCACGGACACGAGATTTGCGTGCTACAGCGCTGAAATTGATGGGAGAGGTAGGTTCACAATGTTGTCAGTTAAGAGTTCTGCGCATGTGCTAACGAGTTTCATGCACGACATCAGGCATTCATATCTATCAAGAAACCTGGAGAGGAGGAGGATCCGGCGAAGCCGCCGTCGGTTGCCCAGTAATCAACTGTTAGTGGGCGACGCTGGCTGGATAGATGATGTAGAATTGTTGTATATCGAGAAGAGCATTATACATGCATCTACAGATTCAGCAATGTGTGTACCACAGTTCGATTTAGCTATTGGAATAGCAGGGTACCCCGAAACAGTGCCGACAGCAGCATGTTACGACGGTTTAGCGAGCCAGCTAGCGAGCCTGCCCGAGTGTGAAGCGCCCGCTCGATCGCGACCCAACCAAAGTACAGAGGACAAGAAGTATGAGAAAGTAGTATCTTGCGGGTTCTGTAGTGCTAACCGTGGTTCGAACGCTTTTGGCTGCTCGACCAGTCTTCCCGGCCCCGAACAATGACATGGAAGGAAAGTATCGAAATCCCCTTTCACTTAACATGGATGCTTCCAACCTCCTTCCTTTGACTCGACTTCCAATCCATTCACGTGGCCGCATCCGACAAGTGCTCCTCTGCATCGAGCCTTTGTTCCCTCGAGCATTTGTTCGTCGATTGGCCTACAAATGGATATATAGACGGGAAGCGGAATACCGCCGGCCTACGATTCTAATTCTGTGCAACTATGAACACCAATATGGACGAAGAGCTCAATGGTCGCATGGACCTTCGGTCCTTCGGTCCCAACGAGCAAAACAGCTTGTGGGCCGAACGTCTTGCAGAGGATTCGTTAGGACGGCCGCAAGATACAGGTGTGAGTCCCCTCTCCTTTTGCCGCTACATATCTCATCTGATCAATCTTCCTGCTATACAGAAAGGTCAACGACTACCGATCGACATGATCGTTATTGTGGCCGAATTCATTGCTGGTAGTCGCGATCTGATGACATTGGCCAGTCTGAATGTCGCTTCCCGCGACATACATGAAGGCTCCTTACCTGTCCTGTACGAAACCCTCGTGTTTGCCGACGAGAAGGCGTTTGAGCGGTCGGTCAGTTTTACAAACGCCAAGGGGTGGAAATACGTCAAGTACGTGCGATGCCGATTACTTTACAGTCCGAACACTTATCTGCTCTTCCCGCAGGTTTCTCTTCGTGACCGAGATCACCCTGCCTATCCTTCGTATCCACCTTCGGTATCAGTCGGAACGTCGTGCAATGCCAACAGACGACCTCTCCGCCTCCTTTCCTCGCCTCATCCTCCTCGGCTTAACGGACCTAACTACGTCTCCTGTACCTCGGAACCACGACCGTCCTCTTCATCTCACTCTGTACAAACCGATTCGATTTGCTTCGCTTCTTCTTGCATGTCTCCCCTACGGATTAGACGAGGCCGGATGTGGTATCACTTTCTTCGGTACGAGCTACTTTCGCCGGAACACCACAAAAGACTCCATCAGGTCACCTTGTCATCGTTTCCGCGACATTGTGCAACTTGATGTCCGACCGGGCGCCTACATTGCACGAGAAAACGGGTGGACATTGGCAGGGATGGACGGATGGCACGTGGTATTTTGTGGCGAGGCATTCCGGCTCTCAATCTTAGGTGACATCGATGAAGTCGGGGTGGAAGACACGCTCAGGACTGTGGTGAAGCATTTGGCATTGCATGCGTCCTCGGAACGATTTATTGCGTCAGGAAAGGAGGTGAAATTCGAGATAAAGTGTTCTCAGAGTGTTTTCGAGAGATTCATTGAGTTGGTAAGCACTCGGACGCTACTGATATGCACTTGTGTATCATTGCTGATCCGTTTTCAAAAATAGTATGAGACACAGCAACCATGCTTTCTGAACCTTCAAGCCACCCTGACGACTCCCCTGGAAAAGTGTACTATAAAGCACTACCTCACCACGATGTGCGCCATTTATCGGCAACACTGGCGCCATCACACTCAAACCAGGGTCTATATATTCCTTTCTATCCGGGCACCTGGAGGAACCATCCCTAGAAATTGGACAGCGCTCAGTGAAGACGTGAACGATCCCGAGGCCCAAAACTCTCGAATGACATGGCAGGCGGAAGCGCAGTTCGGGATGATAGGCATGGCTGACGGCCAGCAACGTGACAACGATCCGGAGGACGACGAGATGCGTCTGGATGACACTGGTATCGCTGCGCCTCCCCGCGCTCCCGTTGAAGCACCTGCCGATAACGAGGAAGGTGTTGCTCCGCCGACCGACCACCCCGGAGCGGGATTGATCGCCGTGCTTTTTCGCCTGTCACAGGTGGCTGGTGAGAGCCAAAGTGTCTTTTTGCGTGCGTACCGTGCACCGCCTCCACCTACGGTCTCGAGAATCCTGAGGAGCACCGCGACTGCTCGTCAGGGATCGCTATCGTCGATGATGGACGACGAGCGACGACAAGCAGAAATACTACGACTTGCAGCCATTTTCCAACACTTGCGCGATGAACGGGAAAGTCGCGAAAATCCTCTATTGCGTCAGCCATCACCTCTGACCCCACAAGAAGTCGAGGAAATCGCTGAACAGGTCGAGCAGCTCCGCCGTGACCGCGACGCGGCGATGCAGATATCTCAATGGGTATGAGGCTTCGGATATTGTCCCATCGGTCTCGCCCTAGTCTATATGGCGTTTGGGTTTTGCGGTTGGCGCTGGTGGGCCTCAGAGTAACGGAAAGAGAATGCGACCGAAGTGTTCCGCCGCGGCGTGCGTTGTCGCAGGAGACATATTCTGTTTGCGTTTGTTTGGCCCTGCTCATTGAATGGTACCGAAGCTCGTTGAATGATATGCATGCACATTCATATATGATCAATCGCTAGGCTGAATCCTTCACGCCTCAATCATTTAAAGCAGTACCGTATTATTGTGTCTTCACTCTCCCAGCCTTCCTGTTCGGCTTCGATGAGGAGTCTGAAAAATGGTGACTTGAGCTGAGTAGCCTCTTGATCCGACTTGTTCCCTCTGCTTGCCGTCACCCACCAGGATGTCCGGATCGGATACGAAAGTGTCATGAATTAGTAAATTCGAGGGTGAGCCGACTTTGCATTGTCGCAACCTTATTGTTCTTTCGCTCAATATGACTCTTCCATAGCCTTCCATCAACTTTTCTGACATCAATATCTTCGATGCCGTTTTCGCAGCCAAGCGAAGTCGCAATTTTCTTGTCGTTTTTCTTGTTGGCGATTAGCAAAGGATATATAAGAGTGTCATGCTTTGCCATAACTAATAACGAGAGAGCACCAGCTGGCAACTCCTACTCCCGCAGTCCCTCCTTCAACCATGGACCTTGAAATAGACGAGGAGCTCAACTTTCTCAGGCGATCGGACTTTGAAGGCCCAAACGGACAAAACCTGTCGTGGGCTCGACAATTGGCAGAGAGGAGGTTGGCCAGAGCAACGTTTCCCAGCGTAAGTCGGTTTCTTCTTTCATCCTTGTCTCTCTGATGAGTATGATGTATGTTTTTTGTTATAGGGGTATCAACGACTTCCAACCGACGTGTTCGTGGTTGTCGCCGAAGTTCTCGCTGGAGCTCGAGACCTGCACACCATATGTAATCTCAACCTCGCTTCCCGCCACATACACGAAGGCACGTTTCCTTTGCTCTACGGAACGCTCGTCTGTTGCCAGTGCGCAGGCGTTTGAGCGGTTGGTAGAGTTGATTAACCCAAAAGGGTGGAAGTATGTAAAGTAAGTCTGCCATCAACCACCCGGCCATCTATAACATGCTCACACTCTACGTTCCTCAGGTTTCTCTTTGTGACGAAGGTCTCTCTGCCTATGCCCCGGATTCACCTACGTCGCCAAACCCAATCTCTCTCGTCCGCAACAGCAGAACTCTCCAACTATTTTCCCCGACTCCTTCCCCTCGGTTTGATGAATGTCGTTCCGCACTCTACTTCAGCGGGCCGAGACTATGCAATCCACTTGGCATTGTACAAGCCGATGCAACTCTCCTCTCTCCTGCGCGCATGTATACCTTACGGATTTGGCGGACGTGGCATCACATTTTTTGGCACTCACTACCATCAGAACACAGCCGCAGGACCGGTCGAAAACGTGCAGTATCATTTCTGCGACATCGTCCGACTTGATATTCGGCCTGGCGCGCATATTATACGTGAAAGAAGATGGGCTGCGACGGATATGCAAGAGTGCAATGCGATAGTTAATGCGATGAAATACGGTGACAATTACAAGCTCAGCATCGGAGGCGCTGTCGACGCCGTTGGGGTAGAACGTACACTCCGGACCGTGATTGACCTTCTGGCGCTCCAAGCCTCGTGGAAAACATTCAGCAAGACCGGTAAAGAGGTGAACTTCCGCTTGGAGTGTTCGCAAAGCGTTTTTGAAAACTCTATTGAGCATGTGAGTGGGCAAATGTTCCGTTTGAACTTTGGCGTTGCGGGTGACCCTTATCTCACCACTGATTGACCGACGATACAGTTCGAATCTCGACAGCCATGCTTCTTCCGACTTTTGGGTCACCTGACAAACTCTGTCACCAAGCTGGCCATGAAAGGCTATCTTTCCGCCCTGTCCGACATCTATCAACAGCACTGGCGACACCAGGCTCCAAACGCAGAAGGAAGCGTCTTTATGCAGATCGTTGCCCGAACTCCAAAAATCCCACGTAAAAGCAATGTAGCTCGTTTCTGTATGTAAGATATCCATAGCAGATGATTGGGTTCTGTAGAACGTAATTCAAGAATATCAAACGTTCCAGGGGAGGAGGAGGTGATGGTGGTGGTTTAGGTGTCAATATCATGGCTCAACGGTCAACATGGCTTTGGTCTGCATCCTAGCCTGCAGTTCTGCACTGGAAGCGAAGTCGAGATAGAGAAGCAAAAAAGGGCTGAAAAGAAGCTTAAAAATAAGCAAAGCAAAAGCGCGGATGCTAAGTAATCATGTCTCAGAATTCAGACTCGAGATAGAATGATGAGTGGACGATGACATGATCAGGCTCATCCTTTTCTCCGTGTAGCATTGCAATAAGGGGGGAGTGACTACATTTACTGCTTCTTGAAACGACACAGTATGTCGCAAGCACACTCTGAGGATATGGCAAATACCGACACCGCTCCATCGACATTGACATTCACCTTCCCGTTGATGACGCCGCGGGCCGACACGGCGCCACCGAAATCGAACGACGGGGATCGCGCTAAGGAGGACCGACCGACACAGACATCTTCTGCAATCTGTCCTCCTCTATTCGACAGTACGGAATCTGCGTCGCTCTTGGCCGACTTGTCATGCGATGTGTCGCTACCGACGACACAAACCATGCCACGGACACCTTCAGCCCAACACAAGCAGATGAGAAAGTTTGCTCGGAGTGCGGATAAGAGGCAGAGCGTGCATATGTTGGGAAGCATCCAGCATCTGCAGAGACATTTTGTAAATATTCCGCTAGTTCCCTGACATTTGGCAGCTCTGACCGCTTCCTCTGACCTTGCTAGATGAAATTTGGGCTGGCGGCAGAAGAAGGGTAAGCCATACTATTCCTTCGAGCAGATTCGGCTACAACTGACGCTGTGACACAGATCCGATGCCATGTCGACGGACATTGGGTCCTTTCCCTCATTAGGATCACTGTGTCGCACGAACAATGCCAATACTACAGGCGCAGACGGCAGCGTCAGCATTGCGGAACCACCTGCAACCGTAGCGAAACCCCCGTTCCCGTTGGAAACGCCAAAACTCGATCTCGGGAAGCTTCGAAGGGAAGCATTTGAGAGCTTGCAGGCTCTGGAGCAAGCTTGGCGGATCGATAACGAGCGAGAACGACCGAAGGCTCCAAGCAGCCCTCGTGAACAATCTGAAGATGAAGAGGTCGAACCTTCGACCAGAATCCTTGATCTACTGAAAACCACAGTCGATGCCGTCCGTTCAGTACGGGCTTGGTCCCTGGCCGTCCCAGCCACCTCGTTGATCTGTTCATCATCCTCCCGGCAATCCGACCACATACGCACCTGTACTATACCCGCCAAGTCAAGAATCCCGACGATATCCACGCCTTCCCGACCTGCTCCAGCGTATACCGGTGGCCGATCGGTATCCGGTACATCGGTACGTCTTGCTGCAAGAAATGGGGATGGAGAGCTCCTACACGGAGGAGGGGAGGAGAAGGACCCGCTTTTCGATCTGAGGAAGGCGGCGTTGGATGTGTTGGCGTGTTTGAGAGGCGTAGAGGAAAAGTTTCGGACGACGGCTGATAGCGCGGATAACACTTTTGAGGACCTGCCGCTTGAGGATCTACCGCACGAGCAAGAAACCAGGGACGGTCCGACATCTGGCAGTCCAAAGCGTCAACAACAACAGCAACAGCAATCACCAGTACTTGAAGCGCCGCCGTCAAGCAAACCACCACAGGTCGAGCCATCCACGATACCAGCAAAACGCATCGAAGATTCGGAGGATCTCTGGTTCTTCTCGCAACGAGCGGGCGATGCGACGGACGCCCAATGGGCCGAGGAGGGAAAGAAGGGATGGTATGAGCGCCTGAAGAGCGGGGAGGGAGGATGGACGTATCGCGACGACGTGAGAGTCCCTGCTGAGCTGCAAGAGGAGAGAGAGGTTGTCAGGAGGTACTTGTGGACGGTGGTGGAAACGTTTTTCGGTTCCGCGGAAGGAAGTGTTGAGATACCCTGGCGGGCGATGAAGGGAGGCGAGGTTGCAAGAGGTCCTGTTATCAGCGAAGCAGAGGCTGTGGGTGATCCCACATCGTATAGAAGCACAGAAGGTGAGGTCAAGGCGCTACCGAAATGGTCCGATTCGCAGCTGTGGGAGGGTAGACGTATAGGTGAGGTTTTTGCTTTTTTTCTCACCGCGATTCCTCGGAAAGGTCCATGCTGATTCCTGCTGTGCATTATGATCACAGATCGAATACGGGCGTTTTTGCAAGATTACTTGCCTTCCAACATGCTCGATTCGCTGCCTGTGTCGGAAAGTCAAGATGAGCGGATGAAGCTACTCACTCGTCTCTCGTAAGTCGCACAATGCAGCTCTCGCACGTGGCAACTAGTACTAAAATGGCAGTCTCTATTCGCTTGTGGTCAGGGACGGATTTCTCCTGATCCTGGCGTTCAACACCGTTCTCCGCCGCTCGACTACTGGATCGTGGGGTTTTGTTCCTGATGAAGACGTCTACGATACATTGGATTCGGGCACTGCCGCCCCTGCTGATTCGATAATTGCGGAAGAGGGGACGTTGGCCCGCAAGCAGAAAGATTGGACGTTCAGGAAAGCAGGGAACTTGAGATGCTGGGGAGCGTAAGTACTCTTTTCGTGGTATTTTAAATTCTTTCCCTGCACACGATTGGGTTACTGATGATAGAGCGCGACGGATACGTGTTGGAATCTACATCTACAGAGCTCTCAAGCTTCGGTACAGAGTTCCGCTTACATTTCCGCTGCAGGCTGTCGATTTGCAACTTGTTATTCCAGTCATCTCGACGGTAGAGAAGGACCGGCGGCCTTCCACGACGGCAAGGCAGCCATCGTCGAGCCCGTCAAGAAGAGTCTCGAACCATGTTGTTGCAGATACCGCGGATACGCGATTGGAAGAGGGAACTGGTACAGGAATACCGTTTGATCCAATACGGATAGCGCGGCGGGAAGAAAGGTGGGATGGGATGCTGGAGGCCGCTGTTGTAGCGTGGGTTGAAAAGGTGTCTCTAGAGTTGTTGCCGGTGGTAGAATAGGGAAATAGCTGTACAACATGAGAAAAGCGCGCAACAAGAATAATGACGCTGTGTGCGCGTGGAGGGCCCGGCTGATTCGTCACATTCCGGGCGGCAGCGTTGATGCACCTTCCACCTTTCCCATTCATGTCAACTTGTTTCTTACTTTTCTGTTCATTTCTAGTCGGTTGTCTTTTGATCCAGTCCATTCATTCCGTTCACATGTTGACAGTAAAGACAATAGCACTCGTCGCTCTCGCAGCGCAGTCAGCCTGCGGTGCCTTGTTTCCGCGACATGGTCCCGTCAAGGATCTCGCCGCAAAGGATTTCAAGAAGGAACTCGGTGATGGGGTATGTGCCTGTCTTGTGTGACGTGAGGTATGATGCTGACTTGTACCTTTCCTATCAGCACCTAGCTGTAGGACAGTCTCTGACAACAGTTCTTGTGCAGCCGCTAATACCTTGCTCTTGACCAGATGGTTCTCTTCTCCGCGCCGTGGTGCGGCTACTGCAAACAGGTAGCTCCCGCTTGGTCTCGTGCCGCAGAAACACTATCGCCTCTAGTCCCCTTCTACAACATTGACTGCGATGAGGAGTCAAACAAGCGGTTCTGTGCTTCGGAAGGTGTTCAAGGGTATCCTACCATCAAGGTAAGTTGGCGGATTGTTAGTGTCGGTTCTTCAGATGCAGGTTACTAATATTTGTCTGGATACGCGGTTTGTAGACCTACCCGCGTGGTGCGAAGAGTGCCGGTAAGGTCTACAGTGGCGCACGGGAGACCAAGGACTTGGTTGATTATGCGACGAGTATGGTATCCAGTGACAAGGTGAAGAAGATCAAGAAGACGCACGATATCGATACTTGGTTGACCGAGGTACGTCGAAGCCCAGCGCACGACACAACACCAGACGACTACTGACCCACATGCGACCTTACAGCGCCCGGAAATCCCTCACGTCCTTCTCCTCCACCCGTCCAGCCACTCTGTCCCGCTCATGTGGAAAGTCCTCGCAAACCGACTCGCTGGCAAGATGGTCTTTGGTTTCCATCGGGACGACAAGGGAACGACGAAAAAGGCGATTGGGATCGACATGTCGAATGAAAAAGTGGATCAGGTGAGGGTCATCTTGTGGAATTTGAACGGGGAAAAGGAGATTTATGAAGGTGAGTGGTTCGTTGTTTTTTGTTGCAATTGAAATTGGGACTAATGTCATGTGACGATAGCCGGTCCGCTCAAGTTTGAACCGCTGATCAAATACTTTACACACATTATTGGAGAGAACCCTGTCCCCGTCGAAGACGTCAAGTCGTCTACAAAGACCTCAACAAGAAAATCCACCGCATCCACCCCTGCAATCCCTAAAGCGCAATCCTCGGCCGCCAAGGCAGCAGACGAGAAACGTCGAGAAATGGAGGCAAAATGGCAAGAGGAAGAACGCCGGGATCAGCTGCGAAGGGAAAAGAAGGAAAGGGAGAGGCTTGCCAAAGTGTTCGAGGACCAAGACCGACTGTCCGAGGGCGAGTATGATGATCCTTCGCCCATCGACGAGAATGACACCGAGGAGAAGGTAAAGGTCGTTCATGTCGGACACGCAAGGCCGGAAGATCCCGTACAAGCTGAAATCGAAGCCGCCCTTCACCAGCTGGAGGAGGTCGCGGAAGCCGCAGCCGCCTCTGTGCACGGTTCCGAAGGAACCGCTCGCCACCATCATGCGTCAGACCAGAGCGCCGATACACCGTTGCAGGACAAGAGTGAGGACTTTGAACACGGTGAATCCCATGCTCAAGTCGCGGATGGCGGTCATTCTGCGACTACGCCGTTGGAGCAAGAAGCAGAGGAGTTTGAACATGGTGTTGATGCTGCTGAAGAGCTGCTGGATGGTCGTGTCAAGGATGAGTTGTAACTGCGCGTAATAAATCATGAAGCATCGCAAGGATCAGACACGGTTTGCCGCATATCTAGCCAGGGGCGATAGCTTCCGGAAAGCAGCCATCCACACACAGCAGGTTCCACAGGCTTCGAAGACACAAATATTGATACAGATTGCCTAGACACAGACACGAGAAGGTACAACAACTTCAACCTCAACCTCAAGCAAACAACTGCTTCACCTTTGCTTCGATATCCTGTATCGCGTAATTGGGTACCAGCTCTGCCGCCACCACTTGACCTTGCGTGCCCGGACCGAACCGCCTTTCCAACGAGTTGCCGTAAAGTTGCAAACCCTTGATGGCGACCTGGTCTGGTGTAAGGCTAACATGTCGTGAACTAGCTTCGATAGACGCCTGGTTTGCCGATTCGTGTAGCATGCACCATTTCGCATACGTCTGATATGACACGAGCGGCGGGAGAACATCCTGTGAGCGGATCCATCGTCCGAGTCCCGAATCGGAATGTCTAGAGATTTGAAACGAATCCTCCAACGCGGGACTTTTCCAGGCTGCTTCTAATTTCTCGTATGCCGTCCGACTCGGTATGATCTTGTCCCCGAATGGCTCACGTTGGGGATTGTCGAGATCGAGCTCTTGTTCGTATGCCAACGCGAGGATTCGAAGTGAATGTAGTCCAGCACCACCAAGTTTTAGTGGCCAAACGGTGAGAGCTTCGTTCATCTCACCGGCATTGTACTGTGGGAACGCGAGAGCGAGTGGATCTTCGGCCCAGTCACAGATGTTACGTCCGCCGGTAATGATCTGTTCAAACTGTTCGATTATCGACTGGAGCGTCTCCAGATATTCAAGCCCGTTCACGTATGTCGCCGCGCCGCAGTTCCTTATGAGATACGCTTGGTGTTTATTGATTATGCCGATCTTTCCCAGGAAGGATTGCGGTTTATCGTTTCGGATCGCAGCGAGCGCCGCTTGAGCTTGCTCTTCCACAAGCTCACTGACGACTTGCCACTTCCCTGTCTCAACGAGTCCCAGCACGCCAATTCGAAGAAGACGGGTCGGCAGACCTTGCTCCTCAGTCATACCTACTGCGGATTCGCCTCGGACAACTGTGCAGCTCGTCTTGGTCTCGTTCCATCCCAACCCAGTCTGCGCCGCGAAATCCTGCATCACCTCCCACGCACGTACCACCGCCGACTTGTCCAGATTCCATAACCAGTAATCGTCGTGGTTTCGATGCGCCGTGATTCCGCTCGTACATGCCATGCCGAGGTCGAGAAGAACGAGCAATAGTTCGTTCGCCAGCATTGATGGAGAAAGGCCGAACGGTGTTCCGCGTGATGTGACTTCCGTAGTTCCGTCAGGCTGCGCGATAGGTACTCGCAAAAATGTGGTAAACCATTCCAGCCATGCCGGTGGCATCCCAAAGAATGCAAGTACGGAGAGTAAGACGTCATGCGGCACTGATCGTCCAAAGTCCTGCAAGTCGCCGTGCAGGACTGCCAGATCATTCGCCGGCGCGACGAGACGTGCGAGCGCGATATCGGTGGTGATGAGGCGGAAGACATCGCTGTATGCTTTGGCGGGTGAAATTGCAGCGAGGAGCGAAGACCAGGCGCTGGATGGTCCGGATGAGGACGACGACGGATCTTCATCGTACGAATGAGAGGTACCGTCGTATCCTCCTGATTGTTGGGAGATAATCCGTCCGCTATCGGCTTTCAATGCGAGACGTCGGGCTTCCAGATATCCTGTCTCCCTATGAGCGCCTCGAGGCATCTGCCCGTTTTCATCGATCGAACTCATCAGCTCCAGTTGTCGTCGTACAGCCGTTTCCGCATCTTTGCTCATTGCGGCTTCTAACTCCGCTCGAAAAGGCCATGATTCGTGATCGCGCAAAGTTTTCAACTCGTCAGCGAAGAATTCGGACCAAGTGTCGCCGACGACTTGTAGAAAGATGGCAGTGATGATATCAATGTCGAGGAAAGCCCGTTCCTTGCCATTCAGATGCGTTTGAAGGACCTGTTTGACACCTGAAGCGGGCCATTGCCAGCTGGCTATAGCAGTCCAGCTTTGCGTCAACGCTCCAGCGAGTTCGTCGAGGACCATCTGTTTGGTGCTTTCCTCGACAAGCTGTTTTCGGATGTCTGGCGGGTAAGATCGCGCGTCGCGAGACAAGGTAAGCATCGCAGATCGGATCTTGTATGGATGTAGCGTAGCTTTGAGTTGCCCTTGGCCAAAGGTTGTGGCTCGTTTCGCAAGTGACTGAATGGCTTCAAGAAGAGCATGCGGGACATTTTGGGAGACGAGGTAATCGTCTGGGTTGAACGGTTGAGACGGGAGAGGAGGCAGGTTTTGAATGAGCGGAGATGTATGTTGCACATCGGAAACATGGGATTCTGCGTCGGACAGTTCGATGCCGTCCTTGTCCAACCACTCTTCCACCATATTTGCATAAACAACTGCATGCTCTACCCGCTTCTCCAGAAACCCAAGCTCCTGATCCAACCTTTCATCCCACTCCTTCAGCTGCTTTACCGAGCGGTGCGACGTGTATCGTTCCTGCACTCGAATGAAAGCGAGAACATCTAGTGCTACCCTGCTAGCTTTTGTAGCCTGCGGAAGTTGTAGATCCTTGATGATATCGGCTTTGGTGCGAAGACGAGTCCATCGATCCTCGATTTCGTTTGCGGTGTTCAATGACTGGATGGCCTGATCGAGATGTGCCTTGTTGTCACGAAGGACGGCGAGCTTGGAGGCAGCGGTACCGTGTGCGATGGTTTGGCGGAGATTGTCGAGAGACATGGTGTGTGCTGTGAGCAAGCGAGTGTGTCAAGACGAATCAGTTGACGATACAATCGATAGAAACGATAGCTATAGCTATCTATTGGATGATGATGACACTCACCAAGCTGCGCTCTCGAGTTGGCCGGCCGCGAGTCGATGTTCGATGTTCAAGCTATATTCTGCATCCGATTCACCGAGGAAGCGAAGAGAACGAGGAAAGCTACAGGAATTCTGTGATTGTCATTGTCAAGGATATCATATATATAAAACGGTCCTGCGGCCAGCTCTGACAGCCCGCTGAGAAAAGGTGGCGACAAGCACGATGACTTGAGCCCGCTAGAAGAAAACCAAGCAGCAGGACCGACAAGCGACGAGTCAAGACAAACCAAATCACCATTGTCTCGGATCCGGTGACATGAGGCAGCTCATGAGGCGCGTCGTATACTGTATTTGTGTACACTAAACACTGTACCTAAAGCGACATCGACACCACGACGACCGCTTGACAGGTCGATTGTGCTTGAACAGTATTCTATGAGCACATCGGCGCTCTTTCGTGAACAAATTATCCACAACTCTGACAAACTACAAGCTACAACGTTATCTACTCTCCTGATGACCCTGCATATGCCAGCGTCGTCGTTCCACCGCCGGAAATGTTATCGTTCTCAGTCGCATTTCATGTACTCCCTCGGCTGTCTTCTTTTCCGCGCTCTACAAGCAGCTCCCGTTGTTCAGCCTTCGCTGTAATCATATGTAGAGACTGTTGACTGTTGGTGAACCAGGTTTCTACCAGAGACATGGCTGACGATTAATTGTGACGAGGAAGTGCCTTTTGTTAGCTAGGTTCTCCTTTGATCCTTTCGATTTTGTCCGCTACTCATATGTCCTCATTGGCGGACCCTCCTTCTGCTGATGGTCTCCGGGACTGTAGGTGGTGGTGCAACAGGATACGACCACTCATAGACATATTCGTAGTCTTCTTGCGTGTCCTTGTGCATCAGCTGACGATGGATATAGGCAGTAAACCCAGTTGCGGGGTGATCCGCATTCGGAGGACCGTACAATGCAAAAGTGGCGGCGCCTTCGTTGACTTGGCTGTGGTTGTTTGCGTTGGTTGATTCCGGACCGTGCACGAGATCAAAAGTCATGTCTGGCCCAGGTGAAGGCAGCATGAGCCCGAATTCATCGACGGCCTCCTCTTCTTCTTCCGCGTCCCCAAAAACCTCGCCGTCACTCTGTATCCCCTCCTCCAGGCCGATCTGTGATCCAGCAGCCCATTCTACACGATAATCTTTGTAGTTGGTGTGGTTTTCAAGTTCCCAGTGCTGAATCCAGCTGTGAGGAATAGTATGTGCCGGCGCGAGGATCGAAATGAATGTGTATCCGAACGTGAGGGCGCGATGTCTCCAATGCCTTTGGTAATAATTGGCGGAAAGAGTGGAAATGTAGTGTTTTATAGCCCGCTTAGTAATGGCATTTGTCAAGTTTGCATGGAGATTGATAAAGCACGGCTGTCGGGCTCCAAACTGCATTTCGACATTGTGACTCCCAAGCAAATTAGCAGAAGACATAGAAACGCACAGATACAAAAGTACGTATGCTCATCAGCTCTATAAACTTCTCGAACACACTCTGAGGACAATACAGCTGAAAATTCACTTCCTTCCCCGTTGCGACGAACGATTTCGACGAGGTGTGGAACATCAAATGATCCACCACGGTCTGTAGCGTATCCTTCACTCCTGCTTCAAAGATTCCACCTGTGATATCGAGCCGGAACTTGGTACCACAGTAGACCCACTGCCAGCCTTTCATCGCTGTCGCAGTCCATCCTGTTCTTCCTCGCACAATCCATGCACCGCTCTGTACGTCAAGTCCCACAATGTCGCGGAAGAAATGGGGCCTGACCCTCAACGGTCTTCGCGGGATGGTCTGCCAAGAGTAATGAGTTCCGAAGAAGGTGATGCTGGAGACACTATCGAGAGGGCCATAAGGTAAGCATACACGAAGGAGGGATGAGAATCGCATAGGCCGATAAAGAGTCACGTGAAGTGGACGACCGTGATTTGCTGGAGGAGGAGAAGAAGAGGTAAAAACTTCTAATCCCATGAGAGTGAGTCGAGGGAAGAAGGTCGGTAGGTCGTCTCTCGGAGTCGGGAGGTAATGCGACTGATATCGTAGGTGAATCCGGAGGATGGGGGGAAGCGTGATTTCCGTAACGAAGAGGAACCTGTGAAGTAGAAGGCGTGAGTAACGACACGTCAGCGTGGTCAACGACAGGCTTACTTGACATATCTCCATCCTTTTGGATTTGTGAACTGCGCCGACAGTTCAAAAGCATTCTCGTCGGCAAAAATCAGCGTTTCATAGAGCACAGGCAGCGTAACTTCGTGCATATGGCGAGAAGCGAGGTTCAGCTGGCATATGGTGTGTAGGTCACGATCTCCAACGAGAATCTCAGCGACGACAGCAAACACGTCTGTAGGTAGTCTCTGGTGCCTCTAAGATGAAGCAAATCGTTTCAGACCAATGCGAACGAGAAGTTGGAGAGACGATAGAAGACTCACGTCGACGGCCTCCCGCGCTGCTAACATCGTGATCGCCAGTGTTGTTGTCCATCGTAGATTCAGTTCGCCGGGGCTGTCCATGTACCATTCAGCTATGCCGTTGATTCCTTCGAAGATTCCGTCGGCCATGGTGAGCAAAGTGCATATATGGAAAAGTCAAAGGCCACCTTGCAGAAAAGAGCATAAGAAGCTGGGTAGTGGGGTAGCAGCTGGGGTAGCTAGCTGGGTAGCTCTTGGGGTCTCTATGTCCGCCGCAGAATACTCTACAAAAATACAGTTGTTCAATCAACGTAGACTGCAACAGCGCATGCATGTTATTGGCGATACATCAAGACTAGGAACTTTCGTTCACCAGCTATAACACTCCTCGATAAACTTTACTCCCTTCCAGCTATCTCTTGATATCGTTTGTACGGCACCGACCCGCGCCTGGTCACACATACTTGCCGGTCCACATGCAACGATGGAGAGATATTGTCTCGAGTTCATTTCTGTTGTTGGAAAATGTGCAGAGGCGAGGAGAGATGCGCGACCTGGATACATTGTGATAGTGATAAAAGGTGAAAGGCTGCTCATGTCAAAGCCAGGTACTGGGAGCGGCAGCTGTTTCATGGGCTTTTTTGCAGAATCCAGTTCTCCGCCATTGGCGAGCTTCAGTTCCGTGTCGCTGGTAACCTTTGTTTCTGTGTCCCTAACCTCGACAAAAGTGTCATAACTGCTATCGCCATGCGGTAAAGTAGGGACGGCATCTTCAAGATCCAAATTTTTATCTCCAACCAGATCGTCAGGCTCGCTTCGTCCGGGTTCCAGAGCCGAACCATACGTGAGATGCAAGTCAATGGACAAGGCACCGTGAGCGCCGCTACCTCGGTGTCGTCGTTCCTCCACAAGAAACAGGAGCTGGTCCTTGATGATATCAAAACAGCCTGTGAGAAAGAATCGACAGTTTAGCACACGCGTTTTTGCTCACTGATTGTTATGAGATTGCGGAGTAGGGAACGTACCCATGTCACGGATCATCCAGACGAGCTTGCACGTGCTTTCCGGTCGTCTCAAAGCGAACCGCACGAAGAGGGGAAGAACGTAGGTGATGCCAATACCGCCACCAAAGAGCAAGAGGCAGTTTGAAAGGTAGATCTATCATCCATCATCCCGACGCATTTCAGTTCTCTACGCAGAGCTTCCATCATCTCCACGTACATATCACGACTCACCTGCTCCGGTAACTGTCCATACGGCCCTTCAACCTTGACTTTGATTCCCGTCACCGAACTGGTCAAGCCATTGCCGCCGTCGTCATTGCTAGCGGATTTGAGACCGAGCTTGCGAGTGAATCCACGTTGAGCTTTGATCGCCAAATCAAAGTACCCTAGTTGGCTGTCGATCTTACCGGTCGCCATCACGGTAAACGGATGATCACCGACAAACTGGATACTGGGAACTGTCAACCTTACATGGCGCCCGGCAGCGATCTTCCATATTCCTGTACTGCTATCGCCGCATAATGCAATCCGGTCGAGCGCGACGGGGATACGGAGGCGAATGTGGTTGCTCGGGAAGGCGGTGACGGTTGCATGGAGGATTGTCTGGTCGTTTGAAGAACGGTAAGAGTGGTAGGTCTGGTTGGCGAAGCGGATGGTGCGGTCGAATGCCCATAGTGCGGCACTGATAATCGTCAAGTCGACAAAGAGAGCGTACTAGGTGTATCCAAGAAGAACGAGGCTCAATGTATTATTCGCCTGTCTTTGAAGAAATTACATACCTTGCTTTCCCGCAACAAGTGGACATGCATGTACGTGCCAACTAGAGCTAGTATGCCAAAAACGATGTGCAGAAAGACAAAGATCTGACATGCGGGTTGTCAGTATTGGGTCGGATAGCGACACTTCTCTACTCACTTCGTAATGGCGATTCCGCAGTTCGCGAATGGAAAGGACGATCAAGGCCCAGAACATCGCCGTAGCCTGTATGGTGAGGAACAGGATGTCAGTACTGAACAATCACAACCGCATCCAAAACACATACAGCCACACCCCAATTAAAGCACGGCTTCCTAAAATTTTCGGCCATCTGACTTGACAGGATCCCCTCGGCCACAAAACCACAAGAATGGACATTCACCTGCAACCACACGAATCGGGCCAACCACCGATGGTACAACATCAGATCGTTCATATCGAGTCCCGAGATCGAGGCGACTGGTGAGTTCCGTCCGGCCATGAGGATGACCAGAGGTATCTGACCCATGGCGAGGACCGCTGTCCGATCTGACAGGTACCTGACCAGCTGGGATCGGCGGGAATGGGGATCCGGCCAGCTATACCGAACAAGGGCGTCAGTCAGGCGAGCAATTTCCACACGCAACCTTGGCACGAGGAAGCACTTACTAGACATTCCGATCTCTCGGTGTGAACCAGTAAAAACAGAAAAGAGGGACCGTGTTGACAACACCGAGCGTGACAAGAATCAACGCCTGATACCGTAGAGGTGCTTGCCAGGTGAACCGCTCGATGCCGAGTATCGGGATGGGTACGAGGTGTTTGCGCCCGGATAGAGGAGCTTCCCAGAAGTGGGCGCGGACGGTGGCGGAGCTGTGGAGTCGGAGGTGGAGCTTTGGAGTCGTGATCTGAAGCGCATAGCTGACGGTTTTGATGCAAACCAGGACGACAAATGCGATATATAACGCAAATCTACAGGCAAGGTACATCAGACGCTCAGTCGTGATCACGGGTCTTGTGATGGATGATGATGCCTACTGACATGAACAAGCACGGCACTTTGAAACCACTATACCTACGAGCTTGAAGCGATTCAATCGCCGATGCAACCTGCTCGATTGGGTATCGGTTTACTATATCTTGAAGCTCTGCAGCATCGATTAGCCATGGGAGGACCATTGCGGTCGCCTCTGCGACTCGATACGATAGCGGAGCAAGTTGACGACGAGGATGGGGAAGTGGCGAGGGACGAGTAGCACATGTGGCGAGGTGCGGGCCGACGCATACGGCGTGGCTGTCTGGGTCTGCATGTTGATTCGACTAATTCCATATATCCATATTCAGCTAGTTGGGGCCCGTCCTGGCCGAGTTCTTCCATGCTGGACTTGTGTCAGGGCCTAGGATGTTGTACGTAAAAGCAGCATCCATCCATCTTTCATAGAGCTCTGACATAGGCAGTGTCCAAATCCAGACAGCAGATCAGCTGTTGTCCGTCGCTCAACATACCGAACGATGTTGATTCATGTTCGAAGCGACTGTTTCGAAGCAACGACGGGTGGAAGTGGAAACCCCGGTACGGGAAGAGGCCGAATGGTAAACGAATAGTATAAAGTGGTGCTGTCCGACTGACACAGCTACTGACACGGTGCCGGAAGCTACTAGAGGGCCGCATGGAAGAGTGACTGTCGGTTGTCGCTATCGATCGAGAAGAGAAGAACCGGATGCCATGCGAACAGCTCAAGGGGCCTACTTGGCATAGCAAGTGCAAGTGCAAGTGCAAATGGAAATGATATTGCTGTGCTCATCATGGCTGCTCATCGCTCTGCTCATGGAATTTCATCCAAAGAGTGCTCGGAAGTCGGAAGACGACGACGAGAATAAGAACACGGTGAACATGTACATACATACGATTCCGCATTCTTGCATCCGAGTCGAACGGGAAGTCTGTCGAGCTGTTCGTTTGTCGGTCCACCCGAGCTCGGGGCGAGGCGAAGAATAAGCCCCGCTATAGCTGATCTGCACCGGATCTGGGGTCCCGGTAAAGAGGCGTAGACTGAGGGGAATTTTATAAGTTTGAGGCCACGAGGGGCTTCACCAGAGCTTTCACCAGGAGAGGGAGTCGGAAGGAAGCGCTACAGTAGTCAACAGCCAGTATACCACCGGAAACAAATCTCTGCCTCCTCCGAGACAAAACCTCGCATTTACTGCATTGGGCTTGAAATGAGGAGGTAATGCTTTGTCGGTATAATCTATTGGTATAAAGACCCTTGCAGTATACCCACAGATCGTTCAACCTGTATATCCACCCTCTCGGTATATCGTATGTTTCAAGATCACAACCCTCCCGTCGTCGTCGTCGCCGTCGTCGTCTCGCGTCAGTCGGAAGGCGCACACTCGGGAATCTCTGGTTGTTGTGCCGGGTAAACGCTTGGCAACGTATACGAGGCATCTGACGACACAAAGATTGTTCACAGCTGATGTTGGTAGCCAGCTTCAAGGTGAGCAGCGACACAGCGTTATGGTATGGTGTTTGTTGCCTCTGATTTCACCGTGTGCTCCAGGACCGGCTCCATAGCAGAGAATCATCGATATGCGGACACCGTCTTCAAAGGTATATAAGTGGGAGTAGAAGCGGGTTGTAGTCAGAGTCAGTAATGCCATTTCTCATCTTATTCACAACCACGGTCCCTCCTAATAGAGGTCCATTAAAATGGCACCTTTTATTCTCGCACTCTCCATCCTATCAATCGCATCAGTAAGTCAGCTCCTCTTTCCCAGGCGACGTCGCCGTGTCCTCCCTCTACCAAGAATACTAAAAACCGTCATTTGTCTTATCACAGATCACAATCAGTGACGCAAGAGTTGCGCCAATCCGACGAGCACTCGTAGTACCCGCTACCCTTCCCGGTACTTGGAAATCACAAGGATGTTACACGTACGTACTCTCTGCCTCTCGCGGTCAACGGCGTTGCGGGCATGACTGACTCCTATCGGATCTAGTGACGGCAACCCTCGGGCACTCAGCTCGGATGGTTACAATAGTGGCACCATGATGACCACTACATCATGTATAAACTACTGTGACGGTAAAGGCTACGTCTTTGCCGGAACTGAATATTCGGGGGAATGTTGTAAGTCCGCGTCGTGTTGCGTGGCTTCTTTTGCGGTTTCTGACCTTTTTTTTTGGCGTTTGAAAGACTGCGGGAACGTTCTTGCTTCTACGTCAACCGTTGCACCAGCTGCAGATTGCGGCATGGCCTGCTCAGGAGCGGCAGGAGAGCCATGCGGAGGCCCTAACCGTATCAACTTATTTTCGAGTGGTAAGACCCCGCCCGCAGGACCCGTAACGAACCCTGGAGTCGGTACATGGAAGTCTGTCGGCTGCTACACGTGAGCTACTGCCTCTTCTCGCCGCCTGACTCGTGCTGAGCGCTTACCGGCTTCTTTTCTGCAGCGACGGCGCTGTTCGAACTCTTACCCATCAAGTCCAGCCCCAAGGCGCTTTCACCGTGGCCAACTGCATCGCCGCATGCCAAGCGGCAAACTATGTAATCGCCGGTATGGAGTACGCGGGTGAATGCTGTATGTATTCCTCTTCTTCCGACATCAAAAGCAACAATATTGATTCTTCTTCGGGATTGAAGATTGCGACAATACCTTCCAAAATGGCGGAGTCCCGGCAACAACAGGCTGTTCAATGACTTGTTCTGGAAATTCGACGGAGTACTGTGGCGGACCGAACCGTTTGAATGCCTATACAAACGGCACTCCAGCTACTCCGGTTCCTACGCCTACTCCTACTCCTACACCTACAGCGCCCATTGTAGCCTACCCAGCTATCTCCGGATGGACCGCCAAGGGCTGTTACGCGTGAGTATTGGATTTCTATCCACACCGTTCACCTTCGCTGACTAACAAAAAACCCGAATGTAGTGACCTCGGCCGCACCTTGCAATACGGCGTGGCAGTGACCGGCGGTATGACCATCGAAAAGTGTCTTGCCGCTTGTCTCGCCGCCAAGTACACAATCGCTGGCGTTGAATACGCCGGGGAGTGCTGGTGTGATACACAGTATCGGCTCGGAGGTGGACCAGCGCCCGACGGGGACGCTCAATGTCAGTCTTTCCCACAACTTTCGAGCCAAATCGTGCGTTGCTGATCCAAATTTACCTGCAACGACTCGGAAAACAGGCAATATGAAATGTTCCGGCAATCAGGCACAGCTTTGTGGTGGTCCAAACCGGCTGGCGGTCTGGGAGGCTGCTTCCGCGACCATCTCAACGACGACTCCGGTCGCCCCTCCCGTTACAACTTCTGCGACTGTCTCCGCGACTACTCCCGCGCCTTCCACCGCCTCTCAATGGGAATACCTAGGCTGCTACGTCGACAACGTCAACACCCGAACGTTACGTTACGCTCTAGACGTCGGAGGCAAAAACAGCCATGAAAACTGCCAAGCTGTCTGTCTGAAAGCTGGTTATGCGTACTCTGGTACCGAATACACTGCCGAATGTTTCTGCGACTCAACAATTTCCAATGGAGGTGCAAAGGCGGCCGATGGCGAAGCAGGTTGCAACATGCCTTGTCAAGCGGGACTTGCGACAGACAAATGCGGAGGCGGGGGACGTCTTACTTTGTACCATTACACCGGTACGATCACTGCACCCGTCACCCCGGTCAATCCGCCAGCTGGAGGAGGCGGTGGCGGTACGAATGTCGCACCGGTAACCACAGGCCTGCCTTCCACTTGGGCTTATAGAGGCTGTTATATGTGAGTTGCCTCCCCTTGTCATCACATCGAAATCACCTCGACTGACTGTCTTTTTGCTTAGCGACAACGCGAATGGTCGTATTCTCGCCAATCAACGGCCAGACAGTACCACCCTCACCGTCGAGTCATGCATCAACGCTTGCACGACTCTTGGCTTCTCCGTTGCCGGCATGGAATACAGTACTCAATGTTTCTGCGGAAATACCATTATCAATGGAGGCGTCGTTGCGTCCTTGGACAGCCAATGCAACATGCCATGTGGCGGAAAGGCTGCTGAAGCATGCGGTGCTGGAAACCGCATGTCAATCTACTCAACGAGCGCCAATCTGACGACTCTCGGAGTCCCGACCGCCCAGAAGACGGGCCTGCCTGCTGGCTGGACGTACTCGGGATGTGTCACCGACTCCAATCAGCAGCGTGCACTTCCCATCGAGATCGACATGGCCGGAACGTTGACTCCAGAAAAATGTATCTCGCAGTGCGCCGCGTTTGGATATACCGCTGCCGGCTTGGAATACGGTAGCCAATGTTACTGCGGCGATCCATCCGATCTGGTTAAAAATGGCGCAAAGAACGCAACCGAAGCGCAATGTTCGTTTGCCTGTGACGGCCTAGCCACTTCTCTCTGTGGCGCTGGTCTTTTGTTGACAATGTACACGACCACACCGGCTACATGGAACACACCTGCCAACGCCGGTCGCTACGAATTCCTCATCGGAGGTCTGGTGGTACCCCTCATTACCACCCTCGGTATCAACAACAAGGTCACATTCGTAGAAAAGTTTGGTACCGGCGCCCCCAACACTACAGGAGCTTATGAGCTCGACTATTCACGAACCAACGACATGAACGCTGCATGGCGCACTATGCATATGCAGGCGAATGGGTTGTCGGATGTCTTCTGCGCGGTAGGTATCACCCTGCCAGACAAGTCCGGCCGTGTGGTGACTATCGGGGGATGGTCGTTCGATTCGACTTACGGTGTCCGCTTTTACACTCCCGATGGATCCCCTGGTGTACCTGGCAAAAACGACTGGCAAGAGAACAACAAGGAGCTCGCACTTCAAGACGGAAGATGGTATCCTGGTGCCATGATCATGGCAAACGGTTCCATCCTCGTCGTCGGTGGGGAGCGGGGCAGTAACGACATCGCTGTTCCCACTTTGGAGGTGCTTCCCAAGCCAGCAGGTGGCCGAACAGCCTTGTATATGGACTGGCTTGCTCGCACAGATCCCAACAACCTATACCCATATCTTTACGTTCTTCCTGGCGGGGGTATCTTTGTCCAGTATTACAATGAAGCTAGGATCCTCGACGAGAACAGCTTCAACACGATCAAAACACTGCCGAATGTTCCAGGGAGTGTCAGAAATCCAGCTGCCGGCCGAACATATCCCCTTCAAGGCGCCGCCGCCATCTTCCCTCAATATGCGCCGTACTCGGATCCCATAACATTTATCGTCTGTGGTGGATCAGAAGGAATCGGACAAAACGCGGGCAATGGCTTGGACAACTGCGCCTCCATCCAACCCGAGGGTCAGAATCCGAACTGGGTGATTGAGCGCATGGTAAGCTTCCTTGTGTATATGCAGACCGCTTTTGAGTACATTGCTAATCAGCCTCGAAAATTCTTTCCATCAGCCCTCAAGGCGTGTCATGGGCAACATGGTATCTTTGCCAGACGGCACATTCCTCATCTTGAACGGAGGCCAAACTGGTGTCGCCGGTTTCGGACTTGGGAAGAATCCCAATCTACAGGCCCTGCTTTACGATCCATCCAAGCCCCTCGGTTCACGAATGTCCATCCTCGGTTCGACTATAGTCGCAAGAATGTACCATTCCGAGGCCATTCTCCTTCACGACGGTCGAGTCCTTGTCACCGGATCCGATCCCCAAGACCCCGAGTTCCCAGAAGAATTCCGTGTCGAGGTCTATGTTCCTCCTTACCTCACCGATGGACGCACGCAACCCCAGTTCACCATCGCCGCAGGCCAGACCGACTGGGCATATGGAAGCTCGCACAGCATTACCGTCACTCGCAACACTGGAGCCGTCGGATCAATGCGGGTTTCCCTCGTCGCTCCCATCTCATCTACCCACGGCAATAGCGTGAATCAGCGTATTCTGTTCCCGCAAGTCAACTGCGGGGGTAACCAGTGTACGATTGTTGCACCACCGAACGCGCATGTCTGCCCGCCTGGTTGGTATCAACTCTTCTTGCTTGATGGACCGACACCGTCCTACTCTCAATGGGTTCACATCGGTGGTGATCCAGCTTCTTTGGGCAACTGGCCTAACTTCCCGGACTTTACGAAGCCCGGTGTGTGAAGCAAACTTCTGCGGTCTCGTCCTTTTGATTTTGGGTTTCATGGTTGCTCCGGATCGCCTTCTCCTTGGCACGCAGTCGTGCAATATAGTATCGTTTATAAAAGGTTGTACAATGCCTCATCAATCATAATCCTATGCACATATGAATTGCGTCACGACGGATACCAAAGAACCCTTCTAGGTCTAAACAACATGTTCTCATTCAAAGGATCTCATTTGAACATCCATCGCTATACAACGCGCCGCTTCCATACTGATCGTTTCACCCATCTACACCGGAGTCCACCCTGCGCCTGCATGCGTCTGTTCAGGTCCTCCCTCCCACGGTATATATCGCCGTTACCATCCCGAATGTGGTGTCCGTCGATCAATTTTCACTAGATCAGCCAAGGATGGAACGGTCAGCGTCAACAGGTGGAGGAGACAGATTGCGTTGTGGCTTACGGAATTCTGCGAGACCGAAACGTAGCCAGAGCAACGAAATGATCAGCGAGCGAAAGCATCAACTGCATTTGAGACAACGAGGAATACGCACCGGAAGATTGTAATCTCGCTACTCTTGAAATACCTCCGATTCTCTTCATCCACCAGCACCAGGTTCAAGTAATACCGCGTTGAAAATTTCTTGTTGACATCCCTGAACGTTGGCGTAAGTTCGAATCCGCCGAGGAAGAGTCGAATAGGAATCGTTTCGCCTTTGCGAGCGAGGGCGAGGGATATATCAGCGCCAATTCCATCTGACTGCGAGAGGCGGGACTTACCACGAACAGGCGCCCCATCCATAATCTCAAACTTTGTAATCGTCTCACTCTCATTATACACATTCGGCGCGGTGCCCGTCGTTTCCCTACGTATGATGGAGAGTTCCATATGTTTGATCTTGATGCGGACGAGCAGAAAGTAGATCTTGCCGACTATGACGTCTTTCAGGTGGTACCTGCAAAAGACCGGGACATGAGTCGCATATCAAATACGACGGGAACCAGGCCGAGACGTACTTTGCTTTATTATACTCAAACTCTATATGTAGACAATCCTCGATCCCAACTTCCATCTTGATCGCCATGTTAGCATCTGGTGGCATACGGTACGAATGGACCCAGATTTCACGTTCTTTTACTACATCGCCCATCCGACGGGCGACGGTGACGCGGAGGAAATACCTGCACGAAAAATGGCAGCAGCCAGAGTGTAGCGTTCGTGCAAAGACACAGAATCACGGCGACATACCTCAGTTTGACGTTGATTCCGGAATAACTCTCATACTGCTTTTCCACATTCTTGAAATTGAACTCAAATGACTGGGCTTGACGCATTTCGCCCGGTGCGGCGAGTTCTTGTGACATGGATAGGAATTCATAGTCTTTCCCACTAAAAGGCGAATGAGGCAAGCGTAAGCGATCGGTGGAGGAAGGGAGAAGGGATGAAGGGATACGTACCGGTCGTAGAACATTTCTGGGAGAGCGAAACAGTAGGGATGTTAGCGAACCGAGCTTGAAAGAAGTTTGATAGGACAACAACGATGTCGGATACTGGACGCGACGATCACCGAGCCTTGCCCAAGCACCGGCAGTCTTGCTCTACGACCGCGACCGACCGCGACCGACCAACACGGTTCCTCGATACGCTACGACCGCTAGTCACCAAAAAATTGAGATAGATACGCTCCGACGGTACAAACCGTATACGAAAAAATCACATCTTCGTTGGACTAGGCTTCAACGGGAATGCGTGTCACTCGAAGAGGCAGATGCACCGTTTCCCAAGCGACCTATATCTTTCCTCAGAAAAGCCAATTTCGGAGAGAGTAACAAGACGTTGACTCTGACTGCTTGCCGCCGCGAACGGCTCAAGGCAAAGAGATTCGGAATCGGTCCACCCTACAGTGGCCTCGGAAAGGCAGACGAGCTCTCCGCCTTCGAAACGGCGGCTTTCTAGAAAACCAGAAACGCGAACGCGAGACGGTTAAACTCGCTCAGCGACTACTGTCTGCTACGACATGGTCGCTCTCAGAAGATGGTTTCTCAAGCTCTCATGTGCGCGTTGAGGCCGTAAACGCACGTAGACCGATCACAGCGAGCGAAAGCACCAAGTCTGAATCACCCATTACGGCCTGCGAAAAGTCAAAGAAATGCGTGAGAGTGACAACGCTTGCGTTCTTGCACAGCCCGCCTCAGAGGAAACACGGACACATTGAGTCTTGCTTTCCGGTCGATGCTCGTGCACGCATTGGCTCGGTCAAGACAACTACTCTCGACCTTTTCACGGTGATGACAGAGGAATCGCTCGACGACTAATTGTGTCCACGTCGGTCGGTGAGGAACCAAGCTCGAGCGGCCCACGGTGCCTTCAAGGAAGGTATAGCGATGATGTTCAGCCGTCCTAGGACGGGCTGAAAGAGAACGATCTGATGCTAAGGGCGGGTGACGGATTCAAGGACGTTCAAGCAGCTTACGCCGCTCTCGAAAGAGACACTGACTGTCGACCAATCCTACAACGACCTCGTAAGAAAGAGGCCCGACACTTGAGCGACCTGCGTCGCTCTTGTAGAAGCAGAGTCACCAACTCTCCGTCGTCCCGCGACGGCTTCAGTAGAAGTACTGACGCCCGTGCTCTCACGCTCGATCAAGGTACTGACATTCGACCATCCTACGACGGCCTCGAAAGACACTGACGCTCGCGCTCGATGAAAGCCATGTCGCTCTCGAAGAGACAGACGCACTGATGCTCTCGCTCTCGCGCTCGATGGAGTGACTACGCTCGAGCGACTTATGTCGCTCTCGAAGAGAAGACTCACTAAGGCTCGACCGTCCTACGACGGTCTGAAAACAACTGATGCTCGCGCTCGCGCGCTCGATAAAGACACTGACTCTCGACCATCCTACGACGGCCTCGAAAGACACTGACGCTCGCGCTCTCGCGCTCGATGAAGGCAACGATGCTCAGCCGTCCTACGACGGCCTCGGGAGAGTCCTCCGGACTCGTAGCCTGCGGCGCTATACTCTCGCTTCGCTCGATGGTAATATTCTCGCTGCGCTCGCGACTGCTGACGCTCCGCCGCACGGCGGCGGCCTCGAACGAAGCCAAAAGCAATACGCTCAGCCGCCATACGGCGACTTCGGGAAGAGAGACCTTCGGACTCGTAGCCTGCGGCGCAATACTCTCGCTTCGCTCGAGGAGACACTGATTCTCGCTACGCTCCAAAGATTCTCGAGATTTCCGCCTCGACTCACCTATCGCACCGACCAACTCCAACCTAATCCCCTCGTGCACCAATTTTTTCCCATCCTTTACCCTCACACTAACCACCCCACCTACACTCTCCGCATCATAGTAAACCGGACACAACTCCTTCTTCTCTCCCTTGTTATCGATCGTGACGACTCCTCCGTTACTTCCCGGTGCATTGGTGGACGATGTGGAAGAGGAAGGCTTGAGTTCTACTTGTCGACGTGCTTCTTCGTTTGTGAGTTTGATATCTATTTCAACTGGAGTTGATCCAAAGCCGAAGAGGGATGCCATTGTGTGTTTGCTGGTTGCTGGTTGTCCAAGAAGATAATTCAACAAGGATGAACGGAACGAATAGATGAATCGTTGATATGGATGGATGCGATGGATGGTGACGACACCTCGACTCAGCCTCCGTCTAGAGTATTTGCATCCGCCTGCCAGCTCCTCCTTCCTTCACGTTACTTTTATTGATCTTTGTTTTCCCTTCTTTCCACCTTTTACACCTTTCCTCTGCCCTATACCAGCAATGTCCTCCTCCTCCTCCGCCTACGCCTCCGCTTCCACGGCACCACCAAAGCTAAACCGCTTCACAACCCCGCTCCTCCCTGGTCAATTCAACACGGAAACCTACTTTTCCTCACAACCTCCTCCGCCGGATTTACAGGCGCGATTACAGCCCGTCAAGGAATTTGTCGAGAGATGGAGGAACGTGGAAGGGAAGAGGGTTGTGGTTGTTACGGTTAGTCTAGTATTTCAGCTTGGTTTGACACGTGGGAAGCTGATTTCTTGGTTTGTATCGTGCACTGGCAAGAGCGGAGGAACGACTGTTCCATTAGAAGCAAACACGCAAGTCCTCGACCATCTACTCGGGCACCTATCATCCAACTAACCCTTTCCTCCTTTGCAGCGTCAGATTCCTAGACAACTTCTCAGCCGGCACCCGTGGTTCTACATCTGCAGAATATTTCTTGTCCCATCCAACAACACCGTACGCCGTCATCTTTATGCACCGACAACATTCCTTGCGGCCGTTTTCGCGGCATTATAGCCATAGCTTGAACCCGTTTTTAGATTTGTTGACTTGTCCGCCTCCAGCTGATATTGATGAGGCGAATGAGGGAGATCAGCAGCAGCAGCAGATTACAGTCAACCCTTCGAAAACAAAACAACTCCTCCCAGTCCTACGAGCGTACCATGCGTCCCACCACTCGGCAAACCCAACAATATGTTCCCTAGAGTTTGTCACGGTGAATGATTACCTGTGGCTCCTGAAAGAGCTGGCAGAAGTCGTGAAACCGTTGGGGAGCAGGGCAATGTTTTACTTGGCGGCGGCGGTTAGTGATTTTTTCCTGCCGCAGGATAGGGTGGTACGTTCCTTTTTCTTTCTCTTTCATCTCTTCCTCGCCCCCGTTCCAAGCCCGCCAATACCATTACCACCACCCCGCCACTGACACACACAAAATCGCCAACACCTCGTTTCCCTTCTTCCGCACTCATCTCATCCTCATTCTTTGACATGCGCAGGCAGAACACAAGATTCAGTCCACCCGTGGAAATTTGACGCTCGAGATGGACCAAGTGCCGAAAGTGTTGAGACCGTTGGTACAGGAATGGATACCCGAGGCTTTTATCGTTTCATTCAAGGTACGCTCCGCTTCCCTTTGATCCCTGCCTCTCTTTCTGCTCTTTGTCACGCTAAAACCTTCCCGGTATGCGTGCCAGCTGGAGACGGATCAAGCGCTGTTGATCCCGAAAGCGCAAAAGGCATTGGAGAGGTACGGACATCAAGTCGTCGTCGGTAACGACCTGCACAGGCGGAAAATGGAGGTCGTCCTCGTCGAGTTGGATTCCGCCTCTTCTTCCACCGCCGACGATACTCAAAAAGAATCGCAGACATCCAGCGTGCAGGGTGGTGGACAGGGGAAAGCGTTCAAGCAGAGCTGGTTACGGCTTGCAGAGTTGCAGGAGGAGAAGAAGAGGCAAGGTGTGCCGCGGGAAGAGGTGGAAGGTGTGGAGATTGAGGAGATGATTGTTCGGAGGTTGGTGGAGAGGCATGATCAGTGGCTTGTTAGCCACTAGATTCCCACAGGAAAAAGAAGTCTTGTGAGATAAAGTACAAATTCTCATATATATCCAAAGTACAGCCACTCGCCGCCCGCCGGAATCTTGGCCGCAGACAGTTTCAGCGGCTACATAACAACACACCACACATCCTCTGGCTCGCCCCTTTCCTTCTTCTTCGTAGGTAGCGGAACGACGGAAACCATCCTGGTATGAATAGGCACCAACGCACCATCCGGGAGCATTGTTCCAGGCGGGAGATACATCCCGTACGGTAGTACTGTTTCACTGGGGATAGCCATGCCGAGTGGTAACATTGTGCCAGCAGCTAGGATCGTCCCACGGCATGTCTTGCCATTTACGTTTTTGATTTCTGTTCGTTCGCCCTATTGCCCAAGAAACACACTTCATAAGCCGGGATGTTCGCTCCCGCGTGACAACACGTGGAGGAAACGGACTCACGAATTCAGGCTCGGGCCATACGGTTTCCGTCTTGAATGTTCCAAACGCAGTTTCACTACCTACGATGGCGACGTTACTCGGGAAAGGAGGGGCTTCACGACGATCTGACGTTCCGCGACTGCTCCCACCCCCGCCAGAGGAGGAGGAGGAAGGTTCTTTCGAAGAGCGCGAGGATGACATGGCTTCAACTTCGTATGAAGTTTCTTCTTGAACCAAAGTTGAGATTGTACGGGGGAGGCTGACTGCAGTGGAAGTAGGTATAGGGTGATCGGAACTCGTCCAGTGCGTTTAGTACTCCGAGGGAGACTGCTCCTCTGCTTCCCCCCACCGGCGGATGAGACACGAATGTTCTGAGCGCGATACGCCCCTCATTCGTCCTTTCAGCGTGAAGGGCACGGGGTTCAAAGGATGCAGGCTTTTGATAATCCAGATATTGCCAAATGCGACGAGGAATGGCTGAAGATATGCATATATGTATCGCTACTTGTACAACCGTCTGCAGTAGCCGCATCAGTCGTAGAAGAATCAAATCCCCTTTCCCCGTTGTGTATACTTGGCTCCCCGTCCCTTTTCGCCCACCATAACAATGCAAGCCCACATCCTGCCACCCTCAACGCAGCTCAGCCCCTATTCAACGACCCAGACGAACATGAAACGTTCACGCGTCTTTGCAGGCACGAGACACAAAAGGCAAGCGGCAATCTCACAAGGCAATTATTTCGAAGCGGCCGGTCAACGCGCTGCAACTGCCTTCGTCCTTGTAGCTATACTCAAGGAGCCGCGTGTGGTCAACGCCAACGTGAACATGTTTCACGTGGCGCCACCGCCCCCAGTCAAGCCGAAGCTAGCTCCCTTGGTCACAGCCGGAACCGGCGAGCGAACAACACCTCTACCTTCGACTGTCTCCACAGCGGAACACCCCGGCGAACGTTCCGCTGGGACGACTGCAAATTCCGCGGCGATCGCTCGCCTCGATGTCCCTAGATTTGTGAGCACTCTATGTGACTCCCCTCTTCCACTCGTTGCTGCATCGCCATGCAGCCTCACTCCGACCGCTACACTCCCTCAGTACTCCTCGTCGCTCCTAGGAAGCAGCGAGCCGACACCCCTGCCATATCACAAGATGTCGCATGGATCAGACGCGAGTTCAACTCTGACACCCGGTAAGCATATCGCCCTCGAAAGGAACGCCTTTCTCACCGAGGACACCGGACGAAAGAACGATCAGCGCCAAGAAGATGTCCATCGGACACGTCATGAACGGTAATACTCGTTGTTCAGAGTGAAAAACCGTCGGCGATCCGATGTCTTCTTCGTGGGTGTCTATCCCGACAGTTTCATGATGCGAGGACCCGTACGTGAAAGAGCGGGACACTGGAAGATAGTTTGTAGTCGAGCAAAAGGGTACTGGATGGCCGAACATGTTGCCAGAGGCAATTCAAACTAGACAGCCGGCCAGGTAGTGAGCGTCGAATGTTGGCCCTTGACGTCGATATAGCGTTTGCAATTTCGTTGTAATGCTGCCGATTCTCAGTTTCCTCCGTAAGCCAATCGTGTGATTTGCTCTGTAAGTAATTCTAGACAAGGCTTATCGGATTCGTCTGGGGCGGTGGCGAGTGCCGACCCAGGACATTGGTGCATCTAGCTTCCGATTTGCCGGTTGAGCGACGATAGCAATGTGCCGTCAAACGAGTCCAAGCGATAGCGTCGAGATTGGCGAATACGATTAATTTGATGTTCGTTTAAGTCAAGTATGGCTTTCCCTGGAAGTGCTCAAGTATTCCCTTTTAGGGCGTGTATTTGTGTATCCAGTTCCTTGACGATAGCATCGCAATCTCCCTGGCAAAACACCTAACACCCCACACGTAAGGTGACATGAGCCTGACTGTCTGACGTAAGTCTGCCAAGCAGAGCGAAAGAGGTGGGGTGATCTTACCGTCCAATCTACGCTTTTTACTGGATCCCGGTTGATAAGAACCTTCGGCACGTTGTCCGATAACCTCCCTGATACAGGGCACATCCGATCAGTCAGACCATGCTACCAAGATGCTTCACGTCACGGGACGTACCAGGAATATCTCTCACAGGCGGAATAAGTAGACTGGTCCCTATCACCAAACACAGATCGACTTTCGGCAGGTCTTTCTCCAGCTGGGAATGAAATTTACGGGAAACAGGTTCATGGAAGAATGTGATATCTGGCTGACAAGCACACGAATTGCGGAAGTGTATCGTTAGCCTTAGTGATGTGGCGGAAGACTGGAGGGTGGAATGAGGAAAAAAAGTGTACCTTGTAGACACCAACGACTGGACGTCGCTTCCTCTTGCCCGCAATTTTCTCCGCCGCCATCGCGGTCCTCTTTGCAACACATCGCTCACAAAACGGTACCTCCCCCTTTTCAATAGCTGGAAGAAGCGCGCACGTTTCCACCCGATGCCGACACACAGTACACGTCGAGGTCGTCAGAGTTCCTGCGCCGAGAATTGCCGTGTCGAATAGGCGTGATCAGTGTTTGCGCAAGCGTAGGGAAACAGACAGAGGCGTACCATGTGCGTGGAAAAGACGGCGTGAGATTCCAGCTTGGGATTCAAGACCGTCGATATTCTGTCGTTCAAAGGTTGATGAGCGCGAAACGTCGTACAGCCCTTTAAAAGGTTCGCCGTACCTGGGTGTAAAGTCGTAGCAGCTGTACGCACGGACAGATCATCAGTTATCCAAAGCAGCAAAAATACAAGGAATACGCTGATTTGGGTACCTTGTTGTCCGTTTCCAGTCGTTTTAGCCAATGATGCGTCGCACTTGGACGGATCTCTTTCCCCGGGAAGAGACGATACGCATATTTACTGGCAAAATGCAAGGTACGTAGCAGTGTAAGATTTGTAGTTAGCTATCGGATTGATTTGTAGGGTAGAACAAAGGGATGTAGAGCGACGACGTACTAGAAGACCTCTGGATGTGTTCGAAAAACAGTGATATCCATAATCTCCTGCGGGTCCACGATATGATATCCCTGAACTTTTTCTGTATCTATGCCGCTAGAACCAGTGGCAGCGATACGACCTGAGCGCCTGCGTTTCACCTTTCCTGCAATTGCCGCTTCATCAGGGGCACTCGGGACGAGATCAACAGCGGCTGGAGAAACCTTAATTTCGTCGTCCAAAGAGGAGAGAAGGGCATACAACCCGTTCTCTGAGCGAAAATCTACCATTGCCAACACACGCAACAGACCACACTGAGAACTCACACAGCGTGTATAACAGGAGAAGGGACGTACCAGGTATACCACACGAAGTAGAAACACCGGCGCCGGCGATAACGAGTATGTTTCGAGCTTTTGCTATAAGACCTGCTGCACGAGCGACGGCGGGCATTTCCTCGTCATAATCGTTCTTGACGGTGTGAATCAGTGAAGCTGCTATCCGACGTTTCTTTGATAGAGCAGGTGAGGACATTTGGAGATCTCACAGGAAGCGAGGAGGATGTGCGGAGAATGTTGAAGATGATAATAGGCTCATGGTCCATTGAGTCATAAAGAACAAGTTATGAATAAGAGACCGAATACCTGAATCCCGAAAATACACCGAGATCTCTAAAAGTACTCCCGAAATCGATAAATCACCTAAAATCGCGTAAAGTGTAAAGTGACTGTGAAATATAGATACAATTCTGGCCGTCAACCACGACCACTATCCCCCTTCTCCCTTCTCCCTTCCCCTCCTCTTCCCTCTTCCCAGCACCCATTCCAACCCCGCACGGACGGCTACTCCAATTTCTCCTCGGTCGTCACCGCCGCATAACCCATACTCTCCATCCTCCCGCGGCCCTTTGTCTCGCTCTCCAACAGCTCGTTGAGGACGCGGAATTGTCCGGGGTCTATCAGCATGATCTGGCGGGCGCGAAGAGTGTTATGTTGGCTTTTCGTTTTGTGTGGCAGTGAATATGGAAATGAGGAAGAAGAGGTGGGACTCACAACCTCCCATTCCTCCATCGTCATTTCATTCTCCTCCACGCTCTCCGCACTAGCAAGCACACGGTCCTTCAACCTCTTGCCGTCCTTGGTAGGCATCGTCAACCGGACTTTCATCCGTGCGCGTTCGATCGGGAGTGGTGATTTCTCGAGAAGAAGTTTTATACATTCCAGTGCCTGTCGCGTGGCGGGAAAACGTGGTGGTCAGTGCTGCAGTTGCGTGGTGTAGCAGATACCCTTTTTGCGCGCGCGCGCTCACCTGACTCTTTGCCGGTTTATCGGCCCTCACATTGAAATGCACCTCCTGCATCGCTTTTTCAATCATACTAACGCTATACGGCCTCTTGGTCCCCGGATCCACCACCTTATCCGCCACCAACCCAGCAACCTCTTTCCATAAATTCCCCAACGCGTGGTTCCGCTCTTTTTCGCCCACTTGGAGTTCTCCTTTTAGGAGGATCTCGGAGACGATTTGCGGAATGTCGGTCGTCCGGAAGGCGGATTGGAGGTCGGCTGTTTTTGCGACTTGGCCTTTGGAGACGTTTGTGAATACGTTTGCGATTTGGAGGACTTCGTCGACGTCTTTTTCTCTGTCAGGGTGAGAGGAGGTGTACGGTTCGTCAAAATGCATGAAGAGGAGAAGATGGTGTTGTGTGCGGGTGGAAGGGAGGGAGGGAAGACGGACAGACTTACATCCCCGACCGGTATTCCCCGACTTTATTCTTATAACATGCAATCTACCACCGCGTGCGCCCAAATCAGCACTTACGCACCATGCTATTTCCTTGATACCACAAGAAAAACGGAACGCACCTCGAATCGTTTGCCACCCTTCTTGATCCTTACGATACTGACGTTTGTCAATCTACCGTCGCAAATAAACCAGATCAGCTCTCCTCTACTCGCAGGGATGGAGCTGGAAGAAGAAACCTACTTGATTGACGCGGACGGTTGTTGGATCTTCATTACGTTCTTCTCCTCTGTTTTGTTTGGTAGTCCTCTCCCGTCGAATGGAATTTGTACACCGAAATGGAAACCTGAAATTATCTTACGTGGTCGTCGTTGACCGCTGTTACAGTAGGGTTTAGGCAATACATACAATGATCGAGGGGAAAAGCTTACCTAATCACCTTCCTCCTTCCCCTCCTTCTCCTCCATCTCTGGGACCTTACAATTCAACAGTTCTATACCCTCGTCCAGAGCAAACCAGTCATTCCAGTCAGCCAAGGTCAACCAACCAATGATTCCTACAATATCCGCAAGAAGACGTCTGCTTGCTGCTGTTTCAGGCCAGCGGCACCAACGCTTGGCCGCAGCAACATGCTTGAAATGGACAGTTCAAGGACGTTCTTCCTCCTCCGCTGCTGCTTCTGCCACCGTCACTCAACAACAGCAGCAACAGCAGCATCTTACACGACTGCCACCACAAGCACGTATATCATCGGGAGGCACATCCATCCTTGCTGAAAAGCTTGGGAAAGTTTATGACATCTTGGAAGCGGAAGTTGGAGGGGAGGAGGAATGGTCGCGTAGGGTTGAGGATGCTTTACGTCGTTTACGAGAGGCAGAGGGTAGCAAGGCTCGTGTTGCCGGTGAGTTTCTACTTCTCCCTCTCTCTCTGGCCAACCTCTAAACATCTCACCACTGACTTCTCCAACCGAAATAGTATACAGCGACCCACCACAACCCTCGCTGATCGGCGCAGGAAACGTCGTCACGTCACTCTTGCTTGACCCGTTTGCAGAGGACGAACCAACGAGACTTGCGATTGCACAACGGCATTCGGAGCCTCATGCTGGAGCGGAATACGTGATTCGGTACGTTGTTGCTCGGGTACTGCTTGTTTCCTGCGTGGAGGGAGCTGATCTGTTTCGCTTTGCTTTGCGTCTTTTTCATGTGTGTCTTTGTTTGGCTGTTTGGTCTTGTGTGCGGTAGATATGCGGAAAAGACGGTTCGAGAGATTGATAGTTTGGCGTGTAATTCTCCTTGGTTAAGGGACGCGAATGTCGACCTTGTCGAGATCGTCTGTACGTCCTTTTTTCTCCGTCCAGATATACAGAACAATAACTAACCAACCTTGACGAAACTCTATATTCCGAACGCACGAACGAACAACAGCACAAAACACACAAACCGCCCTCTCCTCCTTGCTAGCAAGCGACATCATCCTCCTCATCCTCGACCCCATCAGACTCCTCGAGACACCGCGCCTCTCCACCCTCGTTCCGGAACTCGAAACCAAACGCGGCGTGTATTTCGTTGTGGATGGGGAAATACCGGGTAGTGCGCTTACTTCTGCCACTGAGGACCGAGTAGGAGAGGCGAGAACCCGCGTAGAACAGAGGTTGAAGGAACAATTAAGCCGGATGTGGAAACGTCGGGAGAACGGGAACGACAGCGAGTGGCCGAAACCGTTATTCATGCATTCCGAGAGGGGAATCAGCGCGATTCATGCCTTGAGGCAGGTCATCTCGCTCTCCCAGTCCGCCGCCGACGCCGCCAACGCCAACGCGCCAGGATCGATCGTCACCGTTTCGCAATCAGCGGAAGAGGTACGCAGTCGTGCGTTCCGTGAGTTCCAGGAGCGGTACGTTGCCTCAAACTTGGGTGATGTATCACAGTTTTTGATCGCCGATATACGGCGTCTTGCCGCTGGCACTACGGTCACGGCGCCTGGAACTTCGACGACTGACCTGGCGGGTAGTATTGAATCACAGACGGCAACACACGTCCTCCGTCGTTCACTGCACTACATCGATTCCGTACTCACAGCGCTCACCGCCCAGTCCCTGCACGTGAAAAGGGAAGCAACAGCCCTCCGCGAATCCGCAGAAGACGAGGAACGGGATATCTTGCTCTTGGCATCCACAACGTGGCGGCGGTCGTTGCAAGAAGAGATGCAGAAAACGCGTGATGCGGTTGCTCGTGTGTTGAAGGCGCGTTTTGGCGGTTGGAGGGTATTGACGGGGCGGGCGGAGCGGGTGGAGGAGGAGGTTGGCGGGCAGGTTGTTGCCCATTGGGGGTATGCGTTGACTCAGCAGGTGTGTCTTGCAGCGGGTTTCGTACAAGTGGTGCACGTGCTGATTCTTTTGGTTGCTGGTAGTTGGCCTTTGATACGGGTCGTCTGGAACAAATACATCGGAGTCTCTCGCAAAAGACGGATATACTGCTTCGCTCCTTCGCCGCCCCACACTCGTCATCGACTAGCACAACGACGCCATTTTTTTCCCCCGTCTTGATCAACTCGCTAAGTCAACTCGAACAAACACATCAAATCACCCCGGCAGCGCTCACCTCGCCCATCCACGCCCGGCGCACCCAGCTTCTCTCTTTTGTGGTGCCCGTACTACAAAAACGTGCATACGCAACAGCATACACCGCATGGTCCCTGGTATTTGCTTCAACATCACTATCATGGACCGCCTGCGTCCCACTTGAGCTGCTTGACCCCGCTTCATCGCTCGGTGTGGGTCTGCTCGGATCGATGGCCGCGTTCCGATGGGCCGTGGGAGCGTGGCAAAAGGCGCAGACAAAGTTTTGGGCGGATTGGGAGCGGGTCGAGGCTGGCTTGGAGCATGATTTGGGCAGGGATTTGAGTGAGGTTGTGCAGGGTAGGGTGGTAGCAAAGGCTCTTGCTGGAGCAGAGGGGTTGGAGGCGTTGGTGAAGAAACGGATGGCCAGGGTTGATGATGTGGACCGGAAAGTTCAGATCGTGAGAGAGGATCTGTAGGCTTGAGATGACGCAAAGCAGAATATCCAGATAGCGGATAAATAAACATGGGACGTGTCGAGTATTATAGATGTACATGTAGAGTCGCAAAGAAGTACAATGTCATATATACAAGGGAGTCGAGCACTACTTGGCTTCTGTTCCAACCGTTTCAAACGTCACTTCTTGTCCATGCTCATCCTCTGCCGCACCAGCCGGCACGGAACTAGTCGAACCGCCAGGCAGCTGTTTCAAATTCATCCGAGTCGCAACGTACTATCCACGCAAACAATCAGCAGCATGCTTCAACGCACGACGGGAACGGGATACGCACCTCTTGAACGATATTCTCCACCCCGTTCCGCAAAACATCCACGAGCCGCTCCTCTACCCAATCCGAAACATCATACGGCACGTCCATCCAATCCCTCGGTGCGTACTGGGTCACCGTGCTAAACTGCAGAGAATGCACGTCGTCATGCAGCGTTACGAGGAATGTCAGGTGTTTGGGAGGCGCGGAGGGTGTGGCTGCCGTGGGCGAGATGTGTGTCGGTGGTTCAGGGAAGGGAAGGGGGACGAGTACGGGTTGGAGGTGTAGGTAGACGGGTATAGTCATGACTGGCAGTTCGGCTGTGCGTTGACGGGCGGATAAGCTGTCATTCGGGGGTGTTTTTATGGTTCTTGACCTGGACAACTTACGATTCGGATTCCCCTTTCGCGGATCCGTCTTCATCCGTTCCTTTACGCCACGCATCATCTCCTGCGTCTTTTCCCACGCCACATCCCAACCATCGACCGGGTTGATTGATCGTTCAGAATCGGCCGCGGCAGAGGTCTTGCTGGAATCCGTGCTCGTGCGTGCTTGTTTCGGCGTTGGGCTGGAATAGAATAGCTCCAAGTCGGTGGATTGGGTTTGTTGCATGATCTGCGTCGAGGGAAGGGGGGCACACGAGTGATCAGAAAACAACAACAAGACAAACGCATTACACTGAGGCGCGCACTCACGCCCTCCACCGCTGTATACACTACATTCTCAACCCCATCATACCCCTTCATATCATGACTAAACCATACCTGGAGCACCTCGTGTTCCGAAATCGGGGGCGCAACGGTATTGATAATCTCGGACAAGGCGCTCTGGCCGCGCTGCATCAACTCGCTACGCAGCCTCTCCAGATCAACACCCTTGACCCGATCCCCTAGTTGTTCCCTCAGATGACCCAGACTCCCCAACCCACCCTTGGCGAGACTCTCCAGGTTGATCTTGCCCGCTGCGCCCGTGGAGCCAACAAGACCCTGCAGGCTAGACACCGAGGGAACGGAAGCAGCCGCACCCGCCGTAGCACCAGCCACGACATCCCGGGCCTGGGTCTGCACCTCGTCTGCCTGTCGAGCGACATGCGCGACTTGTTCGATAGCGACCGTTTTCGCCTGGTTGAGCATCGTAGAGGCAGATGACCACCAGGAGGAACCCCAGCCGCTCCCTGTGCCCGCTTGCGCTGCTGCTGCTGCTGCCACTTGTGCGCCTGGAGTCGTGGTTGGCTCGTTGACGGGTGTTCCAGTGCGTGATGAGGAGCGAAGGGTCTGCTGCTGCTGCTGCTGCTGCTGCTGCTGCTGCTGCTGCTGCTGCTGCTGGTGGTCCATCGATTTCCGACCGCCTGTGGGGACCTGGAGAACCGCGCCGATTGTCGCTCCAGCTGGAGTGGTAGGCCTTGACCCTCCTGCTCCCGCCGCTGATGCACCAACAGGCCTCCGAGCAGCCGCTGCTAGTTGTGCTTCAAGGAACGCCAAGTCCGCTTCTGGGTCATCCCCTTGTCCTGCCTTGCCCTTTGTACCACTAGCGGCGGCAGCGGCGGCGGCAGCAGTATCCATCGACGTGCGTGTTCCTGCTGCCAGACGTGCTGATTCGGTGGAGAGACGGGGTGTTGCGGATCGTTCGTTTGGAGGGAGAGGGAGGGAGGGAGTTGTTGCACGCGCAGGTGGGTCGTCTGTTTCTTTCTGTGCCGTCGTCGTTCCAGTTGCTGCTGTTGCTGTAGGGGTAACTGAAGCAGCAGCAGCAGCAGCGCCGCTCGTAAGTTTCTTTTTCCCGGTCTTTGAACCGGCTCGTGCGTTGCCTGTTCCTGTTGTTGCACTCGCTGCGGTCGTGGCTTGGCCGCCGCCGGTGGAAGGCGATGGTTCTGGGAAATCCGCTTCGAGTTCATCAAGGAATGCTTGTGTTTCTTCCCGCTTTGACTTGGACTTTGGTGCGGACATGGTGGTGATGTGTGGTCAAGGTGATGACTTCAAGAGTACGAGCCGGGGGAAGATGAGACGATGTGACTAGTAGTTGATCAAGTTGCTCAGCCATCAGCCACCCCGCCTTAGCTAGGTGCGCCCGAATCACGCAATCATGAATGTTTCTCCAGTAGTGGTGTAAACGAGTGTCTATAGGGTATATACATCTTTCAAACTCTTGAATCATCTACCATCTACCATCTACTCCAACTTGCCACGCGGCACACCCTCCATCCCAGCCTTGCCACCACCCAATTCAGCCAATCGTTCCGCCTTTACACCCTCCTTTTCGACCATGTCCAACTCTTGCTTCTCCAACGCCTCCCTGTCTTCCGGTCGGGCAGAAGCTACACGGGCCTTGTACGCACGGTACTTGTTATCCGTACCCAACATGTGATCCCACCATCGGAAACTGGTAGAATAATTGTTGACAAACGCCATGTGGTGGAAATCGTGGTGGTCTGCGCCCGACCAGAATGGGATCAACCGGTTCAAGGACCAGGGGAAATCGTACCCGCTGTGTGCGTCGATTGCTTGGAAGAGACGAAGGGTGACCCATACGTAGACGCAGAAAATGTGGAGGTCGGGTCGGAAGAGGCAGTAGAGTAAAGGCCCGCCGATGGTGCCCGTGCCGAGGATGAGGACTTCGAGTGGGTGTGCGTATTCCGCTGCGAGGCCGAATGGTGCGGCGTATTCGTGGTGCATCTTGTGAATGTGTTTGTACAGCGGGCCTTTAACGCACGCAGGAGGTTAGCGGTGCAGCAAGACGTACGGGAGCAGGGCGCGCGGAGGACTCACCATAGTGTAGTGCCCGGTGAGCAAAGTAGTGGAACATGTCTTCGAATACAAAGAACAAGGCGATTTGGAGTGCCATTAATTTCCACGAAGGGAATGGCACGGAATGTGTCGCGAGTCCAAAGTACTCTGCGAGCGGGTGGAAACCCCAGATCTACGCCAAGCCACAAGCAATGCATATCAGCAACCACCTCAACCACCGCAGCCGCAGCACAAGCCCGGGGAAACCCACCTGAGGCAACTCGATCGTGAAATGGGAAAAAAGAACAGCCTTTGTACATTTCCACATTTGCGCATTCGTCGGGACTTTGCCTGGCTGGAGTTTCCATTTCCGGAAATAGGGCATCTTGTCAATGATCATCCAGGGTATGCAGCGTCCAAAGTAGACGATTTCGTGCATGAGGAATGACATGAGGCCTGTCGCGATGACTGGGTTGCCGATCCAGACGTACCACGAGACTGCGAGAGCGCGCGCGGAGAGGTGATGCCGGGTTAGCACAACAGAGCGGAGGGAGGGAAGATGCAGGAGGGAAAAGAGAAACTCACCCCATAACCGCTCAAAGACATTCAAGGACCCGAAATCCGTGTCAGGGTACATGTCGGCGGCTTTTGTCTGGTTGAACTGGCCGAAATGGTCCGTGAGGAGCGGGAGGTAGGATGTTGTTGCCATCTTTGTTTGTGGCGCAGTGACTGAGAGAGGAGGAGGAGGAGGAAAGGAATGGACGCGGAGGGGAGAGGTCCGCTTGAGTTGCGTTCAAGTAATCTACTTGTAGAATATAATAGATGGGTTGCCACTTTGAGTGAGCTCGTTCGATCCGATCTTCCATTCCCCGAGCCCACGGTCTTACGACTTTTTCCCTAGGACCACGCGTTTTATCGTGTTTGTCAACAAGCGGGACAAGAGGCCGGAATGTCCTTTGTCCCCTGGGCTGGAAAAGGGCCTGGTGTCCCTGCGTCGTGGGCTTACAGGCTTGAAGGCTTGATGGGTGGGGAGAGTTCGGCCGCCGAGGGGTGCCGAGGTCCGACCTGGTGCCGGGATGATGACGAATCACACTTACCCTGCTCTCATCCGGGAACAAGGAACTAACGAGGACAGCCAGACCTTTCTATCACCGAGCTCAACTGATAACAATGATGCTTGAGATATTCGGTGCAAGTGATCTATCCAACGGAGCGTCAAGAGATTTTCTTTCCGTGCTGCCAACGCGTCCTGCGCTTGGGGAGATCAGCACACTCAGGTGCCGGGGGTGGGTTTTACATCTTTATTTTATATGTAAACTCGGGGTTCGCTGGCATCTTGCACATGCCGTTTGTTCCCCGCTGGCTGCGTCCGGGACGAGGTTTGTAGTAACGCCAACGTGCCTACCGGAAGATCATGAAGCCAAGCCAATAGACTGTTGGAAAGGGCAGAGCAAGTAGGTATAGTTGACGTGTTTTATCCTCCCCGATCGCTCACAGAGTATGACGAATCGAAATCGATCAACGAGTAAGAAAGTTGCCTCTTTATATCTTTCTGTCGTTGTTCCCTCAACCGTCCTAACATTCAACAGTACCGTCATCTTCCACCGTCCCTCTTTCTCGAACCAGCCCTACGCAGCCCCCCATGTTATCCACCATCGCACGTCGCGCGACCTCGGTCTCGAAAGCACCTCTGCAGCTGAAAGAAGCCTCGGCACAACTCCTACCGCCAATTCCGTACGTCACGTTTGCCCTGCCCCCGAAGTCTTCTGCTCACCTGTTACCGTTGATCCTGCGTGACGGATATTTTTCGCCCGGGTGATGGGGTGGGTGTAGACTATACCGTGCATTGCTTCGATCACATCGCAAGTTGCCAGAGGACATGCGGTTCATGGGTGACTCTTACGTGAAAAGCGGTCAGTTGGAACTTTTCAGCACTCTTCCTCGCGAGCCATGTCTGCGCTTCCTGCTCCTCGGCTGATGCTCCTACATCCTCATCCCCCGGTTTCGCCTGTCCCCTCGTCCGCCGCATCGCATCGCATCGCATCGCATCGCATCGCATCGCATCGAGCAGAATTCCGTAGAACAAGATCAACAGACAACCCGATCCATATTATCGGCTTTCTCTCCCAGTGGAAACTATACCTGGACGAAGTACGCGGTCAAACCGCTGCTGCCGCTGCTGCTGCGGAGGCACAGGCCGGGGATGGTCGCGGGGTGCAGAAACCATTCGCTGGACGACCGCTGAATATGGATTTCTTTGAAAAGGTGCGTCCGTCGCGTAGCGGGGGTTTCTTTTTGTGATCCCTTGCATTGCCTCGACTCGCATAGGACGGGGGGTGGGCAGGAGCTGATTCCTCTTTATTGTTGTTCCGCGCGCGCGTGTGTAGTTGTCGGACGAACAAGCAGGACAGATGTACGAACTCATGCATGCTACCCGTGAAATCTGGAAAACGTGAGTCCGGCCTTTCCTTGAGAACAGGATGCCTCAGGACGGCCGCTCATGGATGGTGTCGGGGTGATACTGATCCTACCTTGCCTCGTGTTTGTGTTACGTGGATAGGCCGGATGAGTTGGAAGCACAGGCGGTGCAAGAGGAGATTGGAACGCCTGTCGGTGATGGATCTGTTGGTGGCGAGTCTGGGAAGGAGGACAAGTAGCGGTATGATATGATGGATGGTTGCCTTGTGAGCGACGAGTGAGTAGGGATTTGCGTTGGTCATGTCCTAGCAGGCCGGCCGGCGGGGTGGTTGTTTACTCGTGCTTTCTGATACTAGGACCATGTATATGCGCTATCGGTATTCCGTTAATCGGATTCTTGGTCCGCTCATCCATTGCGCGGTTTCTGCAAGACTTGATCGAAGGATCACGCTCGCACAACCGGGGGACGAAAAGTGTTTTTCTTGGTCGAGGAATTCGCGCCGCACGTTATCGACCGTGCACGCGCTCGAATGTGTTTGGCATCGTTCAAGGAGTGCATGATATATCGCATCATTGTGTCAAGCACTTGTTAGAACATGGTCGAGTATTTCAAACGAGGCTATCAATCATGTAGGAATGGGTTTCGCTTCAACTTTGCGGCGGCCTATGGCTGTTATTTGGTCGACGAATGGTGGCGAGAATATATACCCCAAGCGGACACCGAATGGCTGATGATCGGAAGCCGGTGAACGTGAGATGAGAGATGAGTCGTCATCCAATCATAATGGCGACAGTCGGCGAATTTTAGCGCATTTATAGCTGATTAGCGTACTGGTACAATGGATCAGCTGTCAGCTGCACCGAGTTCACTTGAGCTGTTCACTTTGTTCAAGTGCCCTGTCGGATCTCACCTCATATCAGCTCTCGACATATTCGGGCAACAGGGAGGAAGCTTCGTGAGCTGGTCCGCGGGAGTAGCGATTCATCGTTTCAGCAGCTCGTCGTCCATTACTCACAGGTGGACACCAAATCTCAGCCCGTCTCGACCATGACGTTCCCCTCTCTGGCCGACAACCTCTTTCAAGCGGCATGGACCGTCTTATGTGTCACCCTGTTACACACCGCAGTATACGGCTTTGCACACAAGGATCTTCGAGTACGTTTTCATTCAAGAGGATACCCCTTTTGCCCCGTACACTTTCATCTTTTTACGCCAACAAACGTCGGTATAGGCGTGGATCGCTGTGAACCGTTTTCTTTTGGCCAGGTGTGGTGACGGACATGTCGTGACTGATGATCAGGCGGCGAAAAGATCTGGCGCGAGACGTGCTGTGCAAGTTGCCGGGCCTCAAGAGTTCACAAACAAGGCAAATCGCAGCAACATCGTACATCGGATGAGGAGCTGCGTTTTACCAGTGTCTCTGGTTGCACCCATCTTGGTATCGATTGTTCTGCCGTCGGATTCCTCGGATAAAGTCTACCTGGACGCTACGCTTATCGTGACTGAATTCCTTTTTCTCACGTTGGCGCCAACGAATGTGAGGCATGTTTTCTTGTGCTGCCAATATGCTGAAAGGATTTGGGGGCCTACATCACTGGAAACGCTGATTCACAAATCGTGCACGTTCTAGGTACTTGGCCTTTTCGAAACCGAGGTAGCCATCGTTCCGGTACCTATGTCGAAACAGAACTCCCATGGATGGTCCGTGACGGACTCCAGAGGCACGAAGGGTGACATCAGAGCACTCGGTTTTGAGAAGCCACGTAAATTCGTGCCTACAGTATCGCTTGTCCTGTGCTGCGCTGTCGGTCTTGCTAACCAGGCGCCACATTCCGCGGTATACGCCGCGTTGTTGGTGCCGATCATGATGCTTGGACCTATGTGCCTCATTCGAACATCCAGGGGAGACGATCTGAAGATGAGACGGTGGCTGATATTCATGGCTAGTGCACTCGTGAGTCAACTAAACCCGAAGCGACAAAGCGGGAACACTAATCATGTTATCTGACACGCACCAGGGTGCCATCGCACTTTCAGTATTGTCGTTTTCGATCCTAGCCATCAATTCACCGCGTGATCCAAACTTACCGGAGGAAGGACCGGATTGGCTCGATCGGATCTGCAAGAACAAGTTGAGCATCATGGGGAACGACTTGATCCGCGCCATTCAATCCGCACTATGCGGTTTCCTCTTTTCTCAGGTAAGGGTTTCACAAACTCAGTAGGTAAGCAAATACTGATACTTTACTCTGGCGTATTGCGACATGTAGATGGTTGCACTCCTCCGTTTCGACTACGCGCAGTCGCGGATCTTTCCTTCCGAGGAGTACGAGAATGCTATCTCGGACTCGGCTCGACCCGTTGTCGAGGCAGAGGACGCGAGGGAAGTGAAATCGATACTGGAACGATCAACACCGCGGGAATCTTCTTCCAGACTCGTCCACATTCCGCATTACGTCCCTACTTTTCCGGCCTCTACGTTCAAGAGTAGCATCGTTGAATCTTGTCTCTGCACTGTCATTGCCATCCTGATATTCCCGACTCCAGAATGGTGCATTGTATGGACGCTAGCGACCCTTGTTGGGCAAACTTTAGGTGGGGCTCTTAGCGTCTCTTGGAATAACCAATGGAAAGCTCTGTGGAAATATGAGGAAGTGTGAGTTCGGTTCTCAGCAGTCGGGATCAATATCGGGTAGAGCTGCTAACGCTTCACTGAATTTCACTTGTGCCAGCTGGAAACTGAGCGATAGCACAGACTGCTAGTCAGCTGTAGTGTAGGCCTTCAGTCGTTATTGAGGGGACTCGCATTCGCTTGGTCTGATTATTCCCGTTGTATACCTTTGGTGAATCATTGTCTTGCTTCAGACCACCCAGTCACGAGTTTTCAGTCGTCACGGCTGGCCAAGTTCAAACAATCGACGAACTCCAATGTTTCAACCGGTTCGAGGCCTCGACGACGCATCTACGCGTGAGCAAGTCAGGTCCGTGGAATGGCGGGTCCATGTGCTTGTGGCCCCGGTCCTTTTCATCGTCACTGATAACTGATAACGACTTTGATACACAAGTTACTAACGAGATCGATGGCGGAGCTGATGGGGATGGGGGGTAGGACAGCTGGTAGGATGGTGAAAAGGTACAAGTGGAGAGATCTGGTTGAACGGTCTTGACGATAAAGACTCGTCTTTGAGCCACTCGACTCGACCCGTACTACAAGTGGTTATGAGTCATGCTCGGCAAATTAGCCTATAAATAAATAGCCGAAAGCTGGCGGACAACAATGGAAGGTTAGACAAGCTGCTAGACAAGCTGGCAGACAGTTTTCAAGGACGATGGATGATATGCATGCATAGTATCCCTTGAGCGGTCCACTCCGCCCGACCGCCCTTCATCATGTCATTCCTCTGCCTTCCCGAAAATCCCTTTCAAGCAGTATGGCCCGTCGTCTTCATGACCTTGTTACACGTCACAGTGTATCGCATCGCACACAATGATCTCCGGGTATGTCGCTTCGTTTCGTTATCAACCGTCACGTTTGAGCGTACAGTAATGCGGAACCCTGGAAGCTCATTATTGATTCCTCTAGGTGTGGATCGCAGTGGACGATTTCTTGACTGGAAAGAAAGATGAATATGCGGTCGACGGCTGTGTTCAGGAGGAAGGGCCAGGCGCGAAATCAGAAGAAGGAGACGCAACACCACAAGAAGACGGACTTCTGAGCCCCTCTATACCAATCGTAGAGCCTTCAAGATCTCATCCGATGATCGAACGGCTGAGAAAATCCGTGATACTGGTCTCCTTTGCCCTGCCCATGGTATTATCGGTCGCTGGACAACTCAAGGCGTCGGACAAGGGATCCCTCGACTGGACGCTCGTCGCCAGCGCATCCGTCCCACTCACCCTTGCAATCACAGCTGTGAGTTTTCTTCCTTATCCTGCTGTGAAGGCGTGTACATACACTTTAAGCGGAACGCTGATCATCACCCCTCTGCTATCGGGCCAGGTATTCACGTCTTTTGAAGTCGAAATAGCTGTTATCCCGGTACTCATCACAAAGCATCACTCCCACGGGTGGGCTGTAGGGAAACTTGGAGGCAAAATCAGTGGGATCAGTGCTCTCACCTTTACAACGCTGGGTATCACGGCTCCTTTGATGTCCGTGATGCTCTGCTCCCTGATCGTGCTCGCCAGACAGACCCCACGTCCAGCGATGCATGCTGCTTTGATGCTAGCGATGACGACGCTACTCGCCCTGTACAACCTTTGCACCGCCAGAGGAGATGATATGAAGATGAAACGCTGGCTGCTTTTTTGGGGGGCCGCACTTGTGAGTCACGAAGAAAGAGACTGAAAAACGTATAGTATGTAGATGGTGACTGATGTGCTTGAACTTCACAGGGAGTCACCACAATGGTGGTATTGTCGCTCTTGATCCCTTCCTCTAAATCTCCGGATACCCCGATCGTGCCGGAAGAAGAATTAAATCTGTCCGACAAGATCTGGGCACGTTTCAACGTGGGAGTTGTGGGGCAAGATCTCATCGGTGTCCTCCAATTCATGCAATACGGGTACATTTTCTCTTTAGTAAGCACCTTGCACCTCCTCCATCCCCCGTCAGCGACTACACATGCTGATTCTCTTGAACCTGATATTTCGTGTTACGTTAGATGGTCGCGCTTCTTCGTTTCGACTATCAACAAAGTCGAAACGGTTCAGCAGGCGAGAAGGTCCTCTCAGCCGATTCGGTAGAGCGTTTTCACGCCGTAGATGATTCAACAAAAGAAAACCCGACGCTCGAGCCCTCGACGAGCAGAAAAGGTGGTTCCAATCATGTGTGTATCCCGCGCCGTGTGTCACCTTTCTCGGCTCCCACGTTCAAGAGTAGCATCATCGGGTCCTACCTCGGCACCATCATCGCCGTCCTCATATTCCCGACTCCTCATCTGTATATTTTATGGCTGCCGGCGACTCTTGTTGGGCAGAGTTTAGGCGGCGCTCTCAGTCTCTGTTGGAACAATCAGTGGAAAGCTCTGTGGCGGTATAAGGAAGTGTAAGTCCATCTCAAAATATCGACAGGCACACCGAAACAAGGCGCTGAGGCTCCACTGAATTTCCTTATTGCTAGTTGGAAACTCGGCGAGACCACAGAAGACTGCTAGTCTTTTCTCATTGTGACCTCCAGATTCAATAAGGACATTCACGTTCGCTTTTTATCATTTTGCCGTTGTATACCTTGGATGGACAAATGACTTGCTAGAGATAGTGCAAAGTCTTTAGTTGAACAGCCCAGGTCTTTTTAAGGTCAAACCCCGATGTCGTCGTGGCGGTGGGAACTCCCCTTTGAGGAGCTGGGTCCAGTGGACCCATGTACTCGTATAATCAATCCTGTGAGGATATTATAATATTGCGTCATTTGATTGCCTCTAAGGACTTTCGTCGGTATTCTCGGTTATTACTGATAACAGCTCTGATAACTGCTCCGGCTAGCTCTCCGGCTCCGACGACTCGGCAAATTGACCTATAAATAGCTGAGCAGGGTTCGCAATACTGTACTCGAGTAGTGCTATACCAGCTGCTCTAGCTGCTGCTCTACTACAAACAGCTCTACAAACGGAAAGGCTACAGTGGGGCATTTGGTTGACAACGATAGCAGATTTGCCCTTTCCCCACAGTACCGAGTGGCGAGGGCAACCATCGCAACCAAGTCCGACCATGTCGTTCCCTGCCCTGGCCGATAACATATCTCAAGCACTATGGACGGTCGTCTGCGTGACCGCGCTACACATCGCGGTGTATCGTGTCGCGCACAAGGACCTTCGAGTAAGTTGCTTTCTCTTGTGAAAACTTGTCACGTATGTACGGATCGCTTGACCTCGCGGATCTCTACTTACTCTTGTAGGTGTGGATCGCCGTGAGCAATTTCTTGAACGAGCGTAAAGATAGACAGGCCGTCGGCGCCAGTCCTCAAATGGACGGGCCAGACGCCAAATCGGAAGAAGGAGCCGGACCTCGCTATATTCTGAGAACGGTTGCGGATCCTTCGGAACGTCATCCGATGATGAAACGGCTCAGGAAATATATCGAACCGGTCTCCCTCATTGCACCGTTATTGTTATCGATTATTTTCCAGTTTATCGTATTTCACAAGGGATACCTCGATTGGATTCTCATTCTGATCGTATATGCCTTGCTTACATTTGCGATCACCTCTGTAAGCCAAATTTTATCCAGAGTGTCAACGAGTGCCAGTGTGACAAGGACCGCTGATCAGTTATCAACCACACCACGGTTGGCTCTAGGCACTCACCCTTTTTGAAAATGAGGTGGCCGTCGTTCCCTGGCCTACTAAACCGCATCTTCTTCAAGGGTGGTGTGTAACGGACCCTACCGGGAGGATGCACCCCGTCGCAGCTCTCAACTTCGACGCCACGTGGAAGGTCGTCCCTGGTGTATCTCTCGTACTTTGCTCTGCCATCATCCTCGCTAATCAGGCGCCGCACTCTGCGGCTTACGCCGCACTGACAGTAGCGATGACAACACTGGGACCTATCTGTTTCGTCCGGCTCACAAGAGGAGACGACATGAAGATGAAAAGCAGATTGATAGTAATGGGCTGCGCACTTGTGAGTGGGAACGATCGAAGCCAAACAGTTCTGTGTGAGAATACTAACTTTCTTTTATCCGATATGCGCAAGGGTGTCCTTGCCCTACTAGTCTTCTTGCTCCTGCTCCCTGCCACTAGGCCCTCTCGTGACCCTCAAGAACCGGAAAAAGAACCAGATGCGTTTGATCGTATCCTGGCTGTCGTGCTGAGCCGCTTAGGGCAGGATTTGGCCCGGGTCGTCCAATACGCGCAAATCGGGTTCATCTTCTCCCAGGTATGCCGAATTTGCGCTTCATTCTCCAGTAGTTGCTCATGGGAGACAGCATTTCGTTTTTCTGTTTCGCAGACTGTTTCTCTTCTTCGTTTCGATTACGGACAGAATCGTGATCAATCCCCGCCGTTTGAATGGGAAGAGCCGCCCTCTGCCGAATCAGACAAGCGGAATGTCCTAGTAGAGGATAGGATGCAAGACCCCTCGATGGTTGAACACTCGACAAGCAGGGTGGCGAGCTCCGAGCATGTTTTTATACCTACACAGCTCCAACCGTTCTCGGCTCCTACGTTCAACGGTAGCATTATCGGATCCTACTTCTGTTTCATCATCGCCGTCCTCCTGTTTCCCATGCCGGAACAGTGCGTTCTTTGGACGCCCGCGACCTTTATTGGACAAAGTTTAGGAGGCGCTCTCAGCGTTACTTGGAATGGTCAGTGGAAAGCTCTGTGGCGGTATCAGGAAGTGTAAGTCGATTTTGACTGTCAGAGGCCCACTGAAAGGAGTTGGTGACGTTCCGCTGAACTTCCTTGTTGCTAGTTGGAAACTCGACGCCATCACAGAAGCCTGCTAGTAGCCCTTTCTTATCGGGACTTCCAGTCGTTAGTAAGAACGACATTCACGGTCGCTTGTTTGTATTTCTTGTTGTATAACTTTAATGGACAGATGAACTGATAGGGATAACGGAATCTGCAGTTGTTGTACCCCGAGGTCACTTTGATGCCGAGCAGCAATATTGTCGTCACAGTCTCGATAACGCAACTTCGCTTCGGGACATCGACTCCCACGATCCAATAATCTGCTTGTGTCACCAATTTCAAATGATAGACTGACTGTAACACTGCATGGCGCTGCATAGAAATCCATAACAAATTTGGTACAAAGTCTCCCAAGTTGGTGGGTAGTGCATGTAGGACTCCCAAAACGTGTAAATATCTCCGATCAATCGTCGAACTGACACCTAGTTTTATCGAATCGCTTGATCAGGTAAATCGTGTCTTTTCTCCACCACTCGCGGTTGACGCAAGCCATCCATACCTGTCCGTCAACGCCTGCACATGCTCCTGCTTGACCAGCCGTCCTTGGCGATAAAGACTCGACCTGAGCCACTCATTGTTGTATTCCAAAAACGTTCCAATCCGGGCAAGTAGTGCAGACTCCTTTGACGAAAGCTCGAGTAACGCTCGGTCGACCGTATCTACCTCCAGACTATCGTGATTGATGTTCACGACCATGTGCGAGGGAAGCATGGTAAGATCTCGCTTGACTGATGCCGGTAGAAGGATGTCCAAGGTACTTTGCAAATCGAGGATTGTTGCGACGAAGTCCGTGTGCGTGTAAGGAGCGGATATGTCGACGTGCAAGGTGTACCGGGGGACTCTAGCGGGCTCTACGGTGTTGATCGCTTTCAACGATGCCATCTAAAGGAACAAGGGATCAGCAAGCCGAGTAAGGCTGGACAAGTCTTGAAATGGAGTGACTGACCATGTCCAGCCAGATATCTAGCACATCAAAGTCATAACACTCTATCTGCAAGTTGAGCCTCCCACTGCTACCACCACCACACAATATGTTCACGTGTTCGAAAAACAGAAAGATTTCCTTCATCCCTTTTCTTCCCCTATTCGAAAATCCTTGTTCCGAAAGCGAGTACACGCTGATATGACCGACATCATGGGCAAAGAGCGAAATTTCCGAGCGGTTGAGACGCGGGAGCTCATTCGGATCCGGATCACCCTCGTCGAAAGGAGACGAAGTCGGGTTCTGCATTCCAAGAGCGCGAATAGCCTTGATCAAGTTGGGTTGGTTTGCGTCGTATTGTACTTCAGAGTGGATAGGTGCATAGGTAGTGTAGACGTCGGTTACGCGGGCAAGATCGAGGGGTTTATCGGTCGTTTTTGTTGCAGAGGTAGAGTTGATAACCGATAACATCTTTTTAAATGCGTTCGTGTCTCCTTTTACTATCATGTTTCGACTAGACACCCAGAACTCACGACACCCCTGCGTCTTGCCCTTTTCAATTTCCCGGGTGGCAATGAATCGTAGTTCGGGAAAGAAGTTGTGGGCGAGTGAGTTGTGAGTGTTCAGTCCACGTTGATGCGAATGAAGAGGGGTCCAGAACCAGTCGATATTGTAACTCTCATTTTCGAGGAATATGTACCTGGTTGCGACAATAACTAAGGACTCAAGGGGTGATCCAGCTGAGGAGGACCTCTCTACTTACTTGACTTCCTTCCATCCTGCTGGTATCACCTTCGCTTTCAGTGACCTCTCCTGTACGCGCTTCCATTGCTGACCCGTCCAATGAACTTCTCGCCACAAGACGGACAACGAAGCAGTGAACGCTCGTTTACTGCAGACATTCAAATGTGCCAAAGCCTTGAACTCTCCTTCTTGCTGCAGGTGATTGAGGATCCTCTTCAAAAGCACTGAAGGAAGAGTCAACAGTCGACAAGGCATTTCGAGTTCCTGGAAAATGCAAGTAGTTAGAGTGTTCAGCCAGCTGAAATTGTGATGAAGCAAGACCTCGACATACTAGAGTTGTAGTTGACATGACTGTAGCGTGGTCCGCGATACTCTCTGCAAGTACAAGATGGTCAAGTAGATTCCAAGTTATGCTAGCCGTTCGATTTCCGTATGCTTTCATACTTCGATTAGGTGGTTCCCCTGTCACAAAAAAAGCAAGGTCAACCTGAAACGCGACCAACTCGCTAGTGATCTCGGTTCTTGACCCCTGAGTCCTGCACACCGCGGACCCATGAAATGCGACGGGTAACCTTCTAGCAGTGTTAAACTGCTCTCATCTTATAATTGCTTCGCGACTCACAGGAAGACAACAAGGAAAGAAAGAGTAGGCATGTGTGACAGCAATCTTCTTACCCATGGAGCTTTTACAGTTCTGTACCAATACAGCATAACCAAATATAACCTTAGTTTACCATACAAACCTCCCAGAAGCCAGACCTTCTTCCGACAGACCATGTAAAGACATACCAACTCCCTCTTCTGTATTGGCTGTCACGCCAGACCCGCGGTAATCACGATCAAGAGACGTATCAAAATCGGTGGAATTGGAAAGATCAAAGTCCGCCCTCATAGGGTGGATTCGAATCCCCGGCACCACGAAATCGAGACCCACTGTAATGCTATTCGGAAGCTTGTTCCGGACCTTGGGATCCGCATGGAGAGTTATCAGTTGTCGATGGACCTGTTGCATGGATGTCGTAAACGCACGTAAGGGCGGCTCGTCACCAACTTGCTTCAACTGGAATACCATTCGATAGCGAAGTGGTGTATCTGGGTACCGATTCTCGGTGTAGGCCAAGACGTTCAACCATTCCACGACGTCGGAACCGGCGCAATCCCTTACCTTCAGTTGGAAGGGAGTAGTTGTAAATTTCCATTTCGACCGGTAGATCGCGTTCATGGTGTCAAACAATGCATAGATCCGTTTGAAGTGGTCCTCATCATCGTTGACTTGCACCAGCCGAAACCGTATATTCGCATCGTCGGTTATCTGAATCGTCGCGTCGGCAAGAACTTCACTATCTTTCCTATCCAGGTATTCGGCGAGACTGCCAAACCTGTTGCGGGTTGACGTACAGTGATAGATAGTCAACGTCGGCATAACCTCATACTTGAATGCTATATTTGCAGTTTGCCGAGAGGGGATAGGAATTGCGCAGATTGTCTTCAGCGCGTAGCCCACATCTTGTAGAGCAGTTTCTCTCGAATGTAGACATGTCAACCAAACAGTCCACTGATTGAACGGCGGAGGGGAAAAGCCTCTTGATATCGACGGTGGTGCTGCTGTCTCTTTGGGTGCTTTGTGGATGAAGAGGCGGAGGGACGGAAACTGGCTCACCATGTCAGAGGCAATGTACCCTGGCAAAGTCCTGTCTTGCTCGTTGAATCCGATGCATCGAGCGTCGTCCATCATTGCATGAAAGTCGGCAGATAGAAAGAGATACCTGTCGGGAACAGGGGAAAGGAAGGGAGAAAGAGAATGTGACTGTGTGAGCACAGTGACGGAGGAAAACTATGTTCAGGACATACTCTACGCGTGCCCACGCCTCTGGCACGCCTGCTCCATTCCGCAAGTCATGGTGTAGTTGCCAGTCCTCATACGTCCACTCCACTCGTCTACCGAGGACGGAGTGAACGAGCTCGTGTAGCGACTTGCACGTTGCACCGACGTTGGTCAATGTCTTGAACTGTCTTTCGGCGGCAAGATGCGCCAGGACGGCGTTGACGACTATGTGAGGGACTGCAAGGGGCAAAGGCTCCTGTACATGAGGGCGGGAGCGCAGGTTAGTGCTGCAGGAATGTCAAGATGTAGCATCAGCCAGTGTAGTAACGCACACCATCATCCGGCTTGGAAGTCATTCTTGCTGACAAGGAATAACGATACTGTGCCTTCAACAAGTAATAGGAGATGAGAAGGAGTTGGTTGAGGCCGCAAGGAGGAACGACCTCAGGTACTCACCATATATTGGCAGGATCACGTAGGATCTTCATGCCAGATGTCCTTCGGATCTCTTCTCCTTCATCACAAAGGAACGATATCGCTGACGCACAACTTATATGTTATCGCAGTTTCAGCAGAACAACTTGGACCCAATCCATCTGGCGTCCGCTTTGCACACTTGGATACCGTGCGATTTAATTATGAGAGTCGGACGAGTGGATGTATGACATGTCATGGATATGCATCAAGCTTCGAATCGTAAGGAGACGTGCTAGGTGGGCTCGTCATGTGGTCATTATCTTTGTCCGTCACCTCGTTGACCGCTCTTGATCAGTAGTCGCAAAGCTATCGCAGTGCGCCGACCGCCCTGCAGAGCTGTCGTTCCTCCACACACCGATTGTAACGTAGAAATGTATATGGTTAGATCGGTTTCTAGCGACTATCAAGCTTACGGTCAGAGTAAAGCAAAGGGAAGCCGTCATCTACAAAGTTATGGCTAACCACACTGATCAAGCTGTGACGACCTTTGCCAGCTCCTTTGCCGCTCCGGGACACCAAGCGCATGCCCAACAAAAGCGCGCAGGAGATCAAATCTCATGACGCCCGACAAATAGTAACAAGTCTTCCTTCTACCATCAACTGGTCATCCCCATCCCACGCACACATATATTGACGGACACCTTCTATCTGCTCCTCTGTTGGCATCTCAAACGGAGCAGCTTAAACTGATCGAACTCGAACCCTAAATCCGAGAGGAAACTAACGCTGGAGAGGAATAGGAGAGGATAGTTTACCACGTTTCCAGCGATGTCGGACGAAATCACAGTAAGTTCCTCATTATCCTTTCGCCCTGGCCGAGCCTTTTCTCCATCCTTTAGGGCCTTAACCAGTGGCTGACATCGCCTACTACCTCGATTCAGGAATTCGAAAAGGCGGTACAAGATGCGTTGAACACCAAACGCCTGAGCGGGACACATGTGCAGAATGTTACAGAATCGGGAACACGGCTGCTCAAGGTGCGTCTCCTCCCTTTCTTTTTTTCCAGGTGCGATGGGACGTCCGGCTAACCATCTATTCTCACGTTGTGCGAAAAGTACGACCGCCAAATCATCGATTACCTTCTCACAACCCTTCGCTCACTGCCGCCAAAATCAACACAACGGATCTCACTGCTATACTGCACGGACGCGCTATGCCGTGCTGTTCGATCTCTATGGCGTCGCGCGGCAGCAGCCACCACGACGGCAGGACAACAAAGTCCCGATGGCTCTGCTGGAGCGGCAGCGGGACAGCAAGTATACGATCCACGAACAAAAGCCGCTGCTCAGTCGTTCCTCGAGAATATGGAAACCGTCGTCGAAACATTCGTGGCGCAGCTTCTTGCACCCGGCTATGTCCCTCCCAACGCTACCTCCGATTCCAATACCACCAACGCCAATGTCGGCCCCGGAGGTGTAGAAGTCTGGGTCGAGGGCAAGGAGAAGATGCGGAAAATCATCGAAATATGGAGGAAGAACGAAACGTTTGCCGGAGCGGTATTGGATCGGTTGGAGACGCTTTTGAAGGATCTGGATAGGATTCAGGCTACGAGGTTGGTTCCTGGGCTGGCCGGGCTGGTTGGCGTTGGTACGGGTGTAGGTGCAGCGGTGCAGGAAGGAAAAGGTGGACCGGGTGGACCGGGTTTATCAGGTGATTATTTTGTTTCTACTTTTCTTTTGCGTGGGGTTTCGTTTTTTGCCGCTTGTTTCCTGTGCGCTGCTGTCGCCGCGACTCTTATTCAATGGACGCAAGCACCCGGCACGCAAGTATTTTCTGGCGTTCGGTTGGGTTTCGCCGCCACGCGTCTTTCAAGAAATTACCAGGAAACAAGCGACCTAGTCCAACAAAACGAATCTCAACAACCGCCATCGGCCGGAAGATCGATACACATGGTAGCCTTTCAGCGCTCGTTGGGAAAACGGTGCGCTACGGCTACTTTATCCAGCTTTTGTATCCTTCGATAGACGATGCACTCGCGATGAAACACACATTATTCGTGCAGCCGCATGCAGAGAAACATCCAAAGGCGTGCAGACCCAGTCAAAACAGACCGTATAGACAGACACTCAGGCAGAAAAAAGCTGAAAGAGGGCTGGACGAGTCTTTTGATGTACCACAAGAACTGCGGGATTTACGGCGCTTGTTCCGGTCAACCGCGGCAGGGTGCCGGCAGGGCGCTATAGAACCTGGAAGGGTTGACTGGTGCAAATTTGTCAGCCACTTGGCAGCCATAATCGTTGTGCGCGTCCGCTAGGTCTACCCTTTCGTGACGAGTATTGCAGTAGCCGTCTTTGCACCCTGTTTACCGAATAAATCGCTGAGACATGACCTTTTTTCTTCCTTCATCCCCCCCTCTCTCCCTTGACCAATTGTGGCATCCTCTGCGGTCTTATATTTCCATTCCTTGCCTCGTCGCCGCACGGCTACTCCATATCGAAACCCCTTTAGGTCCAATGGCAGGAACATCGAGCGGCGTAGCGAGCCTATTGAGCTTGTTGGCTGCTCACTCTACGCCTTCTACGGGCACGGCTGGCTCGACCAACGCCAGTGGGAAGGGAACTCCACCGACAGGGTATCCAGGACTAGGTATGACGCCACCAACAGTGTAAGTGTTCCGTCGTTGCAATCTATTTGCACCTGTCAATCGCTGATCAGGTCGGATGAATCTAGATCGCAGCCTGTTTCTACACCGATGTCTTCCTTTACCCCACCAGCGGCAAATCCTGCCGCTGCCGGAGCGCCGCCACCGGACTTTTCGAAACTCTTGTCGACGTTGACATCTCAGGCCGCTACAGCGGCAGCAGGTTCCCCGCCGATCTTGTCACCCGGAGCATATTCCTCCTTCCCAGCAACAGTTGGTGGAGGGCACACTCAGAGCATCCCTCCTCCTGCATTGGACAATGCATTGGCGAAACGGGACGAGATTGCACGGCGGTTTGCGACTGGTGGAGCGATGACTCCACCCGGTCCCGCCGGTGTAAGCGGGCCCCCGTCCCGAATGTCCGGGTATACATCAAACAACGGATCGAGTGTGCCCCCTCCGAGTCATTCACCTTCGACGTCAGCATCAGGGCGACAGGTTCCTGTGCATCCCGACCGTGCTGCTTTCGCACGAGCCGAACCACCACAAAATCGCGGATGGTCCAACGATAACGACGAGTACAACCGAGCTGGCCCCGGGCCATTCTACTCTCGAGGCAATGGATATGGCGGGTATCGCGGCGCGTCGGATGGACCTCGTGGGGGAAGAGGAGGTCGAGGAGGTGGACGTGGTGGTTATTCTCGAGATCAAGGATACGAATCTTCTTGCCCCTCTGGATACCCGCCGGCGCGCGAACAGCATAACTTTGGACCTCCCGCTACCGGCGCGCCGATACAGAGCTTTGAAGACGCCGAGAGCAACTCCAGGCGTTACGGCATTCCCCAGCCGTCTGGCGGCCGGGAATCCAACCAGCAAATGCATGGAAGAGCACCGTTACCTCCGCCCCAGGTAGGGAAAGACGAGTTTGGGCGGGATACGACGGCTGAGGAAGCCACAGCGACAGATCAAGGAGGTTACAAGCGTCCACGATCTCCTGCGGGAGAAGCTGACCGAGAGGAGGGCAAGCGTCCAAAGACGGACGAACCCAACAATACGCCTACCCCGTCGAGCTTGGCGAACGCCAGTGGTGTGACACTCGAAACCTACGATTGGAAATCATTCGCTCCATCGGACGGCACATCGTGGGCAACACTTGGAGAAGCCTGGAAGCGTTCGAACAACGGACGTGATCCGACGCAGCAGGAGTTGATGTTTGCATTCATGAATCACCAGATGTCTGCGTCGGGTACAAATGGAGCGGGAAACTCCCAGCAACAACAGATGATGTCAATGATGATGTCACAAATGATGGGCGGGTCTAGTGATTCTGGCAATGCGGGCGGTGGCGGATATGCTCCACCACAGAGGTCTTACCGCTCTCACGATGATACACATCAGCAAGCCCGAGTATCGTGGGACGAAGAGGACGGACCTTATGCCAACTTTGGACGGGCAGCTCGGGGAAGAGGAGGAGGAGGGAACTTCAGAGGCGGAAGAGGAGGTAGGGGAGGCGGACGAGGCGGCTTTGGCGGGGGATACGGTGGTGGAGGATACAACGATAGCTACGGCGGCGGCGATAGCGAGTACGGCAATGCTAGCGGATTAGAAAATAGCGACGCTGTTGTTCTTGGAGGCAACTAGTACGGTACATCGATATATGCATAGAGCGATAGGATGCCACACGATACAACCTGGGTATTTTCTCCTTCAGGGCTCGCTGATCATCTTTGCAAGCTCCATCATGAAGGTCTCGCAAATGCTGCTGAAGTAGAACTGCAAAATTCACAAGGGTCAGAACAGAGCCGAAAGCCTGTTGCGAGTGAGCACTCACTTCGTGTTCCGAATTGTGTTCCGCCACCGCGTTGTGAGCCAACTCGTGAGCGAGAGAGAAGAACCAAGAGATCACCGCCTCTCTGGTTTCACCCATCATGACGGCTTGATCATGCCATGCGAGATAATATCTTGCATTCAGATACAGAGCACCGCCCCGGTTGAACGCGATCAGCGGACCAGCCAAGTCGTAAAATACGGATATAGACGAGGGATCAAGCTAAGAGCGAAAAAATCAGCAGGGGCAACAATCCATAGAGCAAATCTCACCCACCCTGAATGTAGTGGCCAGCGGCATAATGATGGTATTTGCGAACCGTTGCATCGCCAGCTGATGAGTCTGCATCAATGCCGACGGATTGGGTATGTCTGTGATTACCCGATTAGGAAAAAAAAAACGCTTTCACAGAGCACTGCTGTTCGACGTACCTCGGGATACGAATAGCTTGATCCGCGTGCCGGATACTTGGCCTGAACGCAAAATTAGATAAGTATTACGCAGTGAATAAACACAAGGTGCCATGTGTCGTACCGGCTGAAGTCAAATCCGTCTTTACACCAGTCAAGTCGCAGTACGTATCGCCGCTCTCCCTGACAGTGCTCCGCTGAGGTTCGCTAACGATATCTCGCGACATGTCTGGTCGACTGGCAGCGACGGCTCGTAGTGCATTGTCACCTATGAATCGTATGATCAGTAACGAAGCTTGATGACATCTGTAGCAGACTCACGAATGTTGGCAAAAGGGGTAACCTTGAATGATCATCGCGCAGATTAGCCTTTGATCACTACGCATAAAGGACAAACTCACTTCGCTTGATTGATTCTGCCCTGGCGAAGGCATTTGTCCAAGCCCTTCTCCTTGTGGCAAAGACCCCGGCCCTTGCTGACTACTCGAGGCTGTTGAGGTTCCCGAACCAGGTTTAAACTTTTGCCTAAGACTGTTCATCAATGTTGTTCCAGATAACTTTGTTGAGCTAGAAGCTATCGAAGGCGAGCGTTTTAATTCTGCGGAATCCCGCTTAGACGAGGTGCTCGGCCGACGTCCGCCATCCTGCTGCAGTAACGCATTCGTGGCGTTCACGAGGTGATTGGATTGTTGAGAGTCGAGGACTGAAGCGAGATGTCGCGGATCCTGATTGGGAAAGAGCTAGATAACATTATGAGCCCGGCGGCAAGGTAGATCACCGCGCACAACCGCTTACATCTTTCAACTGAGCCACAGCGGCAGCCTTGGTTTTCTCATCCAGCTTTCCTTGTGCCTTCCGTTCCAAGTCAGCTTTCTCCTGCTTGTCCCGGAAATCTGCCTCCTGTGCGAGACGTTCAGCTTTTTGCTGATTCAGAATACGATCGACTGTGGAAGAGTCGGTTCAGCTACATGCATTTACGTGCGATATGCATTGGGTTTACCATTGTAACCACGCCGTTTCAGAGCAGCAAGTGGAGTGGATAAGATTCTACGAACGCGAGCGTAAGAGGCGGGTCTCTCGAAGAACGTAAATAGACCTACGTCATGAGCAACAGTGGGTCATCTGGTCTCACTTTCTTGAAAAGTGCCTTGACCAACGCCAATGCGACCCTGTGGTGTGTTGCAAAGGTTATGAGCTGAGATTGAAGACTCCAAACCCTGGTATACGTACTCAAACATATCCATTTCGACGCCTGTAGACACGTAGAGGTTGACCACGCCGCCTCGACCCTTTACAACACAGGCGGACACGGCTTGCGAATTGGTGCGTTCCATACCTCCTTGTTTGAGTGTACGCTTCAGGTTGATGGATCCGACTTGGAAAACATTGAAGTTTTTGTCCTTCTTCAACCAATCAAGACTGACCTCGGCATTGCCTTTGGAGCGATCTGAATAAAACAAGGCGAGTCGTTCCAGAGCGAGGCGGCGCAGGGAGGTTGCTGAAGCCGAAACGATCGGAGTTCCAGATGACTTGTACTCTTCCTTGATCAGTCCTGATAAAGGTTGACTTCCCAACTTCATGTAAAATTCCTCGAGCATGTCCTCCTAAGTTTTCGATGGGATATTAGAACTGAGTTTCGCAACCATCATTCGATACTCACCTGAGGCGCTGCCCGTATGTCGTTGCCGAATATAGAGTAAGCGTTCGGATCGTCGATGATACAGATCTGGTTGACGAAATGTCGGTGAGTCGCCATCATGCGCGAACAGCATAATCGACATACCTCTTTTGCTGCTGCAAGATCAAACTCTAGAATCGCGCCCATGTCTTCATCCTCAAGATCGAGATTGACTTTCGAAGAATTGCCAAGGGGCTGTTTGTGGCTTGAAGCGGCATTTGTTACATGCTTCGAAGCCAATAAGAACGCTGAGCGAACCATTTGCCGTTTGAGATCAGTAGCAAAGCTAGAGTAGCTAGCAGCCAGGATACGCAGCTGCGCGAGGTAGCTAGAGGGAACGGGATCAATCGCAAACCAACGTGCAAGTATGGATACACTTACAGCTCTTTGGTTTGCGCAAGTCGCAGGAACTTGCTGGGGTCCGCCACGATCAAGCCTGCAAGCTGTTCTATACTCGGCTGCCTCTTGACACCGCATGCATCCAAGAAAGCATTTGCCGATTGTCCATAGTTGACATACAGGAAAACTCGCTGGTATATAGAGTATAGATTCGAAGACGTCGAGCTATCGTCGTCGGGCCGGAAGAAGATTTCATTCGGTCGACACAAAATCGTGCTTGTTAAACCAGGATTGCGGGTGTCCCGGACGCGAACAAATGGTATGTTGGATAACTTCGAGAGCGACTTGTGGGGGTCTCGATAAAAGTCTGAGGAAAAACTCGGAGTTAGGAAAGTAAGTCACGATGAAAAGCGCGCGACATACCACCAAGACGTGAGGACATGTATTCTAGGTATTTGATGCACTGTTCCACATCTAGCGGCGGTGAATCTATTACACGGCGAGCGACCTCTGACACGGGCGGATCTTTGTGCAGCTTGAGCTTGGCTGCTACATCTTCGGAAACCTGTCGCGTGTCGACAGTGGCGAATCCAAGAACAGTCGCTGCAGAGTTTGTAAACACTTCGGTCGGTCTCGCAAGGTAACTGTCCCCATTTGTGGGGGATATCGCCGGAACAAACGCAAAGTCGGGATACGCTGTCGAGTTGAATCCCACGTAGCGCGTCAAGTTCTTCAATAAGTAACTGAATGCCGCTTTTCGCCGCTTGCCATCTGATGGATGCGACGCAACCTCCAGGAGCGTGGGGAGAGATACATGTCGTTTGACTCCGAGAGAGAATGCGAATTGAGCCTCGGGAGAACTGGCCTTCCAGGCATGTCCCCAGTCCAAGACTTCGACGCCCAACTCTTTGTGCTCCTCTGATGGTTCGTACAGCATGTCCGGGGTTCTTCGGACGATCTTTTCGCCTGAGTCTGGTGAACTCGATTCACCTCGTGGTAGAACAGGGAAAGCTTGCGTTTTCTTCAGCCGCGCCATTTCGAGGTCGGTCAAGGTTGATCGGACAGATACGAGGTATCTGACCAACTCGTAACAGCTCCACTTTTGGTTCCCGACGAGACGCGAGAACACTAGCTGCAGGTCCACGTGCGACCTGACACCCATTGCAGTCAACATTGCTCGGAGAGGTCCTTTGATGGCGAGTGAGGGCAGATCGATGATCGCCAAGTCGGGGAACAGGTCGACATCGGAAAAGTACGAATCTTGCGGCTTGGCGAATCCACGTCGAGTGGGCAAGCACGAGATGGTATTCATCGAGGTTTTGAGTGTTTCCTTGTCGTATGCATTCAAGCGATTCCAAGACCGAGCGACCGTCGCTAGTACTTTTTCCACGAATGGCGCCGAGTGGATGAGGTCATGCTTGGTTTCCGTCTTATCCGTGAGCGGGATATCCTCCGTATCTGTCTGGGCAACGGAGACCAGGTATTGAACCCACTCGATCACGCTCAATTCGTGCCAATCAAACGCAAACGCCAGTTCCGACGAGTTTCCTCCTAATCGCTTCGTGATTGTATATGGTAGCGTCTGATCCGACAAGGGCATATCGGCGGGAATTGTAGCGGGATTAAGCCAGCTCTTGATATCGGCGAGTCGAAGTATCCGTTCCGTGTGTATTGATGAACCGGCATCGACGATCCTCAACACAGCGGCATTCATTACCTTGCTCCTTAATCTGCCATCAAACGCAGGTACCTTGGTCATGCTGATCCACCACTTGATCAACCCAACCGCCTGTTCCTCATCTAAAGGACTCCTCTCCAGCGCATCCACCACATCGTCCAACCCGATATCCTTCAACAACCCTCGTTCCCTCAATCTCGCCACCATCAATTCTTCATCTGCCCGATCCGCTAGTTCCGGCACAAGAACGGGCAAAGACCCAAGCCAAGGCGTAAGCTGAGGATGTGGCATTCGTACCGAAGAGACATGCAAAGGTCCTCGAGTACTGATCACGCCAAGCGGAGCGGACGAATGTGTAGCGAAGAAGGCGGATTCGATGTGCGTGCTGACGAGTCCAGAAGGCGTACTAGGGTGAAATGTAAAGAACCGTAACAAGTGAACTGCCTGTTTCGTGATTTTTTCCCGCAACTTTGTCGTCTCGGCAGACAACATCGTCGAATCATCCTCACCGCCGGTGCCGGCGCCCGAGCTTGGGTGGTTCAGCCACTCGCGTTTCAACCGATCCATTTCGGCTGCATACGTCCCCCTCGCCAACCATCCAGCGACCCAAAGCAGTTCCTTGTTCCAAATACTGACCCATCTATCCTGCAGATCCACCGATTCTCGTTCCACCGTCGGGATAAACCGAGCTGATATGTGTCCACCTAAACCGGTGGTTTGAGCTGTAGGTTGACCGATAAAGATTCTTCCGGATGTTGAAGTCGCACCAGCGCTGTTTCCCGGTGAGTGTAGAGGAGGTTGAATACCAGAAAAGATACTTCCCGCCGTCGGACCGCCCTGGCTATCCTTCTCCGCCGTCCCTTCCTCCTCTTCGTGCGCTTCAGAGTAGATCAACTGGACTTTTGTCCGTCTTGGGGCCGCCTTCTTGGTCGCCCGTTCCAGCTCGATCGCGAATTGGCCAGCAACGGTACAGTCGACTTCCGTCCCAATCACACGGATCGTTCGCGTCGCTTGTACTTTTTCCTCGAGATTCAAAGTTGTTGGCTTGGCGACTGTTGTAGGCGCTTCGCATTGTATGGATGCGTGTTGTGAAGGCGTAGCAGACCGGGACCAGAGGGATGAGGCAGATTGGAGCATCGCGCCCCATCCGCCCGAATGCTGGATTGTCGATTTCGGCTGTATTGGTACAGGTGGCAGGGGAGGTGGTGTGTATCCAGAATGCAGCAGCGCACGCATGACAGACGCGGAGATACGGACCGTTGTCGAGTTTACGTTGTGCACGTACATGATACCCCCTGGTGAAGTTGATCCGGGATCCTTGGTGAGAGAGGTGACGGATTTGAAGAACCCTCTTCCTGACAGCTCTCGTGGCTTTTCACCGGGGACGGCGATGCCTTCCGTGACTCCAATCTGTTTGTCGATGGTCAACATTTCCCAGTCGTCGACGTACATTTCGATTCGGCGCATAGTCTGCATGAATGTGAGCGCGGTGATTAAAAATCGCGCAAAGTCCAGTGGTTGGTCGAGCGGTGTTGGTGTCCGAAGGTCCATCGTGAATGATGTCCAGGGGTTACCGGTAGAGCTTGTTGCCGTAGGTTCTTCCGTAGTAGGCGGATCCGAATGGACGTTCCTCTCGCCGGTCCTTGCAAACAGCTGATCGCCGCCATCTTTCCAGTAAAACCCCATCCATTTGTTCCCACTGACGACCATCGGCTGCTCTGTTACGCTAAACAATGAATAGAAGCCAACACCAAACGCACCAACGTTCTGTTCATTCGGATTCCCTTCTGCAATCTTCCGTAGCCGATCCCAATCCTGCTCGCGAAACGGTATTCCATCATTAAGCAATTCGTACCGCGAAATCAACGTATTCTTCAGATCACCAAGATCCAGGGCACTCGAGTCGGCGTTCTTGCAGGTGGTGAACCGGATCTTGACGGTGCTGGCATCTGCATCGTCCGCATTCTGTAACAGTTCTCGAAAGATGGTGAATTCGCCGGAATAACGTGCGAGGATCTTGTCGATGAGAGCGCGTTGGTTGACTTGCACTGAGATGTCATCGCCTGACTCCCAGTTGATGCCTGACATTTTGGTAGGGAGAGTGGTTTGTGTTCGATATTTGATTGTGTTTTGCCACCCTCATACAACTAGATGAATAGGAGAATACTTGTGATGGCGGCGGCTTCGTCAGTTCCCTGCGTGTTTCACATTACGACCAACAGAGGAGAGGGCGATCGAGTCGCGGCGGCCGGCGAGCCTTGTCACGATGTCACGACCGCAGACGTACAGTAAGGGGTTCAAAGTTCAGGAAAGTCACAGTGACGCGACGGGGAAACACTAATTTGAAGAGCGTCGTTTCTCGTGTTGAGCGCGTGCGTCGTCGTCATTTTCCGTCACGGTGCAATCCAAACTTTGAGCGACTGAAAAGCAAGAAAATAATGTGGAGGTCGCCTCTGTGCGTCACACTCTGAGACAAGAGCGGTCAGCATGCACAACGGTTTTAAAGTTGAACTCCAGGTAACGACTAAAGTCACGGAAATGTTTATTTCTTCACCGTTAAGCTTTCCAACTGAAGGTACGCCATCCATAGAACTCACAAATTCAACGAATGACATCGGATGGCAGAGTAGCGGCGACTATCTCTCGAGACCAGCTCAGGAAAAATGACAACGCCCACGAGCTGCTGTTTATGATTGGGGAGAACGAGTCCCTGCGCAACTTTCCCGATGACGGCTTTCACCAGCCCCAATGGTGGAGCAATGCCGACCAACTTCAGCAAATGCCGGATGGCAATGTCGATGGGACTGCCGACGCTGCGCCACCCCCGAATCTAACATCTGACTCCTCGGATCCTCCGGCTACATCTGAAGCGACCGATACCGCCGCACAAGCGTCCACAGGGGAAGATGCTATACCACGTCAAGCCTCTAAAGAAGGAACAAACACAGATTCTCCATCAGCGTCGGCCAACCCACACACAAACGCACCAGGGAGGGAAACGTCACCTTTAACAACTGTAATTGAGAATGGGATGGAAGGAACTGGAGGAGAACTGCCGGAGGAAGAAGAAGATGCAGAAGACGACGTGAAATGGCCATCGCGAGCGTTCAGAGTTAGTACGAGGATTCTGTTCGAGATCGAATGACAGCTAATACTTTTCAATCATCCAATCAGTCGATTCAATGGCTGATAGTTCAGGCTTCTGCATTCTGGACATCTTTTCCCAAGTCCTGGGGAAAGTACTATACGGCAGAATGCGGTCAAACGGCCACTTCCGGCCAGCTGGCTTGAATCATATCAAGCATATCGATAAGCTGCTACAACACATTCTCTATTCGTTTATTACTGCGTTTGAAGAGGACCCACTCGACGTTCAAGCTGGGTGGTGGTCAGATCATTCAAAGGTATGATTGTATCAGGTCCCATGCAAGAGATATTGCTAAGTACTTTGTCTATACAGATTAATGACTGGACATTGAAGGCGGAGACACGCGCCGTTATGGGGCGATTTGTGTTTGGACTCACGTGTATGCGCACTCACCCGGATGACGACACCCGACACCTCAACACCCTCGATGAACCCTACAATGCTTTGATCAAGGCGCAAGAATATAGACTCACCTTGCGCCGATGTTGCGAAACCAGTCACCGTACACGTCGATACGCGCTTCATCCTTCCCGCGCCTTTCTCTCGCTCCACCAAATTATAATCATCACGTGATACGCCAAATGACTCTCCGTGCAACCATGGACTAGATCTCGACCAGACTATGATCAACTTATGATCATCATATGATCATACTATGATCAATGTGTGATCATCTTGTGGTCAACCTGTGATCATCTTGTGATCATCTTGTGATCAGCTTTTGTACAAGACTTGATCACAGATGAGTATTGTATTATGGGAGTACTAGACTCCCTACAAGCACGTATAAATACCGGCCTTTCTGGCTTTGAATTGTATTAGCCACCCGTCTTATGAAGGACGCAAATTAGATCAAGATTCACTATTACTACCTTTACCACTTCGACTGAGGAATAGCTACCCCGTTCGATTGAAGTTAGCTTAGTAATTATTGGCAGTCAGCAAGACAGGTGAGTATTACATAACCACTGTGTAGGATCCGGAATTCAGTTGTCCTAGGGGTTAGGGGTTAGGGGTAGGGGATGCCATAAGTCTCAACACTAAGTATACAACAGGGTAAAAGCACTGATAATCGGAAAACTATAGTCTAAAGGAGAATGAAAAAACTTCGAAACTCTACAGGCGAATCGGTCCTACTGTCGACTATTGATAGTACGTTGATGGCGTAATGCTGCCGCTTAGAGGACGTCGGTATTTAAAGTACAAAACTCTTGGCTTTGGCTCTTAGGAGGATAAGAGACAATTGTTGGCAGAGAGTCGAGAAGGCTGAAGGTGTGACCGATTGTTGCCAAGCCTTGAGACATTTCGCGGTGTCGTCATCCATCATCCCTCCGACGGTGAAGACCAAAGGAGTGAATGTGATGTTGCTGTCCGGGAGTCGCTTTCGCTTCTCGTTCGCTTTTGTCGACAGAAACTTCTTGATGAAGGCGTGACCTCGTTCCGCAGATTTGATGGGTTGAATTTGGGGCGGAATGTGAGTCTCGACTGCATCTTTGCAAGCGAGTGAGACGACGGTGATATCGTATTCGTGGTTCGATAGGCCTGAAGCCTCAGAACCGGTGACTCGCAGGTCGTTTCGTCGATTCGTCTCGGCGATGTATGGTTCGACTGCGACACGGACACCGTCGGCAGTTTCAAGGGCACGCTTGATGGCATACTTGACTTGTTCATGCCGTGCGACAAACCATGGTGTGCCTTTCTTACACACCTCTGCGTGTCCCGCGCTATTGACTACTCCGCACAGGGAGCAAACAGCCGAGCCAGGATTCAAAGTCCGGTGATGAAGAGCGGCCGAAACTTCAAAGTCTGTGAGGCGCACTCCCTGATGGAACGGAATAACCGAAAGCCACTTTCTTCCCAATCCTGACGCCGATTCTAGAACGGTTTTGATTTGGTGGTCGTCGAGGGTTTGGAAGAGGGTGTCTTGCTGTTTTTCGAAGGCTTTGCCGCATCGAACCCGCTGAGGTGCAATTGATTCGGGGTCTTCAGGGTCGGTGAGGGTCGGTGGCAATGGCGCTGCACCAAGGAGTGGTTCCAGCAGTTTGTCGGATGTTTCCGAGGCCGCAGCATAGACCAAGGGGGCGCATGTCTTGTTATATAGTGGTTGGGGGGTAGGGGGTGTAAACAGATCCCAAACATCTTAACGATGGCAGAAGTCTTTTTCTGACAGAGGCCAACCTGCAGCGAAAGGGTACAGGAGTCAACACAACTTCTCTTCTTCGAGCTTGTGTGCCTGTCAGTCTAGCATGCTCCACCGAATCTTCTCATGTGGTGGCCTGTTTAGAAGCTGAACATTTGCAAGACAGTAGTAGCTTGACTGGTGCGAGAACGTCATTTTAGGTGGTAGGCCGTTTGGATTCTGAACATGGCGAACAAGTCTGAAATGACCCGTTCAAATGTATCTCCTCAGGTGGGGGCATGTTTAGATGCCAAACATTGCTGCTACCAGGATATTCAAGTCACGCGCGATCCTTGAATCCGCGCGCGAGTTCGGGTTGCTCTCAGGTGCGGGCCTCTTTAGAATCTAAACATGGCCGCTCCTAGGGTGTTTGACTTAGGGGTTAGGGTTAGGGGTTAGGGGTAGGGGATGCCATAGGTCTCAACACTAAGTATACAACAGGGTAAAAGCACTGATATTCGGAAAACTATAGTCTACATAAGAGAACGGGAGAGGGGGGTAACTCTATTGTAACACTTGTACTACTGGAGCAGTAAGAGCTGCTGGAGGTAGAGAGGTAGAGGTACTCAGAGTACAAAGCTCTTTGCCTTTGCTCTCAAAAGAATGAGAGAGAGCTGTTGACACAGGGTCGAAAAGGCTGAAGGTGTGACAAGGTGTTGCCAGGTCTTCAGACACTTTGTCGTGCCGTCGTCCATCATTCCTCCCACAATGAAGACCAGTGGAGTGAAGGGGACGTTGCCGCTCGGAAGCCTCTTTCGTTTATCGGCTGCCTTGGTCACCAGGAATTTCCGGATGTAGGCATGACCTTTTTCCGCAGGTTTAGTTGGTTGGATATGGGGCGGAATAAAGGTGTCGACCGAATCTTGAGTTGCGAGCGAGACGACAGTGATGTCATACTCATGCCTTGACATCCCCGAGGCTTCGGATCCGGTGACCAGCAGATCATTGCGTCGATTGGTGTTGGCGATATAAGGCTCTACCGCTACCCGAACTCCCTCGACGGTTTCAAGTGTTCGCTTGATAGCGTACTTGACCTGTTCGTGACGAGCCACGAACCAGGGGGTACCCTTCTTGCAAACTTCGGCGTGTCCGGCAGTATTGATGATACCGTAGAGCGAACACACAGCCGAACCCGGGTTTAGCGTCCTATGGTGAAGGGAGGCGGAGATCTCGAAGTCCTTAAGCCTTAAGCCTTCGTAAAACGGAATGACTGAGAGCCATTTCCTTCCCAACCCTGATGCCGATTCTAATATTGTTTTTACTTGTTGGCTATCGAGGGTGTGGAGAAGGCTGTCTTGCTGGGCTTCGAAAGCTTTTCCGCATCGGACCCGTTGAGGAGCGATAGAATCCGGGTCTTCTGGGTCGGTTAAAATTGGCGGTAAGGGCGCTGGTCCAAGCAGAGACTCGAGGAGTTTGTCGGAAGTCTCCGAGGCTGCAGCGTAGGCCAAAGGAGCACATGTCTTGTGAGACAATAGCCCTAGGCCGCCCAACTTGACAGGCAGGGACATGATCGTCTCATCTCGCTGTGTCGAGTCTTCTGGGTTCGCTGAACCTCGGAGGCGGAGGGCAGCTTTCCATATGATGGAATCCAGCTTTTCCCACTCCAGACCGAGATCATGCGAGACCAGACAGCGTTAAAGGTGGCGCAAGTCCTGCTGCATACACTGCCGAAGTACCAGCAGAGCGTGCTGATGGGGCAAGTCGACCAGTTTGTCGATCTTTTGACCGAGTTCGTCGATCTTCCCCTTGAGGAAAGCGCGTCTCACCCAAGGCGGTCCCACGCAGGAACCGAGCATATGAAGACCTCCCGCGTTGATTCGTTCGACCGAGGTTATATAGTGGTTGGGGGGTAGGGGGTGTAAACAGATCCCAAACATCTTAACGATGGCAGAAGTCGTTTTCTGACAGAGGCCAACCTGCAGCGAAAGGGTACAGGAGTCAACGCGACTTCTCTTCTTCGAGCTTGTGTGCCTGTCAGTCTAGCATGCTCCACCGAATCTTCTCATGTGGTGGCCTGTTTAGAAGCTGAACATTTGCAAGACAGTAGTAGCTTGACTGGTGCGAGAACGTCATCTTAGGTGGTAGGCCGTTTGGATTCTGAACATGGCGAACAAGTCTGAAATGACCCGTTCAAACGTATCTCCCCAGGTGGGGGCATGTTTAGATGCCAAACATTGCTGCTACCAGGATATTCAAGTCACGCGCGATCCTTGAATCCGCGCGCGGGTTCGGGTTGCTCTCAGGTGCGGGCATGTTTAGAATCTAAACATGGCCGCTCCCAGGGTGTTTGACTCGAGCGCAAAAAAAACTGCTTCCGCCCGCGCGGGTCTTCAGGTGTTACATCGTTTAGATTCTGAACACTAGTCAGTCCGTAAACTATCAGCTCAATTTCTCCGGAGAGTCGGCATGAAATGTTTCCTTCAGTTGCATGTCTAGGGTGAATGTGGATGACCAGTAGATGCATTTGAAGAGGGAAAAAATCTTGCCATAAATTTCGCTGGGGCAAGTATGTCGAAGTCAAGATGGCGACGTGGAACGTGCTTTTGACATGCTTCTATATCAAGCGACTAAATCTTTATGACGTCCGTATGAGCAACTGTTATACATAACTACCCTTTCCAACAAGCTCTTGCATCTTGAACAGTCCTCCGCTGCGCTATTCGGGCATGCATTTTTCCTATCCACGTAAATCATATCCAGACATAGCCACCCATAGGATGGTTTGAAGAGAAAGCATGTCGTTATATTCTAAGGCATATCATATTTCCCACATCGTCGGTGCGAGCCATCGGAACAGGTGCACAGCCCTCGTGTTTTACCATATCGCTGAAGGCTCAACACTTTGAGCCAAATATGTAAACAGCAGGGAGGGATTCAGAGACCTTGTATGCCAGAGGCCTAAGGTATGCTTACAGCATGTCATGCTGACAATTGTCAACTGAGGTGAGACGCTAATGGGCTGCGATAAGCCACTCGATACTGTAGCTTAGCACTGCGGATCATCTTCGGAAAGAGAGCAGGATACCGGTATATTTGCCGATGTCACATCTTCCATGGCTGATAAGCCTGTACGGTACACAGGAAGCACATATAGCTCAGAGCAGGGAAAGTAGTCAAGTCCTATCAGACATAGGTGATGTGGACATATGATGGGCATATTTGTACACGCTAGCACATGCAAACATACCATGCAGATGTATTAGATATGGTAAACTTATACCGGTATGAGAATCTTGTGATCCCTGTCAATGCGACAATATTTTGCTGGAAGAGCTAGCTGACGCGCTCAGAATGACCCTAGCCTTTGGCAAAGCGTACGATCTGCGACGGTTACGCAAGTTTATTTTACCGTCAAATATGAAGCTATCCAGGGTGACCGTAAAGTACTTATAGCGATAGTGAAGAGCCCAATCTAGCACACCGACCCATGATGAGTATGCATAGGCATTGCGCGCAAAGCATATCCCACAATGGCGAGAGGCAACCACAATAACGGTACTATGATCGAGCGTTTGCCGCCCTGACTGTGGTGTGGTATGCTCGGGACTGACATAGAGATATGACAAGCAGAGCGTCTCTGCTTGATGTCATGGTGGTCGGACGATGGGGCATTTTCAATTTATCCATGTCTAGATGCGAAGAAGGTGGATCCACCGAGAGCCTTCAATGCTATGACGACCTCCTTCTATCTTTGCTACATGAGCTTAGACGAAGAGACAGAGCTTGTATCTTCCTCTGCAAACTTTAGCAAAGAACTTGACGTTGGGAACACTGGTAAACCTGACTTCACAATGATATATAGCGCAATTCATGCTGGGAAGTGGGAACGATGAAACGGTCATATGCAATGCACTTTGTTCGTCTCGTCACAGATTCTAGATAGGAGTCATTAGTAGCTAACAGAAGAGGTGTCAACTGGATACATGATGCATGTGTTACGCTGTGCACTATGCGATTCTTCCAAGGAACCCATCTGTAGTAGCAGTAATTGAAGAACAAGCGGCGGCATTTGTGTTTTAAAGATGACGAATCGAAATGTAAACAAATTTTCCACGTACAATTATACCACGTTGATGGGAACAATTCACTGATAGGAGCTGGTCTCGTTGATACTTCAGCTTTATACTACATCCTAGATTCACCAGTGCGCCTCAAAACCATGTCCGAGCCACCTCCATCGTATCCAGGACGAGCTCTGCGCTCGCGAGCTGCGGATATCACGCTTTTGCCTCTTTTGCAATACGGTACGGATCTCACTGCTTAGGGAAATTCTTCTATGCAGTTTCATTGATTCTTTGTGTGATGTGTGTAGAGCGCAACAGGCTACAGCGCCATGCACTGCCGCTATCTGTTCCTCCCGCCTCTTCCGCCGATACACCTCCTTCGCAAACCACGGACATCGCTCAATCAGAAAAGCCGGTGAAAAAGAAAGAGTTACTAACGGAAGCTCAGGCTATGGGCGTTGGTCAACGGCACAAAAAGTCGTGGAAGAAGCCCTCGAAGTGGGTCGTTTTGACGCAGTGGGCGCGGACAAACATGTTGAGGAAAGGCGTTTTGCTCGACCAGTACCGAAAACAGAACTATGCATACTTTGAGGAAGAGTACAATCGGTGCTGGAAAGCGAATCGAGCGCCAACATCATATAGAGGGAAGAAAGACGGAAAGGCGAATATGAAGGGCATGGTCTGGGAGATTATACGAAATCTGTTTCGGCCCCATTCCGACATTCCCTACCAGATCGACCACTGGGAGATAGACGGCGAATGGAAAGGGATGGGCCTCTTCACCACTTGCGAAACGACCACCGGCAATATTGGACGCGCCTTCAAGGAATACGAGCCGGACAACTGCCAGCTGCTATGGGCCCCAGCGACACTCGAATATTATGAATCGATATACACGTGTAAATGGTTGGAGAAGAAGAAAGGGGCGAGAAAGAAGGGATGGTATCTGAAGCAGAACTTCGTGAAAGAGGAGACCGATACCCATTACCGGTTGGAAGCTCCTTTCTTCCTCTACGGCATCCTGATGTTCGCAAACCATGGCGACCGAGCGCCGTTCTTCTTTCGCGAATTCATTCCCATTCCGCCAAGCAACAACAAAGGGCGCATGTTCGGCTTCGTCACCATCGAACTCCATGACGACACTTGGGACTACCCAGTTCCCGCCGGTCACCAAATCCTCATCCATTACGACCATAACATGACCTCCTTCGGACAGAAACCGGTACTGGATCTGGACGAGGTGGTGGAAGAGGGCGATGTTGAAGTGATGGGAATGACACCCCTGACGCTTACCGCTGCTGAGGAGCAAATGCAGGTGATGGAGGAAATGATAGAGGAGAGGGATAACGCGGATGATAGTGATTATCAGCCGGAGATTGTAGTGGGTGTTGGGTATCGGATCGGAAGAAGATTCAGAACGCGTGCGAGGAGACGTCCAGATAGTTCCCAGTCAGATTGAACCTGTAGTTGGTGCGATGTATCGATAGCCATGATGAAGGATCCCGTACTTGTACAACCGACGTGTTAAAATGAGAAGGAATGGCGAGATAGGTGGTGAATCGGAAAGAGCGAAGAGTACGCAAACACGACTGGGTGGTATAAACACCAACTCGCACTGCTACAAGACTAACAAGGTGTATTTGACTAGTCTATCTGTTTATCATAGAGTAGTTCCCACTCCGTGAGAAGTTGTGGCCTTGTATCATCAGTACTTCTTTAACAATAGCGATACCCGTTTTGCACAACATACCCCTCCTGTACCGAGCTTGGTACCCAAGTGGAACACGTTCCACTGATCGCTCAGAGCTATAGATTGTACCATTAGAGCCAGCTTTTTCGCAGCTTTCTATAGGTATCTAATACATGTCTCTAGCTATAGTACAAAGCGTCATCATGCTGGATCTTCCCCTTTGACCCTCTATACCTCCCTATCGAGACTGTATCAGCTATAACTAATGACACAACGTAGCTAGAGACCTCATTCCGGGTCTAACTGACTCGTTGTAGCATAGAGCAACTTATAGACACTCGTGTATTCGTCTTGCATAGCACTAGAAGCCACTTGGCCGGATCACAGAACATGGTCCTTTAGTTCCTTAAACCCGCAAAGGGCTATACATGTACCGCCATAACAATGTCGCTAGAGCACGTAACCTGAAATTGATTGCTGATCCTCATCATTCCCACTAAGATACAACTTTTAGACCAGGCATTACTCGTTGAGCACATTCCCATCGGTCACCACAGCTAATCACAGGTACATGTTTTTGCGCGAAAACGCGACTGAGATTGTATTGACACCAACTCGCATCGCTACGAGACCAACGAGCTGTGCATGAATGGTTAGTCAGTATACCATAGAGGAGTTCCCACTCCGTGAGAAGTTGTGGCCTTGTATCATCAGTACTTCTTTAACAATAGCGATACCCGTTTTGCACAACATACCCCTCCTGTACCGAGCTTGGTACCCAAGTGGAACACGTTCCACTGATCGCTCAGAGCTATAGATTGTACCATTAGAGCCAGCTTTTTCGCAGCTTTCTATAGGTATCTGATACATGTCTCTAGCTATAGTACAAAGGTTCATCGTGCCGGTTCTTCCCCTTTCACCCTCTATACCTCCCTACCGAGACTGTATCAGCTATAACTAATGACACAGTGCAGCTAGAGAGCTCATTCCGGTTCTATCTGACTCGTTATGATATGAAGCAACTTATAGACACTCGTATATCAATCTTACATAGAGCCAGACGTCACTTGGCCGGATCACAGAACATGGTCCCTTTGTTCCTCAAACTTTGAGGGCCATACGGGTCCTGTAAAATGTGGAATTTTGTCAAGTAATGAGGGTCGCAAAAAGATTTTTGACAGTGACAATGGTCGTGTTTTGCTGGTACGGTCTTGAAACCTGGCTCTTTGGATAGCCCTGAGGGAGCAAGCAACGAATCTACAACGAACGGTAGTTAACCAATGGTAGTTTGCGAGTTATAAGGGATTGAAGTCGCGAAAACAGGGCTCGGGTAGCATGATGGGCGTGATTCCGCCCGTATAAGGTGCGCCCCGCTCAAACGAAATTGGTAAGACACAGACGACTGCTCAAGAATGAACGATGTAGCAATTGCTTCACTCTGCTCGCTCTTGTTCTGCAATTCAGTTGTACTAACGTTGTGGCAATGCAAGGAGGCAGCAAAGACTTTGATGAGTGGCTTAGTTGGGGGTAATAAGCCTCAACAGGCCAGGCAAAGCTCATGGAATTTACTCCCTACAGGTCTTTGCGGCTGTTTAGATCCGGGCTGGCGCCTGACTGAACGAGTGGTAGGTGGCATGCATTGGTCTGGTCACGGCGTTGACCAGGTGCGTTTTTGTTCTGCTTATATGCTCATCCTTATACTGCTAACATTGTGTACATTGTAGGCATCTCACCGCCAACATGAGCGTCAGCCCCGACTCGTCGTGTCCGCCTGTTTTCGCTGTATGCTGCCAATGTCGTGCGGAAGCCACGCCGTCTGGGTCGTGTGCTGTGTGGGGTCTGTGATGTGGCATGGGCGCCACCGAAGCCTGGCTCCGGCGGTAGCCGCTTACCGTCCGTCTTCATTCTCAGAATTACGCCATCGCCATAACCTGCAGCGTTCTCGGTACTCGTCCGCCGGCCGGGTCGACAAGGACCATTTGAAGTTGCGGAAGGTGTTGAAGGTGTTGGGGATGCACGATACAGCTTACTTTGGAAAGGAAGAGATGGATAGGGCGCAGTATCTGAGGCGGGAGACCCACTGTCCGGTGCTTTGCAAGAATTGTTGAGAGGTCAAAGAAACGTTTCTGATCATCAATCAGTGGCGGGAAGCGAAGTCGAACGAGAGACCAAACCAATCATGTTGCGTTGTAGTTAAATCATGCGAATACAAGGCCAAACATCTCAAGGTTAATAAAATGAGTGCCGCGCTCTAGGCCGGTCGCGAGAGCTCTCGTTTATGGGCATGTTTAGAGTCTAAACATTCACACTCCCAGCATATTTTGAACCCGCTTCTACTGCTAGCGCGTGGGTCCGCGAACTCCAGCTCGATAGGTGTATAGTAAGCCCCCCCTCTCTCTCCCTTGTCTATCATAGCAGGAGAAAGTGCCATATAGCAAGGCCTTTTAACGACTACACCGGAACAAGCACCTTGCCATCAAAATCTAAACGACTATGGCGATATCCTCCTCCGCCAAAGTAAAGCCCAAGGCCATACCCAAGGCCATACCCAAGGGCAAGGGTGTAGGAGAAACGAAGGCCTCTGGGACAGGAGCTGGGACGAAGGGAGGAAAGAAGGTGGTGAAGAAGAGAGGGAAGAAGGGATTAGAGAGGAAGGAGTTGGACCATTACCTGGGCGACAATCGTGCGTTGACACCGGTGGACTCCAGATCCAAGGAAAAAAAGCCCAAGAATGTACCCCTGCCGCACCTATCTCACCTGCTGCGGGCAGAGGTGAACCTGTTCCAACATAACCAACTCAACACGCTTCTCGTCGCCAGTTGTTTACCGTCCGAACCTACCTCAAACCTGAAACATTGCAGCATCACCCCGGGCGTACTGTTGGCGCCAGAAATCCGTTACGTCGTGTCACAACACGATCAAGAGAATAACGTGCAGACCGGCGAAACTGAAGTAAGTTGAACACCATCGTTGGTTTGACAGACCTGGCAGAAGCTAACAATGTACGTTCAGCATCAGGTCTTGAACGTCATCCTCGAGGAAGGAAGTATGACGCAAAGTATTGTCAAAGGCCATATGTTCCAATGGGCCGAGGAGAAGTTGATGGAGAATTACCCAACGGATGGTTTGGACTCGGACACAGCAATGGACGACGATGAAGACGAGGAAGATGGCGCCTGTGCTTGGCCGTCGGAGACCTTCAAAGTACGTTTGTTTACAGGAGTATCCCTCACAGAATGGCTTACAAATATACACAACAGACACTACGATGGCTCACCGTGCAGCTTATGGCGTTTGACGATTCACTGCCTTGCTCCTGGCATAATTACTATGAGGGGAAATGTACGGAGCAGGAGCCTACGCCAAACCATTTGGACCGCATGCTGGATAGGACGAATTTTAGCGGTAACGGAGCGAAATTGTTGGAGCACGTGGATAAGATGATCCGAGGGGTTTTACATGCCTTTTGCGTGGAGTTTGTGGAGGAACCGTTGGACGTCATTCCCGACTGGTGGTCACAAAGTACGAGAGTAAGTTATCGCTGTCACTTCATAAGCGCTTTCCTTCGGCAGACTGAATGCACTTCTCCCGCGCCTTTTCCAGATTCTAGACTGGAAATTAAAGGAGTCGACGCGCGGCATGCTGGCGAGGTTCCTATTCGGCAGCATATGCATGGAACCACATCCCTATCAACCGGAAAACCTGTCGTCAACCATCAAAGAGCCATACGCCCTCGCTCTGAAGGCTCAAGAATCCCGCTATGCCACCAAGCTCGACCGCAGCGTGAAAGGATTGCACGCGGCGGCGATGCCGTACCGGGAGTCGTATCTTGCGCTGGCTATATGCGCCCGGCTAGCAAGTATCGAGACGGTACGAGCCACCATTCACGATCCGGAAAGCAACCTACTCAGGGTGCTCAGTAAATACGTCGACGGTCTGGTGATGACCGCAAAGGAGCGGAAGATGAGGTACAGGTGGTCACAAGACTGGGTCAAGAAGGACGCTGATCTTTCAGAAGACTTGAAGAGCATGAAGACCCATTCTCCGGAATGGCACCTGTATCATCTGGCACAAGGATGTTCCCTGACCGCATTCGACTCCACCTTTGAGCAAAGACGTTCGAAAATCAGCCAGGCACTTCTTGGCATTATATTGCCCCTCACTACGTACGAAATGATCAACGTCTTCAACAAACTGAATGTCGACAAGGTACCGCTTGACGTCGATTTTATAGCCTTTCATCAGCATTCATTTGTCAAAGCGAGCGAGCATGTGGGAAAGTGGATTGGCAAACATCCGCAAGTCGAAAAGGGAGAAACAGGATTGTCGTTGGTGTGGCACTTTTACAAGAATGCAGCAGCTCATATTGCTTTGATTGGCAACAGTAAGTGCTGTATTCGACGCCAAAACAGGAGACCTGACCTTTCGCATCACCAATATTGTATAGACCTCGGCCCTTACGTCGCCTGGGAATCACTCAAATTGCTGGAGCAATATACCACGCCGGAGGTCACATCGACCATAGCTTCAAGGGCAGTAGGCGAGGACGCCGCTTCCCAGATTCTCGGTCCTTTGCATCTTTATGACGAGACCACTCGAACCTTGGGAGTGGGTGATTGTCAGGTCAGCGATCAAGTGATTGGTCATCTTTTAGGCTTTGACAGCGATGAGATGCATTGGCCGAGCCTGCGTAAATCAGACGTTGGTGGTGTACCAGGGATCACCCCTACACGCTCCCAGATGCTCGGCGCCTTCAGCATCATATCGGCCATATACGCAGATGACCTGACGGCAACCGAATTTTCTCGTCATAACGGAAAGCGCAATGGCGTTGCGCAATTTTTGAACGATACGGTCGGCATGGGAAAAACACTACAAGCTTTCATGGTCATAACGGGCCTATTCAACATTCGCCGCTTGCTCGCTGCGCACAACGACCAAGTCGACCTGGAGGACGATGCGAACACCCTCTTTCCTTACATCACAAGGCGCGACCGAGGATTCCTCGCCAATGGACAACTACCAAACTCGGTAGATAGGGAGACTCGGCAGTGCATTTCTAGCTACCCAACATCCCCTAGCGAGAAGGCTGATCTCCGGGCTGACAAAGGGTTGCTACGTGCTACCTCCAATAGGCCAGTCCTTATTGTTGTACCAAAGAGCGTTATTAATCAGTGGCAGGCAGAATGGACTCGATTCGTCGACGGGTCTGGCATACAGTGGATCAGAATCGAATCCATGACGGAACTCAGGGCCAAAACGAAGCTTTTGGCTAGCATTGACGGCTCGAAACCCACAACAATCATCACCACCTATCCAGTCGTTACCGCAGGCTGGAACCATCATTCTGAACATGAAGAGGTTCTATCACCGGCGGAAAGCCAAGCGACCTTGTTTCACCTCAGATATTCGTGTCTGATAGCAGACGAAGCTCATCGATGTCGCAACAACACAGACGAATCTTCCGCGATGCAGGCGCTATCTCGAAATTCCAGCGTACGCCTTTTTCTTTCCGCCACCGCTATAACGAACTCAGTGCAGGACCTTGTGAACGTCTTCAAAGTCATGGTACATCCCGCGGTGATAGACGACAGCGAAGCGGAGGTGTGGAAGAAGTTAGAGGAACAGTTGAAGCTGTCCGACACCGCTCGGAAGAAGTATCGAAACACGGTACTAGCATCGCTGTCCCCTGCGGATTGGTACCGCCATGTACAACTGCCGGAACCCGCCGAAACCGAGGGCTCGGCTCTACAGTTTCAAGTCATGGAGGGTGCAACATTGGATCCCGACGCGATCTACACCCAGAGTCACTTCCAGGACTTGTTGACTCAGCGCGAAAAAGCGCACGAAGCCAAGAAAAAGTCGTTTTCGGCAGAAGAGGACCGAACGCAACTTGTAGCTTTGTCGAAAGGGTACCGGCAAACGTACGAAAATTTGGATGCTATAGCATTGGCTCAGGTGCTGCGACAAGTGGGGCCCTCTATTCTACGTCGAGGAGCTGATTCCAGCGTCTATCTGACGCCATCATTCACGCCGTCCGGCTTCTTGAGTGCTGATGAGAGCACACACCGGTTGGAAGTGGTCCTGCCGGTCTATCCAGTCCAGCGTCGGCGATATAATGTACTGCCAGACAACAAGGAACGGGAATTGGTCACGCAACTTCTCATTGCCAATCAGCCTATCAGAACGGAGACAGCGGAAGAAGGCGAGGATGATGGTGCGGATGAGGAGGTAGCTAAGCTACCCATCATGTCTGTTAGGCAACGTGATGCTTTTCACACTCTGGGTCGTCAAGCGTCCATTTTTCTCAAATCAGCCCAGTATGCGGGCATCCCAATAGAGATCGTAGACGGAATGTCGTTCATTACCGCTTCCGCCAAAATTGTCAAGGCGGTGGCAATATGCAAGGCTATCATAGAGGAGGATAAGGACAAACCGGACTCGGAGAAACGTAAAATCTGCATTTTCGTACGTTGGACGTCTGGATTCCCACTCATACAATACCACCTGCTACAAGCAGGACTGGGATCAATTTGTTTGAATGGATCGCACTCTGCCGAGGAGCGCGAGAAGATCGTTCAGCAAGTACAGCAAGATCGTGCGCATCCTATCGGCGCGTCCAGCAAAGCAACTCGAGCGTTGAAAACAGACGCTCGTACCAAAGGCAATTCCGAAATATTCGATTCTCACATCCTCATCCTATCGGAAGCTGGTGGAGAGGGTCTGAATTTAACTCGGATATCCGAGCTGATAATACTCGATGGCATGTGGACAGCCGCTGACGCTAATCAATTAGAAGGGCGGTTCAGGAGGAGAGGGCAAAAATTGCCCGTGAACATACATTACTTGGAGACGCCCGGAACAGCGGACGAGCCTATGAAATTGGCGCTTCAACAAAAGGCTATGCTATACGATATCACCTGTATTTTCGGCGCCCACGTCGTTCATGATTCCATTCAAACGGATACCGATTCCTTGCTCCACCATCTCAACGGTCATCCCGCCAAAGAGCCTTCGGGTATTTCATCCCCAATAGCTGAACCTTTGCTTAAGGATAATGTGCCACGCAATGATCAGACCAAACAGCAGGAAGATGATCCTGCAGAGAAAGATTCGAATGGTGAGTGCGCCCCAATGTGAGATATATCAGGCGGCAGATTAGATTGTCATCGCGCATACTTTGTGAGCTAAACATTTGGGCGCTGCAGACATGCCCCAGGATCCAGCGGATACCAAAGAAGATGTTATAGGCTTCGAGGATACTCAAGCACCGCAAGAGGTGGTATTCTCCCTTGTATGTTGCATTTTGCCCCGTATAAGCTGCTCCATGATGCTGATGCGGCACGTACCGTTCAGAGCAAACACCCCGATCAGTGCGAAAGTGATCTTTCCCACCTGAAATTCATCGCCGAGCAGGGTTTGCAAGGAATTTTAGATCATCATCAATGCTTCCAGGAGTCAGTCGTACGAGCGCGTTTTCAAAGCCTGATGAATATCGTCTTCAATATGCACTGTTACAGTCGACTGAGTACTTCCGCGCTGCGTAACTTCATGGACAAAGATGCAGTTCAGAGTGCCACCGGTGTTGCCGATAACGAAAAGGCTTTGCCAGATGGCTGGTTCAATCTTAACTCGATGGACGATGCCATCGAGCTTTTTCTTTCGCACGTCTCCTTTGCCAAAGTCAGGAAACATCATGCAGCCATTAGTGAGGCGAATAAAAAGAAGAAGGCGGCTGCGACTGCTCTTCTAAAAAAGAAAAATGATCAATACCTGGAAGAGTACCAGAAGATGCTCGAGAACGAACAGCACAAAGATGAAGAGTCTGAGGGAACCAACCGTGATGGAACTCTGGGAGAACCAAGTGTAAGCATAATGACACCTACTGGAGGAACTTAATCGGGCCGCTAAGAGAATATATCTTTTTCAGCATGGGAGGAGTCCTACCTCCATGAAGGCTCCCGAGAATGACAAAGAGTGCATTATAGATCCCTCGTTGGTCGAACCGCCCACTACCACCTCCAGAACATCGTTCTCCTCAAGTAGCCGTCAAGAAAGGGCAGAGACTCCTGCAGACGTGGCACTGTCGGTGAGAATCATGTTTGAAATTCCTAAACGCCCCTTCACCGACCCTTGAGATTGTGCATCTGTCTTTAGGATAATGGCTCCCACACCGATTTGCGCGATCAAGGACATCCGATTATTGAGGGGGAGGTGCATACGCCGCGTACAAATGAATCGAGACCGTTGTTCTTTAGTCAGCCCTCTTCCAGTCCGGCTGAATATACACGAAAATCCAAAAGCAAAAATAGTGCGATGCTCAACACGGATGATTCGGACGTCGAGCTGACTCCTCGGGCAAGCGAACCACCGAGGAAGAGGAAAAAAGCAGCACGGACGTCTACAGGCCAGCACAGCTACCCTAGTGCACCCGCGTATGAGGACGATTTCTTTAGCCTCATGGAGAATTCTACTTCGCAATGATAGCGGTTGTTGTATTAGTCAAATGCGTTCATATTCCTACATATGTACTCAACTTGTGAACTTACAATGTGTAAGCTGTTGATGAGGCCCAAAATGTCTCGGAAGCTTCTGCAAGCTGTACTCTGCGGGCAGTCGGTATGTACAACGTCTGTTGTTTGTTGTTCAGACTTCGCGCGCGATAAACCTGGTCAGGAATAAGGCCAAGCTTCTGCAAACAGTGGATGCTACGATTTGGAGGCTGAATTTATATATGCCCCCGACTTCACTCCTCCGTACCTCAGTCAAATCATCAATCCAAGCGCACCGCAGAGATGAGCCCAGACCGAGACGCATCCTCACCCAGGGACGGCCCAGAAGACGCGCACGTTCATAAGCGTCCCCGACTTAGGGGTACGGTCGCCGGATATTCGCCAGTTTCAGGAGCAGTGAGTCTCGATTCTGGGTTCGATAACCTTCTCACAGCCTTCTAACGCATGGGCTCCGCTAGCATAATTCCAGCGACAGCGATAGCGATACAGATGAAGTAAGTCGGGTGTCTAGATGCCCAAAGCTGAATCGCTGAATCTTTCTCGCCTCGGTAGGAACCGGATATTGATGTCGAAATCGAAACAGAGCGAAGAGAGGAAGATGCTGCTGCTGATCACCAATCGGTAGCCTTCGAAGCAGAGCGCAGAAACCGTCTGGAGCCGGTCGTGCCATCCAGTGTCACAGACCAGCTTAGGGAACTGGTAGACAGAGAAACTTATCGCCGTCGCCATGATGTTCAAAGAATCAACCCAGTCGCTCACAACGCCGCCCGTGTCAACGGCAACCCTGCGACTGCAGATGCACCATCTGCGCCGCTCAAGCATTTCATCATTCCACTGACAACCGCACAGTGGTTGATTGTCTACCGTGCGATGGTCGACTCTCACATCAACCCCACTCCTGGTATAGAGCCAGCTACGCCTCATCAGCTATTACAGTTCGCAACGACGTACCAATGCGCATGGGTTGACAGATATCTGTGTACCATTCAAGAAATCGTAACGGATCCGGCTTTGGTGGTATCGGTGCCCACCCGACTTGCACGAGATGAACATCTATTGGTTCAACATCTTTTTCCGCAAAGGACCACGCAAGTGATTGACCGCACCCCTAGCTTCCCTGCGGGAGGTGTCCCTTTACGAGACCAGAATGAATGGCAATCCCTGGACTTCCCAGCAACATTGTTGGAATCCAACACCTACCTCCGTCCAGCTCCAACGGCACAGCTCGATCCCCATTCCACGCCCGCTGCGATCACATACGACGTCGACTCTGTAATAATCTACGGCGATAGTTTGCCGCTGGAGGCAGGTCTCGAAATCCGAGCAGTACCCAATCCGAAAGCCACTATGCGGTATTCCAACAGGATCGCTATCGACATCAGTGGGCGGCGCATTCCGATGAGCAGTATCCCAAACTTCCGGCTTGGCCAGAGCATTCGTCTTGCCGTTAACATGATGTTCCCAAGCCTCTATATCCATTCCAGTACTCCCACACCTAATATCAGCAAGGAGAATCAAGGAATCATCTGGGATGAACTGGTACACCCAGCCTTCGACGCCTGTAACAGTTCGCCCACCAGCCACGTCGGGCCTGGCGACTGGCGGTCGGAGAAAGTCCGCAATGAAGAGCGAGGACGCCAGATATCATATTCTGATAGGATGCATCGTATACAGCCCGAGAACCTGTCCGCCTTCGTTCAGCACATGCGACAAATCACGCTGGATCCCAATTCCTCGCCGTTTGTTCAAAGTTTACGTGGCTTCAAATTCCTTATATCGCTTCAAGGCTCGAAAGAATGGTCAATGATTGACTACAATTCCTTCGTACAAGAGGAGCTTGGCTGGATGCGGACAATCATACCTCGGCTATCGGAATGGAAGACCTACTTCAGGCAGATTATGGCAGCTAAAGCGTATCTCAAAAGCTTGAGAAAAGCTACGAAAGGAATGCTATCCGATGGCTGGTTAGACTTCACTGCCGCATTAGATGAATCTCTGGCCAAAATTCTCAGGTACACAGACTGGAAACGAAATAAGGACTTACCGAACGACAATGCCGCTCGTTCACCAACACCAGATGTGGAAGTCCCCGAGGAAGAAAGGAGACGGAAAAGAAAAGGCCCATCATTTGTCCTTGCAGAGTTGGAGACGGTGCTGCGGGTAGGGGGAACCGAGGTGTGGGTCGACCTTGGTATCGAGTTCTTTGCAAATGAGCACGTATCCATATGGGATCAAAAGTGTGGGTCTATTGTAACGTGAGTTCGATATTATCGAGGGATCTTGCAGAATGCGAGAGCTAACTGGTATGCTTGTCCCGCCTGGCAGCGACACATTACTTGGCGACAGCAGTTTCAACGATCGAAGCTACGTCTCCGGACTAAGACTGGATGAAATAGCAGGTATCCCTGGTTTAGGAGGGTATCAGTACACCAACAAACTCACTCCATTGAATCGCATAAATAACCCGATCGTGTCGTTGCAGCTTTACGCGCAGGAGAAAATACCGACATACAAGGCCCGTGGCAACAGGGATAAGGGTCTTGGAGCGATGCACGCAAGAACATTGCCATTGAACCTGCTGTTGGACGCGCGAAGCGGTTCTGAGTCAACGTTGGAGAAGTGGGTGGACAACGAGGTCGCAATCTTTCACTCTGCCTCGGCGCGAAAGCATCTGGCAGCTCGGTGCGAGATTCGCACGAATTTGGTCAACTTCTTGGATGGAGCGTGGAATATGACACTTGCGCGAGAGCTTATCAACGATAGTCAGTACATGGTGCATGTCGATAAAGTCGAATGGTTTGAGTGGAAGGCGCTGCGGGCAGTCAACTTTGCTGCTTTGCCAGCAGCGATATTCCGCCTCTACAAAAGCGTCGATCCATGGGTTAGGGGTTAGGGGTTAGGGGGTAGGGGATGCCATAGGTCTCAACACTAAGTATACAACAGGGTAAAAGCACTGATAATCGGAAAACTATAATCTAAAAGAGAATGGGAAAACTAGGAAACTCTATAGGAAAATCGGTGTTACGATCGACTATTAATAGCATGTCGGAGAGTTGGTGTTGTAGGCGAGAAGGCGTCCGTACTTAGAGTACGAAGCTCTTTGCTTTGGCTCTTAAGAGGATAAGAGACAATTGCTGACAAAGAGTCGAAAATGCGGAAGGCGTGACCCATTGTTGCCAAGCCTTGAGACATTTCGCGGTGTCGTCATCCATCATACCTCCGACGGTGAAGACCAAAGGAGTGAATGGAATATTGTTGTCCGGGAGTCGCTTTCGCTTCTCATTCGCTTTTGTCGACAGGAACTTCTTGATGAAGGCGTGACCACGTTCCGCAGATTTGATGGGTTGGATTTGGGGCGGAATGTGAGTCTCGACTGTATCCTTGCAAGCGAGTGAGACGACGGTGATATCATATTCGTGGTTCGATAGGCCTGAAGCCTCAGAACCGGTGACTCGAAGGTCGTTTCGTCGATTCGTCTCGGCGATGTATGGTTCGACTGCGACACGGACACCGTCGGCAGTTTCAAGGGCACGCTTGATGGCGTACTTGACTTGTTCATGCCGTGCGACAAACCATGGTGTGCCTTTCTTACACACCTCTGCGTGTCCCGCGCCATTGACTATTCCGCACAGGGAGCAAACAGCCGAGCCAGGATTCAAAGTCCGGTGATGAAGAGCGGCCGAAACTTCAAAGTCTGTGAGGCGCACACCCTGATGGAACGGAATAACCGAAAGCCACTTTCTTCCCAATCCTGACGCCGATTCTAGAACGGTTTTGATTTGGTGGTCACCGAGGGTTTGGAAAAGGGTGTCTTGCTGTTTTTCGAAGGCTTTGCCGCATCGAACACGCTGAGGTGTGATTGACTCCGGGTCTTCGGGGTCTGTCAGAGACGGAGGCAGAGGCGCAGGTCCAAGGAGCGATTCCAGCAGTTTGTCGGAAGTCTCAGAAGCCGCCGCATACGCCAAAGGGGCACACGTCTTGTAAGACAATAGTCCCATTCCCCCCAGTTTCACTGGGAGCGACATGATTTGCTCGTCTCTGGACAGAGGGTCCGGCGGGTCGGAAGAACTTCGAAGTCTGAGAGCGGCTTTCCAAATGACGGAGTCTAGCTTTTCCCACTCGGCGTCGATATCCTCGGTGAAAAGACAGCGTTGAAGATGTCGAAGATCCTGTTGCATGCACTGGCGGAGTAATAGCAGTGCATGTTGGTGGGGAACATCAACCAATTTACTGATCTTTGTTTCCACCTCAGCTACCTTGATTCGAAGGAAGCTTCGTCTTGCCCAGGAAGGTCCCACGCACGAGCCTAGCATTTTGAGACCCCGGCCGTTGATCTCGGTGACCGATGTCATAAACGATTTCTCCGCATTGAGCTTCAGAGACGATCCGGACACCTCGAAAAAGTCCGATACTTCCGCAAGGGTTTCGTCCGACTTGCTGAGAATGTACACGTCGTCTAAGTAGGCTAGGACGACGCATTCTGGGCCGAGTCGTCTAGACAGCTTCTCTATAATGGGTCGAATGCCGATAGAAAACAGCAGGGGTCCCAGCGGATCGCCTTGACGCACGCCCTGAGCGGATGGGATTTGGGTAATCTCGTCGGCCCCACCGCCAATGACCAAGCGGGAAGGTTTATCGTAGGCCCACTTGGCAAGTCGATATAGGCCGGGCGCATGTTGCTTGACGGCTTTCGCCATATCGGACCGATCAAGTGTGTTGAAAGCGTTGGAGAAGTCGAGGGACGTGACATGGGTGTATTCCGCGTTGTCGACAGAATCGTCAAGGACTCGTTGAACGGCCCGAATCAAGGGTTCAACTCCGCCCTTTGTGCCGACACCGAACTGACCGGAAGAGAGGAAATCCGGTTTGAACGAGTTTCGCAGCACGGCTTTGGTGCATAGTCGGTAGATGAGTTCACCGACAGCGATAGGCCGGACTCCGCCATCTGGTTTTTCGAGGGCGACGAGTCGGGAGGAGCAAAGAAGCCCCTGTCCCGGAGCGGAACCCGCCAAGACCATACCGACCAGCGTGGTGAGCATCTTCTTGAAGGACTCCGAGCGCGTTGCCAACTTCAGAAGGGGCATCGTCCAACCTGAAACACCAGGAGCTGTGTCGGGTTTGAAAGAGTACAGAGCCTCGACAATGGCTTCGGTCGAGGGCGGAGAGTGTTGGGCCGGACCGGGGAGGGGACCAAAGGGATTCCGAGTTCCCATCGGATGTTTCGCCTTGAGGATCTCAATTGTTTCAGCAGTACGACTTGGAGCCGAGCTGAAGCCACCCAGAATCCTTGCGGCATGACCGAGCCGACCAACTTCGACCTGTTTGACAGCCGATGGTGACGATCGTTCGATCGGAGCGTTGTCGGAACGTATCCGAGGCAGAGGTACCTCTGGATACATGGCTAGGCGGTTCCTGGCAGTATTTGCCTGACCAGGAGCCAACCCGATCTTCGGTAGACACAACAAGTCCAGAATGTCCTTGTCAGTCGGCGCACCAGCCAGAAAGGTGTCGGCTACCCTTTCCGCCGCGTCCGAGAATGCTTTGGCAACCGAAGGTGGTAGCTGTTTATACGTCGATGGGAGTGACGCCAAACAGTCCAAGGCCGCTTCGTCGTTTTCGAATCGGAACGAATCAGGGCGAGAAGCCGGAGCACGGGGTTGTACTCTAGCTCGTGCATTGGCAGGTGGTACCGGTGCTTGTGCGATGGGAGGCGCAAGTGTTCCTCGCGGTCTGTCTGGCTGGATTACCGGAGGTGTCGGTAATCTGTCCCTTCTTCGAGAAGCAGAGATGGGAATTCGAGACCGAGGTAAGATCTCGGGGTTTTCGAACCGTTCGATGGATTCCACCGAGCCCTCTCGAAGATCTCTCTCGCCAGAGTTCGAGTGTTGTTGTTGTTGTTCGTCCAGGTCGGGATCATTCCCTGGATCGTCGGATCCCTCGGCTTCAGACGGATGAGGCTCGTCCACAAAACGGCATGTTTTGGACTTGCCCTTGTGTCGACGAATGCCTTGGTACCCAATCGCGGGACTTCCACATTGGCAGACTTTGATTTTTGTTCCGACAAAGTCTTGCGAGGTGAGGTGTTCCCCCTTGTGTCGTTGTCGGACGTGCTCCAGGAGATCGGGGCACGACTTTCCACAAGAAGGGCAACTGCCGGAGTCCGACCGTTTGCCACGCGTTTGCGGCGGCATGATTTTGCTTTAAAGCTTTAAAGCTGTAGGTAAAGGAACAACACAACACACAACACAAACAACGCCGGCGATGAGAACAAAGCAGAAAGGAGAAAGGATAATTCCAAGATCAGTTGGGCTGTTCTTTTGTAAAATGCAAAAGAAAACACTTACCCAAATATGAAAAAGAAAAACGCAGTTCACAGTTGCAATACGACAAGTTGGCGAAGCCGAACGATTTGAATTTGCCTATCATTTCGGAAAAGGCCAATGTGAAAGGGGTGAGCGAGGCTTTTCTTTTGTAAAATACAAAAGAATGCTTACCCGAAGTTGAAGTTGACGATTGAGTGTAAAAGGTCAACGACAGCGAGCGATTCCGGATTGACTATCGTATGCCGACAAGACAAAAGTCAAAACGGATGAGCAACGCTTTCTTTTGTAAAATGCAGAAGAAAGCACCTACCAAAGTAAGACGAAAAACAGTCCAAAAGCCAAGTCGATAACGCAGAACGATTTCGGATCGACTATCGTATTCCGACAAGACAAAAGTCAAAACGGATGAGCAACGCTTTCTTTTGTAAAATGCAGAAGAAAGCACCTACCAAAGTAAGACGAAAAACAGTCCAAAAGCCAAGTCGATAACGCAGAGCGATTTCGGATCGACTATCGTATTCCGACAAGACAAAAGTCAAAACGGATGAGCAACGCTTTCTTTTGTAAAATGCAGAAGAAAGCACCTACCAAAGTAAGACGAAAAACAGTCCAAAAGCCAAGTCGATAACGCAGAACGATTTCGGATCGACTATCGTATTCCGACAAGACAAAAGTCAAAACGGATGAGCAATGCTTTCTTTTGTAAAATGCAGAAGAAAGCACTGACCAAAATTCAAAAGTAAAAGAAGTCGACGCCCGATTCGAACAGTCACAAGATGGAAAGTTTCGATTTATCTAGGTGTTGTGACAAATTCAAGTTAGAACAACGAGCAAGACTTTTATTTGTAATATACAAAAGAAGTCACTGACCAAAGTCCAGATGCAAACGGTTTGCGAAGCGATTGCAATTGACAAAGATTTTGTCTATCGGATGGAAAAGGTGCAAGTCAGAGTCTGACTAGAGGAATTATCTTTTGTAAAATGCAAAAGAAAGGACTTACCAAAGTAAGACGAAAAACAGTCCAAAAGCGAACCAGCAAAATGACGAGATCGGAGGGTATCGATTCGGAAAGTCAAATCGAACTATTGAGAAAGAGATGTAAGCAATGTTTCTTTTGTAATGTACAAAAGAAACACACCCCGAGAGTCCGAAGAAGAAGACGAAGTAGCTGAAACGCAACCAGTCAGTTAGACAATTTTCTTTTGTAAATGACAAAAGAAAGTTACTCACAAAACAGAGATAAACCAATGATCAGTTGACGACGGAGACCACCGGATATGTCCAAAATTTACCTTTCTGTTAAAGTGGAAAGATCGGATCAGTCGCAGTCACATGCATATCCGGTCGTGATCGCAAGTACTCACAAAGCTGTAGGTAAAGGAACAACACAACACACAACACAAACAACGCCGGCGATGAGAAACAGGAAGTCGGACGGCTCAAGGGGGATCGTTCGAATGCTCTTGGTTATATAGTTGTCAGGGAAGACGATGAAGAGAGGGCTCGTGCCACCTCTGCAGCGCATCTGCACACGTGATCAGCGCTTTTTCGACCGAGGCGTCGCGCTGCACTCCTTCTCGCTGCGCTCTTTCGAAGTTCACGGATTCCCGCATTGAAGTACACTCAGTCTATCAGTAGACTCAGTCGTTATCAAAAGCAATCCAGAGTCGACCATTCAAACATGCTACTTGCCCGACTTCTTTTGTAAAATCTGCTCGTCCGCTTTTTCTTTTGTAGAATGCAAGTCACATATCACTTTCTTTTGTATAGTTCGATCCTGTAAAGTTATGACGAGGCCGGCTGTGACCGATGTTCTCGTTATCTTTTGTAAAATACAAATTAAACATGATCTTTGATTTCATTACCGCTCGGGCTCTGTTGCTGCCCACGATTTTTTTTTGTAAAATACAAATTAAACATGATCTTTGACTAGTATGTGCGGAATGAATGCCACGTGCTAAGCATCTTCAGGGTTCGACGAGAGTGGCTTTGTGATCCTCTCGGAGACTCGTTGTTCGCCGCTTACCTTGCATAAGTCAATCACATCGCACGTATTAGTATCTAGCTGCGGTACGTAGTATATCGTGTATAGAAAACAAATGAGCGGTGGTTTGGTAAAGTACATAATTACACAAGTTCTCAATCAGATATATCTGCAGCAGTCACCGCGTCCATAGTGAATTGGAGCATCTCCGCGAGATCGCTTTCTCTAACATCCTCCCCTTGCGATTGATCATTGTCTACCTCGGAAACTTCATGAGTGGCCGCTAGTTCCTTCCCTCCTGGCATGTTCGTTTCCGGCTGTTCAATCGTCGCGGCGACCTCCTCATCCTTATCGGCGGGAAGTTCTCTTTCAACGCCATCTTCCTCTGACACATTCGCTTCCATATCGGCAAGATCTACCACTGCTTCCACCGCTGCGTCATTCCGTGCTTCTTGGCTACCGCACGAGGCAACGGGGATATATGTGTTGGAGACGTGAGTAGGGACCATTGCTGAGCTCGTTTGTCCGTCATCAGCTTCAGACTCGACGTCAGTCACAATTGCGTCTTCCGCCTCTTCATCAGCTTCAGACTCGACGTCAGTCACGATCGCGTCTTCCGCCTCTTCATCAGCTTCAGACTCGACGTCAGTCACGATCGCGTCTTCCGCCTCTTCATCAGCTTCAGACTCGACGTCAGTCACGATCGCGTCTTCCGCCTCCTTCAGGGTCACAGAATCTTCCCATGGTTCCTGCAAAACAGAGTGTCCCGCGGCAGACTGAATGCATCGGTTCAGAACCACTGCAGCGAATGGACCCGTCCAAGCTAACACCTTTACACAATGTTCAAGGTCGTCACGCGAGACTTCTGTGTCTTCCCGTGGCAAATACGTGAAGACCGGCAAGCTCAGAAGCCTGACGATATGACGGGCAATGATACTCCAAAACTCCCCATCTGCGTAAATTTTAAGAAGTTCACAAATCAGTTCAACGCCTCACGCTCAAAACTTGGGAAATCTCACACACCATAAGCTAAGGTCCAGTCAGTGAACATGTTTACCAAAACAAAGTAAACAATGATATGGCTCGATCTTGTGGTGGGGGTAATTGTCCCGAGAGGCCACTTTGTTAATGCGTCAAACGTTCCGGGAATATAATGATCGCCGCGCGTCCGGCCCACAAACAAGTGCAAGTTATAGCCATAGCCTTCGTCGCTAATGCACGATCGGATATTGTACCATGCGTATTCGTGACCGGGGGGAATTATGCTAAAATGGAGATGCGTCAATGTGTAGTCTTTACCAGGTACACAATGTACTTACATCAGGTCGCCAGGGTTTTGTATGACCGCAATTGCGCTCTTGTACGATCCATTCGGTCCATAGAGTAGAATGAGTCTTTCGCCTGCATCAGAATACAGTATTAACATGTTGCAGCTGAGATGGGGCG